>JASKON010000029.1:5120000-5715000 GCA_036010255.1 Myotis pilosus
CAGTAGAGCTCAATTCAAACCCAGGCGGTCTGGTTCTAAAGCACACAGTCTTCGCCGCATCGCTAAGTGCCTCTCAGTGAGTAGCTGTGAACACAACTGTAGCACCTACCACAGCCAGGCGTTGTGCCCAGTGCTCTTCATGGATTCGCTCATTTAATCCTCATCACAAACCTGTGAGGTGGGTCCCACTATTATCCCCATTTTCCAGATGAGGAAACTGAAGGACAGAGAGATCAAGAAACCTGCCCAAGGTTGCAGCGAGTAAATAAGGTAGAGAGGAAAGGGAGAAGAGGAGATGAGAGGAGAGGGGAAGAGAAGAGAGGAGGGGAGGAGATGGAAGGGAAGGAGATGGGAGGGAAGGAGAGAAGAGGGGAGGAAAGAAGAGGAGAGGAGAGGAGGGGAGGGGGAGGGCAGGGGAGGGGAGGGGAGGGAAGGGAAGGGAAGGGAAGGAAAGGGAAGGGAAGGGAAGGGAAGGGAAGGGGCACCCCATGAGGCAGGAATAGTACATGAAATAAGCGAAAACATAGGGTGCCCTGGCCTTCGGGCGGAATGCCGAGGAGCAGGGACCCAGGCGGCCGGCCGGCTTACCTTGGTGGCCCGCAGGCCCATGAAGGCGGCGAAGCACAGCAGCAGCAGGGACGTGCCCATCTTCAGGTCGGTGAGCACCACCATGCCCACGTTGACGAAGACCGCCACGCCCGAGACCACCAGGAAGAGGTTGAGCAGCGTGCGCTGCAGGGCGGACGTGCGCACCTTCAGCTCGGGCAGCAGCTGCTCCAGGCCCTCCAGGGGCGTGTCCTTGAAGCTCTTCAGCACCAGGTGCCCCCGCTTCGTGCGGGCCGCTAGCACCACCCGCTTAAAGTATCTCCTGGCGACAGAGACAGAAGCCCGGAGGCCCCGCGGTCAGCACTGCCCACGGGGCCCCTCCAGCCCCAGGGCACTCGCTCGGCTCTGCGTCACACAGTCATTTTAAAGGCCACTGAACGGCCCTGGCTGGTTTGGCTCAGTGGATAGAGCGTCAGCCTTCAGACTGAAAGGCCCCAGGTTGGATTCCAGTCAAGGGCACATGCCTGGGTTGCGGGCTTGATCCCCAATAGGGGGTGTGCAGGTGGCAACCGATCAATGATTCTCTCTCATCATTGATGTTTCTATCTCCCTCTCCCTGTCCCTTCCTCTCTGAAATCAATAAAAATATGTTTTAAAAAATATTTAAAAATAAATAAATAAAGGCCACGGAACGGTGGTGGGAGGGAAGTCAGCTTTGAGCTCAGTGCCCAGCAACAGGGGATCGGGTACATCGTACAGTCCCTCCTACTACCGGGCACGGGTTGCTGCTGATGGTATGCACTTGATAAGAGGAGCTGAGAAAAATGCTTTCATTGAGTTCATTTTCAATGTCCAATCCCACATCTCTGGCCGTGGCTGCTAGGAGCCAGGCAGGGCTGCGAGGCTCTGGAGAGGCAACAGAATGAGGCCGTCACGCCCGTGTGCGCAGCGGAGAGACACAATGAAGCTCCCACTGCACGTCTAGCGATCTGCTTGGACGAGTCCTGAAAGTGGAATTACTGGTTCAGGGGATGTAAGGGGTTCTTTGTCTTTTGTTCTGGTTTGGTGTTTTGGATTCGTGACCATATTTGATAAACTCATTTCCAGAAAGTCCGGGTCACGGACCGGCCCAGCGGCCGACTGCGAGAGTCTGGCTGCCCTGACTTGCTCTGTGTTGGAATATCCTGTTAGAAAGATGACGTTATCAGCAGCCGCCCGTGGCCTTCCCGCTCTGAGCCCAGCTCACGCATCTGGAAAACGGGAGAAGTCCCTGCCCTTTCTCTTCCCCTGCGAAGTCTAGCTCCTCCGTTCTCTTGGGAAGAACAGCAGCATTTGCCTGGCCGGTGTGGCTCAGTGGTTGAGCGTCGACCCATGAACCAGGAAGTCATAGTTCAAGTCCCGGTCAGGGCACAGGCTCGAGTTGCAGGCTTGGTCCCAGTGTGGGGGGTGCAGGAGGCAGCCGATCGATGATTCTCTCTCATCAGTGATGTTTCTCTCTCTCTCCCTCTCCCTCCCTCTCTGAAATTAATAAAAATATTTTTTTAAAAAGAAGCTGCTTTTGGATGACCCACCCCTCCCCCTTTCTCGACTTCCCACCGGGCCCAGACCTCCAAACCCAGCCACTGACCTGTCAGTCCCCCTCAGCTCTAACCTCGCTCCCTCCCCCTGCAGCTGGGGAACAGGGCTGCCTCACCTCTCCGCAGGGGTGGCCTTGAAGAAGTAGTAACGCTTGGAGCCCACGCTGGACATACGCGGCATCTTCCCGACTCTCTGGCCCAGGGCCCAGAACTGCATGTAGATGTACTGGTCCAAGTTGATCGTCACCTGCCAAGGGGGACAGGGGAAGCAAGTAGCTGAGCATGGGCTGGAGCGTGAGTGCGGGGTACTGACAGGAGATGTCTCTCCCCACCACCCCCACCCCCATGATTTCAGCCCTCCCCCAGGCCTGTCATGGGCAGGGCAGCCATGCACGGTAACTCCTGTGAGACACTGCACAAGGCGTGCCATCTCAGATGGCACCATTCACGTGATGGTCACCACCACCACATTTCTTTGAACCTAAGATGCCACTGACTTTAAGCCATTCCATTATTATTATTTTTAAAATATATTTTTATTGATTTCAGAGAGGAAGGGAGAGGGAGAGAGAGGTAGAAACCTCCATGATGAGAGAGAATCATTGGCTGTCTGCCTCCTGTACGCCCCCTGCTGGGGACTGAGCCCTCAACTCGGGCATGTGCCCTTGACTGAACTCAAACCCGGGACCCTTCAGTCTGTAGGCCGATGCTCTATCCACTGATCTAGGGCTACTCCCTTATTTTATAAAGCAATTAAAGGAGAAGATATATTGCCAATTAAACTATATCACACCACCACTTATAAGTCACATCCTAATTTCAGAGACAAGAAAATATTTTTTAAAAATACATCTTAAAGTCCAAAAATGTGGACCTTGGGAAACTTTTAGCATTTTCTTTTTTTTTTCTTTTTTTTAAAAATATATTTTATTGATTTTTTTACAGAGAGGAAGGGAGAGGGATAGTTAGAAACATCGATGAGAGAGAAACATCGACCAGCTGCCTCCTGAACACCCCCACCGGGGATGTGCCCGCAAACAAGGCACTGCCCTTGACCGGAATCGAACCCGGGACCCTTGAGTCCGCAGGCCGACGCTCTATCCACTGAGCCAAACCGGTTAGGGCAACTTTTAGCATTTTCATGATAATGTTGTTGACTCTGAGGATGAGCATTTTGTCTTATTTATTACTACAATGTTCTGGCAGCTGGTAATAAAGTCTTGAGTTCTAAGAAGATCCGTATCTTATGCTACTTTCCCAACAGAGGGCAGTGAAGTGGCCTGAGAAAGAGGCGTCTTTCTCTAATTCACCAAATGGGCCACGTGGGCAAGTGTCCTGGGCCCAGGACTCCAACTCCCAGCAGCGTCTGCCTCCCCCACAGGCCCCACCCCTGCCCCGAGGCCTCCTGGGCGTGTCGTCCTCCCTGGAAGACAGGTACCTGGACCTCATCCTGCGGGTGGTGGACCACGAGAGCATAGGCCAGGGTGTCCTCGGAGAGCGGGGAGAAGTTGGCCTGGGCCAGCAGGGGCTCTAGCGCCAGCAGCACCTCCTGCTCGTTGGACAGGCGCTGGGGGTCCGTTAGCGAAGGCTGGTCCAGGGTCTCCCTGTCCGGGTTGATGGGGTCATATAAGGCCTGAGGAGAGAGTCAGGGAGAAGAGAGACAGGCGAGGTCACAGAGTGAGGGATCATGGGTAAACTTCAGGATGTTCCTGGCCCCCTCCTTTAAATGATGGGGTGCCCCAGGGCTTGACTCTGGGCCCCTCTTCCCTCTCTCTCTCTCTCTCCCTCCAAGCCTGCCCTCAGTGGCCTCGCCATCCCCATGCCTTCAAACACCTTCTCTTGAGGATAACCGCCCACTCACATCTCCGGCCTGGACCTCTCCTCCACGTTCCAGGCCTAATGCCCAACTCCAGTGTGTGAGCATGCATTCTCCTGTTCTCCCACAGGAATCAAAGCAAAGGTGGACAGACTGCCCAAATAAACTACATTTCCCAGCCTCCCTTGAGGCAAGGGGTGGCCAGGGGGATGAAGGCCATAGAATGTGAGCAGAATTGATGGGTGCACCTTCCCCCTCAATTCTTGCCCCCCCACCCCCGCCCTGGACCGTCCCCTCTTTTCTGGTTCTGCTAGCTTAGAACACTGTCCTACCTATGACCCCGTTTTGACCACACAGAGATGAAGACAATGCCCTAAGGCAGCGGTTCTCAACCTTCCTAATGCCGCGCCCCTTTAATACGGTTGCTCATGTTGTGGTGACCCCAATTTCATTGTTACAAATTGGACATAATCAAAGCATAGTGATTAATCACAAAAACAATATGTCATTATGTATGTGTTCTCCGATGGTCTTAGGCGACCCCTGTGAAAGGGTCGTTCGACCCCCAAAGGGGTCGCGACCCATAGGTTGAGAACCGCTGCCCTAAGGGCTGGCAGAGCAACAAAATGGAAGGAACCCGGGTCCCAGCATAAACTTGTGTGGAACGAGGTGGCCTCTGCACCCTGGCCCGTTGACCACAGGCTGTGCAGTGGGAAGGAAATAACCCTCCACCTCCTCTGAGCCATCTGACTGTGGGGTCTGCTTGTCACAGCAGCTCAGCCTCTACATGAACTGATACAAACTCTCTACTTGACAATGGCTTTTGGATGTCACAATCACCTCGAATCCAATACGCCTACCATCCCCCCCTCCATTCCCA
Organism: Myotis pilosus; assembly: GCA_036010255.1. Classification (NCBI taxonomy): domain Eukaryota; kingdom Metazoa; phylum Chordata; class Mammalia; order Chiroptera; family Vespertilionidae; genus Myotis; species Myotis pilosus. The sequence goes on from JASKON010000029.1 coordinate 5,124,820, forward strand.
AGCTTTCAATAAAACCACCATTTTGGACTTCCTGTCTCAAACCGGTTCCCCTCAATCACCCCTGGCATCTTCCCTGAGTGCCGGACTCTTCGATTCAGTGATCTCTTTGGCCTCTCTGCCTGGGTGCCTAGTGGCTCATACCCAGCGGGAGGAATGACCTGGGCAACGGTTTGGAGGTGGGAAGGCCCAGGGCCTCAGGAACAACTGAGCAAGGAGCCGGGTGATGCTGGGAGAGTCATGCCCAGAGAATCCTCTTCTGAACTAACTCCCGGGGCCGGGACGCGCTGGCGGAGGACCGGACCTGAGGCCAGAGCCGAGGCCTGTGTCTGAGTCCTTCGGCCCCGGCTGACGGAGCAGGTCCCACAGGCCACATCGAGGCTCGTGGCGTGACCTCGAGGAATCCCGTTCCCAGCGCCGAGCTGCAGTTTGAGAGCGAGGGAACCTCAGAGTTGGAGGAGAAAGAATTCTACATTCTCCAAGCATCCCCTGCGAGCCAGGTTCTTCTCTGGGAATTTCACGTCCACCAGGGCTTCAGGCCAGAAGCCTGGGTGTCGCAGGTGACCCTGGCTGCGCTCTCCCCTCGTACAGTAACACCCCCATCCCACCTCCATGCGGATCACCACTTCGCCCAGCTCTCTCTTCCCGTCCGCACCACCAGAGCCTCCTCCTGCCTGGGTGAGTCCAGCCTTCCCAGCGGCCTCCCCAGCCCTCTGCCCCCCTCCCCTGCCCCTCTGTTCCCTACACAGCAGCCGGGGAGAGCTTATCAAGCGATCGTAATAATACCTGAGAACGGCGCCCACTGTGCAGCACTTACTCCGTGTCAGGCACTATTTGAAGCACGTTACACACATTCTCGCCACGTGAGGATGGTGCCTCCGCTAGCCTCACTTACAGATGTGGAAACTGAGGCACCGAGAGATGAAGTGAGTGCCAAGTTCACAGAGCCAGGAGGTGATGTATCAGGAATTACACATCCAACTACGTCACTCTCCTGCCAGAACCCTTCCCAGGCTCCTACCGCCCTCACAGGACAGGCTCTGCACTGGGGCCCGCAAGCCCCCCTGTGCCCCTCTGCACCGGCCACCCTGGCTTTCCTTCCTCCAGGCCCAGGGACCTGGCCCCCTCCCTGCCTCCTTCCCGTTCACTACTGAATCCTCCTCCTCCTCTGTGTCCCAGCTCCCTCCTCCCTCTCTAGAAGCTTCCCTCCCCTGCCCTGTGGCTGGGCAGGGCGTGCACTGTACAGAGGCGCCAGGCCTAAGAGGCACCGTCGAAGATGCTGTCGACCTGACATTCATCCTAACAGTCACCCTTTCGCATGGAAGTTCCCGCAACAGAACGCCCTGCAGTGACGGGAACACCTCGATCTGCACCCCCATTCGGTGGCCCCTGGTCCCAGAGGCTGGCTGCCAGGCACTTGAAATGTGGTGAACGCTGCTGAAGAACAGAATTCTAAAACCTTATTTACTGTCAATGATTCCAAACGTAAACCGCCACGCGTGGAGGGACCATCCTGTGAGACTGCCTCCGGCCAAGGCAAGGGGGGCCTTTTCCTATTTCCCACTCAGACCCGGGACCGAGGCCAGCTTTGTCACCCGCTCTCCGGACGGTGCCCTTCGAGCTCACAGCCTGAATGTGTCCGTTCACTGGGAAAGAGCGTCTGATTCACAGCTGCTGCCACCTGGCACCGGGTGTCCCACAAACATCTGCTGAAAGAATGAAAGATGTCCCTGGGGCCAGGCCGGTGTGGCTCAGCAGCTGAGCATCGACCTCTGAACCAGGAGGTCACGGTTCAATTCCCGGTCGGGGCACATGGTGGGTTTGATCCCCACTGGGAGGCGTGCAGGAAGCAGCCGGTCCATGATTCTCTCTCATCATTGGTGTTTCTATCTCCCTCCCCGTCTCCCTTCCTCTCTGAAATCAATAAAAATACATTTATTTAAATAAAAAAGTAAAACACCCCCGTGTCTTTGTGGCGATTGTGGTTTTCTATCCCCCAGCATCCCCTTGGGGCCTCGAACCCCATCCACCTCCCGAGGACCCCCAGATTGGTCCCCAGCCCAGACGTCTTTCCTGAGCTCCGGACTCACCCAGCAAGAGCCTGTCAGCGCTTCCCCGCGGATGGCCAACCGCCCCACCCCCCCATGCTTCCTCGTGGATCCCCAGCGGCGTCCTCTCAAACTCACTGTGGACTCCGAGTCCCAAACTGGGGCCCTGAAACTCCTCCCACACCTGCTCCTCCCGCCAGCCTCCAGAGGACAGATCCATCCTTCTAGGTCAGCGGTTCTCAACCTGTGGGTCGCGACCCCTTTGGAGGTCGAACGACCCTTTCACAGGGGTCGCCTAAGACCATCGGAAAACACATATATAATGAGATATTGTTTTTGTGATGAATCACTATGCTTTAATTATGTTCAATTTGTCACAATGAAAATACATCCTGCAGATCAGATATTTACATGACGATTCATAACAGTAGCAACATTACAGCTATGAAGTAACAACGAAAATATAATTTTATGGTTGGGGGTCACCACAACATGAGGAACTGTATTAAAGGGTCGCGGCATCAGGAAGGTTGAGAACCACTGTACTAGGTGCTCAGGCCCAAACTCTGGGGTCATCCTGGACACCCCTCTTTCTCACACATTCAACGCACCAGCAAATCCGGAGCCATCACGTTCAAAACAGATCCAGAATCCAACCACTTCTCAACGCTTGTAGGAGCCACCATACACCCTGGACCGGTGAGGTGGCCGCAGCACTGAGCTCCCAGCTCCCATCCTCCATCCCGTCGATACCCCACATGGTCAGCAGAGAGCGCCTGCTGTAATCCGAGTCCACTCACGTCCCTCTTCAGTTTAGAGCCCTCCTGTGGCTTCCACCTCACTCCGGGTCCTCACCTGTGTCCCACCAGGCCCTGCAGGGCCGGGCCCCACTCCCCTCCCTGCCCTCATCTCCAGGCCTGCCTGCCTCACTCACTCAGCTTTGGCCCCGCCCACATCGCTGCTGTTCCTCCTGCACTCCTGCCTCAGGACCTTTGCACTTACTGTTTCTGCAGCTCTCCACATGGCTCACTCTTGCCTCCTTCAGGTCTCTGCTCAAGCTCCAGCCCCTCAGGGAGGCCTTCCCTCATCACCACACCTAAAACTGCAAAACACTTCTGCTTTCATTACTTACAAGATTTAGACAAAAATAAAATACAGGGCACCAAGTTAAATCTGATTTGCAGATCAACGACAAATAATTTTGCAGTGTAGGTGTGTCTCACGCAATATTCGATATGCATGGGACATAATTATACTTGAAAAATCGTTCACAGCTTATCTGAAATTCAACTGTAACTGGGTAGAGAGGGTGGAATGGTGTCCCCTAAAAATCCATGCCCGCTCGGAATCTTAGAGTATGTTCCATTTGGATAGAGTTTTTGCGGGTGTAATTAGGATAAGGAGTGAGATGAGATCAGATTGGATTGAGGCGGATCCTAAATCCAAAGAGGGTGCCCTTATAGGAGACAAAAGGACATGGGGAGGCACAGAGAAGACGACGATGTGAAGATGGCGATGGAGTGATGTGTCCACAAGCCAAGGGCTGCCAGCAGCCACGGATTTCCCCCTCAGAGCCACCAGAAGAAAATAACTCCGCCCACACCTTCTGGACTCCTGAATGCGGACAGAACGCATTTCTGTGGTTTTAAGCCGCCGGTTCACAGCAGCAGGCACAAATGAAGAAATGGGGCTTCCTGTACTTTACCCGGCAGCCCTGCCCTCAGCACTCAGCATCTGAACATATTCTCCTTCTTTCCTTTGTCGAGGGCCTGTCTGCCTCACTAGAACATGACCAAATGAGGCAGATACACACCTCTGTCAGGCTCGCTGCTGTGTCCTGGGGCCTCGGACCATTTGGGGGACACAGTAAGTGCTCGATAAATATATACTGAGAAAATTCAGTGAATGAATGAATGAATGAATGAATGAGTGAGTGAGGGAGGGAGAGGAGGAACAGAGAGCGGTCACCTGCCAAGGTCACAAGCAGCACTAGTGAACAACAAAGCCAGCTTTTGAACCGCTGTGGACCCTGCCAAGTTTACTCTTTTCCTGTCCCAGGCTGCTTCCTCAAGGGACTTAGGTCACTAACAACTGGTCACCCAGTCCCCCATGCCCCTCTGGTGCTTCCACCAGCCCCTCTCAGTACCTGTTAGAAACCTCCTGCCTTCCCTGGCCGGTGTGGCTCAGTTGGCGGGGCGTTGTCCTGTGCCCCGAAAGGGTGCCAGTTGGGTTCCTGGTCAGGGCACATGCCCGGGTTGTGGGCTCGACCCCTGGTACGGGGCGTGCAGGAGGCAGCTGATGGATGTTTCGTTTTCATATCGATGTTTCTCTTTCTCTACCTCTCTCTAAAAATCAATTTTTTTAAAAAAAAAAATCTTAAAATCTCCTGCTTCAGTGGGAATATGCATCTTCACTGATTATTTTTTCTATGTTTCTATATAAATGTTCATATAGTATTTATTAAAATAACAACAATAGCTCCAGCTGGTTTGGCTCAGTGGGTAGAGCATGGCCTGCGGACTGAAGGGTCCCCGGTCCGACTCCAGTCAGGGGCACATGCCTGGGTTTCAGCCTTGATCCCCAGTAGGGGGCGTGCAGGAGGCAGCCGACCAATGATTCTCTCTCATCATTGATGTTTCTATCTCTCTCTCCCTCTTCCTTCCTCTCTGAAATCAATAAAAAAATATTTTTAAAAAGAAGTCATTAAAAAAAAAAACCAACCATAAAAACAAAAACCCTGACTCCGGAGGCCACAAGCGCCCAGGGAAGAGCTTGGAGGCGGGAGGACTGGGGCGTCACTCCGGGCTCTGCCGCTGGTGAACTGTGCAATCTTGGGTGCATCCTGGGCCCCTGCAGGGCCCTGGTTCCTGCCTCTGCACATGGGGCTGATGGCAGGAGGAGGTGCCGCAGGAGGGAGTCAGTGAGCCCGGCGCAGAGTGAGTGGGTGCTCAGCAGGGAGGGCCACTGTCCACTGCTGCTGTCAAAGCAGAGAGGGGACCTGGAGGAGGGCATGGCGGTGTGCAGAGAAGGGTTAACTCTGCAGGCCTGGGCTGCCCAAACCCTGCACATTTCAAACAAAAGACTGGCCCTTGAAGGGCTCTTGGGAGAGAACCTTGGAATGTCCTGCCTGATGAAAGTGTCTTAGTTTAGCACGCCTGGCCAGTGTGGCTCAGCTGGTTGAGCATCGTCCAGTGCACCAGGAGGTCACCAGTTCAATTCCTGGTCAGAGCACATGCCTGGGTTGTGGGATCCACCCCCAAGAGGGGCATGCAGAAAGTAGCTGATCAATGTTTCTATCACCTTCTTCCTTCCTCGCTCTAAAGTCAACAAAAACATATATATTTTCTAAAAAGTGTCTTGGGCCCTGGCTGGTTTGGCTCAGTGGATAGAGCGTCATCCTGTGGACTGAAGGGTCCCGGGTTCGATTCCAGTCAAGGGCATATGCCTGGGTTGCTGGCTCAATCCCCAGTGGGGGGCGTTCAGGAGGCAGCCAATCAATGATTCTCTCTGAAATAAATAAAAATATATGTTTTTTAAAAAGTGTCTTGGGCCCAGCTGGCATGGCTCATGAGCATCGACCTATGAACCAGGAGGTCCCAGTTCAACTCCCAGTTGGGGTACATATCCGGGTTGCAGGCTCAATCTCCAATAGGAGGCGTGGAGGAGGCAGGTGAGCAATGGTTCTCTCTCATCATTGATGTTTCTATCTCTCCCACTCCCTTCCTCTCTGAAATCAATAAAAAATATATATATTTTTTAAAAGTATCTTGGGCCCTGGCCGGTTTGGCTCAGTGGATAGAGCGTCGGCCTGTGGACCGAAGGGTCCTGGGTTTGATTCTGGTCAGGGGCACATGCCTGGGTTGTGGGCTTGATCCCCAGTAGGGGGCATGCAAGAGGCAGCCGATCCATGATTCTCTCTCATCATTGATGTTTCTATCTCTCCCTCCCCATCTTCTCTGAAATAAATAAAAAGATATTTAAAAAAAATAAAATAATAAAAAGTGCCTTGGTTTACCCAAGGGCTTGGGCCACACTGCATGTCTATGCTAACAATGTGATGGACGGTGGGAGTCTTGGGCCATGAGGCAGTCTGCCCGCTGGAGGGGCTGGAGGCTGAGTAACTAGGACAGTGACACAGGCGGCCAGCCAGGCCTGCGTGACCAACCTCCAATCAAACCCTGGACAAAGCCTGGATGAGCTTCCCTACGTGCTGTCACATATTGTTGGTGGGAGAATTAAGTCCTGTCCTAGGGACAATGCCGGGAGAGGACAAGTGGCAGCTCTGGCCTGGTCTCTTCTGGGCCCTGCCCGCGGCCTTTTTCCTTTGCTAACGGTGCTCACCAGCCTTTCGCTGTGTCATAAGCTACCACTTCAAACACAACAGCTTTCTTGAGCTCTGAGAGTCCCGCTAGAAAATCAATGAACCTGAGGGTGGTCTTGGGGACCCTCAGCCCAGGCAGGACCCAGAGAGGAGAAGGAGGAGGCGGCTAAGAATGTATCTTCTGCCCAGGCTAGTTTGGCTCAGTGGGCAGAGCATCAGCCTATGGACGGAAAGGTCCTGGGATCGATTCCCGTCAAGGGCACTTGCCCGGGTTGTGGGCTTGGTCCCCCGTGGGGGGGTGTGCAGGAGGCAGCCAATCAATGATTCTCTCTCATCACTGATGTTTCTATCTCTCTCCCTCTCCCTTCCTCTCTAAAATCAATAAAAATATATTTTTAAAAAAAAGAAAAAAAAAAAGAATGTATCTTCTGACACCACTCCCTCCTGGGTTCTAATTCTCTCTCTGAGGCTCCTTGTCCACCCTCCTCCCCAGTTCCAGTTCCCCTTCCTGATCTCAAGGCTGGCACACCCCGGGGTTCGGCTAATTCCCCTCATGGTACCCTTGAGTACCATCTAGGATCCTCCCAGGCTTCCTTCTCAGCCCGACCCCCCTCCCTTGACCTCCAGACCCCACATTCAAGTCCATCTCTCTCTCTACCTGCCTGACAGGTGGCTCCAATGCCTAAGTCCAAAGCTGACCTCTCAATGTTCCCTGCAGATCTGCCTCCTGCCCCTGCCCCGTCACCCGCATCTCCATCCTTCCGGGGAGCAGGCCAGAACCGCTGCAGGCACCCTGGACTCCTCTCTTTCCCTCGCCACCCGGCCCATACAGCTGCGTGCTCCAGCTATTACCAGCGTCTGCCCACTTTTCACCACTTCCACTGCTATTACTCTTGTCGGAGCTGCCATTACCTCTCTCCGGGACAAGCATAATAGACTCTTTACCAGACCTCTCCGCCTCTGACAGCCTGTTCCCTACCCGGCAGCCAGAAGGATCCTGTTAACAACTAAATCAGTTCCTCCTCTGCTCAGAGGCCTCCCGCGGCTCCCAGCTCACTTAGAGTAAAAGCATCGTCCTCACCACGGTCCACCGGGCCAGGCGCAATTTGCCCCCGCTCCTCCTCTGCTCTCATTTTCCGCCTCTCTCCCCCCTCCCTCCCCTCCAGCTACCGCTGACCTTTTGCTGTTTCTCCAACGCCCCAGGCCCTCTCTCACCCCAGGACCTTTGCACTTGCTTTGCCTTCTGCCTGGAATGTCCTCCCCAGACATCCCTCTCACACGCTCCTCTCTCTTCACTCAGGTCTTAGCTTGCCTGTCCCCTCCTCACCAGAGAAGCCTTCCCTGCACACCCTGTGCTCCCGTGTCCTGCCTCCCACCGGGGCCCCCATCTCACCCCGGTCCAACCTGCTTCAACCTCTGCCTCATTGATCCTCACAGCGCTTGCCACTCCGGGTATCATATTTCATATTTGCTTATTTGCATTCCCCAGCTGGAATGCCGGCTCCCTAAGGGTGTGGCTTTACCGGAACCGTTCCCTGCAGCACCCCCGGGGGCTTAACACAGGGCCAGATTCCACGTAGGTGCTCCGAGAACTTATGCTGAATGAAGGGATGAGCAAACAAGCATGACGGGGCAGGAGGGGCCCCGCCCTCACCTGCAGCCGGTTCAGGATTTGATGGTAGTGGAACAAGGTGCAGATGTCCACGTGGGCAGAGAACTCCTCCAAAGCCGCCTTCTCCGCAGGACTGGAGTGGAATTCCTGTTACCTCGGGAAGCAAGACTGACCATTAGGCCTCTCTCCCCTTCCTCGGGGGAAGGAATTCTTTCCCTGGCAGCCCATACAGACAGTCAGAGCTCCGGGCTTTTTTGATTTTGTTTGGGGGGGTTGTGTCAATTTTATTGACCAAGAAACGGAGGTAGCCTGGCGTAGTAAAAAAGATGAATGAGAGAGCTGAGAGGTCAAGTTCTCCCTTGGACGCTGACTCACCAACATTCACACAGTGCTTACTGTGCACCAGGCGCTGCTTGCCCACCTGAGATGCAAGGGGACCAATGGAATGATAACCCCCCTTTTTTCAGAGGGGGGAAATGAGGCTCAGGGAGTCACCTGCTGAGGACCACAATGTCTAGATCAGCGGTTCTCAACCGGTGGGTCGCCAACCCTTTCACAGGGGTCGCCTAAGACCATCGGAAAAACACATATATAATTACATATTGTTTTTTTTTTTAAATATATATATTTTTTATTGATTTTTTACAGCGAGGAAGGGAGATGGATAGAGAGTTAGAAACATCGATGAGAGAGAAGCATTGATCAGCTGCCTCCTGCACACCCATTACTGGGGATGTGCCTGCAACCAAGGTACATGCCCTTGACCGGAATCAAACCTGGGACTTTTCAGTCCACAGGCCGACGCTCTATCCAGTGAGCCAAACCAGCTAGGGCTATATATTGCTTTTGTGATTAATCACTATGCTTTAATTATGTTCAATTTGTAACAATGAAAATACACCCTGCATATCAGATATATACATGACAATTCATAACAGTAGCAAAATTACAGTTATGAAGTAGCAACGAAAATAATTTTATGGTTGGGGGTCACCACAACATGAGGAACTGTATTAAAGGGTCGCGGCATTAGGAAGGTTGAGAACCACTGGTCTAGATAAAGAGAGACTGAAAATCCACTCTAGGCCTGTCTGACCCCAGAGCACACTTATTTAACCAATTATGTATGCTTGTCACCTCCCTTCTTCTGCTGCAGTGCCCCCATTTATAAAATGGAGATGATGGTGGTATTATCTCTCTTATTGGGTTGTTCTGATGATTCCATACATGGGAAATGCTTAGCACAGTGCCATGTAGTAAGAGCTCACGCAGTGTTTAATAATTATGACTATGCTTTTATAGGTATAATTATTATTAGATAGCAGTAATAATAATGATGAGCATGATGATACACATTTTGCAAAGGGAAAAACCATGCCCCAGAGAGTGCTTGTTCAAGCCCCAGAACAAGCTAGAGTCGGAATCGCTGCTACATTTGCATCTCAGAGGTCCTCTCCCCCTCCCCTACGTTCCAATTCACTTGGCGCCCACTAGGGACTGTAAGGGGAATTGGAACTACAATTCCCAGGAGGGGCCAGGGCAGCCCTCCATAGCAGGCACGGCCCTACCGCCGCAAGGCCTGCCGGGAGTCGTAGGCCCCGGGCTCTTGGATCCCGGACGGGCGATACCTGCATCAGGAGGCGGAGCAGCTGCTCCTTGGAGAGTGGGATGAACCGCTCCTGGTACTGCTGCGCCCAGTCGCGGGGCTCCGTGGGGTTCCACATCCTGCGGTACTCCCCCATCTTGGCCGCCAGCGAGGACAGGGCCCGGGCGGGCCCCAGGAGCGCGGGCAAGACTGGCCATCCTCGGACCCAGGATGCCCAGACCCCCCGGGTCACATGCAACATGGCCAGCCCCTGTGCCCGGAGCCTAAACGAGGGAAATGGGTAGAGGGTCAAAGGGCATCTGGTGGAAAAGCGCGCTCTGCACCTCCCTGTCTCAAACCTCCAGGAGCAGAGCCCGTCCACCCTTCTCGCGGGTCCCCTCCCGCATTGCTCCGTTGACCCTGGTCCCAAGGAAGGGTCAGAGGTCTGAGGTCCTGGGGCGTGTTGAGGGCCTAGCCACCCTGGCGTGGTACAACTGGTTTCTGCGGGGTCTAGGCGATGAGGTGGATCACTGGAGCTTAGGAGAAGCTCGGAAAGGCTACCCTGAGGGTGCAGGGCCGTCCTGCCCTGGCCATGCAATCCCCCTCCCTCCCCTCACCTTAGCCAACGCTCGACTGTCATTGAGCCTCCTGCGCATGTGCAGGAAGGCTTTCAGGTCCCCCCAGATTCAGCTTCATCCAGCAGCAGGACGCATGCGCAAAACCGGGGTCCCTGAGCGCGGTCCCGTTTCTTTCCTCTGAAGCCGTCCCCACTGCGCACGAGCAATAGGCCCGCCTTCCTCCGGGACGGGCCTGGTGTTGGCGGCGCGCATGCGCAGCAGGAACGTCTCCTCGTCCCCGCGCTGCAGCGAGAAGGGGACGCAGCGGGCGCGAGACTCCCGGCAGCAAAGGGGCGGGGTCTGCCCCTCCCCCCCGCGCGCAGCGCGCCAACGGCGGGAGCCCAACGTCCGCCGGGGCCACGCCCCCGCTCGCGCCCGCTCCTGAGTGGGAGGGAAAGGGGCGGGGGCGGGGCCTGGGCACAGCCAATCCGCGGCGGAGGAGCGAAAAGGCGGGAAAAAGCGGAAGCAAAAGAAGTCAGAGGTGGCGCCGGGGACCGGGATGGGGAGGGCGGGCGAGAGGAAGAGCGGGCCCCCAGGTGACGCAGGCCGGGCCTCAGAGTGGGGGTGACCCTTTCTCAGGCAGTGCCCCCCTCAGGCCCCACCACCCCCATTTCACGTCCTTAAAGGGAAGACCCTGATTCTAAGAAGGTAACCGAGTGCCGGGGGGCTCGGCCGCCTCCTTCTGAGGGGGCAGCCCCGGTCCCCACACGTCTGAGGGCCAGACCCCCCCAACTTGAGAAAACGCCCTTTTATGAAGACGGGGCTGCATTCTAGGTGCAGGCCTGTGGGCTAAGGAAATAACCCCATGGACTAGCCTAAAACGTGCCCTGTTCTACCTTTATGGTTCTCCATTATGGGCGCTGACACCCCAAACCGGAAAGGGGTCCCCCTGGCTCAGGTCTCCCAGGTGCGACCCAGCGCCTCCGCTCCCTGGAAACGCCACTGTGTCCCTCAAAGGGGCGCTGTGCTCCCCTGTCCGTGACGTGACCCCCATACCCAGCCCTCTGTCCACCCCTTCTCCCTGCCTGGGGTTTCCTCGCCAGCACCCCCTCCCTGTGCCCCCCATACCCCCTCCCGTGGTGCCCTTGCCTCTAGAATCCTCAGGACCCCTTACCCTGTACCCCAACTCATGGGGTCCTCGGCAAACCTCTCACCCTCCACCCCCAGCCCTGAGACCCCCCAGCAGCCCTTTCACCCCAGCAACCCCCTCCGGGGACCCCCGGAAGCCCCCTCCCCCGTGCCTCTGGCCCTGACCGCCCCCACCCGTCTTGCCGCCGAGCAGCCGAGCCCCAGGGGGAGCCCGGAGCCTCTGGAAGCCAGCAGAGCGCCCCCGCGCCCACCCCCCCGGACCCCGGGAGCCCGGCGGCCGCCATGCACATCCCCGAGAGCCTGCAGGACCTGGCGGACAGCGAGGCCGTGCAGTTCCTGAAGCGGCCCAAGACGGTGGCGAGGATCTTCGCAGGGGTGAGCCCCCGCGGGCGGCCGTGGGTGCGGGAAACGGGGCTCCCCCCACAGACACGGAGGGACAGGACGGGGCCTGAGGCAGCTGATAATGGGGTCACCTTTCCCGAGCACCTGCCCACGCTGTTCCCGGCATGTCCTGCTCTCACGGAGGAAACCGCCCTGCAGAGCATGTGCTGGGAGCCTCCTTAAAATATATATATATATAATAAAAGCACAATATGCTAATTAGACAGGACCGGGCTGTGAGAGAAGCCTGGTGCTGGCAGCCGGGGGAAGGAAGGCTACTCTTTTTTAAAAATATATATATTTTATTGATTTTTTACAGAGAGGAAGGGAGAGGGATAGAGTTAAAAACATCGATGAGCGAGAAACATCCATCAGCTGCCTCCTGCACACTCCCTACTGGGGATGTGCCTGCAACCCAGGTACATGCCCTTGACTGGAATCGAACCCGGGACCCTTCAGTCCCCAGGCTGACGCTCTATCCACTGAGCCACACCGGCCAGGGCAGGAAGGCCTACTCTTGTACGAATTTCATGCATCAGGCCTATAGTCTATATACTAGGGGCCCGGTGCACAAATTCATGCACCTTGAAAGAAACTGTGGGCTGGAGGCTGAGGCGGACACAGGGCTGGGGCTCGGCCCCTCCTCCGCCGCCCCCCCCATGTCCTGTCTGCCAGCAGCCCCGCTCCTGCCGCTGCGGCTCCTGCGCCTGATGGCGCCGCCCGCACCTGCTGACAGCACGGAGTGATTGGGGCCGGTGCCAGCAGCGGGTGTGAGTGGCGGCTGCCGCCCTGATCGCCCCTCAGGAGCAGGAGGAGGTGGAGCAGCCCTCAGGGGTGATCGGGGCAGCAGCCGTCAGGCGCATCCACTGATGGCGTCGAGCAATCGGACTGGCGCCCAGCACCGGCAGTGGGTGAGAGCTGTGGCTTCCGGCCCCAATCGTCCCTCAGGAGCAGGGGGAGGTGGAGAAGCCCTGAGGGGCGCTGGCAACGGGTGTGAGCGCCGGGCAGACCGCAGCGTGTGGGAGCAAAGAATTTTTAGTAACCACCAGAGCCTTGCCCCAGTGAGAGCGACCCGCACCCCACCTTGGTCTGGCGCCCTCCATGGTCTGTGCGCGCCCCCTGGTGGCCAGCGCACGTCATAGCAACCAGTTCAGTTGTTCCGCCGTTCGGTCTATTTGCATATTAGCCTTTTATCAATAGGATTTATTGATTTCAGAGAGGAAGGGAGATTTGAGAGAGAGAGAGAAACATCAATGTGTGTGTTTTTGTGTGTGTGTTTTGGTTTTTTTTACAGAGAGGAAGGGAGAGGGATAGAGAGTTAGAAACATCCATGGGAGAGAAACATCGATCAGCTGCCTCCTGCACGCCCCCTACTGGGGATGTGCCCACAACCAAGGTACATGCCCTTGACTGGGATCGAACCTGGGACCCCTGAGTCTGCAGGCCGACCCTCCATCCACTGAGCCAAACCGATCAGGGCCAATGTGTGTTTTTTTGGAATTCATAGGCCAACAGGTTTTTTAAAAAAATATCAATGATGAGAGAGCCCCCTACTAGGGACCAAGCCCACAACCTGAGCATGTGCCCTTGACCGGAATTGAACCCGGGACCGTTCAGTCCGAGGGCCCATGCTCTATCCACTGAGCCACACCAGCTAGGGCCCATGTGACTAATTGAAGTTAAACTAATTAAAATCAAATGTCCTGTTCCTCAGTCACAGGGGCCACATTCAGGCGCCCCACAGGCACAGGGGCTGGTGGCTCGCATCCTGGGCAGATGGAGGACATTTCCATCATGGCCCCTGGTGTTGGCCGCGGTCACACCGCAGGGCAAGGCCCGGACTCAGACGGGGGTCTGCCAGGTGCCAACGCCTGTTCATTCTCCGCCTTTCAGACGAGGGACGAGGAGAGGGGCAGGGGCTGGGGCCTCGGGGAAGGGAGTGGCCCACAGAGGCAGGAAGAGAGTGTGTCACGTGGACCCGAGACACCGGATGCTGGGCGGGCACTGTGCCGGGCACGGCGCCAGGCAAGGGCTTTAAGGGCCTGCGTTTAATCCGCACCCCGTTCCCGAAGCGTCGAGACAGCTGGGGTCAAATCCGCATTCAGCCCAAACTCTGCTGTGTGGCCTGGGGCCAGTCACTGCCCCTCTCTGTTCCTCTCCTCTGACAGAGCTGGAAACTGAGGCCCAGGGAGGTGGTGAGACACGATCGGGGTCATGGGAGCAGGTGGGGGGCCCTGGATCAACCCCAGGGACCTAACCCAGAGCCTCCCCTTGAGGCCCCTTCTGGAGCCTGTGGTCGGAAGAGCCCGCAGGCCCGGCTTGGCATCCCAGCTGGGTCCCCTGCAGGTCCATGGAGGGTGACGTACGCCCCCGTGTGCCTGGTGTCAGGATCCACAGCACCCCTTTCATTCTCAAAAGCACCCGGTCTTGTTTGATAACGTCCTGAGTCACCTCGGCCTGTGTGACCTTGAGCAAGCGCTTGATTTCTCGGAACCTCTGCTCCCTCGTGAGTAAGACGTGGGCCCTGCTATCCGCTCGCGGGAAGGACTGCGATGAAAACGAAACCGGTTACTGTCCCTAAACTGGTCAGCACAGGCCCGGCACGTGGGCAGCTTTCGTCAAATAGCGATTATTATCGGGACAAAGTATTACTTGTGAGCGAGGAGTTTTTTTGGGGGGGGCCCTAGGGTGATGGGGACTTGTGTCCACTGTCGCTCTCAGCCAGGGGAACTACAAACCCCACCTCCTAGTTCCAGGGCGTTATGACCCCTGGCTGCCCCCAGGGGAAACTGAGGCCCACGGAGATTGAGCGACTTGCCAAGGACATCGCACAGCTGGTGAGAGGAGCTGCACGCTCCGAACTCCAGGAGGAAGGGCGGGTGTCGAGGGAGGCAGAGGCCCAGCTGGTGCGGACTGGTGTGGGGCAGGGAGGGGGGGAGAAGGGCTGCTGGCCAGAAGGTTCGGTCACAGACTTTGCCCGCTGCCTGCATCACCCTCCCTCCCTCCCAGCTCCTCCTTTCCCCCTGGCCTGGCTCCTCAGGAGGGACTCTCTGGGCAGCTGGCGCCTGTCTTGGCTGCCGCCTGCCAGCTGGTGCCTTAACTGATGAATCTTTGCTCCCTCCCCGGGGACCGGCCAGGGAGGGCTCGGAAGGCAGTTTGGACCTGGGCTTCCGAGAGCTCGGGTCCCTCTGGCCTGGCAGAGCCACCTCCCCACGTCTCCAGGGCCACAGCCCAAGGTTTGGGGGGTCAGTGGACAGACAACCCCCCCCCCCCAGCTAGAAGTCAGGAGGGCTGGGTCCCCGTTCCCTCTCCCCCACGGACTGACCTTGAGAGGACACTCGGTCCCCTCCCTGGGTGATTCCCGAGAACCATCACCAGGGCCAGGCCCCCACCCCCGCACACCGCCCCCCCCTCGCAGCACGGACACGGACTGGGAAACTGAGGCTCCGAGACGTTTGCCCAAGGCCACGCAGCCGGCAGCGTCGGCCGTGTCTGG
The DNA here is from genome assembly GCA_036010255.1 of Myotis pilosus. Lineage (NCBI taxonomy): Eukaryota > Metazoa > Chordata > Mammalia > Chiroptera > Vespertilionidae > Myotis > Myotis pilosus. The sequence continues at coordinate 5,139,966 of JASKON010000029.1, forward strand.
CTCTTTGCACGCCACCCTAACGGCTTCGATTTATCACCTGTGAGGCAGGGATGACTTGGTGACAGGCTAGCGAGTGGAGCTGGCGGGAGCCTTCGGGGAGGTGAGGCAGGTAACACGGACACAGGCTCCGAAATGACGGATGGGCCTACTGGTCCTTGACCTGGCTCTGCCCCGGACCATCAGGCAAGACGCCCCCCCTTTATGGACTCCGTTCTTCATCCTGAAGCAGATGGAGGCAAACACCCTGAGTCAAGGGCGCCGAACTGGGGACCTCCTGGTTCATAGGTCGACGTTCGACCACTGAGCCACACCAGCCGGGAGGGGAATCTGTTTGGATTTGAACTCCTTCTGGACAAAAAGGGGACTCACTGTCGTTGTCATGATTGTTGTTATTATTCAGAGAAGGCGAGACAACGGATCGAAGAGGAACAGAGGCTGAGAGTTCAGGGTCCATCCGTTGCCCCCCTAGTCCCCACGCTGAAGGTCGGGGCAAGAGCACAGAAGAAAGGCCCACGGTCATTCCCTTTCTCACACACACAGGCTGCGGTGCATTCTGGCGCTTGGTGCTCAGGACAGAAGGGTCCCCCGTGGACCTGCCCAGAAGGAGTTAAAACCCAAACGGATTCCCCCTCCTGGCTGGTGTGGCTCAGTGGTCGAACGTCGACCTATGAACCAGGAGGTCCCCAGTCTGATTCCCAGTCAGGACACATGCCGGGGTTGTGGGCTCCATCCCCAGTAGGGGGCGTGCAGGAGGCAGCCGATCCGTGATTCTCTCTCATCATCATTTCTCTCTCTCTCTCCCTCTCCCTTCCTCTCTGAAAACAATAAAAACTTTTTTTTTTTAATGGATTCCCCTACCCCACCCCCCTCCCCTGGCTCTGGTCCCAGCCGGCACTGCCACGTCAGTCAATCCCCAACTCCTGATTGAGGTTCTAACTATCACTGGATTCCTCAGAGCCCCAACCTCAGCTCAGCCCTCACTCTGTGCCTGGGCCTTCCCACCAGTCTCTGATCTGCAGGCGTCTTGCCTCGCGCCCTCCGAACCATCAGGACCCTGCAGATTTGCGCTAACTCCCGGCTCTGACCCTGGCCAGCCTCTGCTCAGAACCTCTCCCTGCATGTAATCAAATCCAAGTGAGAAGTTTCACTTTCCACGGCTCCCAGTACCAGACCCCTCCGCTTGGTGTTCAACCTTTGAGCCTGGCCCCCGCCCACTTTTCCAGCCTCCTCACACCGGCTCCTTCTTATGCAATTTCTCTCCAGTCCCTGAAGGGCCCCGCTCCGCAGCAGCTGGCTTGAGCACACACGCTTCGTCCCGCCTGGAATGCCCTTCCTCCTCCGTCTGCCTGGAAAAGTCCTCATTCTTTCAGATGCAGTTCAGATCTCATTCTGTTTCCCCCTGAACCCAGCCCCACAAGTTCCGCTCTGGCTCACACCTTGACTCTCTCCCTGACCCCAGGCCCCAGGCACCTCCCAGCCTGCAATCTCTACTCTCACCCCCTCCAGTCCATCTCTACACGGCCCCAAAGGGGTCTTCATGCACCCGGAGCCGCCCCAGCCCCTCTGCTGCCCAGCGCCTGCTGTGGCTCCCTATTGCCCCCCTGACAATGTCCCCATCCTCCCCGCCTTTCCCAGCCTGCGTCACTCCTCACAGCCGTCGCCTCATCCAGGCCGCCTTCCTGGATCGATTCCCCCCCCAACCCCATAGCGCCCACCCCATAGCTCCCCGGTTCCTTCCATATCGGGTGCAGACCTCCCACGCTGCAGTGCGACTGTCTGGGACAAATAATTGGGACTTAATGTTTTCACTGAGTGGCACTGAGAGGAACCTCTGCCCTCAGGCACCTGGTCCTGCTGGAGGCCGTAGAGCAGGGGCTGAGGCAGACTCAGGCACCGGACAGCTCGGTCCGAACCCAGCACGGCCCCCTGCTAACTGGGTGGCTTCCTCGGTTCCATCACCTGAGAATCGGGGCTGTTGGAAGGACCCACATCCGGGGTGGCTGTGAGGGTGACACAAGCTGGGGCGCGGGGAGCACTCCAGTGGCGCTCAATAAACACCTCGCGGAAGACGAGCGTGGACGCAGACAGTTGTACTAAACAAACCAGGAAAAGAAAGAACACGTTCCTGTTTGTTAGGTCCCGGGTGCTTGTGACATCTCTCTCCATACTCGTCTGTATTTTGGGAATATCTCGTAAATTTATTTTAAAAACTGAACGGGGCCCTGACCGGTTTGGCTCAGTGGATAGAGCGTCGGCCTGCGGACTGAAGGGTCCCAGGTTCGATTCCGGTCAAGGGCATGTGCCTTGTGATGTTTCTCTCTCATTGATGTTTCTAGCTCTCTGTCCCTCTCCCTTCCTCTCTGTAGAAAAATCAATAAAATATATATTTTTAAAAAATTAAAAATAAATAAAAATAAAAACTGAATAGGGATTAGCCAGGCTGGGCAGGAGGAGGGCGTTGTAGGCCGCGGGAAGAGCCGGAGGCAGAGAATCATCGCGCCGTCCTGGGCGGGCACTGGGTGAAGCATTTGATGTTGGCACCTGGGTTTGGTGGCAAGGTACCAGCTTGGGGTGACGGGAGGGGAGCAGGCGAGGCCAGGTGAGTGGGGAGAGCACAGACCAGGCTGGGCCTCACAGGGGCTGTGGCGAGGGCCCGGGGGAGAGGAGGTCCGAGCTGGGAGGATGGGAAGGTGGTTGAGGGGCAACAGCAGGCACAGGGCTTGGAGGCTCTGAGGTCTGGGCGCGAGGGAGGGGCCAGACTGTCCCCGGGTGGATGGGATGGCGGGGTTCGGCCTGCAGATGGGGAGCCCAGGGGGGGCACGGGAGGGTTTGGGGAGAGGCTGAGCGCCACTCAGGGCCCTGGGACCCATTCCCACATCCACAGATCTTCGCCCTCATCGTCTTCTCCTCCCTGCTGACCGACGGCTACCAGAACAAGACGGACTCTTCGCAGCTCCGCTGTGTCCTCAACAGCAACAACGTGGCCTGCAGCTTCGCCGTGGGCGCCGGCTTCCTGGCCCTGCTCAGCTGCCTGGCCTTCCTGGCCCTGGACGCCCACGAGGGCCACATCGCCTGCACCCGCTTCCGGACGGCCTTCCAGCTGCTGGACTTCATCCTGGCCGGTGAGCCGGGGCCACGGCCCACAGCCCCCCGCCCGCCCCCGCCCAGCCGGCCACGTGGAACCCAAAGCGCCATCCCTCCCTTCTCACGCTCATTGGCACCTGCAGTTCCCTCCCCTGGGAATTATCACTCTGTCCTTTGGACTCAACGTAAGGGTCCGTTCTTCTGATCCCCGGGCCAATTCTAGAAACCGCCCTCTGCTCCCCTCCCTCCTCCTCCCCCTCCTCCTCCTCCTCCTCCCCCCTCCTCCTCCCCTCCCTCCTCCTCCCCTCCCCTCCTCCTCCCCCTCCTCCTCCTCCTCTCACTCCCCTCCCTCCTCCTCTGGTCAGGGCCAGTCCCAGCATCGCAGGGAGGGCCGGGAGGGCCCTCGGTGGGCACTGAGTCCATGCCCGCTGAGAGAACCTCCTGTGGGGGTGGACGTTTGGTACCTGCGCTTCCCATACAGGAGCCACCGGCTCTTGAAGTGGGACCCTGGGGCTGAATTTTTTAAAAATATATTTTTATTGCCCAGACCGGTTTGGCTCAGCGGATAGAGCGTCGGCCTGCGGATTGAAGGGTCCCAGGTTCGATTCCGGTCAGGGGCATGGACCTTGGTTGTGGGCACATCCCCAGTAGGAGATGTGCAGGAGGCAGCTGATTGATGTTTCTCTCTCATCGATGTTTCTAACTCTCTATCCCTCTCCCTTCCTCTCTGTAAAAAAATCAATAAAATATATATTTTTAAAAATATGTTTTTATTGATTTCAGAGAAGAGGGGAGAGGGAGAGAGAAACATCAATGATGAGAATCATTGATCGGCTGCCCCCTGCATGCCCCCTACTGGGGATCAAGCCCAAAATCTGGGCCTGTGCCCTTGACCGGGAATCAAACCAAGACCTTCTGGTTCATGGGTTGATGCTCAAACCACTGAACAACACTGGCCGGGCGGAGCCGAATTATTTTGAATTTTATTTGAATTGATTGAAATGTAAACAGCCACCTGTGGCTGTGGGCAGTGCAGCTCCACTCCAGCAGCACATCTGACAGAGGCTGGAGGGAGAGGCCCTTTCCAGGCCCAGCAGCCCTTCCTGAACCTCTCCCCGCGCCCCCTTTCTTCTCTCCTGCGCCCCCAGTCCTCTGGGCAGGCACCTGGTTCCTGGGTTTCTGCTTCCTGGCCAACCAGTGGCACCGCTCGCCGCCCCAACAGTTCCTCCTGGGGAACAGCAGCGCCAAGGCCTCCATCGCCTTCGCTTTCTTCTCTGTCCCCATCTGGGTGAGGATGAGCCCTCACGGGCACCCCCTGCAGGGCAGGGTGGGAGGGCTGGACCGTCCTCCCGCTCCCGCAGCTCCCTGGGCCTCCGCTGGCCCCTTCCCTGGCTCCCAGGCAAATCGGTGGCGGCTGAGCTGGGTGGCTAGTGAGCAGTGGGCACAGCCGCGCCCTGCGTCTCCCTCCCAGGCCAGGCCCCGGCCCCGGCCCTCTTTCTCCGGCCCAGCCCACGCCAGCCTTCAGCGCCCCTTCTCTGCCCACAGATATTCCAGGCCTACCTGGCCTTCCAGGACCTCCGCGATGACTCCCCGGTCCCCTACAAGCGCTCCCTGGATGAGGGGGGCGTGGTGCTGACCACCCTCTCCCCGCCCTCCGCTGCCAGCCCTATCAACACGCCCACCACTGGCCCCAACAGCATGAGTTACGCCAGCTCCGCCCTGTCCCCCTATCTGACCACGGCGAAGGTTCCCCGCCTGTCATGATGCCCGACCACTAGACTTCCTCATCACCTCAGTAAAGAGCTCACCCTGCAGAAGGGTTTCTGAAAACAGCCTCTGTCCTCATGTCTGGGCCTCGCTGGCTCCTGGCACGGCCAGGGGTGGGGAGAAACCCAACAAGGTCACCCCCGGGGTCACCTCCGGGGTCCCTACCACCTCCGGGTCCCTCCATCCGGCACCACCGTGATAGCTGCACGTTAGAGGTGGGGACAGTTGAGGGACGTCGCTCCTCACGTTAGCCTGGAGGGGGCAGTTGAGGAAGTTCAAGTTCAGAGAGAGCGCTGAGAGTCAGGGTCAACCGTGGGACCAGCCCTGTTGGGACCCCAAAGCCCAAGCCCTTTCACTCCCTCCAGTGACAAGGGACCCAAGTCAAAAGCCGGCTGCGGGAGGAGTCAGTAAGGGAACAGGGTGGTGAGTCGTGACTGGGGTCAGGGAGGGGGGATCCTTATCTTCAAATATTTGGAGGATTGTTGGGGAAGAGGGAGTGGTTGTATCGAGAATCCCAAGCCACAAAATGCTCCTGTGTGTAGGACCAAAAAGGTAACCCCATTAAGGCAGCCAGTAAGTGCACAGTGGGGGGAGGGGCCGTGTCGAGGAGGGGAGCCCTCACTCAGCACCCACACTCGGCACCATGGGCCTGGGGTGCCTAGAGCAGCACTGGCCCATTGAATATAATGGGAGCCACAGGGCATGGAATTTTTTTTAAATATATTTTTATTGCTTTCAGAGAGGAAGGGAGAGGGAGAGATAGGAACATCAATGATGAGAGAGAATCATTGACCAGCTGCCTCCTGCATGCCCCCCACTGGGGATCAAGCCCCAAACCCAGGCAGATGCCCTAGCCACCAATCGAACCATGATCTCTTGGTTCACAGGTCGACACTCAACCACTGAGCAACACCAGCCGGGCAGGGCATGGAGTTTTAAATAGAAAGTAGAACAAAACAAGTGAAGTGAATTTTCAAATATTTTATTTAACCCAGTATATCCAAAATATTATTTCAACATGTCATCAGCATAAAAAATTCCCCGATATCTTACATTCTCTCATACCAAGCTTTCGCAATCCTTTGCGTAGTTTACATCTCAGTTTGGACCCGCCCCATTTCAAGTGCTAATGGTCACATGTCGTAGATGGCCACCACACTGGACCACGCAGCTAGAACCTTCTGGTCTTTCCAGAACCATCGGACATTATGCGAGCTTTGTTCATGTCATGCCAGCCAAACAAAACACACCCACACGAGAGTCACACACGGCGGCCTGCAGGGCATCCATTTACAAACTGGACAGAGGGATGCGGGTTGTGGGGGGTCAGAGGTGGGCTCCCTGGCCGCTGTGTGAGGTTTCCTGCGTGGCAGACCCCGTGCTCAGTTCTAGGGGTACAGAACAGGGCGGTCCCCGCGGGCGTGGGGAGACGGGGCAGAGGTGGCGTGGAGGGCAGAGAGGATTCGGGCTCTCGTCCACACTGTGCGGCTAGCAGCTGGATAAGCCGGGACATCTCACCTAGCTTATCTGGGCCCAATCTGTGCTGGTTGCAACGCTAGGGACTGGGACCCATGAGGGTGATGGCTTCCAGACCCCACGCATTCAAAGAGGTGCGGCTCCCAGCCCCAAACCACCCTCGCAGCCCTGTCCCCGCTGCCCCGGTCACCTTATCTCCCAGGCTGCTGGGCAACATTCCTCTGAACAGGAGGCCCCTCGGCTTAAAAGGAAGAAAGACACGAATAGTTGAAATACCCCACAGCGTGAGGAAGCCGGTACAGACCCGCCTCCGCCACCTGCCCTCCAGGCCTGTGCCCCCTTCAGGGGTGCTGAGGGCCCAGTGGGTTCCTCTGTAAAACCCACGTGGCTGGACACTAGCAAAACACTCAGGGCCGGCCGGCTACCGGCCGGCTACCGCCTCCCGAAGCTTCCGGAGCCCTGGGGCGGCAAGGGGTCTCGGCAGACGTCTAGGGAGTCTGAAGCCCAGGGCCCCACCCCCAAAGCTTCCGAGGGCCAGGCAGGGAAGGCAAAGGACGGGGACAGGCCAGGTGACCCGCCCATCTGGAGGGAGTCGTGGAAAACAGCCCCCTTTTAGCTCCACAAACAAAACCAGAAAATGACAGGTCAGGCCAATAATGAACAGCAAGGACCCTCAGCCAGGCCCTGGGCCGGGGCGGCAAGCTCGTCCCCATCCATTCAGCCCAGCCAGCTGCTGCCGCCCGAAGGGAGGACCAGGCATCGTCACTGACGGATTTCTTTCAAGAGAAGCCAGAAATTCCGATTTTCATGTGAAACTCTGCTTTTTAAAGACTGGCGACTGATCCCTTTTTTTTTTTTGTAAGAAACAGAATGGCTCCATAAAATGCCAGATGAGGGTGGGACGGGGCTGCCTGGTGGGTGGTGGCTTCCCCAGGCCCCCTGTAACCCTCAGGTTCGGGGGAACAGCCAGGGAAGCTCTGCGCTACGACAGGAGGAATCTTGGGGGGTTTTTCTCCGAAGCATCTTCCCCCGTGAGGACTCGGGGTACAGCTCAGTCTCAGGAAACCCAGTTTCTCGTCTCCCTGCCCCTCCCAGGCCTCAGCCGCCTGTGGACGGTCAACGGGGAAAAGCAGAAGCAGACGGGGCCTGGGGCGGGACCCCACAAACGCCAGAGAGAGGGCAAGGAGTAGCAAAAGAGAGGCATCATTTTCCTCGGTTTATTTCAAGAGAACAAAGAATCAACCATCCATTCTGTACAAAAAACATGGTGGCAGAGTCACGGCGACCCTGGAGCCAGCCCCCTAAATGCCCAAAAAACGAGGACCAGACTAAAAACCCCCAAACTCTGGGGGAAATTATGAAAAATCAGGGCGGACCATTCCTCCCCTCCGCCTACCCCCAGCCCAGAAGTTTGGGGGGGCAGGCGCTGTGTCCTGGGTGGGAGGTGGGAGGTCGGGAAGGCCGTGTCGGGAGATTTAGTGTTTGGCAAACAGTGGGGCTGGGAGTAGGGTCTGGAAGGGAGCTAAGGGGCTTGGGAGAGAGAAAAGATCTCCCCTCCCTGCCCCCCCGCCCCCCCTCATACAGAATACTTGAAACGGTTTATAAAAATCAGGGCCAGAGAGTAGAAGAGAAAGGAGTCATCAGAATCAAAAACTAAATCGTGGAAAGATTTTTTTTTTTCTTCTCTAAAAGGCAAAAAACTACAAACAGCCCGGGTCCTGAGCGTCCCCAAGTCTTGGGTCCTCCACCGCCCCCTGGAACCCGGCAGGAGGCAGGTGGGGAGTGGGGAAAAGTTGGTTCTTTAAAAAGTCACCCCTGGACAGGAAGGCTCTTCGTCTCCCATCACCGTCCTCCGCTGCCAGGGAGAGGGATGGCGAGGACCAGGGCTACGCCGGCAAACTCAGCTTCTTCCCCTTCAGAACTGCGAGGAGAGAGAGGGGGGCGGGCATCACCACGGGGCCACTCACAGGGACGGCCTCCCACACCCAGAGCCGGACGCTGGGCTGGACAGAGATGCCAGGAGGGTTGGCCCAGGACCCTGGATTATAAACTGGGGAAAGGAGCCTGAATCCCTACGGGGTGGGGTGCGGGGACCCTAGTCTCGTCCGAGTGGCTGAGCAGTGGTCCCTATTTCTGCTCGTGGGGAGTCCTCCTCTCCCAGCCTTGAAGGACTCTGGCTGGAGGCCGTGGCTCATCTGGAGAGGGAGCAGGGGTCAGAGGGTGTGGCGGGGCTGGACGGGGAGCCCAGCTGGAACCCCGAGGGTCCCAGGGCTGCCTCCAGGCCTCTGTCCTCCTGCCCCCTCTCTCCTTCACACCAACTGGTGCCCAATTCCTCAGGTCTCTGCTTTCATCATCATCTCCAGCAAGAGGCCGCCCCTGAGGCACCCCCCATGTAAAGGGGCCCCTCACCCTCCACAGCTGCTCACACCCCTGGTGTCTTTCTGCTGTAACTCTCCGCGCTCCTGGCAATCATCGCTCTTTACCTGTTCATTCACCATCTCCCCCAACTAGAATTATAAGGGAGGCGAGGGAGGGGAGGGCCTCATCCACCCTTTTTCCTACTGTTGCACAGAAAGTGCTCAATAAATTCCTTGGTTGAATGAATTGATTGATCAATCAACCAATCAATATTAGTGGGCCTGAATTCCCTGAGGGTGAGATAGAGATCAATGAACAAAAGACGAGGCCCTCCTTTCTCTTAGCACTGCTGGGACTGGGGACCTGGGAATTCCAGATTTCTTTAGGGAGTGAGACTGAAATCCTATGGATCTGGGATTCCAGGGCAGGCGGAAGGCTTCAGACAAATTGCAAGCAAGGAAAAAAGTCAGAGGCCACCCTGCCCCTCTCTCTGTCCTGTCTCCTCTTCCCAAAATGTTCCCGGGCTGGGGACCGGGGCGCCTGGTCTCCGCGTGATCCCAGCAGGAAGCCCCTCTGTGTGAGAAGGCGAGCCCCCTCCTCGCCCCCCCACCTGCCCCGCTGCCTCGCTATCTCCCCTCGAAGATGTGGGGGCCGAGGAGAGCAACTCCGTGGTCCTTAGGGAGGCCAGAGCTGGAAGGCTGAATTCCTACAAGGGCAGGGGGCCTGGGACCCCAGGGCCTGAGAGAGGAGGCCGTCCTCCCCAACCCCCCCAGCTACCTTTGGTGATGTAGAGGTAGAAGAAATCGCAGTAGAGGACCGTCTGGACCAGGCCGGCCACAATGGCGATGAGATCAAAGAAGCCCTCGAAGTAATAGCGCCAGATCCAGTTGAAGAGGTAGAGCGTGCGGTAGACGCCCAGCGCGAACAGGTAGTGGCTGGTGATGGTCTCCGCCTCGCCCGTCTTGCTCACCATGAAGAGCTGCGGCAGGATGGCCACTGACTCCAGGTAGATGGAGAAGGTCCAGAGGATCTGCCGGGGGCGGGAGAGAACACAGGTGCAGGCAGGGATGTGGGGCGGAGAGCGGACAGCGATGCCGACCAGCACGCCCTCTGTGCCAACAGCGCCCAGCCCAGCGCCCGGCCCACGCCACGTGTACTCTCATCTCATCCTCCACAACCCGGGCTGGAGCTGCTGCTGTGAGCACCCCCTTCCCAGGGTGGGGGAAGAGACTTGCCCAAGCCCACGCAGCCCGTCAGGGGCGGAGTGGGACCCGGAGCCGGTTCCGAGTCGGTGCCTCTCCAAAGGCAGACCAGGGTGCACCTCGGCTCTGAGACTCCCCTTCTATGAGACTTTGGGCAAGAGACCCAGGTCCTCCGAGCCTCCGCCTATCTCTGAAATGGAGATGATTTTTTCTTGCCCTTGTAGGGGTGACATTCTAGGTACGATCTTTAGGGACATAAATCAGACTGTGTCACTTCGTGGCTTAAAACCATCCAGGAGTTTGCGGGGCCAGCGGGGCTCAGAGGTGGAGCGTCAACCTATGCACCAGGAGGTCACGGTTCCATTCCCGGTCAGGGCATATGCCTGGGTTGTGGGTTCGATCCCCAGTGGGGGGAGTGCCGGAGGCAGCCAATGGACGATTCTCTCTCATCACTGATGTTACTATCTCTCACTCCCTCTCCCTTCCTCTCTGAAATCAATAAAAATATATTTTAAAATAGAAATATATTTAAGAAAACAACCACCCATCCAGTCGTTACTTCTTTTTATTAAAAAATATATTTTATAGATTTTTTACAGAGAGGAAAGGAGAAGGATAGAGAGTTAGAAACATTGATGAGAGAGAAACATCGATGAGCTGCCTCCTGCACACGCCCTACTGGGGATATGCCCGCAACCCAGGTACATGCCCTTGACAGGAATTGAACCCGACCCTTCAGTCTGCAGGCCGACGCTCCATCCACTGAGCCAAACCAGTCAGGGCAGTCGTTACTTCTTATCACAACCAGAATAAAATCCAAATCTAACCTGGGTCTTCAAGGCCCTCCCCGACCCAGCCTCATCTCTTGCTCCCTTCCCGAGATCTCTGGGCTGCAGCCAGGCCCTCTATCTGGCCCTCCAACATGCAGGCTCCTTCCCGCCCCAGGACCTTTGCACCTGCTATGCCCTCAGCTCTGCCTCTTCCTCCTCCTTCCGGGCTCAGCTCACCAGTTACCTCCTGGGAGAGGCCTTCCCTGACCATCGTCCCCCCAGGACTGTCACATCACCCATCTTATCTTTCCTGGCAGCGCTCACCAGATGTGAGTCATGAGGCTCAGATCCTTCATCTTGTTCACCCCATGACCCACCCCTGGCACAATGCCTGGCACATATTCGATGCCTGGATGAATGGGTGAGGGAATGGGAGTCAGCTCCACATGCTTGCCAGGGGCCACCACTTAGGGACCAGTGACAGCCATCACTCGTGAGCAGGACAGGGCACCCTGGGAGGGGGACGGAGACCCTGCCGACATCGGTCAGCCCCCTTTCCGTCCTCGCAACCTGACAGTCCACCTGGGGTAGGGTGTGATCCGCAGACACACTGAGACCTCCCCGCAGAGAGCAAGGCCCGGTGGCAGGTACGGCCCCTCCGCGGCTGTTCGGTTTATGGGAGGGGAGTGGGGAACATCAGGGCATATTCATAACATGTGCTCATACAGCACTTGGCAGGCGGCACTGCTCCCCGAACCTTGCAGGTATCCATGGGCTACTGCCTTCGCCCTATGAGGTAAGTACTTTTCTTTTTTTTCTTAATAAATTTTTAAAATATATTTTATTGATTTTTTACAGAAAGGAAAGGAGAGGGATAGAGAGTTAGAAACATTGATGGGAGAGAAACATCCATCAGCTGCCTCCTGCACACTCCCTACTGGGGATGTGCCCGCAACCAAGGTACATGCCCTTGAGTGGAATCAAACCTGGGACCCTTGAGTCCGCAGGCTGACGCTCTATCCACTGAGCCAAACCGGTTAGGGCGGTAAGTTCCTTTCTTATCCCCATTATACAGATGAGACTGAGGCCCAAGGCTGCACAGCTAAAGTGTGAGTAGAGCCCAGACAGTGTTGCTTAGCAGTTGAGCGTCACGGTTCGATTCTGGTCAGGGCACATGCTGGGTGGCGGGCTCGACCCCCAGTGTGGGGCGTGCAGGAGGCAGCCGATCAGATCAGGGATTCTCTCTCATCACTGGTGTTTCTAACCCTCTCTCCCTCTCCCTTCCTCTCTGAAATCAATAAAAATAGTAACTTTGGCCAAAAAAAATTATTTTTTTAAAAATATTTTTATTTATTTCAGAGAGGAAGGGAGAGGGAGAAAGAAACAGAAACATAAATGAGAAAGAATCATTGATCAGTTGCCTCCTGCATGCCCCACACTGGGGATCAAGCCCACAACCCGGGCACGTGCCCTTGACTGGAATCGAACCTGGGACCTTTCAGTCAGCAGGCTGATGCTCTATCCACTGAGCCAAACCAGTTAGGGCTATTTTTTTAATTAAATAAATAAAATGTGGGCCGAAACCGGTTTGGCTCAGTGGATAGAGCATCGGCCTGCGGACTAAGGGGTCCCGGGTTTGATTCCGGTCAAGGGCATGTACCTTGGTTGCGGGCACATCCCCAGTAGGAGATGTGCTGGAGGCAGTGATCGATGTTTCTCTCTCATCGATGTTTCTAACTCTCTATCTCTCTCCCTTCCTCTCTGTAGAGAATCAATAAAATATATTTAAAAAAATAAAAATTAAAAAAAATAAAATAAAATGTGGGTAGATTCCTCTCCAGGGAGCTGGACCCCGGGGCTTGCTCCTATAATCGCTCAGAATCCTCCAGCAAGACTCCCACAAGTCAGCTTAGTGGAGGCTCTTAGAAAAGTTACAATTAAATTGGGACACACCCAATGGTTAGCCCTTGGGACTAGAATCATAGCATAGGGGGAGATGGGAGGTCACGTTTTTATCATGTTTATTTTTAATCTATTCGTGACGTCTGAACTTTTAAAAAATATAATTTAAAAATCATATTTGAGCCGAAGCCGGTTTGGCTCAGTGGATAGAGCGTCAGCCTGCGGACTGAAAGGTCCCAGGTTTGATTCCGGTCAAGGGCATGTGCCTGGGTTGCGGGCACATCCCCAGTGGGAGATGTGCAAGAGGCAGCTGATTGATGTTTCTAACTCTCTATCTCTCTCCCTTCCTCTCTGTAAAAAATCAATAAAATATATTTTAAAAAAAAAAATCATATTTGAGCCTGCAGGAGGACTTGGGTTTAAATCCTGTAAGCTCTCTCCTGAGCCTCACCTGAGTTCTCCAAAAAATGGGGGCGAGGATGTCCGCTTTCCCAGGCGGCTGAGAGGTCAGACTGGTGATGGCATATTTAGAGTGGCCAGCATGGAGCTGGGCACACAGTCGGTGCCAAAACCTTGCACAAGTGAACTCCCCCCTCGGAATGAAACAAAGAAACAAAAAAACTGGCCTGGATTCTGATCTGGCCTCTTCTACCTGGAGCAAGCCCCACCGCCTCTACCAGACTCAGTCTCCCCGTCTGCAAAATGGGTGCAGGCTGGGTGAGCGCTCCCAGCAAGGTGGTGGCGGTGATGTGTTTGCGAAGTCCAGGGCCTACAGCCAAGCCCGGGGTTCCTACCACAGCACGGTGCCGCCTCCCTCTGACATTTCGGGGACCCGCGGGCCAAAGTCACCCTCTGTCCGATTTGTCTGGCTTGCAGGGTACTTTAGAAATATATTTTGGCCCTAACCGGTTTGGCTCAGTGGATAGAGCGCAGGCCTGCGGACTGAAAGGTCCTGGGTTCGATTCCGGTCAAGGGCATGTACCTTGGTTGCGGGCACATCCCCAGTGGGGGGTGTGCAGGAAGCAGCTGATCAATGTTTCTCTCTCATCGATGTTTCTGACTCTCTATCTCTCTCTCCCTTCCTCTCTGTAAAAAATCAATAAAATACAGAAATATATTTTGAATCTGTATTTAAAGCGGGATCTCGCAGGAAAACTCCTGAATTGTAGCTGCTGTTGAAAACAGCCCACCTGGCCGCTGAGGGCCAGCTTTCTCCAAGGCAGGGGTGAGGCTGGGGGAGGACGGGCTGCTCTGAATTTGACACCTGCCAGGCCTCAGGGCCCACGAGAGCACAGACTTCACACAAGCCCTCCCCAAACTCCTCCCAGGAACCTGCACACGTGCCACCACAATGACACGGAACACAAGCATGACAGCCGGCGTCTAGGACTACAAGTATCAACCTGGTACCAGACGTTTCCGTCACTGAAGAAACATTAACACGGAACTTCCTACCTCGCGCCAGACACCGTCCTCTACCGATTCCAACCCCTCATCAGTGCCTCTGACGTAGGAACTGGTCCTCCCCATTTTACAGACAAGAAAACTGAGGCGCGGAGAAACTGCCTCGCCCAAAGTCCCGCGGCTGCTACGTGGGCTTCGAATCCCCGCTCCCTGGTTCTAGAGGCCACGCGTTTCACCCCTGGGCGATGCGGTATAACCTCGGTAAATCCTCACACGACCTGCTAACTTTATAAATCAGAAGATCGAGGTCAAGCCACATGCCCAAGGTCACGCTAATCGAAAGCTGCAGATCTGTAATCCCAGCCCAAGCAGCCCAGCTCCCCAGCCCCTGTTCCCAATGTCTGGGCTATTCGCTAGGCTGTTGACCTTGGACGAGAGTCAGTCAGACTCCTTAAGCCTCGGTTTCCTCATCTGTACCATGAGGCCGCTGTGAACAGCAATGGGTTAATGCACACGAAGTACTAACATTACCCGATTCCAGAGCCCATGCGCTGAACTTAGTCCTGAAATAAGGAAGTTTGCAGAAGGAAGGCTTTGGGGGACCTCTGTCCATAGCTGTTCGGCCACAACCCCCCCACCCCACCCCACCCCGTCCCCCACTACAGGGCCCCGCCCTCCCAGGCAGCCTACCTACCTCTAGCGGGGTGAAGTCGTGGTTGACCAGGAATGCCAGGATAGCTGTGGGCACAACGAGAAACTCCACCCGGAAGGTGTCGTGGTTCCCGTCATAAGTGGCTTTGAACTTGCTGTAGATCATCCAGACTGTGGTGAAGGAGCAGGCGATATAGACCACCTGTCGAGGGGGACGAGGAGGGTGCTTCAGCCCACAGATCCTGCACCCCGCCTAGGCTGGGGCCCGGGAGCTTGCACCCCCAGCCCCTTCTCCCTCAGACCCAGGGATCTCAGCCCCTGTCACCTCCTCCCTCCAATCCAGAAGCCGGGGGGCCCAGGGTCCCCCTCAGGAGGGCCCAGCAGGTGGGGCCGGGCCTCACCTTCATGCACGTGTTGTAGAGGGAGATGTAGTTGGTGAAAAGGTCCAGGTAGCGGGCAGTGAAGACCACGGCAAACAGGACCTGGCTCTTCCCCGAAATCCCTGCGGGGCAGACAGAGTGGGGGCGTCGGGGTGGGCTGCACAGGACACCCCCGGGCCGAGCCGGAGCAGCCCCGGAGCGCAGCCGTCCCGGGAGGCCGGCCCTGCCCGCCCCGCCGGGAGCGGAGCCCTTTCCCGGCCCACAGCCAGGGGGCGGCCGGCCCCAGAGCTACTCCAGCCCGAGGCTCCGTCCCGGGCTAGGCCTCGCGGCCCCCTCCGGCCCCCGCAGGGTCCCCCCAGGTCCAGGCTCCAGGTGGGGCCTCGGGAGAACCCCACTTGACCTCAGTGGCCCCCAGAACCGGCCGCCTCCCTCCCGCTCCCTTCCTGGCCGCCAGGGTCCACGTCACCAACTCGCAGCCACCTCCCTGCGGGCCATGGCTCCCCGCACCCGGGCCGCCCGCGGTGGGGCTGGGGAAGGCGGCACGGGGTGCCCGGAGCCTCCCCCGCCAAAATGCACGCACCCCCAGTCTGGGCGGGGGAGGGAGCTGACCCCCCCGGTGACCCCGGACCTGGAAAGGGGGGATCCCCAGCGAGCGGGAGGGGGAGGGACCCGTCCCCCGATTGCCTCCCAGCCCTTCCCCGCGCCCCCCTCCGGCTCCCGCGGGCGTCTCACCGGCACACGAGCGGGACTTCCAGATTTTGAGCAAAAGCAAGATGATGGCTAGAAGGTGGGAGAGGTCTCCCAGGAATCGGAAGAGATTCATGGCTGGGGGGGCTCTGGCTGGGCTGGAGGGGGGCTGCCCCCCGGGGCTGCGGGTCCGGCCGGGCGGCTGGGCGGGAGGACGGGAGAGGGGCCCTGGGTGCGCTCCGCTCCTGGAGGGGGGCTCTGGGAGGGGGAGCCGAGGCGGGAGCGGGCGGCGGAGCCGGAGCTGGGAAGAGGGACGCGGGCGGGAGGGGGAGGGCCCGGCGGGGAGGCTCCACCCCCGGGGGCGGAGTCTCGGCTCTCGGGCGCCCCCTACCGGCAGCCGCCGGCGGGCCGTGAATGCACCCCCAAGGGCCGCCTCCTGGATGATCGTGGCGGGGTCCCTGGGATCTGAGACCCCCCCAAATCTGGCAGCTGCTCCCCCAGGCCAGTGGTCGGCAAACTCATGAGTCAACAGAGCCAAATAGCAACAGGACAACGGGTGAAATTCCTTTTGAGAGCCAAATTTTTTAAACTTAAACTCTATAGGTAGGTACGTTGTTATTAACTTCGTTAGGGTACTCCTAAGCTGGCCTTTGCTAAAATCGTCCTCAATCTGATTGAGGTACTTTCGCTGAGGTCAACCCCTTCCAACTCTCCCATCCACACTCGTCTTGCACACTCGTTTCGTCCACCTCCTTTCCGAAAACTGACTTCTGCTCATGGGCCACGAAGTTCCAATCGCACTGTACATGGGCGCACAGAACGTGGTATTTTGTGGAAGAGCCACACTCAAGGGGCCAAAGAGCCGCATGTGGCTCACAAGCCGAGGTTTGCCGACCACTGCCCTAGGCCCTAGGTCCTAGGCCAGTGATGGCGAACCTTTTGAGCTCGGCGTGTCAGCATTTTGAAAAACCCTAACTTAACTCTGGTACTGTGTCACATATAGAAATTTGATATTTGCAACCATAGTAAAACACTTATATTTTTGATATTTATTTTATATATTTAAATGCCATTTAACAAAGAAAAATCAACCCAAAAAATGAGTTCGCGTGTCACCTCTGACACGCGCGTCATAGGTTCCCCATCACTGTCCTAGGCGGTCTGTGCTCCGCGCTTGCCCTTGGCAGCGATTAGGGAGGCTGACCTCTGAGCTTTAAAAATCCTGGACAGAGACCCAGGGGCTGGCTTTTCACGGGCCTCAAGTTCGAATCCACCCAAAAGGACAGGAAAGCAGCCCCCAGCACCTCCCTCACACCCAGGAGTACGGGACCCAGCCCCCCTTCCTTAGGGTCCCACCTCAACCATCTTGTGTTACAAGCACCCTCGACCCAGGAATCTAGGGGTACAATGCCTGACCCCCCCACCTCCCTAGGCCCATAAATGCGGGCCCCAGTCTCTTCTTTTTCAAGAACATAAGCCTTCACCCCTGCTCTCCCAGACCCTGGAGTCAGCAGCAGCCCACAGCCCTGGCTCCAGCCCCAAATGCAGAATTGCCCCTCACACACACACGCACACACACACACACACACACTCCTCAGGAGCCCAGGTGTTCTGTGCCACACTCCACCCCAACACCTTATAGAGGTGCTGGGCCCAGGCTCTCTAGCAGCAGGGGGGGTGGGGAGAGCTGGGCAGCTGGCCTGGGGCAGTGGGGGGATTGGGGGGGCAATCTGCCAGGCTGTGTCTACTAGGGGGTAGATGCTGCTTTCCTCTGATGCTTGATTACCTACAGGTGATGCAGGCCTAGGCCTCTAATAAAAGAAGGGGTACAGAGGTACGGTTTCCTCAGAGGGATGGATAGACATCCATGAGCCTTGGACTGGTGGATGCCTGAGGGCGTCAAGTTGTCTGAGTGCTAAAACGGGACTCAGGCCAGGAGGAGGGGGCCTAGATTACTCGGTCCCAGTGGAGAAGGAACCAGGGGCCTGGACCCCTGGGTCTGAGGGAGGAGGGGCTGGGGGGCTGGACCCTTGGGTCTGAGGGAGGAGGGGCTGGGGGCCTGGACCCCTGGGTCTGAGGGAGGAGGGGCTGGGGGCCTGGACCTCTGGGTCTGAGGGAGGGGGGGCTGGGGGGGCTGGGGGGCCTGGACCCCTGGGTCTGAGGGAGGAGGGGCTGGGGGCCTGGACCCCTGGGTCTGAGGGAGGAGGGGCTGGGGGCCTGGACCCCTGGGTCTGAGGGAGGAGGGGCTGGGGGCCTGGACCTCTGGGTCTGAGGGAGGAGGGGCTGGGGGGCCTGGACCCCTGGGTCTGAGGGAGGGGCTGGGGGCCTGGACCTCTGGGTCTGAGGGAGGAGGGGCTGAGGGCCTGGATCCCTGGGTCTGAGCAAGGGGGCTGGAGGCCTGGACTTTTGGGTCTGAGGGAGGAGGGGCTGGGGGCCTGGACTTTGGGGTCCTGGGGGAGGAGGGGTCTGGGGACTTGAGTTTCTGGGGCTGAGAGAGGAGGGGGCCGGGGGCCTGGCCTCCTGGCCTCGGGGAGACCTACTTTGCAGGCCGGGCCTTGGACCTCCACACCCGCCCAAAGCTGGGTCCCGGCGGCGTGTGGGATTGGAGCCCCAAGTCAGGGGCTGGCCTCCTGCCCCTCCAGCCTCCGAGTGGGAGGGAGCCGGGCCGAAGCCGGGGCCCCAGGCTGATATCTCAGCGCCGGATTCTGAGTCCCGGCCTCCCCCCCCCCTCCCCGTCCCCCCCCACCCCCCACCCCGCGCCCCTCCTCCCGTTTTATCTGCGGCCCCTCACTCTCTCGGCCCGGGAGGGAGGCCGGGGCTAGAAGCTGGGCTGGGGGGCAGCCCCCGGCCCCCGCCCGGCAGGAGGAGGGGTCCCCAGGGAGGCCGAGGGGGGACGGTGGCTCCCCGGCAGGGGCAGACGGGGACTGCATATTAATCGCATCCCGAGTGAGTGTGTGTGTGCGAGAGCGGAGCGAGCGTGCGGGTCCCTCCCGCGCCGGCTGCTCCGAGCCGCGGCCGCCGCCAGCCTCGCCCGCCCGCCCGCAGCCTCCCCCGGCCCCGGCCCCGGCCCCGGCCCCGGCCCCGGCCCCGGCCCCGGCTGCGGGGTGGAGGGGTGTCGGCCTGGGTGGGTCCGCCCGGCCCCCAGGGGTCTCTCGCGCAGCGGCTCTCCGCCGGGTGAGCATCGGTGGGTCCGGGAGTCGGGCTGGGCTGGCGGAGGGGGGGTGTGTCTGCAAGGGCTGCGGCGGCGGGAGGGAGGGGGGGGGAGGGTCCGTCCGTCTGTCTGTCTGTCTGTCGGTCTGTGCCGACCCTCAGCCGCCTGCGTGGGTGTCGTGGGGCCCCCCCACCCCCGTTTCCTCCCAGCGGCCCCCAAACCCGAATGGCTGGTGTGTACCTGGGCTCGGTGCCTCCCGCCTGCGTCCGGCCGGGCGTCTGGCGTCCCCGGCCGCGCGTGTCCCGCTGTCTGTCGCACCGCCCCTGACGGCGGCGGCGGCGGCCGGACCCCCGAGTGTGTGTGCGCGTGTGTGTGTGTCCGTGTGTGTGTGCGTGTGCGCGCGCGTGTGGAAGGGAATCCCGGGGAGGGGAGGCTGTGTGTGTGCTCCCGCCCGGGTTCCGGAGTCGGGGCGCCAGGGGGCGGGGGTCTGGAGGCGGCCGAGCGGAGAAGGGCAAGCGGTGCCCCGCAGACACGCCGCCTCCCGCCCCTCGCGCCGACACACACGCCGGCCGCGGGCTCCAGAGGTGACCCAGACAGACAGACAGACAGACAGACAGACACAGACGCTGAGGTTGGGGGGGGGCGCCGAGGGCACAAAGGAGGGGGGGCGCGAATGAGCCAAGGAGAGGCGGGACTGGACACATGGACACGGGGGAGGAGCCGGGGCTGAGGCCGCGGAGGGGGGCACCCCGGGTGGGCGGAGGAGGGGGGATCCCCACGGGGTCCGGGCGGCGAGAGGACACCCCGACAGCCTCCGCAATGTCCGGGGCCCAACTTCCAGCGCAACATGTGTAGCGGCGGCGTCCTCGCCTAGGCGCCCGGCCGGGGTGGCCGCAACCTTGGGGGACAGACAGGGCAGGACGGACCTGGGAAGAGCGAGAGCGGAGCCAGGGACGAGCCGAGGTGCCCGCCGCCGCCCGCCGCCCGCCGCCGCCGCCGCCCCGGGGCCTGCCCCCCGCGGCTCCCGAGCCCTCCGCGGAATCTGCGGGTCGCTGGACTCCGGGTTCCGGTCTTAGCCCCCCGCATTCCCCCCAACAGAACAGGGTCATGAAAAGGTAAGTCCGGGGGTCGGGGATGCAGCAGGGGTGGGGGTGGGGAGGGGGACCCCCAGATCTAGGGCAGGGAAAGTTGGCCCCGGGCCTCAGGGAAGGAGGGGGTTGCATAGTGGTCTTGGCCCCCCCCCACACCCCTACCCCCAGCTCCCTTGTCCCTGGGGACTCTTCTCTGTCCTCTCTGAGTCCCTATTCCCTGGTCACTACCCCTCAGACTTCCTAACCGCCCCCCCCCATTTCTCTGACACTTCGCTCCCCCTCCCCAGCCCCACCTACCTGACACCCCAGAAGCTGTCCCCCGTCTCCCCATCTCCCCTTCCCTCTGCACACCCTGTCCGCATCCCTCTCCCCCTCGCTGGCCTGGCCCTCTCCCTCTCTCCGCCCGCTCTCCCCTCCCTTCTCAGAGCTATGAGTCTGCTATTAATACCCCTGCCAAGGACCTTGAGGGCGTCCAGGCCCGCACCCCTCGCCCCAGGCTGCCACCCCCCCCCCTCAGGGTTCCAGAGGACCCTCCCAGCCTCTGGGCACGGGGCTGGGGAGGGGAGAGGAGGGTGCTGTAGGTGCGGGAACCGGGAGGCAAGCCGTCCGCAGCACGACGCGCGAGGGGAGGGCGGGCTGTTGATCCAAGTGGCCTCTCCTGTCTTCTGTGATGGATTTTGGGGAGGGGGGGTGATGGGGATAGGGGCACCCCAGGAATCTCTGGCACCCTCCTCCTCCTCAGCTGGGGGTCAGCCTGTGCTGTAGACAGGACGAGTTGGGCAACTGGGGAGCCTGGAGCTGGGGGTGCCCGGGATGTGGGGACTGATAGGATTTGAGACAAAAGGGGGTCCTTAAGGCAGGAGAGGGCTCTGGGCCTGGACGCCTGGTTCCTGGGCACGGAGGAGGCTGGGCACCAGGACCCCTGAGGCCTGGCCGGAGGGAGCCGGGCCTCCTGGGTCCTGGGAATGGATGGGGCTGAGCACCCGCACTCCTGGGTGCTGGCAGGAGGGAGTCCAGGCCAGGACTCCGGAGCCTGTTGGAGAAGTTGGAGGGGAGGGCTTCTGGTCTGGGGGGGAGGGGGCTGGCTCAGTCTCCCCTGTCCCTGACAGGGCTGTGGGCAGGGCTCTGTTTGGCCCCAGTGGGGATGGCAGTGGGGCCTGACGAGGTGGAGACTGGGGGCCCCTGGGGGTGCAACTTCTGGGGATTGGGCCTCCAGAGTCCCCTGAGCCTGGGGATGCTGCCTCTCGGCCCCCAGGGCTGGGAGACTGCCCTCTGAACCCAGGGGGGAGCGGACTGAGCATCCAGGCTCCTCAGAAGGGCGGGGCTGGAGCTGCCCTCCTGGGCCTCAGTGGGGAGCAGGACCCTGGGGACCCCGAGGGCAGGGGGGGGGGGGGGGGGGGGGGGGAAGGTCTGAGAGGCAGAGGAGGGGCTGAGGGGTGAGCAGCCACCAGGAATGGAGGAGAGCGAAGTGTTAACCCCAGGGAGGCCAGGCCACAGCTGTGGGTTATTTTGGGGTGGGGGGACGCTATTCTGAGCACTGATTGAGCCAGCTGCTCGGGGAAGGGCAGAGGAGAGGAGGGACATGGGGAGCGAGGATTTGGGAGGGACAGGCACGCTAGGAGCCCCCACCCCACCCCCTTCCTGGGAGGACAGTGGCCCAGGATCTCTGGGAAGCTGGGTGAGGTGGGGGTGGGGGGCCTCTGGGCAGGGGAGGGGGCTGTGGGCCTCTCCCCCACTCCAGCTATCAGTGGGGTAGACAGGCCTGTGCTACCATGGCAACCGGACAAGAGCCTGATTGACAGCCAAGATAGAACCCTCCCCTGTCTGGACCCTCACCCCTGCAGGAAGCCCCTAGTGCGGGCTGTCATTCCTCTCTGGGAACCAGGGGTCCAGCCCCCCCCCCCCATGCCGGCCTCCCTCGGACCCAGAAGCCAGGAGTCTGGGCTCCTAGCCCGCCCACCCCAGGCAGCTAGCATTCAACAGGGGACACCGCGGACAGGAAGGCTCCATTTCCTCTCATTTACAAAATTGCTCTGGGCTGGGAGCCAGGGACCCCCTGTCCCCCAGCTCTCCACAGCTGTGCCCCCCCCCAACCCCACCGCCACCCTGGGTCATCATTCTGTCTAGCTCTGAGAATGGGGGTGGGGGGGATAGGGGCAGGATTAAGGGGACAATTGTGGGCTGGGGGCTGCGGGGCTGGGTGAGGGGTGAGGTCAGGTATCCTAAGGAGAGAATGCCCCACTAATTTTTTTTTCTCTTTCTCTTCCCCCCACACACCTGACCCCCTTTCCCTGTCTCATCTTTGTCTTCATTTTTGATCCCTCTGCCACTCGCCTTCCCTTTCATGTCTGTGCTGGGCACCTCCCTGGCGGGGGTCTTGATCTCGGCCTTGCCTCGCTATTTCTGTCTTCCTGTTTTCTGTCTGCTCTGCCCGCCTCCTCCCTCCATCTCTGGTCCTGCCTGGTTCTCCATCACTTGTGGGTGCTCGTCTCTTGGTGGCTGTGGGGTCTCTGTCTTCCTCGCTCTGTCCAACTTTCTCCTCTCTCTCGTCTCGTCTCTCCTGCCTCCCT
The DNA here is from genome assembly GCA_036010255.1 of Myotis pilosus. Taxonomy (NCBI): domain Eukaryota; kingdom Metazoa; phylum Chordata; class Mammalia; order Chiroptera; family Vespertilionidae; genus Myotis; species Myotis pilosus. Next base: position 5,162,459 of record JASKON010000029.1, read on the forward strand.
TCATCCATCCATCCATCCCTGCCTCTCTCCTTGGCTCCCTACTATTCCCTCCCCATTTGTCACTCCGTCTTATCTCCCCACCTCATCTCCCTGCCTCCCCTCTGAGCCCCTCTGTCCCTGACCTTCCATCTCTCTCCTTATTTCTGTCGCGCTCTCTCCGGGACTATCTCTCCATGGTTTGCATCTCTCTTCCCATCTCCCTGGCTCGCTCGCTCTCTCTCTCTCTGCTCCCATTTTGATCCCATCTCTGTGGGTCTGTTTCCCGTCTGTCCTGCATCGTGATCCTCCCCATCCCTACCTTGTCTCTCTTCCCCGCCTCTGTCTCCCCACTGTTCCTCCGATCTCTGCACCTCTCCCTCCCTCCATCTCCCCTTCGTGCATCTCTCTGTATCTCGTCTCCCTGTCTCTGTCTTCCCACCGCCGTGTCTCTCTGATTTGTGTCTTTTTTCTGCTCCCGGTGTCTCCCCGTCTCTGTGTGCCCCCCCTCCTTGCTCCCGGTTCCCTCCTCGGCCCGGGAGCTCAGAGGCCGCCCGGCGGGGCCCGCAGGCGATGCGCGGAGCCGGTGGCCCCGGCGGCCCTCGGGGCCCCGCTAAGATGCTGCTGCTGCTGGCGCTGGCCTGCGCCAGCCCGTTCCCGGAGGAGGTGCCGGGGCCGGGCGGGGCCGCCGGGCCCGGCGGGGGCGCCGGCGGGGCGCGGCCGCTCAACGTGGCGCTCGTGTTCTCGGGCCCCGCGTACGCGACGGAGGCGGCCCGCCTGGGCCCGGCGGTGGCGGCGGCCGTGCGCAGCCCGGGCCTGGACGTGCGGCCGGTGGCGCTGGTGCTCAACGGCTCGGACCCGCGCAGCCTCGTGCTGCAGCTCTGCGACCTGCTGTCGGGGCTGCGCGTGCACGGCGTCGTCTTCGAGGACGACTCCCGCGCGCCCGCCGTCGCGCCCATCCTCGACTTCCTCTCGGCGCAGACCTCGCTGCCCATCGTGGCCGTGCACGGCGGCGCCGCGCTCGTGCTCACGCCCAAGGTGCGCGCGCCCTGGGGGCGGGGCCATGTTATGGGGCGGGGCGAGATGTTTGGGGCGGGGCCGAATGCTGGGGCGGGCCCAGTAGTGGGCGGGGCCTCTGGAGGGCGGGGCTTGGGGCAGGGCCCGTCTTAAGGGTCAGCTTCTGGGACCAGTCGGGGCCAGGTGCTGGGGGCGGGGCCAGGTGCTGGGGGCGGGGCCAGTAGTGGGCGGGGCCTCTGGAGGGCGGGGTTTAGGGGCAGGGCCCGTCTTAAGGGTCAGCTTCTGGGACCAGTTGGGGCCAGATGGTAGGGGGTCAGGTCTCGGTGAGGGTGGGGCTGCCTTGGAGGGGCGTGGTCTGTAGGGTGAGCGTGGGGCGCTGGGGGGACAAGTGATGGAGAACCAGACCCTAGAAGTGGGGTCTGAGAGAGGCCAGTCCGGGGAAGGGTTGAGGATTCTGCAGAAGAGGTGAGTCAAGGGAGGGGGCAGGACCTGGGGAAGGGGAGGGACCGGCCAGGAAGGGGCGGGACGGAACGACAAGAGACCGGCCCGACGTGGCAAGATCTGGAATCAGTGAGGGAGGAGTCACTTGGAAAGGAATGGGGTTCAGAAAGAGGTGAGGTCTAGCGAGGAGGCGGGAGGCAGGAAGGCAGGGACAAGGACCAGGAAAGACGGGTTATCCGGTACAGAGGCACAGGGAGGCTCGCCCCGCCCAGCACGGGGTCTAGAGATTTATGTAGAAGGACGGAGCCGTCGGTGGAAGGAGGATGGGGAAGGGAGGAGCCATTAGAGAGACATGGGCTGCGCAGGTAGAGCCTTGGAGCAAGTGAGTGGGTTTCAGGGCGTGGGCAGCCAGTGAGGGGGCAGGGCTCTCTGGTGAGAGGTGAGTCTAGGGCAGCGGTTCTCAACCTGTGGGTCGCGACCCCTTTGGCAGTCGAAAGACCCTTTCACAGGGGTCGCCTAAGACCACCCTGCATATCAGATATTGACATGACGATTCATCACAGTAGCAACATGACAGTGATGAAGTAGCAACGGAAATCATTTTACGGTTGGGTCACAACATGAGGAACTGTATTTAAAGGGCCAGAAGGTTGAGAACCACTGGTCTAGGGAGTCGTGCCTAGAGAGGAAGCCAATACCGGGAATGGGTTTGGGGCAGGGCCTACCCAGCTATAAGGGGTGGAAAGCGAGAATCCAGAAGCTGGGCCTGGGAGGACGGAGGCCCAGCCGCTGAGAGATCATAGCTGGGAGTCTGCAGGGGAGGTTGGGGCAGAGGCTGGAGCTGCCTGTGGCCTGGAGAGGGGCCTGCTTCCCCAGGGCACAGGAGGGGCCAGCTGGAGTGGATTTCTGGTAGCAAAAGTCAACTGAAACTAGCCTCGTGTGCAGACTGAGAAGGAAAGGGGTCATCTACTAGGACATCGGTTCTCAACCTGTGGGTCGCGACCCCTTTGGGGGTCGAACGACCCTTTCACAGGGGTCGCCTAAGACCATCGGAAAACACATATATAATTACATATTGTTTTTGTGATTAATCGCTATGCTTTAATTATGTTCAATTTGTAACCGTGAAAATACATCCTGCAGATCAGATATTTACATGACGATTCATAACAGTAGCAAAATTACAGTTATGAAGTAGCACTGAAAATAATGTTATGGTTGGGGGTCACCACAACATGAGGAACTGTATTAAAGGGTCACAGCATTAGGAAGGTTGAGAACCGCTGTACTAGGAGGTGCAGAGAAGGGGCGGGGCCTACTCAGGAGTGGAGCCAATGTGACAGATGATAGAGCCACCTGAGTGGGTGGAGCCTAAATCTCCGCCCGCCCCCCAGCTGTGAGGGTGGGTGGCTTTGTGACTAGATTACTATTGCATGCTGAGACTCTAGTTCTCTCCTGTCTAGAGCATTCTGGGAAAGGCCTCTATCCAACTTGCTGCTGGTCTTTGGCCTGGAGCTGTCCACAGATTTGTGGGCAGATCACCTTCAAGGTGAACTTACAACTTCCTGGCTGCCCCCTCATGATCGACCAAGAGGTGTGGTCCCTCGTGCCTCCATTGCTGAGAAGCGTGAGCTGCTCTGCTTATTGTCTCTTGGGCGCTGTGGCCCGCTCAGTGTACACCCATCCCCTTGTGGGAAATGTAGTCCCTCAGTGTCTTCGGATGAAGTAAAGAGTGGTCCTCCTAGCTCCATCCGTGCCCCCATTGAATGCTGGGGACGTGGTCCCCTCAGCACCCCTCCACCTGCAAAGGGTGAGGTGCTTTCAGGGTTTCATTGCATGCTGGGAGACCTCATCCCCTCAGGACAACTGCTGTCTCCCCTGCACCTATAACCACAGGCCCACACCTAGGAGTAAGGCCACTTGCTCTTCTCATGGCTTTACTGGAAGATTTATTAAAGGCTGGTCCTGTGCCAGGGATGTTTTAGGTTCTGGAGAATACCATTGTAAAGGGATATATATAGTCCCTGCTCATAGAGCTTGCATTCTAATGGGGAGACAAAGACAAAAAAGGACAGAAACAAATAATGCAATAAAATCTGTCCTGGAAGAAAGCAACAGGATATTGTAATGACTGAGATGGGGTTTCGAGAGATGGAGAAGGCCTCCCTGAGATGGTGACAACGCGAGGTAACAGCCAATTTGAATAGGCATAGGTGGCCAGCGGCTACCATGTCGGAAAGCCCCCGAAGCAGAAAGGAGCTTGATGTGTTTTAGAAAGAGCAGAGAGGTGGGGGTGCTGGGAAATGAGGTCAGAGAGGCCATGGGGCCCAGCTCGTGCGGGGCCTTGCGGGCCACAGAGACGGCTTTGGCTTTGGCTGTAAGATAGAATCGCTGGAAGCTTTTCAACCGAGAAGGGAAACAATCCAATTAATATTTTGCAAAGATCATTCTGGCTGCTGTCTGGGGAACGGACTGGAAGACCCAAGAATGGAAGCCGGGATGGGTTGGGAAGCTGTTGTCATGGTCTAAGCAAGACAGCAGTGACAGCGGGGGAGTGTGGCAGGGGCAGCGATGGGGAGTGGACAGAGAGCCGGGAAGACTTGGAGATGGCTCCGGATGTGGGCATGAGGGCAAGAGAGAGAAAGGATGATTTAGCTTCCAAGCCTGGGCAGCTGGGGGAGTAAGGAAAAGACAGGGGACAGGTCGGAGGTGAGGGAAAGATGGAGAATTCTGTTTCTGACATGTTAATTTTGAGGAGCTGCTTGGAAACCCAAGGGGAGATGTTGGATAGCAAGTTTTGTGCAGAGCTCACAGGAGAGGGGGTGACTGAAGACAGGGGTCACCAGCACCTCCAGCGCCGTCCGACAGAACTTTCTGCAACGAAGATGGCCTGCAGCCGCTCTGTCCAAAACGGTAGCCACTAGCCATGCGTGGGTGTTGGACACGTGGCACGTGGTTAGCGCTGCAGGGAACTAAATTTTAGTGAAATAAAATTGGAATAGTCATAGCTGGCTAGTGGCTACCATATTGGCTAGTGCAAGAAAGAGGTTGTGTTTAAACCCATGGATATGGATGAGATCACCAGGGATCGGGGACATGGAAGGAAAGAGGAGACTAGGGCACTCCTGACTGAGGAAGAGCGTCCAGCAAAGGAAACAGAGAAGGGGACAGGGAAATGGAAGGGCAAGTCCACTCCGCACAGCTTCTTTCAGTTGGGAGGGACAGTACTTCCAGCACCCTCGTTGCATGCTGGGAGATGTGGTCCTTCTCACTGGCTTCTGGGACTTGTAGTTCCCTCACTGATGGCATATTCCTTATGGTCATGTTACTCCTCTAACAGCTAAATCCCTCCATCTCCGTGGCTCACCCCGATAAAAGGTATTTCTTACTCATGTAAAATCCAAACAGGTGTTCCTGAATGGAGGTGGCACCCCTCCAAGTGGTGACTTAGGGCCCCGGGCTCTTCCCTGGGACCTCTGTAATCCCCTAGGACAGTGGTCGGCCAACTGCGGCTCGCGAGCCACATGCGGCTCTTTGGCCCCTTGAGTGTGGCTCCTCCTAAGCCTTAGGAGTACCCTGATTCAGCTAATAACAATGTACCTACCGATATAGTTTAAGTTTAAAAAATGTGGCTCTCAAAAGAAATGTCAATCGTTGTCCTGTTGATATTTGGCTCTGTGGGCGAATGAGTGCCGTCCTCAGATGGGGAGGAAATGAGGTGCATGGGGGAGAGTTTGAATGGATGAGCCCAGAATGAGCTCCGTCATGGGGCTGAACCTCACCCAGGTCTCGCCCTTGACCCTCCAGGAAAAGGAGCCGGGTTGGAACAGCTAGTCAGTCTGTCATATTGAGAGCCGTGACCCCCCAGGCGGTGGCCGGGAGGTGTGTCCTTTTATCAGCTTCTGGGCAATGAGGTCCCCGCTCGACCCCTGGGAGCTGTGATCCCCTGGTGGGTGGCTGAAGGCTCCTTACGGACTCCTGGGAGCTGTGGTCTCCACATCCGGAGGCCTGACACCCCGCCTCTCCCCGCAGGAGAAGGGCTCCACCTTCCTGCAGCTGGGCTCCTCCACAGAGCAGCAGCTCCAGGTCATCTTCGAGGTGCTGGAGGAGTACGACTGGACGTCCTTCGTAGCCGTGACCACACGTGCCCCTGGCCACCGCGCCTTCCTATCCTACATCGAGGTGCTGACCGATGGCAGCCTGGTGGGCTGGGAGCACCGCGGGGCGCTGACGCTGGACCCCGGGGCGGGCGAGGCCGTGCTGAGCGCCCAGCTCCGCAGCCTCAGCGCACAGATCCGTCTGCTCTTCTGCGCCCGCGAGGAGGCCGAGCCCGTGTTCCGGGCCGCCGAGGAAGCCGGCCTCACGGGGCCTGGCTACGTCTGGTTCATCGTGGGGCCCCAGCTGGCTGGAGGTGGGGGCTCCGGCGGCCCTGGAGAGCCCCTCCTTCTGCCAGGAGGCACCCCGCTGCCTGCCGGGCTGTTTGCAGTGCGCTCTGCGGGCTGGAGGGATGACCTGGCCCGGCGGGTGGCAGCTGGCGTGGCCGTCGTGGCCAGAGGTGCCCAGGCCCTGCTGCGTGACTACGGCTTCCTGCCCGAGCTCGGCCATGACTGTCGTGCTCAGAACCGGACCCATCGAGGGGAGAGTCTGCATAGGTGAGTGGGGCTGGGGTGGGAGGGGTGTGGGAAGACTCCGAGCCTGATACAGGGTCCCTGCCTGAATGCTGTCAGATGGGTCACATCCTCTCTGAACTTCAGTTTCCTTTTCTGTAAAGGAAGGGGTGTAATTGAGTAATCGGGTCCCCTTTCTGCGGTTCAATCAGGTAATTTGGGGAAAGGCACCTGAGACACAGTGAGTGTATTACTGTATTTCATCATTATAAGATGCACATTTGTTCACAGTTTAATGTCTTTGAAATCAAGACAGTGTCTTAAAATTGATGTCTTATCATGGCTTAAGTGGAAGTGCTTCTTTCTTTATGCCACATAGAAATAATGATAGCCCTGCCCTAGCTGGTTTGGCTCAGTGGATAGGGCATCCGCCTGTGGACTGAAGGGTCCCAGGTTCGATTCCAGTCAAGGGCACATGCCCAGGTTACAAGCTCCGTCCCCCGTAGGGGGCATACAGGAGGCAGCTGATCAATGATTCTCTCTCATCACTGATGTTTCCATCTCTCCCTTCCTCTCTGAAATCAATAAAAAATATATATCTTTAAAAAAAGAAAAAGAAATAATGATAGCTCTAACCGGTTTGGCTCAGTGGATAGAGCGTCGGCCTGCGGACTCAAGAGTCCCAGGTTCTGGTCAGGGGCATGTACCTTGGTTGTGGGCACATCCCCAGTGGGGAGTGTGCAGGAGGCAGCTGATCGATGTTTCTAACTCTCTATCCCTCTCCCTTCCTCTCTGTAAAAAAATCAATAAAATATATTTTTTTTAAAAAAGAAAGAAAGAATGATACACCTTCTAGTTGATAGCATCTTAGGAAATACCCCAGTTAGAGTACAAGCTGAACTTAAGTAACAAAAAGACTCAGCAATCAATGCCCCAAACAAGATAGAAGTTTGTTCCTCTATCACTTAACGATCCGGAGATTTGGGGTCCAGGTTATCAGGAGACCCCCATTGCTCCATGTGACCATTCAGGGACCCAGGCCCCTCCCACCTTGTTGCTCTGCCATCTCCTTTCTTCTCAGTCAAAGCTGGGTGGTGGGCAAGTCTGCATTGCAGGTCCTGAGAAGGGGGAAGGAGAGGAAGTGGAGAGCGAGCCGTTTCCTTTTGGACAAGTAAGGTGGGAGGAGGGACAGGTCTGACGCCCCGTTGGTGAGCACATGGTCAAGTCACGTGGCCAGCGCTGGCTTATTGGCTGTTTACAGACACACGTTCGTGCGCGTTGGTCAGCTGTGGATCCTGATTGGCTAACGCCTGTGCCTTACCGGCTGTTAGATGTTTTGAATGTGGCTCCTGCATGTGCACTGTGCGCTGTGCCCTGGGCGAGCTGCAAAGAAGAGTGGGGAATGCCGACTCCAGCTGGGTAGCTGTGTGCCCAGCGTACACGCTGTTATTTTAAAACAGGGGAACGGGGTGGTGGGAAACAGCGCCTCCGCCACAGGGAGCTCTTTGAGGGGGGAAATTGATAGGTTGGGGGACAGAACAGCGGCAGGAGGGGCCTACAGCCTGAACCGAGCTTAGGAAGAGGCGATGGGTGAGAAAGAAAGCCGCAGGGGAGGAGCATGTTGAGAACCGGTGAGCTGGGAATCAGGATCCGGGAGACAAGAGAGAGCGAGAAAAACATCCCTCGTTCATAAATACTTACTGAGTTCTGCCTGCTAGGAACGAGGGCTCATGCTGGGCGCTGGGAACACAGATGAAAAAAAACACCATGGACTTCTCGTCAAAGAACGCAGGGTCCTGTAGGGGCGGCAGACACGGATGGGATAATGACAGCACAGCGTGGCGCTTGCAGTAATGGAGGTTAAATGGGCGTCCTGGGAGCCCCGAGCGGAGCACTGTCTCAGCCAGGACATTTTTGGTTGCAAGAAGCAGAGTCTCATTCAGACTTCCTCAGGGGAAAGGGGGGTTTATCGGAAAGATAAACTCGCACAGAGACCCAGGTGTCAGGAATTGAGGCCAAGACAATCGCCACCCTACCCCCCATCCCCTGGCTTGCCACTCCCGAAGGCTGGCCAGGTCCTTTCTTAGGACCGCTTACCCGGGACTCAGCTTCCCCCCCAAACGCATCATTCCTCTCATCCTGTCCACCACCCATCCCTCCAAATGTTCCAGCTCATCTCCTCCCAGGAGAGGAATTCGATTGGCCCAAATCAGCCTTCCAAACTAGGCTACACAAGTCCTGGCTCAGCCTGTGGAGACAGGGAGGTTTCCGGGAGGAGGAGATATGTGAGCTGAGACCGGAAGGATGAATTGCTCACTCACTCATGCATTCATTCATTCATTCATTCACTCATTCGTTCACTGACAGGCCCTTTACATAGTCGACTATGTGCCAAGCACTGCTTTAGGCACAAGGGTATGTGGAGTTGAACAATGACAGCCTCACAGGGGACAAAAAAGAAAAGATGAAAATGCCAGCAGGTGATAACTTCTCATGAAAATCAAACCAGTGGGGCGTGATAAGAAATGCCGAGGGTGCTAGGTTAGGTGAGGTCATCAGAAAAGGTCTTTCTGAGCAGGAGAAATATGGAGATAAAAAAAAATAAAGGCCCTGACCGGTTTGGCTCAGTGGGTAGAGCATCAGCCTGTGGACTCAAGGGCCCCAGGTTCAATTCCGGTCAAGGGCATGTACCTTGGTTGTGGGCACATCCCCAGTGGGGAGTGTGCAAGAGGCAGCTGATCGATGTTTCTCTCCCATCGATGTTTCTAACTCTCTATCCCTCTCCCTTCCTCTCTGTAAAAAATCAATAAAATATATAAAAAAAGAAAAAAAATAATAAAGGCCCTGGCCAGTTTGGCTCAGTGGATAGAGCATCGGCCTGCAGATTGAAGGGTCCCGGGTTTGATTCCGGTCAGGGGCATGTACCTTTGTTGCAGCACATCCCCAGTAGGGGGTGTGCAGGAGGCAGCTGATCGATGTTTCTCTCTCACCGATGTTTCTAACTCTCTATCCCTCTCCTTTCCTCCCTGTAAAAAAAAAAAATCAATTATATATATATTTTTTTTTTTTTGAAAAAAAATAAAGAGCTCTAGCCGGTTTGGCTCAGTGGATAGAGCATCCATCCAAGGACTGAAGGGTCCTGGGTTCGATTCCAGTCAAGGGCATGTACCTAGGTTGTAGGTAGGCCTGGGTCAGGAGGCACGTCATGTGCAGGAGGCAGCCAATCATTGTGTCTCTCTCACATCGATGTTTCTCTCTCTGTCTCTCCCTGTCCCTTCCACCCTCTCTAAAAATCAATGGAAAACTATCTTCGGGTGAGGGTTAACAAAAATGGAATAATAAAAAATAAAGAGAAGGAGCCAACTACTGGAAGATCTGAGTGAAAAGAAGGGAGGCCCTAACCAGTTTGGCTCAGTGGATAGAGCGTCGGCCTGCGGACTGAAAGGTCCCAGGTTCGATTCCGGTCAAGGGCATGTACCTGGGTTGCGGGCACATCCCCAGTAGGAGGTGTGCAGGAGGCAGCTGGTCGATGTTTCTCTCTCATCGATGTTTCTAACTCTCTATCCTTCTCCTTTCCTCTCCGTAGTAAAATATTAATAAAAAATATATTTAAAAAAGAAAGGAAAAGAAGGGAGGGGACGCAGCAGGTTCAAAGGCCCTGGGGCCGGAACTGCCTGCTTGCAAGCCTGAAAGAAGGCCAGCGTGAAAAAGAAAAAAAAATTTAATTTTTTTAAATTTTAAAATGAGAGAGAAAAGGCCAGTGTGGCTGGAGCTTCATGGGTGCAGGGCTATGACGAGGGGATGGAGAAACACAATGGGCTCAGCTCCTTCAAGGCTGTTAGGCCAGGTCAAGGGGTTTGGGTTTGATTCTAAAAGCAGTTGGGAGCTCACCAGGAAGAGAGAGTATTCCAGGCAGGGGAACCGCACTGGGCAAAGGCCCAGAGGGGCGAAAAACTTGGGCAGGTCGGTGGTACACAACAGCTCAGGGTAGATGAAGGCAGGAGAATTAGGGTTTGGGGCTGATGAGGCTGTGGAGGTAGATGGGGCCACAAGGTCTTTGAACCCCAGGTTGAGTCTTGGACATTGGGAGTCTTGGACATGGGGCACTAGGGAGCCATGGGTAGTTTATGAGCAAGGGAAAGATGCTATCAATTTGGGGCATAAGGAGACCCCTTTGGGGCAGAGTGGGGAACAGACTGAAGGAGTGAGATTGGAGGCTGGAGGCCAGGCCAGAGGCTGGGCCAGGGCTTCAGAGTGGCTATGAGGATGGAGAGGAGGGGGTGGGACAGGGAGATCCCAAGGGTAGGAAGGACGGGGCTTGGGGGCCCATGGCCTGGGCAGGGGGAAGGGGGCCAGCTGATGATCTGGCCCAGTGACTGGGGCAATGTGACAGGCCTTCAGAGTGCAGGTGCCATTGCATACTGAAGATGTGTGGGGTCCAGAGACCCTCGGGGTTCCTTCCCAGAGGAAGGGCATTTGTGCTGGGTCTTGAAGACAAAAGGATTGGTCAGGATGAGAAGGAACAGAAGAAATGTTTTCCAGGCAGAGAGCACAGCATTTGCAAAGACCTAGAGACAGGAAACTGCTTGACATGTCTGGGGACACTCAGTGTTAGTGGAACGCAAAGTGGGTTTGGGGTAGAAATAGTTGGCTTTTTAAAATATATTTTTTATTGATTTCAGAGAGGAAGGGAGAGGGAGAGAGAGATAGAAACATCAATGATGAGAGAAAATCATTGATCAGCTGCCTCCTGCACGCCCCAAACTGGGGATGGAGGCCAAAACCCGGGCACGTGACCTCCTGGTTCATAGGTCAATGCCCCACCACTGAGCCACACCGGCTGGGCCAAAGAGTTTGAGGATGGGAAGCAATCAGAGATGGCAGTGGCCGGAACACTCAGGGTCTCCATCGCCCCAAACCCAGGCTGAGGCTCTAGGACCCTGTGTGTGGGCGCTGGGCGGCGAGGGGAGAGTACCTGGCAGAAAAGAGGCTTATGGGAGTTTTCAACATCTTGGAGGAGATTCCGCCTGGGAGCTGGGGCGGGTCAGTAGAAAGGGGACGTCTTCCGTTTTTGGCCACCTTGGTCCGGTCCAGGTCCCTCATGTCCCCTCCCTTTCTCCTGGCCAGGTACTTCATGAATATTACCTGGGACAACCGGGATTACTCCTTCAATGAGGATGGCTTCCTGGTGAACCCCTCCCTGGTGGTCATCTCCCTCACTAGGGACAGGACCTGGGAGGTGGTGAGTTCCTGCTCTGACCGCGGGTTGGGAGAGGCCTGGACTGCTGGGTCCCCGGGGGAGAACTGGGGGCCCAGATCTACGGGGAGGAGGGAGATGGGACCCAGACTCCTGGATCTGAGGGAGAAGGAGCTGGGAGTCTGGGCCACGAAGGCCAGGGCATTTGGGAAGTCCCCCCCCCAACCCCCCAGGAAGCCTGAGTCCCCATCTCTCGGCCAAGGTGGGCAGCTGGGAGCAGCAGACTCTGCGCCTCAAGTACCCGCTGTGGTCCCGCTACGGCCGCTTCCTGCAGCCGGTGGATGACACGCAGCACCTGACGGTGGCCACGCTGGAGGAGAGGCCCTTCGTCATTGTGGAGCCGGCCGACCCCATCAGCGGCACCTGCATCCGAGACTCCGTGCCCTGCCGGAGCCAGCTCAACCGCACCCACAGGTGACCGCCGGGGCCGGGAGTTCCAGCTTCAGTATCTTTCCCCTGCCCCGCCCGTTTTGGCTCAGTGGTTAGAGCGTCACCCGTGGACTGAAAGGTCTCAGGTTCGGTTGCGGTCAAGGGCACGTATCTGGGTGGCAGGCTCCATCCCTGGCTCTGGTTGGGGAATGTGCAGGAGGCAACCAATCGATGTGTTTCTCTTACATCGATGTTTCTCTCTCCCTTCCACTTTCTCTAAGAATAAATAGAGCCCTAGCCAATTTGGCTCAGTGGATAGAGCGTGGGCCTGCGGACCAAAGGGTCCCAGGTTCGATTCCGGTCAAGGGCAGGTACCTTGGTTGCAGGCTCCTCCCCTGCCCCACCCTCACATCACATGCAGTTGGCCACCAATCCATGTGTTTCTCTTACATCCATGTTTCTGTCTTTCCTTCTCACTTCCACTCTCTATAAAATCAATGGAAAAATACCCTCGGGTGAGGATTAACAAAAAAATAAATGGAAATATAAATGGGAAAATGTCGGAGGATTAACAACAACAAAAAACCCTCCTCCCTTGAAGCCCAGGAGTCCTGACCCAGCCCCTCCTTCCTTGGGACCCAGGACCCTCACCGCCCTCCAGCGTGGCGACCTTGGACGAGTCCCGTAACTCCTCTGAGCCTCAGTTTACTCCGAGAGCGCTAACCTGAGTTTTAGCTGCTGCTTGCCCCTCCCTCCCTTAAGACGAGTGGTCCCCAGTGTCCCCAAACCTGCTCTTCCCCGCAGCCCTCCGCCGGACGCCCCCCGCCCGGAAAAGCGGTGTTGCAAGGGCTTCTGCATCGACATTCTGAAGCGGCTAGCGCAGACCATCGGCTTCAGCTACGACCTCTACCTGGTCACGAACGGCAAGCACGGGAAGAAGATCGACGGCGTCTGGAACGGCATGATCGGGGAGGTGAGGCGCATGGACGGGGCGGGGCGGACAGGGACTGGGCGGGGCGGGGCGAGGACAGGACCGAGGAGGGCCCCAGGGAGCGGGGCCACCGGGGGGCGGGCTCTGGGGCTGAAGGACTGGACTAAACCGAGGGAACGCCCAGATGTGAAGGGGCGGGGCCACCAGAAGGACCCGCCTTGGTGGGGGCGGGGCCAGGAGAAGGGACCTTGGGGCGGGGGCGGGGCCAGGAGAAGGTGCCTTGGGGAGGGGGCGGGGCCAGGAGAAGGTGCCTGGGGGAGGGGGCGGGGCCAGGGGAAGGGACCTTGGGGCGGGGCGGGGCCAGGAGAAGGTGCCTTGGGGCGGGGGCGGGGCCAGGGGAAGGGACCTTGGGGCGGGGGCGGGGCCGGGGGGGGGGGCCTTGGGGCGGGGCGGGGCCAGGAGAAGGTGCCTTGGGGAGGGGGCGGGGCCAGGGGAAGGGACTTTGGGGCGGGGGCGGGAGGGGGCGGGGCTTGGAAGGTGGCCCTCCTGGGGGATGGAGCCCAAAACCTAATTGCAGGAGCAGGATGCGGTCAGAGTCACCTCTTCCCACTCCTGTTCCCAGGCTCGCACCTCCACCTTCCCTGCCCAACTCGGCGTCCTCCTTCCCCCCGCACCACCCACCCACCCAGCCTCTCTCCTGCGCTGTCACTGGCCTCCTCCCGGGGCCAGTATTGCCTGCCTCGCGCATCTATCTGCCGGAGCCAGCGCGGCGCCCTCACCCCCTCCTCGCCCTCACCCCCTCCTCGCCCTCACCCCAGGTGTTCTACCAGCGCGCGGACATGGCCATCGGCTCCCTCACCATAAATGAGGAGCGCTCCGAGATCGTGGACTTCTCGGTCCCCTTCGTGGAGACAGGCATCAGCGTGATGGTGGCGCGCAGCAACGGCACCGTGTCCCCCTCGGCCTTCCTCGGTGAGCGGGGGCCCTGGGGCGCCAGGCTGGGGCCGCTGTGTGCCCAGTCCCATCTGGTATTGCCGGGACCCGCGGTGATTCCGTCAAGTGGCTTCACTTCTGAGCCTCAGTTTCCTGATCTGTAATATGGGAGAAGTCGTTTCCATTACCAGAAGCATTTTGACCATGAAGCTAATAATGAGCTTCGGGTGCCTTCTCTCGCACAGCCTCCTCAAGGCCCTGGGCCTGGTTTTGTAGTCATGATTTTGTATTTTTAAAAAATATATATATTTTTATTGATTTCAGAGAGGAAGAGAGAGGGAGAGAGAAACATCAATGATGAGAGAAAATCATTGATTGGCTGCCTCCTGCACGCCCCCTACTGGGGATGGAGCCCACAACTGAGGCGTGTGGCATGGCCTGGAATGGAACCATGACCTGGTTCATAGATCATGGTTCAACCAGTGAGCCTCCCCGACCAGGCTGTATCCTTTTTTTTTTTCTTACAGAGAACCCTCCAAATTGTATGAGCTTCAGGCCCCAGAAAATCCAAGTCCCCCCAGTATATACATATGAGATGAGGAAGAGATTAGCATGGCACCGGCACAGGGTCGGTGCCCAATTCACCCACCAGACAGTATTTTTTGAGCACCTCTGAGCTGCACACAAATCCCCGCCCTCTAACAGCTCTTGGCCTCCTGGGGGAGACAAAATAAATTCTTAAAGGGGTTCAGGGACAAAATCACTTAAGATGGTGACCAATACCACAAGAAATTAAGTTGGGGGTCGGAGAGAGAAGGAAAGGAATGGTATTGGTGCTGCAGTGGTTGGGCGGGCAGGCCCCTTTGCGGAGGTGACTCAGTCCTGTGTAGATCTGCCTGGAAAAGCATTGTAGGCAGAGGGAACAGCAAGGACAAAGGTGGCAATGTGCACGGAGTATCTGCGAGATAGCGGGAGGCCTGTGTGACCTGGGAAACGGAATGATAGGAGTGGCCGGTGGGCCGTGGCAGGAAGACTGGGTGTTCCTCTTACTGAAATGGCAAGGGTTTTAACCGCGGGCGGTGGGAGAAAGATGGCGGCGAGGGTGAGACCAGGAGACAGTGTGAGATGTGCTGGGAAGCTGACACCCCGGTGAGTTGGGCTTTGAGCCGGATGGGAACAGGATAGAGAGCTCATTTCCTCAGCCAGGGGAGATAAAAGGAAAAGTCATGTCATTTCCCGCTTGCTGTTGAGCGGCAGCAAAGCTCCTGGCGGGGGAGGCGCTGGGAGAAGGGACAGCTTCCTGCATGTTTTGTTCCTGGTATTTTCCCCAGCGATGTCTCTTGTGGCCTCCTCTGGGCACCGAGGTCTGCCGGGCATCTTGAGATGCACCACGTGGGCCCCGCTCTCAGCAGGGGAGTGACAGGGTCGTAGGCATGACCCACCATGCTGCCCAGTGGAGATGACAGGCATGTCCCCAGATGCTGCAGGAACAGTCCAGGGTGGCGGCTCTGCCTTGACAGGGGCAGGCCTGGCCGCTTGCACTCGGCCCAGGGAGATCAAAGCAGTCGATACTAATCTCAGGGGAAGGGCTTGTTGTCAGTGAACTCCCAGAGGCCGTGTGAGGAGGGGGCACAGGATCCGGATGGGAGGGGGCTGTGGAGACTGAGGCAGAGAGGGTGTGGCTAACTGTGAGGTCTGGGTGGGTGAAGCAGTGGGTTCTCTGGAGAGGAGGGCGGAAGCGAGGCTGAGAGTGGGGCTTTGTCCTGGGGTGCTAGGGAGCCACGGAGGAATGTGAGCTGGGGAGGGGTCAGGTCACATCTCAGTGTAGAAAGAGCCTTCAGGGCCATGGAAGGGTGTGGGGGGAGACTGGGGAGGTGGCCCAGGAGAGGGGGGCAAGGCCTGATCCAGGAGTGGGGACGGTAGGCTGTGGCTGGTGAGGGAGAGAACGAGAGAGAGAGAGAGAGAGAGAGAGAGAGAGAGAGAGAGAGAGGATGCAAATAGGGGGTTGGTTTGTGACCGAATGGAGGGTGGGACTCCCAGGATGGGGAACCTGGGAGCTGGTGCCGGGGTGTGGGGCATGAATGGCCTGGAGGTGGCGGGGGAGCGGATGGCCAGGGGAGATGGAGACTCGAGTTGGGGCTCAGGAGTCATATTTCGAAGACGGTTCCTATTTGGTGCCTGAGACCACAGGAATGGTTGAGATGGCTGTCTTTGAGAGCGACGGGCTCTCAGGGGCCTGTGTGGCCAGCGAGGCTGTTCCCGAGATGGGAAGGGGACAGGGTAGGACAGGGTCAGATCTGGGCTGCACCTGGGTCACATGTCTGTGGTCCCCCAATCTTGTGCTTGGCTGAGCCATGACCACCCCCACCCCTTGTCCCCAGAGCCCTACAGCCCCGCTGTGTGGGTGATGATGTTCGTCATGTGCCTCACCGTGGTCGCTGTCACTGTTTTCATCTTCGAGTACCTCAGTCCTGTGGGTTACAACCGCAGCCTGGCTACCGGCAAGCGTGAGTCCCCTTCCTCCATCACCCTACCTCAGAGCCCCTGGGCCACAGAGAGAACTACATTTCCCAGCAGGCATTGGGGTAGAGCGATGGCCCCTTGATATGGCAGAGGCCTCAGGGGCCACTGGGAATTGTAGTTCTTTCTGCTCCCTCATGGAGCCAAGGGATTTGGGGTCCATGTCCGTCCCCCCCACCCCCCCTTCCTGGCCCCCTGCAGGCCCTGGTGGCTCAACCTTCACCATTGGAAAATCCATCTGGCTGCTCTGGGCCCTGGTGTTCAATAACTCAGTGCCTGTGGAGAACCCCCGGGGCACGACCAGCAAAATCATGGTGCTGGTGTGGGCTTTCTTCGCCGTCATCTTCCTCGCCAGCTACACGGCGAACCTGGCCGCCTTCATGATCCAGGAGGAGTACGTGGACACCGTGTCTGGGCTCAGTGACCGGAAGGTGTGTGTGTGTTTGGGGAGCGGGGAGTTGGCTGGGGTCGGAGGTCACAGAACCTGTCACGTGGGTGGGCAGAGGGGGATTCCTGGGGGGCGGGGGGCGGGGGGGGACGGTTCTCCTCCCAGAAAGAGTTCCAAAATGGTAGAGTTCTGGAGCCCGCAATGAACTATTTAAATATTCCCAGGGGCAGAGTGCTGCCAAATGTTCCAGGGGCAGAAGTGCCCAATGGGATAGTCTAGACCACTGTTCCCCTCAAACTGTGATGAAGAACTAATTTTTGAAATTTCTAACCCAGTGGAGACCAATGCTTTTATGAAATACAATCGAAATGCATTACTAGAAAAGTGAAATTTAAAATGGAGACATGCAGAGTTAAATTGCTCTAAACGTTGACTCTCGAGATTTCTGTACTTGCCACATCAGGGGTCCCCTTAGAACAGTGGTTCTCAACATGTGGGTCGCGACCCCTTTGGGGGTCCAAAGACCCTTTCACAGGGGTCACCTAAGACCATCAGAAAACATATATAATTACATATTGTTTTTGTGATTAATCACTATGCTTTCATTATGTTCAATTTGCAACAATGAAATCAGGGGCCACCACAACATGAGGAACTGTATGAAAGGGTCGCGGCATTAGGAAGGTTGAGAAACGCTGCCTTAGAAGGTTGAGCAATCCATTCAATGGATGGCCACCAGCAATTTGTTTAATGCAATTGAATAGAAGAGAAAATAGGTTTGACTGCATCTTACGGAATAAGGATGAGTATGGCTTTATGAAACGTTTGTCTAGTCACATACACACTTGACCCTGAGCCAGCACACACCTGTCTGGCTGTGTCTGTTGTTAAAACAGTGAACTATGTCTGAATAGATCGGTAAATAAGAGCTGCCCGGCTCCCCACCTCCCCCTGCCAGCCCCTGCCCCTGGGACCTCCCATGGACCCCGCAAGTTAAGGGTTAATGCCTGGCCTATCAGAGGCCTCTGGGACCCTTCTTGAAACTCTGCAGCCAGTGTCTTTTTTGACTGGACCATGACCAGGCCCTGCTGGGTGTTAAGTATTTTAATATTTCTGATTATGTGTATATGTAATTCATGCACGGGTGGGGTCCCTAAGCCTGGCCAGCGATCAGGGCCGGCTGGGGCCTTCCTTCCCCTGCGGGCTCCTGGCTGGGGTCTGCGGGCCGGGGGGGGAGGGACCGTGGGAGGTTGGCCAGCCACGGGGAGGGGCCAGGGGAGGTTGGCCAGCCAGGGGGAGGGGCCAGGGGAGGCTGGCCAGCCAGGGGGAGGGACCGGGGGAGGTTGGCCAGCCACGGGGAGGGGCCAGGGGAGGTTGGCCAGCCACGGGAAGGGGCCAGGGGAGGTTGGCCAGCCATGGGGAGGGGCCAGGGGAGGTTGGCCAGCCACGGAGGTTGGCTGTGAGAGCGCACTGACCACCACGGGGCAGCTCCTGCATTGAGCATCTGCACCCTGGTGGTCAGTGTGTGTCATAGCAACCGGTCATTCTAGTTGTTCTGGCATTCGGTCACTTAGGCCGGTGGTTGGCAAACTGCGGCTCGCGAGTCACATGCGGCTCTTTGGCCCCTTGAGTGTGGCTCTTCCACAAAATACTGCGTGCGGGAGCACATACAGTGTGATCGAAACTTTGTGGCCCATGCGCAGAAGAGGGTTTTAGGCCTGGGCGAGTCTATTTTGAAGAAGTACTGTTTATATTTGGCTCTGTTGACTAATGAGTTTGCCGACCACTGGCTTAGGCTTTTATATATAGGTATAGGTATGGGTATGGGTATGGGTATGGGTATGGGTATGGGTATAGGTATAGGTTTAGGCATAGGTTTAGGTATAGGTTTGGGTTTGGGTATGGGTATAGGTATAGGTATAGGTATAGGTTTAGGTATAGGTTTAGGTATAGGTATAGGCATAGGTATAGGCATAGGTATAGGTTTAGGTATAGGTATAGGTATAGGTTTAGGTATAGTTTTAGGTATAGGTATAGGTTTAGGTCTAGGTCTAGGTCTAGGTCTAGGTCTAGGTCTAGGTCTAGGTATAGGTATAGGTATAGGTATATACCTGCAAATGTATAGATATCTGTGGGTGGGCAGTAGTGTTTCCTACTATAGGCCACTGTGAGCAAGTTTGAGGAACACTTTTGCACTGGGGTGGACATCTGGATGCAGTACATCCTCACCCCGATGGCCCCAAGGGTGCGCCCTAGTAACTCTCCATTCTGCCCTAGTTCCAGCGGCCCCAGGAGCAGTACCCGCCCCTGAAGTTCGGGACGGTGCCCAACGGGTCCACGGAGAAGAACATCCGCAGCAACTACCCCGACATGCACAGCTACATGGTGCGCTACAACCAGCCCCGCGTGGAGGAAGCGCTCACGCATCTCAAGGCAGGGTCAGCGCAGACTCGAGCGGGAGGGGGCGGGGTGGGACCGGATGCCCTGCGGATGCTCGGAGATGGTGAAGGGTGAGGGGTGATTTATTGGCATTAGAGGTCAATGCGGGGTGGGTCAGCTTGGAGGGCAGAGGGCACTGAGAGTGGGCGTGAACTCCCAGAACTAGGGTCCTTGTGATGGTTTTCGGGGATCCAGTTCAAATCCTGGATTTGTCTCTTCTTGGCTGTGTGTCCTTGGGCAAGTCACTCAACCTCTCTGAGCCTCAGTTTCCTCCCCTGTAAAATGAGGATAACAGGAGGACCTACCTTGTAAGGTTGTTATAAGAACTACTGTAGTTATTATCATTAATTAACATATTATTTGTTATTATTGTTAGTTCATCCATGCAAAACAGAGCAGAGCCTGGCGTGCTGTAGGTGTTTGCTGCTATCATCATCATCATTATCATCATCAGAACTAAATTCAATGGAATTAATATTTGTATTATTATGTAAATTTATTTATTTTAACATCAGTTTCCCAAAAAAATAGGGGTAACGATAAGTTCTAGCCCCAGGGTACAGTCCAAGTGGAGCACAGTAACTCTCTCCCTGTCCCTCCTTTATTTAGTCGCTCAGCATGCATTTTCTTTCTTAGCCCCTATTCTACACCAGAAGTGGACAATTAGGCCACAGTTCCTCCCCTCCGGAGCTTAGGGTCTAGGCCAGTGATGGCGAACCTTTTGAGCTCGGCGTGTCAGCATTTTTAAAAACCCTAACTTAACTCTGGTGCCGTGTCACATATAGAAATGTTTTGATATTTGCAACCATAGTAAAACAAAGACTTATATTTTTGATATTTATTTTATATATTTAAATGCCATTTAACAAAGAAAAACCAACCAAAAAAATGAGTTCGCGTGTCATTGGTGCCATAGGTTCACCATCACTGCTCTAGAAGTAGGAAATGAACTATAAACATGCAAGCAGAAAAACCAGCAAGGTGGTTTTAGAAAGTCATGGTAAGCTGGAGCATGACTGAGCTGGGATATAGTCACTAGAGTGTTCAGGGTGGGCCTCTCGGAGGAGGTGACTTGGGCAGAGAGAGTCCTGAAGGAAGTGAAGGAGCTAGGCAGAGGGCACAGGGCGTTTCCAGGGGCCGAGCCGGGCATGGCCTTGGCTTATTGGAGGATCAGTAAACGGCTAACATGGCTGAATTATGGAGAGCCGAGGTTAGAGGGTAGATGAGAGGAAGACATGGGTGCGACCCCCTGAGTCAGAGGTAATGGTTGTGTTTTATTCAAAGGGCAGTGAGAAGCCATGGGGAGGGGGACTTTGAGGAGAAGAGAGGTGTGATTTATTTGTCTGTAAATGCCCCCTCTGGCTGCCATGTGGAGAATGGATGGAGGGGGGCCTCAGTGGGACCAGTGGGACCAGCTATCATGTCTTTTAGAGCAGCAGACGCCATCCTTTTGGACCTCACGGACCACTGGTTGGCGACCGCTGGTCTAGAGCATTTTTCCCCAAGGCTCACCCTCTGCTCACCCTCCAGCAGCCACTCCTAACCAGGTCCTATTTACTCCTGTTTTGATTAGAATTGCTGGGCTGCCAGATAAGACACCCATTCAGTTTGGTCTCTGTAAAGTGAATGGGTTTGCATAAGGATCCAGCAGCGTCTCTTAGCACTCATTGCAGAAAGTGAAGCCGGGTCGGCCAGCGTGGCTCCGTGGTTGAGCATCCACCTATGAACCAGGAGGTCACAGTTCGATTCCCAGTCAGGCACCTGCTCCATCCCCAGGGAGGGGCGTGCAGGAGGCAACAGGTTAATGATTCTCTCTCATCATTGATGTTTCTCTCTCTCTCTCCCTCTCCCTTCCTCTCTGAAATCAATAATATATATTTTAAAGAAAGAAAGTACAGCTAGGCTTAGAATGAATGTGAAAGTCATTCATTCATTTTTAAAATAGTTAAGATTACCAGGCACAGTTCTGCACTGGATAATGGTGGTCAACAAAATAGTTACATTTCTTGGATCTGTTAGGAATGCTTAAACAGACAGAGGGTTTTTTGTTTGTTTGCTTGTTTTTAATCTCTCACAAGAAGCCCAGGGCTTGTGTGATAGCTGAGATACCATCTACCATCCAAACTTGGTTACATCAACCGTGGCGACAGCCCTTCCTGCTCCTTTTGGTTGCCTCGTGACCACAACATGGCCGCTACCTCTCCGAAGCATATCTTGGTTCCAGGCAAGAAGGAGGAGGAAGAGTAAAAGAGGGGAGGATTTGCTCCGGGCAGACTTCACCTTTATTTTGGGAAAAGTATGCTTTTCACAGGGACTTGTGGCTGAGTCTCAGCAGCCATCAGATGCTACTCCTAGCTGCAAGGGAGGCTGGCGAATTGCGAGCCTTCCAGCCTCCGTTGCGGAAAATGGCCAAGAAAGAGGTTGTAAATAGAGATTACGGCAGCCAAGCCCTCAGCCAGGGCCATGCCCTCATGCGATTTGTATTTTGCCACCCACCCAGCAGCTTCTCTCCGGCATCTTGTCCTCTCTCGCAATTTGGGGGGGGGGGGGGCGGGGGGCGGTGTCACGTGGTCCCTTGTCTCCCATCTCTCTGCTTCCCCTGCAGGGCCCCCCTTTCTGATACTGTGAACTTCAGCACTTTCTCATCGGCCACCTCATTTCTCTCTCATCTCCTGTGTCTACTGCTTTCTCTGCCCAACTTCAACCCCTTCACGGGGTTGCCACTTTCTCCTCAACCCTCTCCCTTGAAGCACCATTAACGCGAGCTGGTTTTGTAACAGGCTTTTCTTCTTTAATCAAGACTTTGGGCAGGCCCACTGCTAACATCGGCAGGGCCGGCCCAAGAGCACACATGCAGGCTCACATACTGTTAGTTGAACTATTTTTTTTTAAAATATATTTTATTGATTTTTTACAGAGAGGAAGGGAGAGGGATAGAGAGTTAGAAACCCCCCACTGGGGATGTGCCCACAACCAAGGTACATGCCCTTGACCGGAATCAAACCTGGGACCCTTCAGTCCGCAGGCCGAGGCTCTATCCACTGAGCCAAACCGTTAGGGCTAGTCGAACTATTTAAACTTTATAAATCAAGCTAGCAAACCATTCCACTTGTTGGGTCCTCCTGCCTTGACAAATATGCCTTAACAAACAGAAAGGCCCGTAAGTTCACATTTAGGATTCCCAGAGTTCCGTGGCGGAACCTGGCTCCTCGTCTTCCTGCCCACATCCATTCTCTTGTCGTTTCCAGCTGCCTCGCTTGGCTCGGGGCCCCGGACCACTCGCTCCGGCCGCTGGGTTGACTTGCCTTCTCTGACTGACCTTCCCCCTCCCTCTTATAAGGACCCAGAGATCAATTATATCGGGCCCACCTGGATAGTCCAGGCTCATCTCCGCATCCTAAGATCCTCAATTTAATCACATCTGCATCCTCCTTCCAAATGTAACATAACACACTCACCAGGTCCGGGCGTTAGGGTGTGGATATATTTTTTGGGGGGGCGGGGGGCGGTATTATCCTACCGACCACAGTTTCCTAGAGATTCCTGGAGGGTACAGCCCCTTGGCCCCAGCGACTCCGGCAGGGGGAGGTGAAGAGAAGAGTTCTCAAAAACATGGGTCCCGGCCCTAACCGGTTTGGCTCAGTGGATAGAGCATCGGCCTGCGGACTGAAGGGTCCCAGGTTCGATTCCGGTCAAGGACATGTACCTTGGTTGCGGGCACATCCCCAGTGGGGGGTGTGCAGGAGGCAGCTGATCGATGCTTCTCTCTCATCGATGTTTCTAACCCTCTATCCCTCTCCCTTCCTCTCTGTAAAAAATCAATAAAATATATTTTAAAAAAACAAACAAACAAAAAAACATGGGTCCCCGAGCAGCACTGCTTGCTGGAGGCCTAGGGTGCATAGTGAGTTTGGAGAATCAAGAGCAGAGGTGTTAGGACACAGCACAGAACAGGAAAAATAGTTGCTTTTAAATTGTGCATTGAGTCCTCCTTCTCCCTAGGGACCGGTTTCCACATCTTTCCGGATAATGCCGGGATTCCCGTGTCCCCCGAAGCCAGTGGGTTCCTAACGGTTTCCTGGGGTGCTTAACAGCCCTGGCGTTAAAACCAGATGGTCCTGGGCTGGGACGGGCCATAACCCCTTCCTTGCCGTGGGGCAAGTTAATTCAGTCCCCGCGCCTTCACGTTCGCCTCCGTACTATGGGGTCTACCGTCCCACCCACCGGGGCCCCACGTGGCCCTGGAGGAGGAACCTCAGCAGCCAAGCTCCCTGCTTCTCTCCTCCGCCTCTTCCTCTCCGGGGCCACTTGCTCTGCACACATCGGCCCTTGGCGTCAGCCGAGCCCCCGGATTCTGTATGGACCCCACTTTCCATGCAGCCTTCTAGCTGCAAGGTCCAATCTGAGCCGATGCGCGCCTATGATCAACTTCACATCCTGCGAGTGAGAGTCTGATTGGTCCAGCTGGGAGTCAGGCTCCATGCCAGGGCCAATCAGCGGCGGTCAGGGTGAGAGCTGGTCACGTGGTTCGCGGGCTGCCAGGTCCCTGCTCCCTGCAGGTTCCCAAAGGTGCCTGGGGGCCTGCGGGCTTCCGGAACACCTTCCTCGAGTGGCCTCTTTAAAAATATATATATATCTATATATATTTTTATTGATTTTAGAGAGGAAGGGAGAGGCAGAGAGAGATAAACATCCATGATGAGAGAGGATCATGGATCGGCTGCCTCCTACATACCCCCACTGGGGATCGAGCCCACAACCTGGGCATGTGCCCTTGAGTGGAATTGAACCCGGGACCCTTCAGTCCGCAGGCCAACGCTCTATCCACTGAGCCAAACCAGCCAGGGCCCTCCAGTGGCCTCTTGCTTCTGTTTTAGCTGCGAAACCCGGTGGCCCCTCAGTGCCCTGCTCAGGGCTCCCCCGGTCTGGACGACACCCAACACTTGCTTCTTGGTGAAAATCAGAAGGTGACAGATCTCTCCCCTCCGCCACCCCATATTGATTCATTGCTGATGGTTCGATGCATTTCCTCCGGCAGCTTTTCCTGGAGCAGAGCTGGGGAGCTGCAGATTTAATTAAAATTTTTCTAGGGTCCACAGCAGAAGAAACAGGCAAGATCAGTTTTAACTGTGCGTCTTACTTGCCCCGGGATCTCCAATGTGTCACCATGTCTGCATGTAATATAAGCATTCACGGAAATGTTTCCCTTTTTTCTTTCTCTTTCTGTATTTTGAGTTTATGTTCTACTCAGAGCATGTCTCCTTCGGATTGACCCCATTCCAGGGGCTCCGTAGCCACATCTGGCTCGTGGCTGTCACTCCCGACAATGTGTTCTTACTTCTTTTGCTATTTTCCTTCCCTTCCTCTATCTTCTTTTTCCTTTTTTTTTTAAAAAAAAAATGTTTTCATTGATTTTTAGAGCGAGAAGAAGGGAGAGTAGAAGAAAGAAACATCGATGGGAAGAGAAGCATCAATTGGCTGCCTACTGGTGATCCCGAAACCCGGGCATGTGCCCTGACAGGGAATAGAACCAGGGAAAGCTTGGTTCATGGGTGGATGCTCAACCACTGAGCCACACCAGCCAGGGCCCCCCCATAATCTTCCCCCCTCCTCCCCTTTCTCTTACTTATACTTCTTCCCCATCTCCAGCCCTTCCTTTGCTCAGCCTGACCCCCAGGTGTCATCTAAGTTTCCCTCACCTTAGGATCTAAAAAACATTGACTCCACCCCCACCCCCCACCCCCCAAGAATTCTGCAAATGCCTGGCGTTTCCAGGGTCACCCTGGCTTCAGGCTCCTTTTTGCCAGATTTAACTCACTTTCTGAACCGTCTCACTGGCCCAAGTATGTCTGCCCAGCTCCAGAGCCTCTTCACCAGAATGGAACCCACCCCTCCCTGCATCCCCACAACAGCCTGCGGACGCCGGGCCCACGCACACGTGTGTGCTGCACGGAGACTGGGCTGGCCGAGGGCTTTGGCGCCAGCACTGACCAGTAGACACGCAACCTCAGCTGCTTGTGGGTCTGCATTTGTTAGTAGCCACAGAAAAGGCATGAGGAGAAACAGATGAAATCCGTTTTAAGAATGTATTTTACTTAACCCGATTATTCGAAATATCACTGTGACATGTAATCAGGAAAAAAATAGCTGAGACCTTTGACGTATTTTCCCCACATGCAGTCCAGCCTGCATTGTATACCCACACACATCTCAGGTCAGACGTGCATGGTTCGGGTGCTCAGAACAGCCGCAGTGGCGTGAAGCTCCCGTAAGGGGCCGCCCAGGTAGACAGCATCCAATGCAAGAAGTTTCGCCCGCCGGCATGGCTCCGTGGCTGAGCGTCAGCCTATGAACCAGGAGGGCATGGTTGGATTCCCCATCAGCGCACATGCCTGGGTTTCAGGCCCAATCCCCAGTCGGGGGGGTGCAGGAGGCAGCCGATCAATGATTCTCTCTCATCTTAATGTTTCTCTCTCTCTCTCTTTCTATCTCTCTCTCTCTCCCCCATCCTCTCTGAAATCAGTAAAAATATATTAAAGAATAAAGCAAATGCAAAAAGTTTCATAATGAACATAGAACAGAAAAGAGCTCTGGCCACACACCCCATCCAGCTCCCTGGACGTTCCCACTTCCTTCCTCACCCCCAGATTCCTCCCAGCCATCCCGCTGACTCATCTCTCCCCTCTCCCCCTTCTTCCGGTTCATCCTCTTCTGCCCTCCCTCCAGGAAGGCCTCTGGGATTTCCAGATCCTCCCCCTCCATCTCTCCTAGGCTCCGCCCACCTACGCCTACTTCCTGGCACACAGTGCCTTCCCCAGGAGGCCAGGGGAACTTCCTCTTTTACTTCTTCAGGCAGCCCTCCCTTCCCCAGACCTCTGTGTCCTTACTTGCAGAGAGTGAGAATTCAGACCTGTGTGTGGGAGGGGGAATCCCATACATATCCCGAATCTACTTGGTTCCTGACTTGGGGAGAGCAGTTAGCTGTGTGACCAGCAAAGGAGACCAACCCCATCTTAAAAAAAAAAAAATGAATTCAAATCTATCCCATCCTCCAGTTCAGAGAACAGGGGAATCCTTGTACTATTTCTTTTTCATCCAAATATCAGTCCAACCCCAGCCCTTAGTGAGTAAAAATAGCTTGAGATTTCATCGTGTGTCTTTTTATATTTTACTAGAGGCCCAGTGCACAAATTCGTGCACTGGCGGGGTCCATCGGCCTGGCCTGCGGGGATGGGGCCAAAACAGGCTCTCCGACATCCCCCGAGGGGTCCCAGATTGCGAGAGGGCGGTTCTCGGGTGACGCACCCCGGAATCAGGCTCCCTCCTCTCTGGTTCTGGGTGCGTCACCAAGAACTGCAGCTGCCAAGTCACTGCAGCTCGGCAGCTCCTGCATTGAGCATCTGCCCCCTGGTGGTCAGTGCATGTCATAGCTACCAGTCAGATGGTCAGTCAGTCTGCTGGTCACTTAGGCTTTTATATATATACTAGAGGCCCAGCTCATGAAATCGAGTAGCCCTGCCCACCCAAAGGCACCTCGCTGCGCCCACCTCACCATGCCCACCTGCCCGCCAGTTGCCAGCCTTGCTGCAATTGGAGCCTGTGGGCCGCGGGGGAGGGACCGAGAGGTGCTCCATGCACTTCATGGTGGCCTGTTGTTTGGTTGTTACGGCGTTAGGGCCACTGGCTTTTTATAATATAGATAGATCTTTCTTTTAAAATATGTTTTTATTGATTTGAGAGAGAGGAAGGGGAGGAAGAGAGATCAAGCCCATAATCCTGGCATGTGCCCGGACCATGTGCCCCCACTGGGAATCGAATCGGCGACCTCTCCGTGCATGGGCTGATGTGTGGCAACCAACTGAGCCACACTGGCCAGGGCATATTTTATCTTTTCTTATTGAGATATAACACACAGATCCGAAGTGTGAAACTCATTGATTGTCTATACACGCATCATACCTCCATGGGGCCGCCTAGATTCACTCAAAGTCCCCAGAAAGCTCCCCTCTGGGCCTCCAGCCACCACAGAGCCGCACTGTAAGCTGGTTTTGCCTGGATTTGACTATGGATCCCACAAACAGAGTCCAGCAGGGTGTACAGCAGCCTCTGCGTCTGGCCTGTTCTGCCCCACGCTACCGCCAGGTGGTTGGTCCATGGCCGTATCCCACGGAGCACAGAATTCACCCATTCTACTGTTGCTGGCCCTGGGGTTGTCTCCAGTGCCGGGCCATGATGCATACTCTACTACACACGTTTTTGTACCAGGACGTACATGTTCCTTTTTCTTGGGTAAGTTCCCACGGGTGGAACCGCCGAGTCATAGCGCGATGGACACTTAGCTTCAAGAGATACTGCATTTTCCGAAGCGGTTGTGCCATGTCCACTCATCAGCCGTGCGGGAAGCTGCCACTTGTCCCGGGTCCTTGCCAAGGCTTGTATGATTCCCAAACCTTATAAATTTACAACAGCGTTTACTATCCATCAACACTCAAGTTCATTACTTGCTTGCTCGGGCTACTGTAACAGAAATGCATTGTCTCACCGCCGTTGGGAGGCTACAAGTCCTCCTGGCTCCCGCCGAGGCGGTGAGGGGACGATCTGTGTCTGGCTTCTCTCCTTGGCTGGTAGGTGACTGTCCCCTCCCCGTGTCCTCGCGACGTCTCCCATCTGTGTGTGTCTCTGTGTCCCAACTTCTCCCAGCCTGTTGGAGGCGGGCCCACCCCAATGACCTCATTTCAACTTGAGTCACCTTTTGCGGCACTGGGGTAGGACTTCAATACATGAATGTCACCCGGCCGGCGTGGCTCAGTGGTTGAGCATCAACCTATGAATCAGGAATTCACGTTTCGGGTTCGATTCCCTGTCAGGACACACGCCCAGGTTGGCGTGCAGGAGGCAGCCGATCCACGATTCTCTCTCATCGCTGGTGTTTCTATCGCTCTCTCCCTCTCCCTTTCTCTCTGAAATCAATACACATATATTTAAAATATATATATATGTGAATGTTGAAGGATACAATTCAGCCTGTATTCATAGGTGGGTATTATTATTCCCATTTTAGAGATGGGGAAACTGAGGCGCAGCAACATTCCCATAGCTGCTGAGTGGCAGAGCTGGGACTTGATCATCGGCCATCCGACTCCCAGCCCAGCGTCTCGGCCACTCCAATACATTGCCTCCTGGGCAGTGAGAGACCCCCAAGCCTCGTGGATTCACAAGGGGTACCCCTGTGTGTCGCACTGTCACCACTGCGGATTTCTGGCTTCTGCTGCATCCTACTTCTCTCCACTATTCCTTTTCACATTTCCCCCCCTAATTTTTAGTTCTATTTTTGTTGTTTTTGTTAATCCTCACCCGAGGATATTTTTTCCCCGTTGATTTTTAGAGTATGAAAGGGATGGAGGGAGGGGGAGCGAGAGGGGGGTGAGAGAGACACATCAATTGGTTGCCTCCCGCACTCACCCCCACCCCGCCAGGGGTCGAACCTGCAGCCCTTCTGCAGGGGCTGGTGCTCTAACCACTGAGCGCACCAGCCAGGGCTTTTAGTTCTACTTTTTTAAAAAATATATATCTTTATTGATTTCAGAGAGGGAGGGAGAGGGAAAGAGAGATAGAAACATCAATGATGAGAGAGAGAATCATTGATGGGCTGCCTCCTGCACGTCCCCCACTGGGGATCAAGCCCACAACCCAGGCATGTGCCCTTGGCTGGAATCGAACCCGGGACCCTTCAGTCCGCAGGCTGACGCTCTATCCTCCGAGCCAAACCAGCCAGGGCACGCTCTATTTTTATCAGGGTTATATGTTCACATGATTTGGAGTCTTAGATACACGATTACAAATAATGAAAGCCCACAGCCCCACCTGCCTGCCTCCATTCCCCCCCCCCCGCGCCCCCCCCCCCCAGAGGAGTCTGCTGTCCCCTCATTTACTGTGTCGTTGTGTGATTGACGTCCTGGTCTCTAAATAGCACGTTGGACTGGCTGCCTCCTGGTTTTTCCAACTTTAGGCATTTTCCGTCCGCGTCTCACGACGGAAGACACGTACTCATGCTCTGGTTTAAACCGCGGCAGCCTCCCACGCCGGGATCCTGGCTGGATGCACACGCAGTGTTTACGGTTATGACTGCGTCTCCGCTCCCACAGCTGCCGCCAGTAGTAAACCAAGACGACTTCCCGCTCCCACACAAGTCTTTGTTTTTCCTGGAGTTAATAATTGTCTCCCCCCGCACCCCCCCTCCCACTTGCTTAGTGTCTGAGTTTTCTTTGTGCTTAACTAATGCAAACCCACATTCTCTGTTAATTACACGAACCTCTCTCAGAGCCTCAGGTACCCCATTAATGTCATCTCCTCCAAGAAGTTTCTCTCCTGACCTTCTGGCCCGCTCCAGTCTGCCCAAGGTTGGCCATCCTGACTTGATCCCCTCAACTCCCTCCTGGCTTCAGATCATATCAACTCCCAAGTCTTACTCTTTTTTAAAAAAACAAACATATTTTATTGATTTTTACAGAGAGGAAGGGAGAGGGATAGAGAGTTAGAATCATCAATGAGAGAGAAACATCGATCAGCTGCCTCCTGCACACCCCCTACTGGGGATGCGCCCGCAACCCAGGTACATGCCCTTGACCAGAATCAAACCTGGGACCCTTCAGTCCGCAGGCCGACGCTCTATCCACTGAGCCAAACCAGCTACGGCCCAAGTCTTACTCTTGACGCTCTAAGGAACTGAGCTCCCGGGCCAGGGCAAAACATCTGTACTCCTGTGGGCCATCTGGCTGGCTGGCTGGCTGTAAAATTCGGGGCTGGAGATCATTTTCCTCCAGGTGTTTAAAGGCATTCCTCCTGCCCTAACCCGTTTGTTTGGCTCAGTGGGTAGAGCGTCGGCCTGCGGACTCAAGGGTCCCAGGTTCGATTCCGGTCAAGGGCATGTACCTTGGTTGCGGACACATCCCCAGTAGGGGGCGTGCAGGAGGCAGCTGATCCATGTTTCTCTCTCATTGATGATTCTAACTCTCTATCCCTCTCCCTTCCTCTCTGTAAAACATCAATAAAACATATTAAAGGCATCCCTCCTCATTTCTAACTTCGAAGTTACTGTTGAAAAATCCAAAGTCACGCTGACTCCCAAGGCTCGTCCGTGACCTCTTTTTCTCTCTCTGGTCCTAGGCAGAGTGTCTTCAGCTATCCTCATGACTGAGCCTTCCAATCATGTCATTTCTTCTGGCAAATTGTCTCATTTTTTCTATTACGATCCCCCCCCCCCACAGCCCCCCCACCCCCAGTTTTCTGTTCTTTCTTGCTCGAACTCTCACTTAATTTCGCAGTGGGCTTCCTGGACTGCCCATTTCTTTTATTCCTTCTCTTATTTATCCTTCTCTTCAGCTCCCTGCTCTACTTCCTGCGAGACTTTCTTAATGTTAGCTTCTGCTCTTTTACTCAGCTTTCCATTTCTTCGAGCGTGTTTTTCACTTCTAAGCACTTTTGTTGTCTCTGGACTTTGTACGGTGCTTTGCAAATTTTATAGTATTATTTCAGAGTGGCCTGTTTTGTCGTATCCTGTCAATGGTTGGAAGGTGCAGTACCTTGTCTCGTTTCCCTGATGATGTTCATGATCATGGTTGGGGGAGAGGGGCTGCATTATCTCCTGCCTGCATCATGTTTCCTTCAAGTCACCTGCCGTTTGTTCCTATCTTTCTTACTAGAGGCTTTATTTGGCGGCTGGTAACCCTTGGGAGTCTGTTCATATTGGGGAGTGGTGGGTCCAAAACTCTCAAAATGGTGGGTCTGTGATTATAAAAATGGGGTTGTTGACTATGGACGTGATCTGTCTGGACGATTTTTTGGGGGGAGATCCCCAATGTTAGTATCTTTCAGTCTCTTTCATATGTAGTAATATATACTAGAGCCCTGATGCACGGAATTTGTGCAAGGGTAGACCTCCTTCCCCCGGCGGCTGGCACCGGCTTCCCTCTGGCACGGAGGGACCTGGGCTTCCCTCGCAGCCCCGGCTTCATCCAGCAGGTCGTCTGGAAGGACATCGGTCTAATTAGCATACGGAGCTCGTAACTCTAATTACTCGTATGTCAAATCAATTTTCACCATTACAATGAATTGTATGCTGGGCTGATGTTGTGGCGTTCACTGTGATGTTTGCTGTGCCAACTAGCGGTGGGGTGTCTGAAGCTGGCTCGTAACCCGAATTTTAGCTCGCAACTCAAAGCAAAAAATCGGCCGAGAGACGGCTCGTATCTCGAAAAACTCGCTAGTCAGGACACTCGTAAGTCAAGGCCCCACTGTATTACACTTTTATTATTTTAGATATGATTTTTTAAAATATATTTTATTGATTTTTTTACAGAGAGGAGGGGAGAGGGATAGTTAGAAACATAGATGAGAGAGAAACATCAATTCAGCTGCTTCTTGCACACCCCCTACTGGGGATGTGCCCGCAAACAAGGTACATGCCCCTGACCGGAATCGAACCCGGGACCCTTCAGTCCGAAGGCTGACGCTCTATCCACTGAGCCAAACCGGTCAGGGCTAGATATGATTTTTTAAAAATATATATTTTATTGATTTTTTTACAGAGAGGAAGGGAGAGGGATAGAGTTAGAAACATAGATGAGAGGGAAACATCAATTGGCTGCCTCCTGCACACCCCCACTGGGGATGTGCCCACAATCAAGGTACATGCCCTTGACCGGAATCGAACCCGGGACCCTTCAGTCTGCAGGCCGACGCTCTAGCCACTGAGCCAAACCGGTCAGGGCTAGATACGATGTTTTAATATAGAGAAGGAACAA
The DNA here is from genome assembly GCA_036010255.1 of Myotis pilosus. Lineage (NCBI taxonomy): Eukaryota > Metazoa > Chordata > Mammalia > Chiroptera > Vespertilionidae > Myotis > Myotis pilosus. The sequence continues at coordinate 5,194,140 of JASKON010000029.1, forward strand.
AAAAAGAAAACAAACAATGAACCATGCCCTGGCCAGGTAGCTCAGTTGGTTACAGCATCATCCTGTACCCCACGGTTGCAATTTTGATCCCCAGTCAAGTCACACACAAAAATCAACCAATGATTAAGTAGAACAACAAATCGATGTTTCTCCTTTCCTCTCTCTCTCTCTCTCTCTCAAATCAATTTTTATTTTTATTTTTTAAAACATATTTTATTGATTTTTTACAGAGAGGAAGGGAGAGGGAAAGAGAGTTAGAAACATCAATGAGAGAGAAACATCGATCAGCTGCCTCCTGCACACTCCCTACTGGAGATGTGCCCGCAACCAAGGTACATGCCCTTGACTGGAACCAAACCTGGGACCCTTCAGTCCACAGACTGACGCTCTATCCATTGAGCCAAACCGGTCAGGGCACAAATCAATTTTTAAAAGGTTAATAATGAGCCTGACAAGACAGCCCCTAATGTTATGAAAGCTAAAAGGCGCTCATTCATCCACTAAATCTTCAACAAGTTCTCGCCCCAGGCACCGGCCTAGGCCCAAGGGTACAGCAGTGGACGGACCCAAGTCCCTGCTCCTGGGGGGCCCCAGTCTGGGTGGGAGGGAGACAGACGGGTGTGAGAGCAGCTCTCCAGCGGCCTTCCCTGCGGGTGGAAACGTCCGGACCCGCGCATCCAGCACAGCGACCGCTTCTCCGTCACTCGCCATGTGGTTGGTGCGACGAAGGAACTGAATGCTTCATTTTATATTTTTTATTTGTAATTTTTAGTTTGGTTTTGTTTTTAATCCTCACCCGAGGATATTTTTCCATCGATTGTGAGAGAGAGAGTGGAAGAGAGAGAAACCTCGATGTGAGAGAAACACATCGATCGGTTGCCTCCTGCACGAGCCCTGACCAGGACCCAGGCCGGGGGGGAGCCTTGCAACCGAGGTGGGTGCCCTTGACCGGAATCGAACCCGGGACCCTTCGGTTCACAGGCTGATGCTCTGTCCACTGAGCCACACCGGCCAGGGCGAATTTTTAACTTATTTAAAATCTGAATTCAAACAGCCACACGTGGCTGGCGGTGACCACCGAGAACAGCACTAGAACATTCCACCCGTGCAGAGAAGCGCCGGGAATTGGCAGCTCGCGTGGCCCTGGCTGGCTCACACGCCAGCCGTGGGCTTGCCCTGTCGCTGAGGGCAAGCGCCCAGGCAGGCGGCTGAAGTGCATTTCTTCCAAAGAAATAAAGAAACGGCTTCTCCTCCCTCACTTGAGGAGGGGGGGGGGGTCCAAAAGGAAGCACGGAGCCCCGATCCCTAAGGAAGCAGCCTTGTTTATTTCCTTGGGCTCAGGGACGCCGTGTCTGCAAACGCACATCCTCACGCGCTCCTCCCTGAAGGCGCACGCTGTTCTCCTCTTGCCTTTTCCACGGAGGAACGACTCTTGGCGTCTTTCCCACGTTCATGAAATCTTCCCTCTGGGCTGCGGCGCCCGCCCCCACGGAACACCCTCCTCCAAGCGGCCTGAATTCCTTCCTTCCGCCTCTCGCCGGGAGGCACCTGCTGTGTGCCAGGTGCCGGTCCAGGCCCGGCGCACACAGCCGGGATCAGCCAGGCGAGGTCCGGCCGCAGGGAATTTACAGTCCAGCGGGGCGAGGCGGGCGGGAAACTTAACCACTGAGCAGGTGCGGCGCAGTGGATAGAGCATCCGCCCTTGGACTGAAAGGCCCCGGGTTCCATTCCGGTCAAGGGCAGGTACCCCGGTTGCAGGTTCACTTCCCCGACCCTGGTTGAGGCACGTGCAGGAGGCAACCAATTGATGTGTCTCTCTCACATCGATGTTTCTCTCTCTCTCTCTCTCTCTCTCTCTCTCTCTCTCTCTCTCTCTCTCTCTTTCCCTCTCTCTCCACTCTGTCTAAAAATCAATAGAGGGGCCGAAACCGGTTTGGCTCAGTGGATGGAGCGTGGGCCTGCGGACTGGAGGGTCCCGGGTTCGATTCTGGTCAAGGGCATGTACCTGGGTTGCGGGCACATCCCCAGTGGGAGATGTTGCAGGAGGCAGCTGATCGATGTTTCTCTCTCATCGATGTTTCTAGCTCTCTATCTCTCTCCCTTCTTCTCTGTAAAAAATCAATAAAATATATTTTAAAAAATAAAAATCAATAGAGGGGGAAAAAATCAATGGGAAAAATATCCTTGGGGGAGGATTAACAACAAAACAATCACCAAGACCATTTTATAATTACAAGGGGATAAGTGCTACGGACAAAAATGGTGGGGGGGGGAATGAAGGCGTGTTGGGGACCCTGGAAGGAAGCTACCGGTTGAGTATTAAGCAGGGTGCTTGGGAAGGTGTCTCTTGAGCCATCACTTGAAGGAAGGGAGGGAGCGAGCCAGGCGGGTATCTGGGAGAAGAAGGCTCCAGCAGGGGCTGCAGCAAGTGCAAAGGCCCTGAGGCCAGAGCACGCTGCCGCAGTCGGGAGCTGTGCAAAGCCAGCGTAGCTGGAGCAGACGCAGTGCGGGAGGTGTGTGTGGGAGATGAGGCCCGAGGAGTCAGGAGGGATGCGGGGGAGTTTGGTGGGTCCTGGCTTTGTTTGTAGCTCAAGAGAAGTCTAATGACTCTGAGTGAAGTGGGCAGTCAGGGGAGGGTTGTGAGCTGAGGAGGGGCGGGAGCTGACTCAGATGCTAAGATCCCCTAAACAGGGACATAAGGACAGATACAGGGTATTTTAGTTTTTCCCAAACCTGCGTCTAAACAAAGGCTGTAGGACACGGCTGAGTTTTACTAGAGGTTTAAGGGCAATGGGAGGGGGAGGAAGGGAGGGCAGCAGTATTTATACTAATAATAGAGGAATATGCAAATTACCTGGGACTCTGTCACAGTAAAGACTGAACAGTAGGCTGCATGGGGCAAACAGGCTGGCAGGGGGAGGCAGTTGGGGGCGACCAGGGCAGCAGTTGGGAGCAACCAGGCCAGAGGGGGAGCAGTTAGGGGCAACCAGGCTAGAGAGGGGGCAGTTAGGGGCGACCAGGCCAGCAGGAGGAGGCAGTTGGTAGCAACTAGGCCATGGGGGGGGGGGTAGTAAGGAGCAACCAGGCTGGAGGTGGGGGCAATTAGGGGCAACCAGGCCAGTGGGTGGAGGCAGTTGGGGGCGACCAGGCTGGCGGGGGGGCAGTTAGGGGTGTTCAGGCCAGCAGGCAGAGGCGGTTAGGGGTGATCAGGCTGACAGGCAGGCAGGTAAGCAGTTAGGAGCCAGTGGTCCTGGATTGTGAGAGGGATGTCCGACTGCCGGTTTAGGCCCGATCCCCGGGACATCCCCCGAGGGGTCCCAGATTGGAGAGGGTGCAGGCTGGGCTGAGGGGGATCCCCTCCCACCATGCACAAATTTTGTGCACCGGGCCTCTAGTATTCCAGAAGAACAGAGCAAATGATGAAAAGTGAAGGCCCTTAGGTCCCCTCTTCCTGTAAGCCGCTCAAACCTTCCCACCTCTGGAGGCCTTGGTTTGGGGACTCTCTCTAAAATGCTTCTCGGTCTCTCCCCACCATACCCCTCCCTTGTCCCCCAAGAACCCCAAGACTGTCCTTCCATCTTATCCTCATCCCCAGAGCCTCCATCCGGCCTCTTCATCAGATTCTGGAAACTCCCAGGTTTTCCCACTTCAACAGGGATGCGGTTCACCTTTCGCCCTCAAGGGCATTTAGCGAAACCAAGAGAAAGTTAGAGAAATTACCGTCTGCCTACGAGGCAGCAGTGCCCGCGGGCAGCGCTGGCATTTTTCTTGCCTATTTACATATGTTCCCAGATATCAGCTGGGATCTCCCTGCCCGTGCGGATCTATATAAAGTTCATTCAAATGCTTCTCAACAGCTTCCACTCATTCTCCAGAGCCTTCTGTGCCCTGCCCCCATGTGCTGATCCACTGGCCGCGGGGAATGCTCCCCGTGAACCTCCCTATTTGGGGTGCGTGGACTAATTCTCTCCTTTTCGTTAATTTCTCTGCAACTGCCCTAGCCGGTTTGGCTCAGTGGATAGAGCGTCAGCCTGCAGACTGAAAGGTCCCGGGTTCAATTCTGGTCAAGGGCATATGCCCGGGTTGTGGGCTTGATCCCCAGTGGGGGATGTGCAGGAGGCAGCCAATCAATGATTCTCTCTCATCATTGATGTTTCTTTTTTAATATATTTTATTGATTTTTTTACAGAGAGAAAGGGAGAGGGATAGAGAGTTAGAAACATCAATGAGAGAGAAACATCGATCAGCTGCCTCCTGCACACCTCCTACTGGGGATGTGCCCACAGCCAAGGCACATGCCCTTGATCGGAATCGAACCTGGGACCCTTCAGTCTGCAGGCTGACACTCTATCCACTGAGCCAAACCGGTTAGGGCTCATCATTGATGTTTCTATCTCTCTCTCCCTCTCCCTTCCTCACTGAAATCAATAAAAAAAAATATTTTTTTAAAAGTAAAAATATATTGGGGGGGAGGTTGGGGGTTAATGGGGGGGATGAGGACACATTTGTAATACCTTAACTAATAATAAAAAAATAAATAAATAAATAAAATGAAAGAAAAATATATTAAAAACAATAATAATTTATCTGCAATCAAACACGTACACAGGCATTTTGGTGCACGTGTGTGGGTGTGGGGGAGGGGGGCATAGAGGTATTTACATGGACAGGCAAACAGCTGCCACCCAGTGTCCGGCCACATGCTCTGATCTCTCTCTCTTGCTTTTCCCGCCCCGCCCCGCCCCGCCCCGCCCCCTCCCCCCCCCCCCCACTGTCCAATACTGTTTCCATTTAAATTAATTCAAATTAAGTGGAAAGTTCCATCCTTTCGTGGCACTGGCACATTTTGAGAGGCCGAGAGCCACGGATGGCTGGTGGCTGCCCCGCCAGACGGGCCGGGCCGACGGGATACTTCCATCATCACAGAACGTTCTTTCCCACAATGCTGGTCTAGACAGGACAAGCGCCCCCTTCTGGGAGCTAGCCAGGGGTCTGCAGTGAAGATGACCAACATTTCACCCCATACGTATGTCATTTTAAAAAGTACAGAGCCCTGGCCGGTTTAGCTCAGTGGAGAGAGCATTGGCCCGAGGACTCAAGGGTCCCAGGTTCGATTCCGGCCAAGGGCATGAGCCTTGGTGGCAGGCTCAGTCCCCAGTAGGGGGTGTGCAGGAGGCAGCTGATCGATGTTTCTCTCTCATCGATGTTTCTAACTATCTCTCTCCCTTCCTCTCCGTAAAAAATCAATAAAATATATTTTTTTTTAAAAATAAAAAGCACATACAGTCCTGGCCAGTTTGGCTCAGTGGAGAGAGCATTGGCCCGAGGACTGAAGGGTCCCGGGTTCGGTTCCGGTCAAGGGCATGAACCTTGGTGGCAGGCTCAGTCCCCAGTAGGGGGTGTGCAGGAGGCAGCTGAGAGGTGTTTCTAACTATCCTTCTCCCTTCCTCTCTGTAAAAACCAATAAAATACATATATATTTTAAAGTACATACAGAGTTACACACTATATGGGCTTCTGGGATTGGTCTGTTTTGTTCTGTTTTGTTTTGTTTTTTTCACAGTAATACTCCCTGGACATCTTCAGATGTCAGACCACGGGCATTTATCTTGTTTCATAGAATAGTTACACGGTGTTCCGTGGTGTGGATTCGCTTACTCATTCCTTTATTCTGCAAAGATTTACAACCACCTGGCAGGTACAGGAACGGTGCTAGGTCCCGGCCTGGAACGTGGTGCCCTCGGGCCCTCCCCTCAGGGGCTCAAGCTCTGGGGAGAGGCTGAGGTGAATGCAGTAATCACGGACATAAGTGCACAATGGCAGCAGCTGTGAAGGAGCGGCAAGGCCCCCCATGCACCCCTCTGTGAGAGCTGATTCCACATCCCTGACCCTCTTCCCAGCAAGTTTCAGACGTGGGGACCTCGTGGGGGAACGCAAGCAAATGAGGGTGCGTCTGGGCCTTCATTTCCTGGTCTGAACAATGCAGATACTAACTAGCTTCTACCTTGCCCGGCGGGCGTGGCTCAGGGGGTTGAGGGTCGACCTAGGAACCAGGAGGTTGGGGTTCGATTCCTGGTCAGGTCACATGCTCAGGTTGTGGGCTCCATCCCCAGTGTGGGGCGTGCAGGAGGCAGTCGATCCATGACTCTCTCTCATCATTGATGTTTCTCTCTCTCTCCTTTACCCTTCCTCTCTGACATCAATAAAAACATATGTATTTAAAATACGTAAATATTTTACGTATTTACCGGTTAGCCAAGCCTAACAGGTTTGGCTCAGTGGATAGAGCGTCGGCCTGCGGACTGAAGGGTCCCAGGTTCGATTCTGGTCAAGGGCATGTACCTTGGTTGCGGGCACATGCCCAGTAGGGAGTGTGCAGGAGGCAGCTGATCGATGTTTCTCTCTCATCGATGTTTCTAAGGCTCTATCCCTCTCCCTTCCTCTCTGTAAAAAATCAATAAAATATATTTTAAAATAAAAAATTTAAAAATTAATTAATTAATTAATTAAAAATAGTTTCTACCTTCTGGTAACGTGGTGAGGATTACACGAGTTATTTAGGTAGATGCACAGTGCCTGGCACAGTATTAGCGACCAGTAACATTGTATTATTATTTCTATGGTTCCCTTTTTGAGCCTCAGCCCCCTTCAAAAGGGAGGCCTCCTCCATTTAGGCCTCCTCTGGAGGACTCTGGTGAGGATTCAACCAGTAATTACTTCGTCAGGGTCACAGCTAACATCTCTCCACCCTCCCTCTGCACCAACCAAGCACCATCTAACCTTCGCAGCAGCCCCTGGGGAAGTGCGGCTGTTGTCCCCATTTTACAGATATTGACACTGAGGCCCAGAGAGGTGCCGCTTGCTCAAGGAGCGTTATCAGTGAGGGAGCAGTTGGAGGTGAGGGGTCCCGGGGGTTCGGGACTGGGCCATGAGGGCATTGGGGTGCGACTGACCCTGCCCTTTATGCCCCCCTGCCCCCAGGAAGCTGGACGCCTTCATCTATGACGCGGCTGTGCTCAACTACATGGCCCGCAAGGATGAGGGCTGCAAGCTGGTCACCATCGGCTCCGGCAAGGTCTTCGCCACCACGGGCTACGGCATCGCCCTGCACAAGGGCTCCCGCTGGAAGCGGCCCATCGACCTGGCGCTCCTGCAGTTCCTGGGGGACGGTGCGGCTGCAGAGGGGACCTGGGGGAGCACGGGGTGGGGGGGACGGGGAGCCCTGGGTCCCGCAGAAGGAGGGGATGAGGACCAGGGCACCAGGGTGGAGGGAGGAGGCTGCTGGGGGCCCACACTCCTATATCAGAGGTGACCTCTGACCCCTGACTGCATGCGCCCCGCCCCCCGCCCCCCCCTCCCCCCCAGATGAGATCGAGATGCTTGAGCGGCTGTGGCTCTCCGGGATCTGCCACAACGACAAGATCGAGGTGATGAGCAGCAAGCTGGACATCGACAACATGGCGGGCGTCTTCTACATGCTGCTGGTGGCCATGGGCCTGTCCCTGCTGGTCTTCGCCTGGGAGCACCTGGTGTACTGGCGGCTGCGGCACTGCCTGGGGCCCACGCACCGCATGGACTTCCTGCTGGCCTTCTCCAGGGTAGGGGGGAGGCGAGGGGGGCGGGGGAGGGAGGCAAGGGGGCCCGCAGGCGGAAACCCGCGGGGAGGCCCAGGCGTGGGAGGGACCCCGCGGGGATGCGGGAGGGGTGGGGCCGGGGTCCCGGGCCCACGGCGCTGACCCCGCCTCCCCCGCGGCCCGCAGGGCATGTACAGCTGCTGCAGCGCCGAAGCCGCCCCGCCGCCCGCCAAGCCTCCGCCGCCGCCGCCGCCGCAGCCGCTGCCCAGCCCCGTGTACCCGGCCCCGCGCCCCGCGCCCGGCCCCGCGCCCTTCCTGCCCCGCGAGCGCGCGGCCGTGGACCGCTGGCGCCGCGCCAAAGCCGCGGGGCCGCCGGGGGGCGCGGGCCTGGCCGACGGCTTCCACCGCTACTACGGCCCGATCGAGCCGCAGGGCCTGGGCGTGGGCGAGGCGCGCACGGCGCCCCGGGGCGCGGGGGGCCGCCCGCTGTCCCCGCCGGCCGCGCAGCCGCCGCAGAAGCCGCCGCCCTCCTACTTCGCCATCGTGCGGGACAAGGAGCCCGCCGAGCCCGCCGCCGGCGCCTACCCCGGCTTCCCGTCGCCGCCCGCGCCCCCCTCCGCCGCCGCGGCCGCCGCCGTCGGGCCGCCGCTGTGCCGCCTGGCCTACGAGGACGAGAGCCCGCCGGCGCCCGCGCGCTGGCCGCGCTCCGACCCCGAGAGCCAGCCGCTGCTGGGGCCCGGCGCGGGCGGCGCGGGGGGCGCGGGGGGCGCGGGCGGCGGGGCTCCGACGGCGCCCCCCCCGCGCCGCGCCGCGCCGCCCCCGTGCCCGTACCTCGACCTGGAGCCGTCGCCGTCGGACTCGGAGGACTCGGAGAGCCTGGGCGGCGCGTCGCTGGGCGGCCTGGAGCCCTGGTGGTACGCCGACTTCCCCTACCCGTACGCCGAGCGCCTCGGGCCGCCGCCCGGCCGCTACTGGTCGGTCGACAAGCTCGGGGGCTGGCGCGCCGGCAGCTGGGACTACCTGCCCCCGCGCGGCGGCCCGGCCGCCTGGCACTGCCGCCACTGCGCCAGCCTGGAGCTGCTGCCGCCGCGCCATCTCAGCTGCTCGCACGACGGGCTGGACGGCGGCTGGTGGGCGCCGCCGCCCCCGCCTTGGGCCGCGGGACCCCCGCCCCGGCGCCGGGCCCGCTGCGGGTGCCCGCGGGCGCACACTCACCGCCCGCGCGCCTCGCACCGCGTGCCCGCGCCCCCCGCCCCGCACCACCACCGGCACCGGCGCGCCGCGGGGGGCTGGGACCTCCCGCCGCCCGCGCCCACCTCTCGCTCGCTCGAGGACCTCAGCTCGTGCCCCCGCGTCGCCCCCGCGCGCCGGCTCACCGGGCCCTCCCGCCACGCGCGCCGGTGCATGCACGCGGCGCACTGGGGGCCGCCGCTGCCCGCCGCGTCCCACCGGAGACACCGGGGCGGGGACCTGGGGACCCGCCGGGGCTCGGCGCACTTCTCCAGCCTCGAGTCCGAGGTATGACGCGGCCCCGGGGGCCCGCCCGCCCCCTCGGTCAGCGCAGGCCACGGCCCGAGGGGGCGCGCGCAGTGGAGAGGACCCGCGTGGGATGGGAAAGAGGAAGGTGGCACTGGCCGGACCCCGCCTGGAGCAGCGTCCTGTGCCCCTTCGTTTTCGGGGCACCGTGAGCCGGAGGGGATTTGGTCCCCGGAATCTCACCCCGCTTGGGAGCGATGGGGGGCGGGCGGAGGTCTCGGAGCCCACTGGACATTTTTTAAAACCCGACAAGGGCTTTTTAACGTCACCAGATGGGGCGGGAGGTGAGGGGGGCGCGCCACGCCCGCGCCCCACCCCCACGCCCGGGGCCGTGGCCCCCACATCACTGTGCAGCTCCCCGGCCCCGGCCACGCCTCCGGGGAAGCCCGTTTTTAACCTTCCATCCATTGGGACTCAAAACTGTGAGACGCATTCGCCAAACTGTGACCCTCCTAGACCTTGGCCCCGCCATACAGAAACCCCTGACCCCAGACTGTGACTTCCGACCCCTACCAATGGTCATCCGACCCCAGACTGTGACCTCTGACCCGAAACTGTGCCCCGAACCCCAGACTGTGCCCCGACCAGACTGTGCCCCTTGACGTCAAACCGGGACACCCCCCCCCTCCTCCTTTTCCACCCCGGGTCACATTTCCCTATTTTGACTTAGGACACACCCCCAACGGAAGCCCCGCCTCCCCGCCCCGCCCCCCAGCGTTGATCCCACCCTTTAGGGGCCAAAACCTCCCATCCAGTGGCACCTCACTACCTACCCCAGGTGCCACCAAACACACCCTCTCCAAATCTCACCCTTATCTGTGACCCTTCAGTGATGACCCGGCAGACCCCCCAAAGCCTCCTCTTCCCAGATCTCCAGCCGGGTCTGGAGCTGGGTTGTGGAGGGGAGGGTCTGGGAGTCCACACTCTTCACCCACCTTCCTTCCTCCTCTCCTGGTCCACCTTGCAGTGTTTGGAATAAACCATGTTTTTATGCCTCCTCAGTCCAAGTGTGAGCTCCGTGTCTGTCTCGTAGGCCCCCGACCCCCATCCCCCAGCACCAGCACCCTCAAACCTGTGAAGGAAACAAACTGAGAGAAGTCCCACCGAAGGAAGGGGCAGAAAGAGAATTAGAGCGAGAGCAGAGACCCTGGAGGGAGGCGGGAGACAAAGACCCAGAAAGAGGAGATGAAACAAGACCCTGAGAAGGGAAGGGCTGAGAAGGGGCGGGGTGGACAGAGACCTGGAGAGATGGGGGACAGAGAACTCAGGAAAGATCCAGGATCAGACCATTTCGGGATCAAGTCGAGGGTCCTATTCCTATGGCTACGGTCAACGAGGCGTGCAAGATTCTTAATATCCTGTCCATGCAAGTGAGGAGCGTGTCTAATACATTTCAGCCAATCCACGTATCTTGAATAGCGTTAATCTCACCAAGGAGAATCTATTCCTAACATTTCATTATGCCAATTAGCCAAACCTCTGCTGCTGATGGGCGATAAGGAGAAGCACTCCTAACAGCTGCCTCCAGAGGGTGGACTTTCTGATTAAGTGCTCGCTGACCATAGCTGCAATGTGAAGTCCTTGGTTAGGCACTTGACTGCCCCGAGAGGGTAGATTCAACCGACTAACTCACGCGTAAGATCATCCTGCTTACATTAAGCATTTTGAAATAAATTAAAGCCCTCATCACAAGGAGGGGAGAAGAAACCGGCGTTATGGGTCTTCAGAGAACAGAAATCCACACTCCTTGTCAGTAAGAGCTCTTATTTGCATACATGAATAATCATCTGAGCGAAAAGAAAGCTCTGGGAATCAAAGGTGGAAAAATGGAATGGGGGCTCTGAACTCTGAGTCTAGTAACATAATGAAAGCATAGTGATTAATCACAAAAACAACATGTAATTATATATGTGTTTTCCGATGGCCTTAGGCGACCCCTGTGAAAGGGTCGTTCGACTCCCCAAGTGGGGTCGCGACCCACAGGTTGAGAACCGCTAGTGGATGGGGAGCCAGGCCTCCCAGAGAACTACAACTCCCAGGAGGCCTTGCGAGGACTCCGCGGAAGAGCGCCTCAAAGTTATGCGGGGCTGGTAGTCTTCCGTATCCACCACCCGCCTCCAGGGCTAAACAAGGACGCCGTTACCTTGTTCTCCTTCTCCCTCTCCCCACCGCCCTCTCTAATTGGTGAACTGGAGAGTTTCCAAGGTAACGGCGCCGCCTGGCGGATCTCCGAAGGGATGGGGGCGGGGAAAAAGCGCAAACCGGAAGTGACGCTCTCACCTCGCGCCTACAGCTAGAGGCTTCGAGGATGGCGGCGCGCAAGGGTCGGCGGCGCACGTGTGAAACCGAGGAGCCCATGGAGGCCGAGTCCCGCGACGCTGGGTCCGAGGGCCCGGCCCAGGTCTATCTGCCCGGCCGGGGGCCGCCGCTGCGCGAAGGAGAGGAGCTGGTCATGGACGAGGAGGCCTACGTGCTGTACCACCGAGCGCAGACCGGTGGGTGGGCACCCAGACCCCTGGCCCCCGGGGAAGGAGGGAGCTGGAATCCTGGGTCCTGGGGGGCCCAGGTCCTGAGCCTTTAACTTGCTAGTAAGAGGCGCTCTGAAAGGGAAGACTGGGGTCCAGAGAGGGGTGGCCTCACACTGCAGGGCGCCGAGATCCCGCCGCCCCATCATGGCTTTCCAACAGCTCCTTCCCTCCCCAGGCGCCCCCTGTCTCAGCTTTGACATCGTCCGGGACCACCTGGGGGACAATCGCTCCGAGCTTCCTCTGACACTTTACCTGTGTGCCGGGACCCAGGCGGAGAGCGCCCAGAGCAACAGGTGAGCGGGACCTGAGGCTCGCCCAGGAGTCCAAGTCCCAGCCTCTTCTTGCCTCAGAGTCCAGGACTCAGCCTCCGGCTCCCCTTCCCCAGGGACCCAGGGGGCAGGGCTTCCGGCTTCGGCCTCCCTCAGACCCAGCAGTTGGGGTGTCCCCGCGCCTCAGTCACATCCCACTTTCCCCCAGATTGATGATGCTTCGGATGCACAATCTGCACGGGACCAAGCCCCCACCCTCAGAGGGCAGCGATGAAGAGGAGGAGGAAGATGAAGAGGATGAAGAAGACCGGAAGCCTCAGCTGGAGCTGGCCATGGTGCCCCACTACGGCGGCATCAACCGAGTCCGGGTAAGTGCAGCCTACGCAGTCTGCTCTGCGTCTCTGGGGCACACCCCTACTCTCACATCTGTGCCTGCACCTCCTCACACCCGCCACCTTTTGGGATAGCATCGGGCACATAATTTTATATGTTAGTTTACATATGTCTTAGCTATTCTGAATTGTCGCTGGGTGCTGTGGGGTGTTTTTATTATTATTATTATTATTATTATTATTATTATTATTTAAAGTATTACAGATAGTAGTACATATGTCTCCTCCCCCTGCCCCCATTGACCTTCCCCTGGCCACCCCTCCCCCCCACCACATGCCCCCACCCCCAGTGTCTTGTGTCCATTGGTTATGCTTATATATGCATGCATACAAGCCCTTCAGTTGATCTCTTATCCCCCTCTCTCCCCCACCAACACTCCCCAGCCTTCCCGCTGTAATTTGACAGCCTGTTCCATGCTTCTCTGCCTCTGTATCTATCTTTTTGTTCATCAGGTTATATTTTTTGTTTATTTTTATGTTCTGTGAAATGGTGAGAGTTGCAAAACTTGCCTGGTGTAAGGATCACATAGAATAACGTACAATTCTTTCTGTAACTGAAATACAGTTATTTCAGGTGCTTAGAAACAGCACCTGGCTGTAATGTGAGTGTCTGTGTGTTTTCTGTTATTTTTCAGGAACTGTCCTGAGGTTACTCTTGTGGTTTAGGGTTATAGCACCTTCTGATCAGGTTGATGTGTGAGTTAAAGGAGGTGACATATAAGCAGCACTTGGAGCAGTGCTTGGCCGGTGGTTCTTGCTGTGCGTTTCCACTGAAGTATTAACGTGTTTTAGGTACTGTTTTGGGCTCTAGGGATTTAACAGGGAGCAGAAGGTCTCTGGCTGCTTGGAATTATATGCTGCTGGAGAAGGGACAAGAGCAAAACAAGGAGATGTGTACTGTGTCAAGGTGCTAAGTGTTGTAGAGAAAAAAATGAAGTCAGGTCAGGGTGTAGGTTGCTATTTTGAATAGTGTGGCCTGGGAAGTATTCACTGACAAGGAGCCATTCATACAGAGACCCACAGGAAGTGAGGGAGTGAGCCAAGGGTGTGTGGGAAAAGGTTTGCAGGCAAGGAAAACAAGTGCACAGGCCTGGGGGGGACTGGGCATGTGGGAGGAGTTGTTGAGAGACGCTGGGGAGACCAGTGTGCTTAGAGCAGAATGAGCAAGGGATGCGGCGACAAGATTCCGGGGGTGGGCCCAGACGAGACAGATTGTTTAGGGCCTGTAGCCCATTGTAAGGACTTGGGGAGACGTTGGAAGCCATGGGAGAGTTTGGAGCAGAGGAAAGGTGGGGTCTGGCTTGTGTTTTAATTCCGCACCCGCTCTGTGGAGAAGAGGCTGCAGGAAGCCAAGGGCAGCGGACAGACAGTCCTGTAGGGGCTGTAGTTCGGGAGAAGGGTGACATCAGTAGCAACGTGCTAGACAACAGGGGTGGTGGGAGGGACAAAAGTGATGCTTTTTTTTTTTCTTCCCCAGTTCTCACCTGGGGATAGTTTCCCATTGGTTTTTTTTTAGGGAGAGTGGAAGAGAGAGGGAAAGACAGAGAGAAACATCGATGTGAGAGAAACACATCCATTGGTTGCCTCCTGCATGAGCCCCGACCAGGGCCCAGGCCGGGGAGGAGCCTGCAACCAAGGTAGGTGCCCTTGACTGGAATCAAACCCGGGACCCTTTGGTCCGCCGGCCAATGCTCTATCCACTGAGCCAAACCTGCCTGGGCGAAGTGGTGCATTTTTACTGGAATCAGCATACCGTATTTGCCGGCGTATAAGACGACTGGGCGTATAAGACGACCCCCTAACATTTCCACTCAAAATACAGAGTTTGTTATATACTCGCCGTATAAGACTACCCCCTCTTCCGCACACCTTCCACACACCAAATAAAAGGTAAAACAATATCAGATTTGATTTTAACATTTTAATTTATATTCAAATGCTTATGACATGCAGGAAAACTGTCACAAGGCTGTATGTAATCAAACATATACATAAAACAGTGCAAGTTTATTACCGGTAAACATACCGGTAATTCACTAAAGAAAACACACTCTATAGACTGGTACCGTAGATGCTTCTCAGGAACACAGGCAAGCAGCCCACAATCTAGAGGGACTGTCAATGATAGAAGTAAGATAATAAATAGAGGGAGAGAGCAAGTGCCGGGCAAGTCCCTAGCAAGTTTGCTGGCGTGACAGTTTCACCTTAAAAGCCTTCAAACTCCTCTTCATCATCTGATATTAAAAGTTCATCAACGACATCTTGGTGCCATGATAGGGATGATAGGGGTTTGACTGGTCGACATTTTCTATGCTGTACTGTACAATGGGGCAGTATTGTGGTTGGCTGTTGGCTGTATACAAAGCCTGATTTGATTGGTCCCTGCTCCCTGTTTGCCCGCCCTGTCACTATAGCAGTCTGGTCCACCCTTGCATCAGCATCTCCCTGGGACCTCACTAGTGCGCAAGTGCGAGCTCTTCAACATTCTAACAGGCACCATGATAGCGCAAAATCGCGAATCTTCAATGCATATGTAAAGAAATATACGGTAACCCGAATTTACCACACTCGCAAAATCCCACACAGCCAACCATACACCCAGTATGGTATCGCGATTCGCGATTTTGCGCTATCATACTGGGTGTATGGTCAGCTGTGTGCGATTTTGCGAGTGTGGTAAAATCGCATAACAGCAAAATCGCATAACAGCCGAGCATACACCCAGCAGCGCTGCTGATGCCTGAACGGTATGTGGAATGAAGTGGGCGGGCATCGGGAGGCCACTATGGCACGGGGCAATCACTATGGGCAGTCTATCTGAAGTGTACCTGGCGTATAAGACGACCCCCCACTTGGAGGCATATTTTTCAGGGCCAAAAAATCGTCTTATACGCCAGCAAATACGGTAGGTGTCGGTTGAGGAAGAGACAAGTCGGAAATAGGTCCTGCAGTTTGGGGAGGAGTAGTTTGCAGTCGGCGATTAGGAGCTTGGCTTGGATCGTGTGAAGTTTGAATGGTCAGTGTGAGGTGAGTCTGGAGTTCAGGGAAGTGGAGGGTAGGTGCTGCTGGAAACCCGGAGGCTGGACGGGACCTCCTTGTGAGCAAACGGACTGAGGCCCGAGGCCTGTGACTCCGACATTAAGAGGGTAGCAGAGACCAGGGGTCTGACGAGGGCTGGTGGGGGCTACAGCCTTCATTCCCAGGAGTCTTAAGGGAGCTTTGTTCTCCCACCACCACCTCTACTGCAGGGTGGGGAGTGGTCCCAGGTACCAAGCTGGTCTTGCAGACTGTGGTCCTTTCCTGCAAAGGATTCTGGGGGTTGTTGTCCCAGCCCTGGGGGTGAGGGGAGTCTGAGGAACTGCCATCCTAGTTCTCAGGGATGCTGGAAGCTGTGGTCACCAACCTGAGCCTCCTGCCCCTCCCAGCTCACCTCCCCTTCCTTCTCCCCCCACAGGTGTCTTGGCTGGGCGAGGAGCCGGTGGCTGGGGTGTGGTCAGAGAAGGGCCAGGTGGAGGTGTTTGCGCTGCGGCGGCTTCTGCAGGTGGTCGATGACCCCCAGGCCCTGGCCGCCTTCCTCCGGGACGAGCAGGCTCGCGTGAAGCCCATCTTCGCCTTCGCTGGCCATATGGGCGAGGGCTTTGCCCTGGACTGGTCCCCCCGTGTTCCCGGTGAGTCCCTGGGGTATGCACTTGGTCCTGGGGTGCCCGAGGGAGCAGGGTCGGCAGCAGGGGTGGGTGCTGACTCCAGGGAGGGGACTGCTCTGGGCCAGCTGGGACCAGGTCGTTTCCCGTCCCCCCAGGGCGTCTGCTGACCGGTGACTGTCAGAAGAACATCCACCTCTGGACGCCCACAGACGGCGGCTCCTGGCATGTAGACCAGCGGCCATTCGTGGGCCACACACGCTCCGTGGAGGACTTGCAGTGGTCCCCGACCGAGGACACGGTGAGGCAGGGCTAGGGCTGGATTCCTGGGTCTTGGGTTTTTTTTAATATATATTCTCATTGATATCAGAGAGGAAGGGAGAGGGGGAGAGAGATAGAAACATCAGATGAGAGAGAAACATTGATCGGCTGCCTCCTACACACCCCCTGCTGGGGACCCAGCCCACAACCCTGGCCTGTGCCCTGCCTGGGAATCGAACCAGTGACCTCTTGGTTTCTGGGTCAACAGTCAACCAATTGAGCCATATCGGCGGGGCTGGATTCCTGGGTCTTAAAGGAGGAGGGGCTGGGGCAGGTCCTAGTGAGGGGCCCACAACTAGTACCTGGTCTCGGGTGGGGTGCAGGGAGCCCCGGTCGCTCAGACTCCTCTTCCAGGTATTCGGCTCCTGCTCAGCTGACGCCTCCATTCGCATCTGGGACATCCGGGCCGCCCCCAGCAAGGCCTGCATGCTCACCACTGCCGCCGCCCACGATGGGGACGTCAATGTCATCAACTGGAGCCGCCGGGAGCCCTTCCTGCTCAGCGGTGGGGACGACGGGGCCCTCAAGGTGTGGGACCTGCGGCAGTTCAAGGTACGCCCCCGGCTGGGCGCCTGGAGAAGCTCCTGCTCCCACGGCTGCTGGGATTTGTGGGTCCGCCCTCTGACTGGTCTCGACGCCAGAGCTGGGAGCGCCTTTCCCTGGGCCCAGTCCCTTCGGGCGACAGATGAGGGCGCGGGCTCAGCAGGGGACGGCTTGGGGCTGATGTGGAAGCGCCGTTCTACCAGCCGGAGAGCTGACAAGAGACAGAAGAGGCAAAGACCTCCGGAGCCAGCTCCCTCGCTGCCGGAAAGGAGACAGGCCTAGAAAGGCCGGAGCCGATGTGGCAGACGGTCCAGCTACGTGCTGCCTGTAGCGCCGATTGTAGCGCCGACTGTCGAGCTGAGAGGGCTTCTGGGCAGGAAGCATTGCCGTGTCTGGGATCCCCCTGAGCAAAGCCCTCACCTCACAGGGCTCTGCGCCTTCCCGGGGCCACCGTGTCCTAATCTGTTTTCCCTGCCGGTGTAATGGGTTCTCTAGCATCAACCCTGGGCAGTTTCTAGAAAAGGATTCCAGCCCCAAGGCAGGTGCATGGCCGAGCTGATTGGGACTTCGGAAACCCTTCTCCAAGTCAGCCCTTTTGGGTAGGAAAGCAGCTTCTTGGTTCTTTGCGTCTGCTGCTCCTGGAACCTGGGAGCCCTGCTTCTGCCCCTTTAAGGTCATAGGACCAGTGGGGAGGACACCCCCTTCCTGGGAGGGGCTCCTGGGCAGGTGAAAGCAGGGTTCCCAGCAGCCCCTGGGACATAGGCCATTGTTACCAGCTGTACCTCCCCCTCTGTCCCTTTCAGAGAATCTGGGCTCGTGGGGGCTCAAGGGTGGAGCCCTGGTTGAACCCCGTGGCTCTGCCTGGGGTACCCCAGGACTCGGCTGAGGTGCTCAAAGCCCCTGCCTCCTGTTTCCCCACAGTCTGGCTCCCCGGTGGCCACTTTCAAGCAGCACGTGGCCCCCGTGACCTCTGTCGAGTGGCACCCCCAGGACAGCGGGGTCTTCGCAGCCTCGGGTGCAGACAACCAGATCACACAGTGGGACCTGGCCGTGGAGCGGGACCCCGAGGCGGGCGACGCGGAGACCGACCCCGGGCTGGCGGACCTCCCCCAGCAGCTGCTGTTTGTGCACCAGGGCGAGACCGACCTGAAGGAGCTGCACTGGCACCCGCAGTGCCCCGGGGTCCTGGTCAGCACCGCCCTGTCCGGCTTCACCGTCTTCCGCACCATCAGCGTCTGAGCGGCCTGGGCGCTGACGGTGAGGTTGGCTTCCTGGAAGGGACTCGCTCAGATCTGCGGACCGGCCCTCCTCCCAGGAAGGACTTCGCTCGGCCTGTTGGCACCAGGACGGATTCTGCTTGACTTGCTGTTCTTTAAAGGGCCTTGGTTTGGTCTGAGGACCCTCCAGCCGCAGGACTTGGTTTGATCCATGGCGCTCTGAGACAGCGGTCGCCAGCCTTCCGGACCTCGACCTTGCAGAGCACCAGGAGCACCACCGGTTGGCGACCACGCCTCTCAAACCCCTGGGTTTGGCTCCAGCGGCCCCACCCACCCAGAGACGTGGTGCAGCCCAGTGACTCCCCCGCCCCTCCTTCAGGGGACACTGTCGGCCCATTCGAAGGTGGGCCTGTGTGGCCCCAATTACTGGGGATATTTGTGAGCCGAGGCCCTTGGCTTGACCCTTTGACCTCAGGGAACTCAGTGCTTTGCAATGACTGGACCGAGTTTGAGGGGTGGGTCCCCCCGGAGGATTAGGTTTTGCCAGGACTCCCCGGGGGGGCTGCGGGGGCTTTCTCCCCTCCTCTGTGCTGAAGGCAGGCACCGTGGAGGGAGGAAAGTCGGGGGGGGGGGGTGTCCTAAAAGCCAATAAAGGAGGGACTAGGCCTGATGTATGAGACTCGTCCTCCTGGCCGCTTCCCTGAGAGGAAACGGGGAGGGGCAGGAAGCTGGCAGCTGCTCCAGCCCTCACCCCATTGGGTGCAACCCAGTCTGCCTTCCCTACATTGGATTCCATCCGGGCTCACTCCGGGTCTCTGGAGGGCATCTCACCTGTGACCCCCAACTTTTTAAGGCTTTGTCTCAGAGAGAACCAGGCCCCCCCATTTCTCCTTCAGTCTCTCCTTTATCCTAATCTCACCCCTTTTGTTCCCTCATCCATGTCCCCGTCTTCCCGTGTCTCCTGGCCCCCAGGCTCTGTCCCTCCCCCTCCTGTGTCGCTGCCACCTCTCCAGCTTCCTGGGCTGCAGCCCAGCCGCCTGCCTGGCTGTCATCCCTGGCTCCCCCTCTGCGGCTCTGAGCTGGCCCCACCCCCTGTCCCCCCCTCGGCCAGGCCTCTGATCCGCCTGTGGACACAGAGGTTGGGCGTCCGGCACAAGGCCCCTGGGGCTAAGGACAGACCGCAGCCATCAGCACCCACCGAGGAGCCCCCCGTGGAGGGCATGGGGGTGGGCCGCCCCACCAGGTACGTGCTCCATGCGGAGGCCTGGACCAGGGTCCCGGGCTGAGGGCCACCCCACCTCCTCCCACCCCCTGCTTGCTGGGGCATCTGCTCCAGCATCCCCTGCCCCCCAGCCTTGCTGTTCCCCCGCCCCCTCGGAGAGGTCCAGTCTTACTCTCGGTGACGGTCCAGCCCCAGAACAATCGCTCCCTTCAAGTTTGGTGCCTCCCACTGACCCCATCGGCATTTTGTGCTTTTTTCACTGCTCCCCCCTGCCCCCCACATCCTCCATCTCAACGGAGCCTCTTTCTTGCCCTGTCTCTGTGTCTCCCGTTGGTCTCTGCCTTCCATCTCCCATCTTCCCTTTCCTAAGACACAATCTCCATGACTTTCCCAATTGCTCCTCATCTGCCTGTGTTGCTGTTCTCTCTCCCTGGGCCTCTGTCCCCCACCCATCGCCCCATTGTCTGTCTGCTTCCCTCTGAGTCTCTGGGTCCCTGTCACTCTCTGTCCCTATGCCCGTCCCTCTGGGTCTCTCCAAGCCCCCCGCCCCCATCTCATTTCTCTCTCTTTCTCAGGCTCCCTCTCTTCCTGCTCATCTCCGATCCTGTGCGCTTGTCTGTGCCCAGGCTCTGCTCCCACACTCCCTCCTGTCAGTCTCTGCCCCCCAGCCTGCCCCCCAGACCCCGCGGGGAGTGAGGGTGGGGAAATACCGGGCTCTGGGAGAAGAGTGTGGAGTGTTCCTTTGGGGAGGAAGGGAGGGAGGCTGGGCCTGGGCGGAGCCTCTTGGCCTCAGCTTAGGCAGTGACTTTGACCGAAGTTAAGGCACCTTAAGCCCCCTGTCTCCTTTATATGGAAACGTTAAGCTGCTCTGGGGCAGGTCAGGAGGGGGGCAGGGAGGACTTGAGGCTCTGGAGCCTTTCCCTCCGGCCTGCTCTGCGGGGCAGGGCGTCACCCTGAGTCCGAGGAGCACCCACCCATGGGAGCCGGGCCATGGGTGCAGGCAGGAGGGGAAGCCCCTGCCGCGTCTGCCTGGGAAACGGACTCGGTCATGTCGGCCTTGGGCTGAGTGTGGGCCTTGGTTTACTTGGGAGGCAGAGTCCTGGGTTGGGAAGGCTCAGAACCCAAACTGGCACCCACCCTCGCACTACCTGGGTCTGGCCGGGTCTCAGCCTGTGGCCCAGAGCAGGGACCCTGACCTCCCAGCTTCCTGAACAGAAGGTGAGCGGTGGGGTCCGGTGGAGCCCAGAGGGTGGGCGGGGACACCCAAGGAGCTCATCCTGCGGCCCAGCACATGGCAGGTGCTCAGACCCGCCTATGATAAGGGCCCGTGCTCCGAGGCTCCGGCTCTGGCACCCAAGGGCCCAGGTGGGAGGGACCTGAGCCAAGGGACGGACCCGTGGCTGTTGCCTGAGAAAAGCCAAATCCCCAGGGTTGTGGGTAGAGATAGGTGCATGGGTGTGAGGAGGCCCCGGCTGGGGTGGGTGCTGGGTCGGTGGGAGGCCCTGTCATCTGTGGCACTCAGTCCATAGTGGGGACTCCAGGCAGGGGAGGACAACAAATGTCTAGGTTAGAACCTGGATCCTGACCTTAAACTGCCTCTTCAGGGACTAGCCTCAGTTTCCCGTTTTTGGCGAACCATCTCTTCACAGCCAGTGTAATGATGGGTGAAAGCGAGTTGGGGTACAGCCTGGGTGCTGGACGCAGCCAGGACCAGTGCACCCACCTGAGCCTCCGCCCTGCCTCTGGAATAGGTGAAATGAAGCCCAGGAGCAGGGCTGTCCAGGTGGTCACGGGCAGCAGATGCAGAGCTGGAGGCCCGGGGAACCCTTTGGTATTGAACTTGACAGTGACTGACAGCCCTCTCTAAACTGAATGCCCCCAGTCCCGCCCGGAAGCCCATCAGGATCCCAGAGCCTGGCACACGGGCACATCATATGCATGTGCTTGGTACATACTGATGGAACCGATCTGCCAAATATTTCACCCCTGGTCCATATTAGGTCCCTGCCACCAGCGTGCCAGAGGTTACCCTGCAGCTGCTGGAGGGTGATGAGGTCTGCAGGTCCAGCCCCTTGCCCCCTCCTCTCCACACTGTCTAGCTCAGCGGTTCTCAACCTGTGGGTCGCGACCCCTTTGGCGGTCAAACAACCCTTTCACAGGGGTCACCTAAGACCATCCTGCATATCAGATATTTACATGACGATTCATAACAGGAGCAACATGACAGTTATGAAGTAGCAATGAAAATAATTTTATGGTTGGGTCACCACATGAGGAACTGTATTGAAAGGGCCAGAAGGTTAAGAACCCAGCGGTTCTCATCTAGCTGATGAGATTCTCTCCATTTCACAGATTAGGAAACTGAGGCTCAGGAAGGGATGTGACTCACCACCAGTCCTCCAGCTAGTAAATGGCAGAGCCAGATTCATTCAAAAGCCCAAGGTCTTTCTTCTGGATCCTTCTTCCTTTCAAGGCGGTGGGTTTTTATCCCCATCCCACTGATGAGTAAACGGAGGCTCCAGGAAAGGAAGTCAGTTGTCTCAGGGCACATAGTGGGTCAGCAACTGAGCCAGGATTGGGCCCTGGGTCTATATGACTGGTAGCCCTTCCTGACCTTGACAAAGAAGTGGTTTCCCCATTTTACAGCTGAGGAAACTGAGGCTCACAAAGACTTGCCCAAGGTCTCAGAGTCGGGGGGAGCCTGGGTTGGTTTGTTTTGTGTGTGTGTGTGTTTTTGTAACAGCTTCATTGAAATATAATCACATACCATACAACTCACACATTAAAGTGTACAATTCCAGGGTTTTTAGTACATTCACAGAGTTGTGTAATCATTACCACAATCAATTTTAGAACATTTTAAAAAGTGTATTTTTATTGATTTAAAAGGAGAGAGAGAAATATCAATGGTGAGAATCATTGATTGGCTGCCTCCTGCACGCCCCCCACGGGGTATTGAGCCTGCAACCCAGGCATGTGCCCTGACCAGAATCAAACGGCACCCTTCAGTCTGCAGGCCAACGCTCTATCCACTGAGCCAAACCAGCCAGGGTCAATTTTAGAATATTTTTATCTCCCCAATAAGAAATGCCATGCCCTAACTGGTTTGGCTCAGTGGGTAGAGTGTCAGCCTGCGGGCTGAAGGGTCCCAGGTTCAATTCCAGTCAAGGGCATGTACCTTGGTTGCGGGCACATCCCCAGTAGGGGGTGTGCAGGAGGCAGCTGATCGATGTTTTTCTCTCATGGATGTTTCTAACTCTCTATCCCTCTCCCTTCCTCTCTGTAAAAAATCAATAAAATATTTTTTTTTTAAAAAAAGAAATGCTGTGTCCTCTGGCTATTACTGCCCAATCCTTCCATCTCCACAATTCTAGGCGTGACTAGACTACTTTCTCAATTTGCCCATTCTGGACATTTCATGTAAATGCAAGTATAAAATATGTGGTCTTACCCTAACCAGCGGTTCTCAACCTGTGGGTCGCGACCCCTTTGGGGTTGAACGACCCTTTCACAGGGGTCGCCTAAGACCATCGGAAAGCACATACATAATTACATATTGTTTTTGTGATTAATCACTATGCTTTCATTATGTTCAATTTGTAACAATGAAAAGACATCCTGCAGATCAGATATTTACATTGTGATTCATAACAGTAGCAAAATTAGTTATGAAGTAGCAACAAAAATAATGTTATGGTTGGGGGTCACCACATCATGAGGAACTGTATTAAAGGGTCGCGGCGTTAGGAAGGTTGAGAACCACTGCCCTAACCAGTTTGCCTCAGTGGATAGAGTGTCAGTCCTTGGACTGAAGGGTCCCTGGTTTTGGTCAAGGGCATGTACCTAGGCTGCAGGCTCAATGCCCAGTAGGGGACGACGTGCAGGAGGCAGCCAATCAATGATTCTCATCATTGATGTTTCCCTCTCTCAAATCAATAAAAAAAACTTATAAAAAATATATGGTCTTTCGTGATTGGCTTTTTTCACTTAACATAATGTTTTCAAGGTTCAGCCATGTTGTAGCGTGTGTCTACTTTTATTTCTTTTCACTGCTGGGTAGTATGTATTCCGTTGTGTGGAACTACCACATTTTATTACCCACTTATCAACTGGTGGCCATTTGGGTAGTTTCCATCTTTTGTCTCTAGTGAACTGTGCTGCTATGAACATTTGTGTACAAGTGTTGTGTGGACACTTTTTTATTTCTCTTGGGAAATACCTAGGAGTGGAGTTGCTGGATCATATGGCAACTCTATGTTTAATCATTTAAGGAACTGCTGGACGAGTGAGGGTGCCGATTTCTCCACATCCTTTTCAACACGCATTTTCTGGGTTTTTTGTATGGTTTATTACTACAGCCATCCTAAGTAGGTGTGAAGTGGTATCTCACTGTGATTTTCATTAGCATCCCTGATGGCTGATGCCAGTATTTTCCTGTGTTTATTGGCTGTTTGTCTAACTTTTTTGGAGAAATGTCTATTCAGATCCTTTGCCCATTTTAAAATTGGGTTGTCTTGTTATTATTGACTTGTAAGGACTCTTTATATATGTTTGGATACAAATTTCTTAGATGTATGATTTGCAACTATTTTCTCCCACTAGTGAGTTCTCTTTCACCTTCTTAGTGTCCTTTGAAGCACAAAAATATTTACTTTGATGAAGTTCAATTTATTTTTTCCCTTTTGTTGCTTGCACTTTCTGAGCTTGGTTTTTTTTTTGCTTGTTTGTTTTGTTTTAATCCTCACCCGAGGATATATTTTTATTGATTTGAGAGAGAGAAAGGGAGGGGGAGGCGGAGAGGAAGAAGGAGGAGGAGAGAGAGGGAGAGGGAGAGAAACATTGATGGTTGCCTCCCACATGCACGCCACCGGGGATCGAACCATCAACCTGGGCTTCTACCCTGACTGGGAATCAAACCCGAGACCTTTGGGGGTAGGGGAGGATGCTCCAACCGACTGAGCCACCCAGCCGGGGCCTGAGCTTGTGTTTGAACCATAGGGGGACCTCAGCGCTGCAGCCCATGTCCCCACGCTGACTCCATGCTGAGAGCCAGTGACCACTTAATGCAGCGGTTCTCAACCTGTGGGTCGCGACCCCTTTGGTCGACCCTTTCACAGGGGTTGCCTAAGACCATTGGAAAACACACATATAGTTACATATTGTTTTTGTGATGAATCACTATGCTTTAATTATGTTCAATTTGTCACAATGAAATTGGGGGTCACCACAACATGAGGAACCCTATGAAAGGGTGGCGGCATCAGGAAGGTTGAGAACCACTGACTTAGTGCTTATTAGCTTGGGCTCTGGAGCTAGATTGCTAGCACGCAAGCCCGTTTAATCAGCTGTGACCGTGGGCAAGTCAAACATGCTGTGCCTCAGTTTCCTCATCTGTAAATTGGGAAAACAATGCTTTACTGCGTTGAGAGGCTCAAATAAGGAAATTCAGGGAAAGTGTCCACGACGGTGTGCGCACTGCACATGCCGGCCTGTACATCATTGGGGCTTACAATGGCGTTGTTATAGCTACAGTTCTGTGGCTGTGGCTGCTGGGCAAGTACCTCCTGTGGTTACAAGTGTCACTGTCGCAGCGGTACTGTTGTGACTTCCAAGGTGGGCATCCGTCCACCCATCTGCCAGGCCCAGGGAGCATGCCCCCCACCCCCCATTCCTGGCACCTCTGACGTTTCTGCCCATTTCTTGTCTCCGCAGGTGCGGGGCGCCCGCCCCCCACTAGCCCCGGTGCAGGGGCTGTCCCCGCCAATGGGCCTGGCCGAGGCCCTGCGCCGCCTGAGCGGCGCCCTGGAGTCGGGGGCCGGCGGCGCGGGCGACGAGGAGGCCGGGCCCGGGCTGTGCCGCAACGGCTGGGCGCCGGCCCCGTCCCGGGCGGCGGCGGCGGCGGGGCGGCGCGGCGGGCGCTTCGTCAAGAAGGACGGCCACTGCAACGTGCGCTTCGTGAACCTGGGCGGCCAGGGCGCGCGCTACCTGAGCGACCTGTTCACCACGTGCGTGGACGTGCGCTGGCGCTGGGTGTGCCTGCTCTTCTCCTGCTCCTTCCTCGCCTCCTGGCTGCTCTTCGGCCTGGCCTTCTGGCTCATCGCCTCGCTGCACGGCGACCTGGCCGCGCCGCCGCCGCCCGCGCCCTGCTTCTCCCACGTGGGCAGCTTCCTGGCCGCCTTCCTCTTCGCGCTGGAGACGCAGACGTCCATCGGCTACGGCGTGCGCAGCGTCACCGAGGAGTGCCCGGCCGCCGTGGCCGCCGTGGTGCTGCAGTGCATCGCCGGCTGCGTCCTGGACGCCTTCGTGGTGGGCGCCGTCATGGCCAAGATGGCCAAGCCCAAGAAGCGCAACGAGACGCTCATCTTCAGCGAGAACGCCGTGGTGGCGCTGCGCGACCGCCGCCTCTGCCTCATGTGGCGCGTGGGGAACCTGCGCCGCAGCCACCTGGTCGAGGCCCACGTGCGGGCCCAGCTGCTGCAGGTCAGGGAGGCCGCGGCCCCAGGGAGGCAGGAAGCTGCCCAGGGGGTGGGGCCCCGGCGCATTGTGGGAGTTGTAGGCCTGAGGCCGAGGCGTGCATTGGGCGTGGAGGGTGCGTGGACTACAAGTCCCAGCAGTCTCTCGGGCAGGGACCCTCTTGTTCTGCTGGTGGCTGGAGTTTGAGTCCCGGGAGCAGTTGTAGGAGATGCAAACCTTAGACTTGAGACAGATTTTGAGACACAAAGAGCTTTCTGGGGTTTGAGGGCGCCCCCCTCCCTATGGAATTGTGGGAAATCTAAACCTTGAGGGGCCTGTAAAGGCTCTGAACTCAGACTCCTCCGGGGTCTGGGAAAGGGCCCGGGTGAGGTGGTGTGGGGCCGGTAGTTTGGCGGGTGGTGTAAATGGATGGTGTGAATCGCCGCTCAGGCCTCCAGTTCCCAGCGGCTTATGACTTGAGGCCTGGCCCCTGTGGGATTGTGGGAGATGTAGGTCCCAGGATGGGGTGCAGCTCACACCTAAGCAGCCGTGGAACACAATTCTTCATGACCTCTGGGCATGGGGCCCTGCAGCCTTCGTTCCCCACCTCAGCGGCCCAGCCTCTCCCACCGGCCTCCTGCTGGGAGGGGTACAGAGCGGGGTTGGGACAGTCTTGAATTGTAGCTTCTTGGCAAAAAAAGAAAACAACTCCCATTGGGTCCTGGGGTAGTGGCTTCCTCCAACGCTCTGCAAAAGGCGCTTTTTGCTTTCGTGTTTCTAGAATTGTGGTCAAACTGCCCAAATTCTGAGGACACTGTTATGAGAATGTCCTTGTCCCAGTAGACACTTGACCTTGGGCTGAGCTTGTACTTGGGAGAGAGGGAGAACAAGGTGGTGGTGGGAACTACAGCTCCCAGCAGCCACTGAGGTCTCCCGGAGACGGACAGGTGGGGGAGAATGGGCCCCACCCCCCACCTCTCTCCCCCACTTGACTGAGTCACCAGGACCCTGGGAGGGATATTGTCTATCCCAGAAGCCTATGGGGTGCTGACATGGCCTGGGAGGTGGGTATGGAACCAATGGGTAGGTGGGGTGAAATTGCCAATACCTGGCCTATGACTGCGTGCCCTCCTCTCCATCACACACATACACAGGGGCTGCAGGGCTTGTAGTGGGTGTGGGGGTGGGGGTGCAGAGCGCCCAGGGGCTGGCAGGAAGCAGCGGGGAACACAGGATATTGGACCTAGATTGTCATCCTGGTTTATCTCTCTCTGTTTACTGAAAAGCCATTTTTCTTTTCCTCTCCTCCAATTGCTGCTTGGATGTCATTCTTATCTCCTGTTTCTTTAACTTGGTCTCTGCTTTGCTGATGTCTGTGGCTCTGCCAATGTCACTCTGTCCCTCTCTTCCTCTCTCCCTTGCCTCTTCCTGGGGTTTCTATCCCCAAACCCCCCGAGTCTCTGTCCCTCTCTCTCTATCTCTGGGTCTCTGTCCCCTCTTTCTCTGAGCCTCCATCTTCCTCTCCCTGGGCCTCATCCCCCTCTCTCTGGGTTCTTCTCGTCACCCCTCCCTCACCCCTCCCAGTCTATACTCCTCTCCTTTTCTGCACGTCCATTGCTTTCTATCATCATCTCTCTCTCCTCTCATCTCCCTGCATCTGCCTTGGGCCCCTTGTCTTTTGCTGCAGCCTCGGGTGACCCCGGAAGGCGAGTACATACCCCTGGACCACCGGGACGTGGACGTGGGCTTTGATGGCGGCACGGATCGCATCTTCCTGGTGTCTCCCATCACCATCGTGCACGAGATCGACGCCTCCAGTCCCCTCTATGAGCTGGGGCGTGCGGAGCTGGCCCGGGCCGACTTCGAGCTGGTGGTCATTCTCGAGGGCATGGTGGAGGCCACGGCTATGACCACGCAGTGTCGCTCTTCCTATCTCCCCGGTGAGCTGCTCTGGGGCCATCGTTTTGAGCCCGTCCTCTTCCAGCGTGGCTCCCAGTATGAGGTGGACTATCGCCACTTCCACCGCACTTACGAGGTCCCGGGGACGCCCGTCTGCAGCGCCAAGGAGCTGGATGAGCGGGCAGAGCGGGATTCCCGCAGCCCCAAGTCTAGCTTCCCTGACTCGCTGACTGCATTTTGTTATGAGAATGAACTTGCTCTGAGTTGCTGCCGGGAGGAAGAGGAAGCCAAGGAGGGAGATGCGTCGGAGGCCGAAGAGGGGGCTGCCAGCCCCCGAGTACTCACACCCACCCAGTCTCTGACCCTGCCCCCATGATGGCAGCTGCTGTCCCCCATTTGTATCCCCTTCCCAGAGGTAGCGAAATGGAGAGCCCGGGCCCTCTCCCGGGATCGACAGGCCTGCTGGGTAAATTATTAGCTGGTGAAGTTCTGCCTGCCTACTGGACCCACCATGGACACACTGGATCTTAATCCCTCTGCGTTGTGCGCTCCCCCCTGAGACCCCTGTATCGGCCTGATTCCTGAGTCTGACCAGAGCTAAGGGATCCAGGATTCTGGACCACCCAAGAGGCAAGGACTGGTGGTTCTAGATTCTTCTATACGGCTGGCGTGGGTCGTTGAGCAGGGTCCGGAATCAGCAACATTGACTGCCTCTGGGGGAGGAAGTCAGCAGTTCTCAAGCAGCGAGTGAGAGCGAGAGTTTATAGGCCTGGATTGGTTTAATAGTCAAGGGACTATTGCGTCTTGGCTCAGCCAACCAAGAAGTAAGTCGTCTTTTTCTAGACCACCTCAGGAGGAAAAAGTATGGGATGCTCCAAGAACTCAGGACTAACGTGATTGACCTGGAATGTTGACTGCCAGTCAAGAAAAGACCTGTGATTCCAGAAGGCCCATGTTTTGAGATTGTTCATCCTGACCTTAGATAGTATAAGTACTCCAGAAACTAACGAGTTGGGTTTCTAGAATGCACAAAACAACGGAGAGTCTGCTGGTCCCGGACTGCAGTGACGGATGGGGAGTTCTTGATATTAGATAACCCCAGACCAGTGGCTCCAGAACGTCAAAACAAGGGGAGAATCGATGCTTCTAATGACCCACAGGTGTGTTTTTTCAAAGTGCCATTCTAGAATGTCCAAAGGAACCAAGATTCCGTGGCTCTGGATCGACCACAGAGTCAGGGAAGGAGTGGCGATCCTAGACGACTTCTTTGTGGTTCTGTGATGCCAAAAGGAACCAAGGCTTCAGGGAGCCAGAGTTGTCCATGATCGAAACCTGGAAGTTCTAAGCGGCTCCTGTAACAGTTGGACTCAGGACTTGAGAGACGGCATTTCTGGGCTGACCTGGAGGTGAGGGCCCAGACAAGACCCTGCGGGTAACAGGGCTGGTGAACGGGCACGGGAAGGGAGGGGGCCAGGGCTGGTGAGTCTACAATGCTCTGGAACCCTACACCTAGTGATGTGTTTCTATTTCTTAAAGATGCTATATATGTGTATGATATATATATATAAAAGCCCAATGACTGAACAGCAGAATGACCAGAATGGCTGGTCAACCTTGCACTATGATGCGCACTGACCACCCGGGGGGTTGGGGGCCAGACGCTCAACGCAGGAGCTGCCCCCTGGTGGTCAGTGTGCTCCCACAGCAGGTCAATCCCTGCAGGCCACGCCCCCCCACCAGTGCACAAATCTGTGCACCAGGCCTCTAGTATATAATATAAATACAGATATATATATATATCCCCCCCCCACCCCATGGTTCTTACAGAAGGGTTAGAAATGGAGTTTGAGCTCATTGGAATGGGATCTTTCATAAGGATCCAGGAAGCTTTGCTCTACATCCTAGCTCTGCTTAAGGACTGTGTGACTGGGCACACCCCTCCTCTTTCCTCGCCTTGGTTTCCTCATCTGTAAAATCGGGGCACTGGAACTTGAACTTCTCCAAGGGCCTTTCCACAGGAATGGTTCCTCACTTCAGGGAGGGGGAAGTGAGGGGAGGGTCCTAGAGACTTCCCAGCTCTCCCTGGTGCCGGGACGCACGGACTCCCAGGGGTGGGAGACACTCTTGGAGGCCAGCTCTGAGTTTGGACATCTGAAGGACAGGGCAGGCTGGGTGCAGTGTGGGCTGTGGCTACGGGCCAGAATCAACGCCTCCCTCGTCCAGCTTGGTGGACAGGAGGTAGCTCTGGATACCAGGGGCAAGTAGGTGGTTAGGGGGAGACTTGTCCCCCAGATTAAACCATTGGGCGTCTGGTGGTGTGCCTGTGAGTGTGCTTCTGGGGCCTGGTCTCTGCCCATGCTTCTATCTACCTAAGCGCCCAGCAGGCAGAGAGCCAGCTGCTAAAGGTATCAATGCCTGTGAGGATACGTCCCCACTGCTGTGTCCCAGGACTGAGGGCGGGCACTGTCATTGCCCCTCAGCCTGCCCAGGTGCTGCACCAACCCAGGTCCTCCCTTCTGGCTTCCCCGCCTCCCTTGATCCTTCAGAATCCCCACATAATAACCGGATGGGATTAATTAGCTGGCTACCCCCCCCCCCCCCGCCACCAGCTCAGGGAGTCTGGGATAGGGCCTTGGGACCATAGAAATAGGGGTGGAGGAGAATGCTAAGTGTGAGGTGAAGGGACAGGGACAGGGTTCTGCTTGGAAGGAGAGAGAGTGGGGTCGTGGCTGGCACAGCCCGAGTTTCCACTGGGGAGGGCAGGGGCTGGGCCACTCCTAAAGGTCAGTGAGATTAGGATGCTCCATGTCTAATCTGTCAGTTTAACCAGATCCCAGCTCTGAATCTGTCTCCCCCTGCCTAGCCCAAGGGCCACGAATGAGGACAAGTCCCAGATACCAACTCAGACCCCGTTAGGGACCTGCCGATGACAAGGTGCCCGGTTTCTCCATTCTGCTCAGGGTCCTGCACCCGCTCTGGCTGCAAGGCCTGGGAATGAGAGTGGGGTGGGGTTAGGGCCTCTGATGCAGGAGGACTCTGAGAGGAGGGAGGGGAACAAGAGTATGAGAAGTGGGGTACACCTGAAGTGAGGCGAGTTGGAGAGAAGGGAAAGGACCCTGAGAACGGTCTAGGAATCAGAGAAGGTGAGAGGGTGCTGAGGAAAAGGGAGTTGTCCAGGGAAGATGCTACAATAAGGGGAGGAGCTAGATGACATCAGGAAGGCGGGGCCTGTGCTTTCACTATATTTGGCCTTTTCCTATTATCCCATTCTCCTTGACAGGTACCAAACAGAGTAATATTTAAAATATATATTTTTTATTGATTTCAGAAAGGGAGGGTGGGGGAGAGAGAGAGAAACATCAATGATGAGAGAGAATCGTTGATTGGCTGCCTCCTGCACGCCCAGTAACCCGGGGCACGTGCCCTGATCAGAATGGAATCATGACCTCCAGGTTCATAGGTCAACGCTCAACCACTGAGCCATGCCAGCCGGACCAAATAGTGTAACATTGAAAAGACAGAATAAGTCTTTTTTGCACCACTTCTTAACTCTGGAGAGGCTGGGGTGGATGGGGGGGGGGGGAGGGGTAAAAAAAGGGTCAGGAGAACGGAGGGGCCAGAGTGGGAGAAAGGAGGCCAAAAGAAAGGTGAGCCTGGCGGGGCTGGGGTGCGGGGGGAGACGAGATCGACCAAAGGACTTGTATGCATGCATATACGCATAACCAATGAACACTGACAGCAGAGGGGTGAGGGCATGTGCTGGGGTGGGAGTGGCCAGGGAGAGGTCAATGAGGGGAAAAGGAGACCTATGTAATACTTTCAACAATAAAAAATTTAAATTAAAAAAAAAAAGTGAGCCAAAGCTGCTCCCGGTTGCTTGGCAACAGCTGTTGTCACAAGGAAGCTTGGTTGCTAAGGAGCTGTGGCTCGGTGAACAACCGACAGCTGGGGCCCCGCCCCCTGGAACAAGTGCCGACCCCCAGCAACGCCCCACTAGCGGCGGGCTCGGCGGAAATCGCAGCCCGTCGCCCAAAGTCCTGGCGCCCGCGAAGCCCTCACGGCTCCCACGCAGTCCCACCTCCAAGCAATTCCTTTCCGAGGCTCCTCATTGGGGGGCAAGCCAGCCACGTGACTCTTTTGTTTCAGAGGCGGTGCCCAGCCCTCGGCCCGCAGTCTGATTGGTCCGAGGGACCGTCTCTCTCCGGCCGACACTGCTACGCCTGCTCCTTGCGCGCTGATTGGCCCAGGAGAACGGTGCTTCGGCATCGAGGGCGGAGCAGACGGGAGGGCCCGGACTGGATTGGGCGGTGTCAAAACGAGGGGCGGTCCCTACTGGCGGGGCGGTTGGGAGGCGAAGGGAGAGTCTTTTCAGCGCTGAGGACTGGCGCTGAGGAGGCGGCGGTGGCTCCCGGGGCGTTTGAGCGGGCTCACCCGAGCCCGCGGGCCAACGCGGAACCAGGCCCGACTGGCGGGACCGCCCCGGACTCCCCGCGGGGCTTCCTCGCCGCCATGGAGGACGGCGTCTACGGTAGGTCGGCGAGGGGTGGGGCCGGCTAGGGGCGGATGAAGCCCCCCGTCCCCCACGTTCCGCCGCGAACGCTGCCCCCGGCGCGCGCCTCTCGGAGCCGCTCGGCACCGTCGCCGCCGCCGCGTTTTTGCGGGGCTCGGAATGGGCTTCCGGCGGGGCCCGAGAGCGGGGCGTTCCAGGCCATTGTTTGGGCCGATCCTGTTTCCGGTGGCGGCGGGAGGGGGCGGGATGAGCGGTGGAGCGGAGGCCGCGGCGGAACCATTCCCCCCGGAGGGGCCGGGCGAGCCCAGGGCCTGCTGGGAGCAGGGCGGGGGGGCTCCTGGGGGCCGAGGGGTGAGGGAGAAACCTTGGGGCTCCAGAGACCCCACGGAGACCGTGGCCTCTGGTGCCCCGCCCCCTTCCCCAACTCCCGCGAGCTGTCATCGGCGTCCCCCCGCCGTAGTTACTTCTCATGGGCCCGGGAGGCCGGACACCCAGGCCCGCGGCTGCATCGCTGAGAATGGAAGTAGAAAGCCAAGGCCTCGGCCCCTTTGCAAGTAATGAGCCCACAGTTCAGACTTTCAGCCGCCTTCTCCTCCAGGCCCGGGTCCCCTTCTTCAACCCAGGCCCCAGCCCCTTCCCCCGGCAGACATAAGAGGCCTGACCCTCATCTTCACCCTCCCCCTGAACCCAGGGGTCATGCCCCCCGGCCCTGTAAAGAACCAGATTGCAGGAAAACAGGCTCCCCGTCCCCCATAACTGACCTCCATCCAACCCCTAACCCACCCAGAACCCCCAGACCTGACTCCAGAAGAGCGGATGGAGCTGGAAAACATCCGGCGGCGGAAGCAGGAGCTGCTGGTGGAGATCCAGCGCCTGCGCGAGGAGCTCAGCGAAGCCATGAGCGAGGTGGAGGGTCTGGAGGCCAATGAGGGCAGGTGAGGACTGGAGCCGGGAACTTGGGGGGTCGTGGGGCCAGGCCAGGGGCCAGGGCTGCCCAGACATTGACCCTCCACCCCCCTGCTCTCTGCCTCTGCAGTAAGACCTTGCAGCGGAACCGGAAGATGGCAATGGGCCGGAAGAAGTTCAACATGGACCCCAAGAAGGTGCTTGGGGCCCCGGGGTTGGGGTCAGCCTGGCGGACATGCTGATGGGGTGTGATGGTTTAAAGGCCTACTTTAGGGGGACAGACTTGGCCCCAATCCCTGGATTTCGCGGGGTCGACTGTCCATTTGTTCCCTGAACATGAGCCAAGTGCTCCAGCACCCAGACCTTTGCTTGTGCTGAGTCCTCCGCCGGGCGGTCCTCTTTCCCTTGTTTGTATTTCTGGACCCACTTCTGGTGTCACCTAGAGTCTCAGGAGGAGCTGGTGTCTGGTAGGAAACAGACAGTGACATGCTCAGCGGTGTCGTGACAGAGGCCCCGGGGCTGGGGACACTCAGGAGGGAGCCGGGGCGTCAGGGAGGACTCCCTCCAGGAGGGGATGCTCAGGGCAGGTTTGAGGGAAGAGCCAGTGTTCACCGGTGGAGGAAGCATTTGTTCGTTCATGCAGTTGATGCCCCTTTCCTCCTGCCTGCCTTGGGCCTGCTCCTCCGCTAGCCAGTCCTAAGGTGCAGGAGGGCATGCTGGGAAGTCGGGGAGGCCCCTAGAGATGGTCGACTCTGCTTGGCCTGCAGGGAGACATGGTCACCACAGTCCAGAGCGAGAAGGAGCTATAGTGGAAGTCCTCATGGCGCCGGGAGAGCGAGAGGAGGCCGGGGTCCCCCCCGAGGGTTGGCCCTCACAGTTCTTGAAGGCCTGCTGCTCACTGAGTTTCTCGCATTGTTCCCCCTGCCCCGAGCAGTGTAGCTTGTTCAATCCTCCAGCAAACAGCCATTGAGCTCCCGTCCTCGCCAGACCCTGCTCTCGGGGCGGGAATGAACCAGGCAGAGCAGAGGGAACAGTGGGTGCCAAGGCTGTATGCTGTGAGGCGGGAGGGAGGCTATTAAAGGCCTGTGAGAAGCCTGAAAATGACACCTGGCCCTGCTTGGGTAGCGTGGGTGGGTTTGAGTGCTGAGGTTTCTGGGGAGGTAGTGGGAGTGGCTGTCAGCGTATTAGCACTGAGACCCGGTCCCCACTCACTAGGGGATCCAGTTCTTGGTGGAGAACGAACTTCTGCAGAACACACCTGAGGAGATTGCCCGCTTCCTGTACAAGGGCGAGGGCCTGAACAAGACGGCCATCGGGGACTACCTGGGGGAGAGGTGAGGCCCCGCCCCGCTCCTCTGGGCCTCTCCCCCCAGCCCCTTGCATCCACCTCACTGCAAGCTCCTCTCCCGAGGAGAGACCCTGACAGACTAACCTTCCAGCTGGACTATGACAGGCTGCACTGACGCCGGGGCCTGGGGAGCCTGGGGACTGTCTGTGAGCATCTCGTCCGTAGGAATGTGTCACAGGAATGTGAGAACTGGGTAGACACTGATGTGCATGGGAACCGTGTGGACAGCTTGGAAGTATGGGGATTAGCAGGTATTTGTGGAGCCTGGAGACCCCGTGGAAATCGGGGCAGGAGGACCTCTGTGGACTCTGGGGAGGACGGGGACTGCCTAGAAGTCTAGGGCACATGAGCCTGGACATCAGTGCACAGGCACCATCTGTGGGTGTAGGGAAGGCGAGGACTGTCTGGACCCTAAGGTGCAGGAGGGCATGCTGGGAAGTCGGGGAGGCCTAGGACCATCTGTGAGCGTCTGAACGCCCGAGGTGCACAGGACTCTGGGTGTCTGGGCGCTTCGGGAGGGTGTGGGGATCTAGAGTGTTTGGAACTTTCTGGACATCTGAGGTGCGTGGGGACTGTCTGGGAATGTGGGAACTGATGTCTAGGAACCTTCTGTATGTGGGAACCATCTGTGGACAGCTGCGATGTGTGGTGACTGGGGACATCTGGCATTCTGGGGAACGTTTTGTGGACATGTGGGGGTTGGGGGGCCACCTCTGGACATCTGAGGAGCCTGGGGATGAGCTGAGAGGTGACAGTAGGCGGAGCACATGTTGGCTGCATTTCTCTGTGCAAAGGGTCAGCCACACCAGGGCTCTTAGAACAGACGATCGTCCCCAGAGCATGTTCTGAGCGCCCTGCCCTGGGGCCAGGCCAGCACTGGGTGCAGAGTGGTGGCCTCCCCAGCTCTGGGTCCACTCCCACCTTCCCAAACGCCTTTTCTGAGTGCCCGTGCCTGTCCTCCCAGGGAAGAGCTGAACCTGGCCGTGCTGCACGCCTTCGTGGATCTGCATGAGTTCACCGACCTCAATCTGGTGCAGGCCCTCAGGTGAGGGATGGGGCTGGCAGGGCAGGAACGTGCCTCGCAGGCCTCCTCCTTTACAAGCGATGACCCTGCTCAAAACTAAACTAGAAGCAAAAATCGGGGACTTGGTGCTGCATGTAACACAAACGCCCGTGGTGGGGCCTTCAGGCGCAGCTGTCTCCAGATGTTCCGATGGCACCAGAAGGTCAGCTAAACTCTTGGTTGTGCCCGCCGCTGTGCTGGCATTGCTGGCTGCAGGCCTCCTCTTACAGGATAACAGAAGCCTCTGCTGTCCTCCAGGCCTCGTTAGCAAACTTAGGAGAAAGAGCACTTTCCTTAAATCCACCACAAGTCCCAGAGTCCATGCTCATTGGTCCGACTGGATCGGGTGTCCATACGCGAAACAGCTGCTGAGGACACAGGTTTGGCAGGACTGAGCACGGGAAGGGGTCCACCGGTCTTGACGGCACCTGACCCCTTTCCCACAGGCAGTTTCTGTGGAGCTTCCGCCTCCCTGGAGAGGCCCAGAAAATTGACCGGATGATGGAAGCCTTTGCCCAGCGCTACTGCCTGTGTAACCCCGGGGTTTTCCAGTCCACAGGTGGGCGCCCGGACCCTGGGGCCTGCAGGGAGGGGCTGGGCCTGGGGCAGGAGGCAGTGAGGCCACTGACCCGTGTCCCCACACCCCGGCTGCCGCAGACACCTGCTATGTGCTGTCCTTCGCTGTGATCATGCTGAACACCAGCCTTCACAACCCCAACGTCCGGGACAAGCCGGGCCTGGAGCGCTTCGTGGCCATGAACCGGGGCATCAACGAGGGCGGGGACCTGCCTGAGGAGCTGCTCAGGGTCAGGCCCCTCCCCTCCCCTCCCCTCCCCTCCCCTCCTCTCCCCACAGCCCACAGCCCTCCCCGGGGGCCTCCAGTGCCCAGGCACTCCACCTGGGACCCCACCTTTCCACAGACAGCATTTCTTTTCTCTCCCCGCTGCCTCTTTTATTGTCTGTTTCTCTTCCTGTCTCCGTCCCCGGCCCTCTGACTTCCAGGGTCTTGGTCTCCCTCATTCCCACCTCTGTCTGTTTCTGTCTTTAAGAGCTCGGCGGGGTCTTCTCTCCATCTTTTCCGACTTGCCTCCTTTCTCCTCCCCAGGGCCGCTCCACTCCTCTGCTTCCGCTTCCCTTTTCTCCCCAGGCTCCCCCTCCCTCTCTCGATCCATGGCTGTCCCACCTGTGGTCTCATTCCCGCCCCCCCCCCCCCGCGCCCCCCTCCTCCCCCCGCCCCGCCAAGTAGGCCCGGGAGGGTCCCAGGGGCTGGCGTTGCTCACTGGGCTCTCGCCCCTCAGAACCTCTACGACAGCATTCGAAATGAGCCCTTCAAGATCCCGGAGGATGACGGGAATGACCTGACCCACACCTTCTTCAACCCGGACCGGGAGGGCTGGCTCCTTAAGCTGGGTACGTCCCCTGCTGACCCTGCTGGCTGCCTCTGCAGGGGGAGGTCAGTGGGCCTGGGCTCCGCTGTGTGACCCCAGGCAGCGGGGCGACCTCTCGGCCTGTTCGTGCGTC
Organism: Myotis pilosus; assembly: GCA_036010255.1. NCBI lineage: Eukaryota > Metazoa > Chordata > Mammalia > Chiroptera > Vespertilionidae > Myotis > Myotis pilosus. The sequence continues at coordinate 5,231,083 of JASKON010000029.1, forward strand.
TGCGTCATGAGGCTGAGGACGAGCCGGCCCGTGTGCTGGCCCAGGCCCAGGCGCAGGCCCTGCTGGGAGCTCCGCAGACACTGGGGGAAGCGAAGGGCTCAGGGGCACAGGGTACTGCCAGGCTGTGTGGGTGGATGGAGTCCCTGACCGGGACGGGAGGGGGCGTGGCGCCAGCAGATGCGGCCAGTTAGCAGGGGTCACGGTCAGTTCGCAGGGGTCACGTGGTGCCTCTGTCTGAGGATGATGCCTCTCGGCCCAGCTGCACAGGAGCGTCACCTGGGAGCTCTTACACCTGGTGGTTGGCCTGTGAAGCCTGGAGGGGCAGGACAGCCCTCAGTTATGGTGAAAGCTCCCCAGGTGGCCCTAATGCAGAGCCGCGGTTGTGAGCTGGCTCGTAGCCGAGCCGGGCCTGGTAAATGGGAGGTGCCAGGGGAGTGTTAGCTGCGGCTTTTTAATGAAGAAGCCCTGAACGGCTGCTCTGGGAGGCAGACTGACAGCGCCATGGTCCCGTGTGCACAGTGCAGACAGCAGGGCCGGGGGGGGGGGGGGGGGCCGGGAAGCCGCCAGCCCAGCGCGAGGCCGGGGCAGCACTGCGCTCCCGGGTCGTCTCCCCTCCCCGGTGTGGGCTTGTGCCCGAGCCCAGGCAGCCTTCTCCAGCACTAGAAGCGGGTCCTGCACGGTGCAGACGGCCCTGGTGCGTGTGAAAAATGCAAATCACGTCCTCCAGCCAATGTGCTGGGTGCCTGGTTCCTGGAGGGAATTCTGGCTCCGCAGGGAGGGTGTCGGGGGAGGGCAGCCTCACCAACGATTTCCCCTCCAAACCCAACGCCTCCCTCAGCAGGCATCCTTCCCCTCTCCCGGGTGAGGACAGTGAGGCTCGGTCTCTGACCCGAGCACATCTCTGCTTTGTGGTCATTAGGGAAAGGCGCCTCTTAGACACTGACACGCAGGAGAGGGGCCTGTGGCGGCTCTGTTCACGGTGGTTAGCAGCCATGATCACTGCTGCTATTCAGTCCCTCTGGCCACAAGGAACCCACAGCAGGGCATCTGGAAGCAGGAGGGCGGCTAAGAGGGCAGAGGTAGTGCTGAGGTCACACGGGCAGTTGTGCTGGACCTGACCGAGTCCCCACGCCACCTGGGCCAAGGCGGGGTTCTGTCTGCTCCCCTGTGGGGAGGGCCTCCTGGCCAAGGACGTGGGCGGGTGGTCTGGGGCCTGACACTGACGAAGGGGGTGCTCATGGCTGCCTCCTGGGCTCAGGGCACTCGCCTCCCCGGGAGGGAGAGGGCCTGGCCCATCCTCCCTCATGTGGATGTAACTGGTTTTCTTCCCTCTCTCTCCCTCCCTCCCTCCCTCCCTCCCTGCGTGTTTCTCTTTGCTGTTTCTCTCTCTCTCTGTCCTACCCCCTGCGCATCCCTTCCCTCGCCCACCCTATTTCTGTTGCCTGTGGCTCTTGGGGGCACCCCACTCTTCTGCCTTGCCTTCTCGCCTGGTCCTGCCTGCTTTCTCGCTGTCTGCCCCAGGAGGTAGGTACACGGCGTCCTCGCTCCCCGTCACTACCGGAGAGGGGGCTGGGGGCTCAGACTCCTGGGCCCGGGCTGGCCAGCAGGCTCAGAGAGCGGAAAGCCCACCCGGGGGGGGGCCAGTTCCCGGGGCCCAAGCACGCCTGTCCCTCCCTGCTTGTCTGTCTGTCTGTCCCACGCGTTGCTTCGTCCCAGGCCCCGACAGCCCGCGCCCCTGCGCTTGCTCTGCCTCTCACCCCCTCCCCCTCCCAGAGGCCCTGACCCTGTGCTGAGCCCGGGCCCCCTCCCCCCTTCCCTTTCAGGGGGCCGGGTGAAGACGTGGAAGCGGCGCTGGTTCATCCTCACAGACAACTGCCTCTACTATTTTGAGTACACCACGGTGAGGACCGGCCGGGGCTGAGCGGGGGGCCTGGGGGGAGGGCTGGGGGAGGATTGGGAGGTCCGAGTCCTGTCCGACTTGCTCTTTCAGGACAAGGAGCCCCGAGGAATCATCCCCCTGGAGAATCTGAGCATCCGGGAGGTGGACGACCCCCGGAAACCAGTAAGACCCTCCCCGTACCCCTTCCTGCCGCAGCGGGGGCTGCTCTGCCCTTAGGCCGGCTCTCACCACCGCCCCTCCCCTTCGGTGTCTCCCCAGAACTGCTTTGAGCTTTACATCCCCAACAACAAGGGGCAGCTCATCAAAGCCTGCAAGACGGAGGCAGATGGCCGCGTGGTGGAGGGCAACCACATGGTGTACCGGATCTCGGCCCCCACACAGGAGGAGAAGGACGAGTGGATCAAGTCCATCCAGTGAGCCGGGCTCCGGGCCCTGGGGCGGGGGGCGGGGCTGGGACCGGACCCCCAGCCTCACCCTGGGCCCCTCCCCTCCGCAGGGCGGCAGTGAGCGTGGACCCCTTCTACGAGATGCTGGCCGCCCGGAAGAAGCGGATTTCGGTCAAGAAGAAGCAGGAGCAGCCCTGACCCCGTCCCCCCCGTTATTTATTCCCGCGCCGCCCGCCCGGGGGGCCGGACCCCTGGGGCTGGGCGGTGGATGCTGGCTCCCCGTGTGGAAACGTACCACCTCTGGTTCCTCTCTCGTTATTTGTAATTAACGCACTGTTGGTAATAATTATTGAACTGCTCGCGGCCTGCTGACCTCTCATTTCTCGGGGTGGACAGCTGTCCATCTAGGGCCAGGAGTGCTGGTCTCTGTGGGGAGCTGTCAGTGGAGCGAAGGGTGCTGGCCAAGAGGGTAATCCCCCTGGGGCCTCTCGGGTGGCTCCGTTCTCGTTGCGCCCCAAGCCTGCAAGGGTGGTCATGGAGGCGGGGCGGTTGGTGTAGCCAGAGCTGGTGCTGCTTTAGAATGTCACGGGCACGCAGGTATTCCCAGGCGAGGTATGGCTCCCACTTAGATGCCATCTGGCAGCCCGAGCCCATGGATGCTGGTCCCTATAGCAGCTTGTGGTCTTTGATGGGTGCCAATTAATAGCTTGGGGTTGTGAGCTGGTTTGAGGGACAACCAGAGAGCTGGACGGACTGTGAAGGGACCTAGGGAGGCCTGGGAAGGAGGAGACCTGAGGAAAGAAGGGGGAAGGCCCAGTATTGGACGCAGCAGGTGGGGGAGCCCTTGCTCGGCTTCAGCAAGAGGCTGCTGGTGTTGGAAATGGGCGGCGCCAGTGGACGGTGCCAAGAGGCAGGAATGCGGTAGCTGGACCGGTTCCTCAGCCGGGATTAACCTCCTTGTGAGGACGTTGGACACCCCTGTGCCTCTGTAACATCCTCCCGTTTCCCGGAGTCACGGCCTCTGGAGTGTAGGGCTTGGAGGGCGTGCCAGATCCGGGCCTGTCCGCCTGTGCCCTCGAGCTCCAGGCGCGCATGGTGTCCCCTTGGAGCGAAGAGGTAGTGTGGCAAATTGGGAGACCCCACCCCACGTCACTCCTGTGCCCGGATGTGCAGCTGAGGAGACTCCAAGAGCCACAGCTCTGGCAGGTCCCTGGACTGACTGCCCCGTGGAAGGCAGTTCCTCCCGCACCTGCATCCTCCGGACGCTGAACCCCTAACAGATTGCTCCTGGTGTGGGGGGGGTCACCCCCCCACCCCGCCCCCACCCCCCCGCCTCTCCCTTGGGCAGGGCCCCTAAGTGCAATAACAGTCACCCTCTCCCGCGAGAGCCGGACCACAACTGGCAGGCTGTGCTGCTCTGGGCGCCCCACTGCCGGGTATCATTCCCGAGGTCTCCTGGGAGTTGTAGTTTCTCAAGACTATGCTGTCAGCTTTACGTAGCCTGGTGCCCCACCAGGTTGGGAAAAGGCCCTGACTGCTTCAACCCCCGGGGGCTGAGGGGAAATGGGTTTTCTGACTCCTCCCCAAGGTTCCACGGAAATAGAGTCATCCACCCCAGAAGGCTGTGGTAAATGGGAACCTTGGGTAAGTTAAGGGTCTTGACACTCTCTCACCCGACCCTGCACTCCTCCATGGGTCCTTAGTGCCGACTAGCGGGGAAGCAGCTGGCTCGTTGGAGAGGCCCTGGAAGAGCATCCCAGGCAAAGGGAACAGCATGTGCAAAGGCAAGAAAACGCACGGTGCGTTGGAGTAACTGACAGCAGACCAGTCTGCCTGTTTGGTGGTGATGGTGGGGGAGGGTGACAGAAAAGGGGACGGCCTTAGCCACTTTCTCAGGGGTTAGAGCATCAGCCTGAAGAAGGAAGGGTTGTAGGTTTAATTCAGGTCAAAGGCACTTCCCTCGGTTGCAGGTTCAATCTCCCCCTCACCCCCCCCCCCACCCGCTGGGGTTGGGGCATACCAATCGATGTGTCTCTCACATCAATGTTTCTCTCTGTCTCCCACCCCCTCCTTCCACTCTCTGAAAATCAATGGGGAAAATATTCCTTGGGTAAGGATGAACAACAACAGGAGGTGGGGGGGAGAGGTGGGGAGAATGGAAATGAAGGGGATGCATGGGCCTCATCACTTGGGGCCAGTACTTGGAATGTATTCTCGGTTGGTGGAGGCCGTCCAAGGGGTGATGTGGTGCATTTGGGTGGAGGCTGTAGGCAGGGCCCCGGCTGCTGCAGAATAGTTTGGACGTGAGCGGCTGGCTGGAGGGAGGGAGGGAGGGAGGGAGGCTGTGCAGTCATCCAGGGGAAGGGTGTGGCTGCAGAGGCGGGACAGTGGCCCCTGTGAGTCCTTTAGGAAGAGGAGCCAGTAGGACTTGCTGAGGGCTGGGTCAGCTGAGATTCTGGCTTGAGTATCTGGTGAACGGCATTGCCATTGAGTGAGATGATCAAAGAGGGAGTGTGTGTGTGTGTGTGTGTGTGGTGGGAAATCAGTGGTTCTGTTTTAGCCACATTAAGCTGGATTGTCGGCGGATCATTAAAGTGAGACTCCAGTCATCTCAAAATTGCCCTTCAATGCTCCCCCCCCCCCCAGGCCCTCCAAGGACTAAGAATTCTAGCTTCCAGCTCCCTCCTCTCCCAGGACCCCAAACTCCCATCCCCCTTGTTATAGGTGACCCTCCAAAATCCATATGTTGAAGTCCTAGCCCCCAAGATCTCGGAATGTGACCTTATTTGGAAATAGCATCATTGCAGATAAAATTAGTGGAGATGAGGTCACTCACATGGCCCCTAATCCAGTATGACTGATGTCCTTCCTTCTACCAAGGGATATTTTGAACACAGAGACACACAGGGAGAATGCTGGGGAAAAATAAAGGCAGGGGTGGGGGCGATGCCTCCTCCAAGGAACCCCAAAGACTGCCAGCAAGACACCAGAAGCTGGAGAGAAGCGGGGGACGGGCCCTCCCCTCAGCCTGAGGACACCAGGCCTGCTGGCACTCTGATCCTGGCCTCCTGGCCTCCAGCACCGAGTCAATAAATGTCTGTGACTTAAGCCTCCCAATCTGTGGTGCTTGGTTAAAGGAGGCCTAGCGAACCGATGCACCCCTCCTCCCCCAGGCCCAGGGGTCCGGGCCCTCACCGCACGCCTGGCGTGGACCATGCAGCCCCTGCCCCGGCAGGCATGTTCCCAAGGTCCGTTCAAGCACCACCAGGTCTACTGGTGGCAGCAGTGGGAGAGGCACCCACTACGTCCTCTCTCCCCCTTTCTCCATCCCCCAGACTCAAACGTGACCCTCCTGCTCACTGAGTCCACAGCATCCTCGCTCAGTACCTTCTCCTGGCCCCTTCCCTCCTCTCGTATCCAAACGATATCCCTCAAATATGCAAATGAGTCCGGTCCCAAGGTGATGGGGAGCAGGCTGAAACAGGAGATGAGCTAAAACACAGACCCCGTCAGAGAGAGATGGAAGCACAGTCACCCGGAGGCAGGAGGAACCAAGAAGCAAAACACCGAGACATAAACAAGGCAGAAAGACACAGGGGAGACAGGCCGGCCATTGGGAGGCACGGCCGAGGGAACAAGTAGAGACAGTGGCCCTGACCGGTTTGGCTCAGCGGACAGAGCGTCGGCCTGTGGACTGAAGGGTCCCAGGTTCGATTCCAGTCAAGGGCACATGCCCGGGTTGCGGGTTTGATCCCCACCTGTGGGTCTTGCAGGAGGCAGCCGATCAATGATTCTCATCATTGATATTTCTCTCTCTCCCTCTCCCTTCCTCTCTGAAATCAATAAAAATAAAATATATATAAAAGGGACAGAACCGAAGGGAGAGAGGCCCATGGAGAGATGCAGTTAGGGGAAGGCCAGAGGCCGGAATGCCAGGGAGGTCACATGCAGAAACGGGTAAACTGAGGCAGGGCCAGGCTGAGGCGGGTGGGATGTGGCTGGTCAGTGTAGGTTGCTGGCAGGTCACTCCTGGGCACCCCTCACACCAGGCCTGGCCCCTGCCCCAGGCCGCCTTGTGGAAACAGCTCTGGCCCCCACCCGTGACCTTCCCTGGCCCTTACCAGTGCCTCCTGGCCACCCGTGAGCCGAGGCTGCAGCCAGTCAGTGATGCTGACCTCGGAGCAGGGATGCAGGGGAGCGGAGCCGGGCGTCTCAGGCCTCCTGAGCCTCGATGTTCCTGTCTGTCCGCCTGGGTGGTGAGGATGGCGGCGTCTCCTGGGTGGCCCCCGCTCCCTGCATCCTCCCCTCTTTGCCCTCCGAAACACACAGAGGCCCCGCATTCCTCCAAAAAGTTGTTTTTGTCTTTTTTAAATAATGTGAAAATGCCACGCGAAGGTTTGAACCAGAAGCCCCTCCAGGGGCCAGGCTGGGGCGGGGAAGGGGAATCGCGAGATGGGGGGTCCAGGTCCCCCGAAGCCTGCGGCCCCGTCTGAGGCAGGAGAGGGTGAGGAGGGGCCTCCGCTGTGCCCAGGGGCTCCGGGCCCGAAAAAGTCCAGTTCAGTTCCAAGAAGGTGGCTCTCCGGGGAGGGGAAGGGGCTTCCTGCCTCATTTGGCACCGAGGGGGTCAGGGGGATCAGGGGAGCCGTCCGGGGGGCTGAGGGGCAGGGGGCCAGGGCCTCCCGTTTGGCACATGGTGGGGGAGGGGGAGGGCCCAGCCTCAGGGGCCTCCCCAGAGGCGGTGTCTGAGGTGGTGGCAGTGGCTCCGTCGTCCACAGAAGATTCTATTCTCAACCCCTCTTCTGGGGGCACAGGGGGTTCGGGTCTTTGGGGGGTCAGTTCTCCACAGGGCCTGACAACAAAGGGAGTAGAGAGAGAAACAGGATTACTGGGTGGGCAGGCTCATTCGGGGGGAGAGCACATCCCTTACTGTAGCTCCCAGGTGCCCCCACCCATCTGCAGGGCCCCTTCCTGTCCCCACCTGACCCCTCCCCTCGCTCACTCTGCTGCAGCCAGCAGCCTCCTCGCTGCGCCTTCTAGGCTCCAAGCTCAGTCCTACCCCAGGGCCTTTGCACGTGTGGTTCCCACTGCACAGAACCCCTGCCCTTAGCCCTCTATGAACTCCGGCCGCTGCTGGACGCCACCTCCCCAGAGGCCTCCCCTGGCCATTTTCAGTCAAGCAGATCCCCCCCCCCCCCCCATGGCATTGTGCTATGGCTACTTTTCTCTTCCTCCTCTGGGATCATCCCAGGCAGAATCCCAGAGCTTCTGTCTGCTTGCACCTCTAGAACGTATGCTCAGGAAGGACGGGTCCGTGGTCCCTGCTGCATCCCAGCGTCCAGCACCGGGCCTGCCTCAAGGCACCCTCCCACCTACTTTCCCCAGACCCCTCCTCTCCAAACGGAAGGGACGGTCCAGCCCCATTCCACACGCCAGAGAAACAAGGGCTTTGGGGTGGAGGACCTCGCCGGGGGCCACTCACCGGGGACCCTCACTCTCCACCCCACCTCTTCCCTTCGTGGTCTCGGTCAAGTCGCTGCCCTCGCTCCCCACCCCTGTGCCTCAGCTTCCTTCTCGTTAAGGAGCACAACCCCCGTGTCCTTTTCAAAGGAGTGGGGAGACTCTGGGATACGAGGCGTCCCTCAGCACCCAGGGAACACTTGTTGAGTGGGGGGCAACGCCATGTGAGCACAGGGGTCGGAGGAGTCAGGGGGCCCTGCCTGGCTCCCCAGCCTCCCAGCCCAGTGGCAGGGGACCGGCTGCCGCCTGAGGAAGGCATTTGGGGTTTCAGACAATCCGCCCTCCCTCTCGCTCCCGGTGATTAAAGGTAAAGTCATCTTCATTGCTGGCCCGGCAGCCCGAGCCCTGACTCACCACTTGGCCGCCGTCCCCACGCCCTGGAACCCACCCTGTCCTCACGGGGGCCTCAGAGAAGGCCTCTGGGAGGAAGTGACATTTGGGGTGAAAGCTGACAACGCAGCCAAGTGAAGTCGGCCCTCGGCCCCCTCCCTCTGCCCTTGACTCCATGTGTCCTCGCGTCTCCCTCCTGGACTGTGACCCGGCCTCCTTCCCAGCCGTGTCGGCCCCATGTGGCCCCAGGGGGGTCCTCCTACACCCGGGGCTGAGTTGGCCCACCCTGATCATGGCCCTCCCATGGCTCCCTAACTCCCCAGGACTAAGGCCCCACCCCTCAGCCCATCCCCAAGCCCTACATGGCCTGCCCCGCCCCCTGTCGCCTTCCCCTCCCCTCCATCTGCCCCAGCTCTCTTAGTCACCCCCACACACACCGCTTCCCTTCTGTTCCTTAAGCTGGCCAAGCTCTCTCCTGCCTCAGGCCCTTTGCGCAAGCTGTTCAGCCTGCTAGCTGGCTGTCCCCTTCCTGTTCACCTAGTTAACGACCATCATCCCTCAAATCCCTGGTTAAGGGGCACGTCCACTGTTCCCCGGGGAGGCAAAGCCCTTTCCTGGTGTCACCTGCTTTCTCGGATGACTGTGGGGTCAGCGTCAGGGGGCGGGGCGGGCTCATCGACCTGGCTCAGTTGGGAAGCCCGGTGCCCAGCACCGCACCTGCACACGGCCGATGCTCAATAAACGCTACCGTTTATGCACAGAAACAGCTACCAGCTGGAGACCACTCACTGCTCTGGGCCCCGGCTCCGTGCTCCGTGCACGGGGAGCAGTAAGCCAGGTAAACCCTCTCGACGATGGAGCGTGTGATTGCCCCCATTCCACAGATGAGGAGACCGAGGCCCAGGGAGGGAGAGCAGCTCGCCTTACCTCACTTAGCAGGGCCCGCTCGTCGGGCGCAGGCACGATTTGGGGAAGCAGGAATGGAACCCACCCAGCGGTCCCTCCTACCTTCGCAGCTCTGCCTGCCTGCACCTGCCTGGTCCAGGGCAGTTCTCGGTGTCGGCAGCAGGAGGCAGCAGAGCGCCCGGGTCCCATTCCTCTCTAGTCCCAGTCCCGCCCTGAGCCAGGGCTGTGCCCTCCTCTCGGTGAGGACGGCCTTAGCTCTGGGACATCAAAAACTGAGCGTGACGTGCGCCTCTTCTAAGCCCACAGAAAAGGGCTTGACGAACACTGACCACGGGAGCGGGCCAGGCAGCTGGGGTCAGTACCCTGGCTCCCCACTCGCCTCCTGCCTGGGTTTTCTCTGGGGATGAGACCAGAACCCACCCGGCGGGATCACAGGATTAAATGGGCCGAGGTGCGGCAAGCACAGGGTAGGGTCTCTGCCAGCGCTTGCTATTTATTATTATTATTATTATTATTATTATTATTAGCAGTGCAACCATTGTTATTGCTGTGGGATCCTGGCCAGGTTCTGTCTGCTCAGGCTCATACCACCCAGCTGTGGGCACTGGGGCCCCGCTCCTGGTCTGAAGGGAGGGGGGCTGAGGAGCCTGGAAGGGCCAGGCAGGAGCCCCACCCACAGATGGGGCGACGATGGGAAAGACTCGGAGGAGATCCTTGCAGAAGGGGAAACCGCGGCTCGGGGAGGCCCGTCTAATGGACACCACCTGGTCCGAACGGGTCCAGAGTTTGGGGGGGTTTCGGCGATGAGTAGCGTTGACAGAGGGGAAGGAGGGGACTGGAGAGAGGGCGGGAGGGGGGGTTAGACGTGGGGACAGGACTGCGGAGGGAGACCGATGGGGACAGAGAGAGCCCGGTAACCGGATGGGATCTGAAGCACGTTACCTGCGGGCCTGGCGTCGGGGGCCCGGGTGGGCGGCCCCGGGGTCTCCAGCGCAGGCGAGACGGAGAAGCGGGAGAAGCACAGGGGGGGCCCTGGCGGGGGGAGGAGGGGGAAATCCTCCGCCCACTCGAAACTGCCTCCTGGCGGGAGGGGGTGCAGGGGGAGAGCAGAGGACGAGGTCAGACCCTCAGGCGCTCCGGGAGCCCGTCCACCTTCAGCCCCGCCCCTTCCCCAGGCCCCGCCCCTTCTAAAAGCTCCCGCTCCTCTCAGGCCCCGCCCCTTCTAAAAGCTCCCGCTCCTCTCAGGCCCCGCCCCTTCCCCAGACCCCGCCCCTTCTAAAAGCTCCCGCTCCTCTCAGGCCCCGCCCTCCAAGGCCACGCCCCTTCTCAAGCCCCCACTCCTCTCAGGCCCCGCCCCTTCCCCAGACCCCGCCCCTCACCAAAGCCGCTGTCGTTGCTGGGAAACCCATCTGCGGGGGTGGCTGGGTGGGGAGGCGTCGGGGGCGCTGGCGGCGTAGACGGGTCCGTGTCCCCCTCGGGGGGGCCCTGGACGCTCAGCTCGTTGGTTGGCGTCTCCTGTGGAGACAGAGGAGGGGGGGCGAGAGGGGGCGAACCGTCACGTCCCACCACTGCACCCCAGCAAGCAACAAGCCCCGCGAACATTTCTCAGTTTATATTAAACGCTCTGGGAATGCCTGCACCCCCTCATTTCTCTACTCTGCCTTCGAAGCCGCGGGACAACCTTAACCGCACCCCCTCCCGAGGCCGCGCCCCCGACGGCGGAGCCCCGCCCACTCACCCAGACAGACCACCGCAGGAATATCCTCCTGGCTCCACGCGCTGCCTCCAGGGGCCCCCGAACCCATGCTACCTCCGTGCACCCCGCCCGTCTGCAGGGCCTACCTACCTCTGAGATCTCGGCTGCAAAGTCCCAATTCGGGCCCCAGGACTACCTGTGGCTGTGGTCCTCCAAACCCCCACCCCATCTAGCGCACCCCCTGACCCTCCCCTTGGGCCCCGCCCGCCAAGCCCCATTTTTGTTTCGGGCCCCTCCGCTCGGGACCTCAGCCCGGCTCGCCCCGCCTCCGGCTCAGTTAGGTCCGGCCCCAGCGCACAGGCACCACCACGCCCTCCCGGTGTCTCCACAGCACTACCCGCCTCTAGGGACACAACCCTCACCCGTTTCTCTAGGCCCGCCCCCGCTCATTAGCTCAGCCCACCCCTGAACCCACTCTAAACCTTCCTACCCGCAGCCGCTCCAGGACTCGCCCCTCGCGGGTAAGATCCATCCCGAGCCAGCCCCTTCGCCTCCACCCCTGGGCTGGCGCGCAAGCCCCGCCCCAAACGCACGAGGCTCCGCCCCCACAGCCCAGGCCCCCGCGCCCCCTCAACACTCCCTGGTCTCGCCCAGATACAGGTATTCCACTTCAAAGTCACCCTTTTGCAAAGCTAAGTCAGTTTGCAAAGGGGTGAATTTAAAGGGAAACCTGTGTCCTTTCCAGATCCTCTCTCTCTCTCTCTCTCTCTCTCTCCCCAGGACCCACCCACGCTCCGGGCCCGGCCCATCCTCCTGGCCCCGCCCATCCTCCGGGCCCCGCCCACTCCCAGGCTCCGCCTTCACACTCAACGCTTCATCTTTCCTCCAATCTCGCCCCAATCCCCGCCCCCCGCCCCTACCCTGCAGGCCCCGCCCCCGCCCCTGTGCCCCGCCCCCACCCTGCAGGCCCCGCCCCCTGCCCTGCAGGCCCCGCCCCGGCCGCGCACCTGGTCGAAGAGGTAGACGGTCACGTCCCCGTGGAAGGAGACCATCTTGCGCTTCCTCTCCAGCTCGCTGTCCTCGGACTCGTCGGCCCCGCGCGGCGACTTGAGCAGCCCCCGCAACGGGCGGGCCGCGTCCCCGTCGGAGTTGCTCACCACGACCGGCACCGGGGCTGCCCGGGACCTCCCGGGGCCCCGCGGGCCCGCCGCCGCGCCCGCCGCCTCGTCCTCCTCCTCCTCCTCGTCCTCGTCCTCCCCGTCCTCCTCCGCCGGCCCCGGCGCCCCCGCCCCGCCGGCCTCCCCGCCAGCCGCCCCGCCGTCCGCGTCCTGCCACGGGGGCCGCCGCGGGCCCGGCCCCGGGAACGGCGTAAGCGTGAGCGGCGGCAGCGCCAGCGAGAGCCGGGAGAGCTTGGCTGCGAGAGGAGAGACCGGGTGAGCCCTCATCCTGGGGAACCGAGACATGCCTCCGCCTGGCTGTGTCCTCAGGTCATCTCGGACCACAGTCGGGCCTCAGTTTCCCTCCTGGTGAGCCCCGGGGCTGCACGGGGGTCTTCCTCCACGCAGGGCGGGAGGCCTGCCCCCGACCCCCGTGCCACCTTCTCCCCGACCCACCAGGCCCTGCCGACCTCTCCCTCCAAGCCCCGTCCCCACCTCATTCTGGCTTGACTTCCATCCGGCCGGGCCACCTCCCTCTTCCTCCCACCTCTGAGCCTGTGCCTGGGCTGCTGCTTCTGTCTGGAACGTCCTTTTTTAACTCAAGTCCTAGTCATCCTCCAGCTAGATCGGGGCGTCCAGAGCCTTCAGAGTCCCCCCAGGCGGTCCTCGGGCCAGACCCCCAGCTCCGCACCCCCCAGCATCAAGCACCTCTCCTTTGAGAGATCACCTGAATATATAACTATATTTTTCAAAAGCAGGTAGTGTTGGCCTTTCCACAGAACAGAGACCGAGTCCCGCTCATTCCGGCTGCATCCCCAAGCCCCAAGCCCCAAGCACACAGACGTACTCAGCCAATGTTTGTGGGGCTGATGGATACATTAATCCCCGCTATGTGATGTCGACCAAGGGACTTTCCCTCTCTGGCCCCCAATCACCAGACAAAATGGGCGTGTCTAACCATCGCTCAGCCCTTTCCCTACCCTGAGGCTCCCAGATCTCATCCTGCTGGGAGCGAAGGGCGCCAGGTGCCGGGAGAAGGGAACCTGCCTTCGAATCCCAAACCTGCCCACTGGCTGTGTGCCCCTGGGCAAGCAGGTCCACCTCTCTGAGCCGCTCTTTCCTCACTGGTAAATGGCAGGGGCTGCTCATTCATTCCTGCATAAGTGAACTGTGTGCCAGGCCCTGTGCGGGCGATGGTGGGGATCAGAGGAAGGTGAGCGGGGGCAGAAAGAAGATGGATGTGGCCCGGGTCACCCCCTCCCTCAGTCACTCTACTCCAGCGCCCCTGGCCTTTGGCTGTTCTTTCCTGATCTTGCCAACTTAGGGCCCATCGCAGTGCCCTACACCTGATGCCTACCTGACTCATTTTCTTCATGTCGGCTCAAAAGTCACCTCCATAGTGAGGCTTTCTCTGACTACCCATCTCAGGGTGATAGGATGGGGGCGGGGGTGCTGTATAGAGAGAGCTATGGATACCCAGAGGGAGGACAGGGTAACAGCCTTTAGAAGTCAGGAAGACTTCCCAGGGCAGGTGAAATTTGAATAGGGTTTTGAAGGATGTGTAGGAGTTCACTGGTTTTTTAAAAAAAAAGCAGCCCTAACCAGTTTGGCTCAGTGGATAGAGCGTCGGCCTGCGGACTGAAAGGTCCCAGGTTCGATTCCAGTCAAGGGCATGTACCTTGGTTGCGGGCACATCCCGGGGGGGGCGGGGGGTGCAGGAGGCAGCTGATGGATGTTTCTCTCTCATCGATGTTTCTAACTATCTCTCTCCCTCTCTGTAAAAAATCAATAAAATATATATATATATTTTTAAAAGCAGGCTATTTCTAGCCTCTTCTCACCCAGCAACATCAACCCTCAACCCTCTACCCCCACTCCCACCCCCATCTCAGACGCAACTTAGCTGCTCATCTGCTGGCATGTTTAACCTGCCCTGGGTCTTTCCTGGCGCAGTTGGTTGCAAACTCCCCACAACAACCTCTAGGAAATGGCAGTGTTCTAATAAACTGTGCTTTGAGCCCTAGCTGGTTTGGCTCAGTGGATAGAGCGTCAGCCTGCGGACTGAAGGGTCCCGGGTTGGATTCCGGTCCAGGGCACATGCCCAGGTTGAGGGCTCCATCCCCAGTGTGGGGGCGTGCCGGATTCTCTCTTATCATTAATGTTTCTATCTCCCTCTCCCTCTCCCTTCCTCTCTGAAATCAATAAAAATATTTTTAAAAAAATAAACTGAGCTTCGAGGAAGGAACATTCTTTGCCCAGACCTCTTCCCAGCCTTTCCCTCCTGAGCCACAGGCTCCTCTGGGAGACGCAGACGTAAGCCGTCTTCACTCAGGTGTGGCTGTGAGTTTGTCAAAATAAAACAGGGCCGGGTCATTGTAACTTTCACACCAGGATTTAAGGAAATCGGGCCTGTGGGTGATTCCAGTGGAACCACCGTCCCTTTGTCTATGTCTCAGCAGAGGCTTGATTCCCCCCTCTGAGCCTTTGCATAGGCTGTTCCTTCTGCCTGGATGGGCCTTCCTTTTCTAACTCAATTTATCTTCACTCTTCATGTATCTTCTCCTAACTCGTCCCCTCTGTGACACAACACTTCCTGCGTTTCCTTTCCAAACGCAATTTCCAGAAAGAAGCCTGTCTATAGCTTTCAGGTCACCGATACCCTGGAGGCAGGGCCGGGCCTGAGACCTGCTGCGGCCCAGCCTTGGGCAGCTCAGGGCCTGGCACGCTGGATAGCGACGCCTCAGCTTGTTGCGAAGTGGACAGCAGAGATCACGTGTCCACAGCCCAGCCCAGCCCTCAGGTAAGCTTTCTTTGAATTGATTTCAACTTTTGAAACACCAAGAATTCTGGTTTAAAAGGGGAAAGCAGCAAATCTGGCACCTCCCAGGGGGCATTCCTGAACAGAGCGAAGTGGCTGTACTTCCAACTCCCCCCGACTCCCCCCACCCCCCGACCTCATTCAGGCCTCAATACTGGTTGGCACCCCTGGGCATCTGAATTCGAGCCTCCTGATCTGTGAGTCGCAATAATAAAAGCAGGTGTTTAAGGGTGTCACTCCTACAACAACCCTAGCAGGGAGGTGCCATCCTTGCCACCCCTTTTTTGGCAGATGGGGAAACCGAGGCCCAGAGAAGTAAGGTCCTTTGCCCAAGGCTCTGAGCCCAGGTGGCCCAGCTCCAGTGTCTGCACTTGTCACCGCCCCACCTGACCCGTCTGCTACCAGGAGCCCCAGACTCTCCCCTGAGCCCCCCGCCCCCCCAACCTCGCCCCCAAGCTCCCAGAGGCCTCCTCACCTTTGATCTGCTCGCTGTTCCCCTGAGGGGGTCCCAAGTCCAAGAACAGCCGTGGCATCTCGGGACCCTTCCTCTCGGGCTTGGGGGGCTCCCCGTCTCCGCTGGGTGCCGGGTCTCCTCCGGCCCTGCTGTCTGGCGCCCCGGCCTCTCCCTCGGGGCCCGCCTCCGGCCTGGCCTTCTGGGGCGCTGGCTCCGGCCTCCTCGGCTCCGGGGGCAGCGGTGGGGGCGGCTGTGGCCTCGTGCTGTCTGCCCATCCTGCCTTTGCGTCCGCGCCGCTTCCGGGGCCGCCGCCGGGGGCCGTCCCCGTGCCCGCTGGGGCTCGGCCCCCACTCCCGAGGTCCGGCCTCCCAGCCCCGGGGGCTCTCGATGCCCCCCCAGTCTCGGGGGCTCTCCTCTTGGTCCCCAGTTCCAACACCACGCTCCTGGGGGCTGGGCCAGGGGGGCCAGGGGCCGTCTCCCCGCCGTTCTGGGGCAAGGCCGCTGTGCCGGGGGCGGGGGCTCTCGCCGGCAGCGTCTCTGGGGCTGGCTCCCCTATCGTGGGGGCTGGCCCCCCACTCTCGGGCTTCTTCTCCCAGGGCCCTGGGGCTCTCCAGGGCCCAGTCTCTGGCAGCCTCTCGGTGTTCCTGGGGCGTCTCGGGCCCCCATTCTCTGACACCGTCTCCTCCATCTTTGGGGGTGTCGGCCCCCCATTCACCAACACTGTCTCTTCTCTCTCCGGGGACCTCAGCTCCCCATTCTCCAGCACCGTCTCCTCCCTCCTTGGGGGCGTCAGCTCCCCATTCTCCAGCACTGTCTCTTCTCTCTCCGGGAACTCCGGGCCCCCATTCTCTGCCGCCTTCTCCTGGATGCCTGGGGCTGCCTGCCCCCCGTTCTCCAACACTGTCACCCCGTTCACGGGGAGGCTCGGGTCCTCGCTCGGGCTGGAGGCTTTCCTCCCGCTGCCCGGGGCTGTGGGGTCCCCGCCCGGGCCCGGGGCTCTCTCCTGGCTCCCGGGGCCTCTCCCCGCTTTCCGGGGCCCCGCGCCCCGAGCGGCCATCGCCTTCTCCCCCAGGAGGTTCCGCGTCACGTCCTCCCGCAGGGACATCAGCAGCTGCTCGGTGCTCACTTGAACTACGAAGGTTGGCTTCTCCCGGGCCCCCGGCGGCGGGAGGGGACCCGGGTCTGGGGGCGGCCGGGGCGCTCCCGGGTCGGGGGGCTCGGGGGGAGCCCGTGGCCGAGGGACCCCTTCCTCCTCGGCCGCCCCCCCACCGGGGAAGGCTCCCTCGGGGGAAAAAGGGGTCTCGGTCTCGTAGCCGCTGTCCCCCGGCTTGGGGCCCGGAGACGACAGGCCTGAGCCGGGACTGGCCACGGCTGAAGGGGGGTCTGGGGACACGGCGGGGTCCGCGGGGGCCCGGGGAGGTGGCGGCGGGGGGGGGGGAGCGGGTGGTGGCCCCCGCCCGGGGTACTG
This sequence comes from Myotis pilosus, assembly GCA_036010255.1. Classification (NCBI taxonomy): domain Eukaryota; kingdom Metazoa; phylum Chordata; class Mammalia; order Chiroptera; family Vespertilionidae; genus Myotis; species Myotis pilosus. The sequence goes on from JASKON010000029.1 coordinate 5,247,715, forward strand.
AGGCGCCGCGGCCCCCATGAGGGGGTCCAGAAACTCGGGGGGGGCCGAGGAGGGGGGGGCCATGGGCAGGTCGGCCAGGGAGCCCCGCTCGGCCCTCAGGGACGAGTCGTCCTCCGGGGGGTGGGGACAGCCCAGGGCGGGGTGGCCCCCCCAGCCGGCCACGGCCTCGCCCCGCTCCAGGGGCAAGCAGGAGCAGGCCCCCTCCCGGCTGCACAGTGGGCAGGGCAGGTGGCCGCGGCGGCTGAGGCCGCCCCCCAGGCTGCTGCTGTCCCCGCCCGGGGAGCTGCCCTCCTCCTCCTCTTCCTCCTCCTCCTCCTCGGCCCAGGCGGCCCCCCGCTCCCCCAGCACCTCGGCAGGGTCCCCGGCCAGGGTCTCCCCCGCACCCCGGCCCTCGGGGTCCCAGCCGCTCAGGAGGAAGCTGCCCGAGGCCGAGGCCGGGGCCGGGAAGGGCCGGGGCGCCGGGAAGAGGGGCGAGGCCCAGGTCTCGGAGACCAGCTGGGGCACCTCGGACGGGGCCTGGGGCGCCTGGGGGGCCGGCACGCCGGCGTCCAGGGGGTCCCAGTCGTTGGGGAAGAGGGGCTCGGGCGGGGAGCCGTGCTCCTCCAGGCGGATGTAATACTCGCTGCCCACGGAGGGGCTGCGGGCGCTGATGACGGGCAGCACGCTGGGCGTGGACAGCGCCTCGTAGAAGGGGTTGGAGGGGTTGGCGTGGGGGGCCGGGGGCGCGGACGCCGGCTGCCAGGCGGGGGCCCCCCCGCCCCGGCCGGCCCCCCGCCGCGCCTTCTCCCACAGGCACTCGAGGTTGAGGCCGCGGCTGCTCTCGGTGACAGTGAGCACGTCGTCGGGGTCGGCCCCGGGGAAGCCGTCCAGGAGGGGGAACGGCGAGGAGAGGGTGCCCGGGCGGGGCGCGCTGTGGGTGGCGGGCCAGGGCCAGGGGAAGGGGCCGTCCCGGGGCGGGGGCGGGGGCGGCGGGGGCCGCGGGGGCCGCTCGGAGAGCAGGTAGGTGAGCTGCAGCTGCAGGTCAGAGGCCGAGGGGCGCTGGGCCGGCGGCCGCCAGCAGGACTGCAGGATGTCGTACCTGGGGGGGAGGAGAGGCGGGCGTGGGCCGAGCCCGGGGGGCCAGACACCCGGAGGGAGAGGACAGGGGCCAAGGGGAAGGGGACAGCGAGGCCTGTGAGGACAGAGGGTTAAGGCGGCCTTCGTGTCTGGCTGTGCGCTCCGGGGTCAGAGAAAGGCCGGCAGCCAGGGGTCTAGGGGTGAGGAGCCCGGCTCAGACACCAGCGCTGGCGGGGGGCTGGGGCACCCCTGCCCTGCTCTGGGGGCGGCAGCTGAGGCTGCGGGTGGTGTGTGAAGGAGGCGGGGTCCTGGGACCGTCCGGGGTGCGGCCCTCACCAGTAGTCCCCGTAGGGCAGCTTGAGCCTGGGCCGGGCCAGCTTGACATGCTGCTGGCGGACCACGAAGGCAAGAACCTCCTCGTCGGACAGGTGGCGGTAGGGCTGCGCCCCAAACTCGAACAGCTCCCACAGCGTCACCCCCAGGGACCTGCAGGGAGCAGAGGGCAGTGAGAGGTCAGAGCCCCACCCTGACCGGGCTGGGGCCCCGGTTTCCCCATCCGTGGCCCCGGGCGATGGCTGTGGCCCCCCTCCCGCCCGCCCTGCCCTACCCGGCCGCCTGCGCCCGGCCCTACCAGATGTTGCTCTCCCGGCTCTGGTCCACCACCATGAAGGTCCCGTGCAGCTCGCCCAGCAGCTCCGGGGCCGCCCAGCGCAGGGGGATCCACAGGCGCTCGGGGGTCAGGTAGTAGTCCTCCTGGGGGGCCGGGCAGGGTCAGGCGGGCGGGTCGGGGCGGCCCCACCGCCCTCGCCCCCACCAGGCAGGCAGCCCCACCTTGTAGTTGCTGTGGGCCAGGCCGTAGTCTCCGATGCGCACGGTGAGGTCAGAGGTCAGCAGGCAGTTGCGCAGGGCCAGGTCGCTGGGGGCCGGGGAGGGGGCCCGGTGAGGAAGGGGCAGCCCGCCTGGGCAGCTCACCCCCAGCCCAGATCCTGCCCACTTCCCGGACTCCGCCCCCCCCATCGAGCCCCAAGCCCCCTCCATCTCCTCTGGACTCCTCCCCTCTCCTGTCCCCTCCCCTCCTGTGACCCCTGTCCCCCTCCTGTGACCCCTGTCCCCCTCCTGTGACCCCTGTCCCCCTCCTGTGACCCCTGTCCCCCTCCTGTGACCCCTGCTCCCCTCCTCTGACCCCTACTCCCCTCCTGTGACCCCTGTCCCCCTCCTGTGACCCCTGACTCCCTCCTGTGACCCCTGTCCCCCTCCTGTGACCCCTGCTCCCCTCCTGTGACCCCTGCCCCCCTCCTGTGGCCCCTGCCCCCCCTCCTAATCCCTCCCTCTCCTCTCCTGTCCCTTCCCCTCCCTGGACCCTCCAGGTTTCCTGCTTTGTGTTTGCCCCCCAGCCTCACCGCCTTCCCCTAAGCAGATACCCCCTTGCTCCCCAGGCCCCCCCGCTGGCACCTGTGCACGTAGTTGTGGGAGTGGAGGTGCGCCAGCCCCCGGGCGATCTCCAGCCCCATCCGCTGCAGGGTCCGCAGGTCGCGCGGGGGCAGCTCAGGGGACAGGCCCTCTGGGGGCCGCTGGGCGCGGAGGTAGCGCTTCAGGTCCCCCTGGGAGGAAGGGCAGGAGGCTCAGCACCGCCCCCTCCCGGCAGCCACACCTCCAGCCAATCCCCGCCAGGGTGGGGGCCCCCTGCACCCAGTGGCAGCCCCTCCGAGCGGCAGGGGGGTAATAACAGAGCTAACAGGGCAGCCTCGCTGCTGGCCTGGCTGCTGGCTCGGTGCACCACCTGCGGGCGGAGTGCCCACCTGACTGACCGCTGTCAGGGCTTGTCACACACAAGTGTCCCGTGATGATGACGATGTTACGGCCCGAGTCCTAGGACCCTAGGCGTCCCCAGCCCCCGGTCCAGCTCCCTGGGCCCCCCACCCCCACCCCCGGCAGAGCCTCACCAGCTGACAGAACTCCATGATCAGCAGGAAAGGCAAGGTCTCCACGCAGACGCCCAGGCACTGCAGGACGTTGGGGTGCTGCAGGCTCCTGGTGGGGGGTCGGGGGGGTGGGGGGCGGCTGGGTCAGAGAGCAGCCCAGCCCCGGCCCCGGCCCAGCCCAGCCCCGGCCCAGCCCAGCCCCCCAGCCCAGCCTCCCAGCCCCCAGCAAAACCAAACTGTGGCTTCAGCCTTTTCCATCTGTTTCCTCACCTCAGGTCTCCCCCACCACACAGACACCCTCCCCATTCGCTGTCAGGACCGCCCACTGTCCCCCAGCTCCTGGGCCAGCCCCCAGTGTCTCCTGCTCCCACCTTCCTCCTCACCCCAGCCTCCTGGTCTCCACCCCCTCCTCTCCCCACAGCCCCAGCTCAAGCCTCCTCCTCACACCCCGGCCTTCTGCTCAGCCTCCCCCTGGCCTCCCCTCTCTCCCTCTCAGTGTGTCCCTGACCTCACAGCTCTCCGTGCTCCCGAGATCCCACCTGGCCGTCCCTCAGCCTCTGCTGGCCGCCTGGCTGGCCGCACCGCCTCCCCCAGCATCACCTCGCCCCCTGCCCCCCACCCCGTGTTCCTCTCCGCAAACACAGGTTCTTGCTTAGGCTCCGGCCTTGGCACGGACAGTCCTACACCCTCCCTATCAGAGTCCTCCTCAGCCCTCAGGCCTCAGCTGCAACATCATTTGCCCACGAAACCGCACTGACCCCCAACACCGGGGGTGCCCCTTCTTTCACCAGGCAGCCAGTTGCACGGAGACCAGGATTGGGGGCTTTTTGTTCATGAAGCCACATCCCTAGTGCCTCAGACCAGTAGGTGTTCAATAAACATGTGTGGAAGGAAAGGTTGACCTTGCCGCACGGCCTGGGGCCTGGGGGACATGAGCTGGTCCAGGCCTGTAGCCCAGCGCCTGGCGCCAGTAGGTGCTCGGTTAGCCGGTTAGCCGTTTGACTCTCGCGCCCAGGGGACACGGAGGCTCAGAGAGGCAGAGCGACTTGCCTAGGGTCACACAGCGGGCGCGGCGGCTGAGCTGGGGTTGGATCTCAGGGCTGGCTCGCTCAGCCTACCCAGGGCCGGCGGCACTTGTGCCCAGGGGACAACCAGGACCCCCAGCGGCCGGCGCAGTCCCGCCCGCCCCAACAGAGCGTTCTGCGAGGGTGAACACGCGCTAGACCCGGGCTGTCTCCGCGGCAGCCCCTGGCCCTGTGTGACCACTGGGCCCGTGCAGGTGGCGAGTGTAGCGGAGGAAGTGAGTTTTTCATTTGAGTGGATTGGACATCAGTGTGAATCGCCCGACGCGGCTAGCGGTTGCCAGCAGAGACGGGCAAATAAGCAACGAAGCAGAGGAAAATCGACAAACTGGCCCTGACCGGTTTGGCTCAGTGGATAGAGCGTCGGCCTGCGGACGGGTCCCAGGTTCGATTCCGGTCAAGGGCATGTACCTTGGTTTCGGGCACATCCCCAGTGGGGAGTATGCAGGAGGCAGCTGATCGATGTTTCTCTCTCATCAATGTTTCTAACTCTCTCTCCTTCTCCCTTCCTCTCTGTAAAAAATCAATAAAATATATTTAAAAAATGTTTAAAAAGAAAATCGACAAACTGGATATGTGTTATGAAGAAAACTCACGAACTGATGTGTGGGGGGGATCCCAGGGCCTGCCTTGGATGTGCGTGTGTGTGTACATGAGTGTGTGTGCGTGTGTGCATGTGTGCGTGCATACATGAGTGTACACATGCACATGTGCACATGTGCACACAGGCCTGTCTGAGCTGGGACCCAGGAGGGCAGGGTCCAAGCTGGGGGTGTGAGCCCAGAGTAATATCCCAGGGGGAACAGCCAGGGCCAGCCAGGGTCCTGAGGCAGAAACAGGTGGGAGGGTTAGTGAGGAGAGGAAGGTGGCTGGGGCGAGGGGTCCAGTGGCAGGAAGGGCACCGGGTCAGGCTGTGCAGAGGAGTGGGACTTGGTCCTGTGGGCAATAGGGAGCCACGGCGGTTTTAGAGCGAGGGAGTGACACCGTCCAAGGCCCGGGTCTTTCGGGGTAAACCCCGTGTTTAAACTGTCTGGCGAGGGGTCTCCCTATACACAGCCCTTCCGTGACGGGGAGCTTCTTATGGCACAAGTGATTCTAGTGAGTGTTTGTCTCGAATCCCTTAGAGCGGCAGGGAGGGGACAGGATCCCGCCTGCTCAGACCTCCTCGTCCCTGGGGCGGGCGGAGGGGACGGAGCCCCTCGGTGGCCACTTCGGATGCCTGCTCCGGGCCCTGGGCTGTGATTCTGATTCCAGGCCTCCTCACCCACGAAGCAGGGGCCTGAGGTGTACCCCGTGCTCACCACGGGGTACCCTCCCTCGCCTGCCCAGTCCCCCCTCCGCTGCCCTCTACATGAGAACCCTCGGGCTTCCTGGACTCACTTCCAGAGGAAGATACTGAGGTTCAGAGTGGACAGGGCAGGCCTCCAGCTCTGCTCCCGGGCCCTCCCTTTGCCCTCCCCATTCTGCCTCTCATATCCCTGGCTCCCTCCCGAGAGAGACAGAACCCGAGGCTCAGAGGGGGGGAGCTCTCTTGACTGAGCGGCACAGCGTGGAAGGGGTAGATCCAGGATTCGAACCCTGGTTTGACCCCACACTATGCTCCGCCCACTTCCAAAGGTCACCTCCCGGGGGCGCACACCGCACGCTCTGGCCCCAGGGCCCCCGCCCGGCATACCTGTAGGGCTGCGCTTCCGAGATGAACTTGCGCTGCTCCAGCGGCCCCGCGCTGGCCCGCAGCTCCTTGACCACCACCTGGGCCGGCGTGTAGTCTGAGAACACCTCTCCCAGGATGACCTGGTCCAGGGGACCCGGGGGTCAGACTGTGTGGTTTCCCCGCCCCCTCCCCCGGAGCCCCCTCCGTCCACCGCAGGCTCCCACCTTCCCCCCGTTTCCAGGCCCTCCCCTCACATCCCACCCTCGTCCCCCACCAGGCGCCGGGGCAGACACTCACAAGCCCAGAGTCCGATGGATGCAGGGACGGGCGGATGGAAGGATGGACAGACGGACGCGTGGAGAGCCAGGTGGCCAGGCGGAGTGATCAATGGAGTGAGGAGGGAGGCGCTGACGGACAGATGTGGGGGGATGGGGGGGTGGGAGTGGGTGAGAGGTGGACAGAGGCGAGGGTGATGGGTGAGCTGAGGGGGCCAAGGGAGCAGGCGGGGAGCAGATGAGAAGTGGTAGGAGCAGGGGGGATGGACACAACACAGGGGTACAGCCCCGGACGGTATGGACCCCCTGCCTCCCACCCCCCCCCAGCCCACTCACCTTCCCAAACCAGCCACTCCCAATCTCTTGTAGGTAGCTGAGGTGCTGGCGGCTAAGGCCCAGGGGAGTGGTCACGTCTAGGGGGGCAGAAGGGGGAGGCCCCTGAGACTCTCTCCCCTCCCAAGGGCCCATGACACCTCCCAACTCCGTGGAGACTGGGGGCCACAGCAGGCACCAACCCCTCTCTTCATTGGCTGCCCCCAACATTCCAATGATGGGACCTCAGCCCTGGCTGGTGTGGCTCAGTGGATAGAGCGTCGGCCTGCGGACTGAAGGGTCCTGGGTTCGATTCCAGTCAAAGGCACATGCCTGGGTTGCAGGCTCGGTCCCCAGTAAGGGGCATGCAGGAAGCAAACCATCAATGATCCCCTCTCTCTCTCTCTCCCTCTCCCTCTCTCTGAAATCAATAAAAATATATTTAAAAACAAAGAGGGGACCTCAGCCTCCTCACTGGCTGCCCACAGGTTCCAGCATCCAACCCGTCCTTCATCCCCAGGGCCTGTGCGGGACTGCAGCCCGCCATTGGCGGCCGCCGAGATGGCGATCGAGGCTGCCCTCACCATGATTTGCCCCACCACTGATTGTGAAATCCAAAACCCCAATCTGGTTTGGCCAAGTCTGGTTTTGGATTAAGCAATTGCTTCCAACCCGGGTGATCTCTGACCCCATCCAGGGTCAAGATCCCAGGGCTCCCACCTCCACCTGTCCCCTTGGCTGCCTGGGGCCTCCAGGAGAGGACTCCCAAGACCATGGGATCTGGCCCTGACCGGTTTGGCTCGGTGGCTAGAGCGCCGGCCTGTGGACTGAAGGGTCCCAGGTTCGATTCCAGCCAAGGGCATGTACCTCGGTGGCGGGCACATCCCCAATAGGGGCTGTGCAGGAGGCAGCTGATCGATGTTTCTCTCTCATCGATGTTTCTAACTCTCTATCCCTCTCCCTTCCTCTCTGTAAAAAATCAATAAAATATATTTTTTTTTAAAAAAAAGACCATGGGATCCTATTCGGGGCAGGGCAGTACCTGAATGCGAAGGCTGCGGCGCGGGCATGGGCAGCGAGACCTCGGCCAGCGGGAGGATGTAGACATCAGGCAGCGACTGCGAGGAGGAGGTCTCCTCGGCCGGGGGAGTGTACTCCCCCGAGCAATCCTCCCCTTCGGGGTTCTCAAACTCCTGGAGCCGGGAGGGGCGGGGAGGGGAGAAGACAGGGCTGGGACAGGCCATCTTTCTCATAACTGTCCTCAGTCCCAGTCCAATGTCCATCCCCAGCCTCCGGATCTGGTCATGACCTCAGGACCAAAGGTGCTCCCGGACTGACGGCCACTCTCCCTCACCCACCCCCTGGCCTCGCTGGAGTCTTCCTCCCCACCGGGAACCCTCTCGTGCACCTCACCTTAAAGCCGACATCGCCCCGTTTGCAGCACAGGCAGGTGAGGAGGAGGAAGATGAAGGCCAGCAGACCGGAGCAGGAAATGAGGACCACGGCGTAGGGAGGAGCCAGAGGGGCCCGGCCCAGGGCGAATCCATCTGTGGGCGCACAGGGCTGGGCTGGCGTCCTCACTTTAAGCCCCTGGTTCCCCCCGGCTCCGTGCCCCTCCCATCTGGGCCAGTCTTGACTACAACTCCCATGACGCACTGCAACCGGCGGCCTCTTGGCAAAGGAGCCGGATGGTGCAGAGCATTGTGGGGATTGTAGTTTGGAGCCTTCTCAGGTGATTGGGGGTGGGGTCCCTCCTCTCCCTCCAAGCTGGGACACCACCCCCTCACCCCCATCACATCATCCCCAGACTTGGGAAGAATCCCAGTGAGGACCGAGGAAAGGAGAAGGAATAGTGGAGCCTGGAGCCCCCAGGATGGACAATCTGCTCCCCCGGACAGCCTCATTACCCCCTGTTTGGGGAAGAGGATGAGCCCCCAGCTGCAGTCTGGGAGAAGACGCTTGCCCCATGCTGGTCCCCCTAGTTAGCAGGGGTGAGGCCTGTCTCCTTTAGGGGCACTTGGAGCGCGCACATGTCCTCCGTCCCCAGCCCAAGCCCCTGCGAAGGGAGCCCGGCCAGCCCCGGGTCCCCCCAAAGCTAGAGCGGCTGCCTGTGCTGGGTCTGCCCGAGACAGTCTTCTCCCCCTCGGCCCAGCTCCCCCGGAGGCCCCGTCCTCCCCTGGCTCCCCGCACACACCTGCACACACACACATGCGTGCACAGACACATGTTGCCCAAACGGACCCCCTCCCCACCCAGCCCCCGGCCTGCCTCCCACAGGCCCTGCGGACAGAGAGAGGCTCCGTCTCCGCGGCTCCCCAGGCCCCGGCTCGGCGGCCCGGCCGGGAGACATGCACACAGGTGATGGGGCCAGAGCCCCACGGGCAGGCCCCCGGGCAGGCGGGGTGGGGGTGGGGGCCGCCGGGCCTCCGGATGGCCGGACAGACAGACTCACCGGGGTGGGCCGGGGACGCCAGGCAGCCGGAGGCGGAGACGGCCGCGAGGAAGATGAAGGCTCCCGGGGCAGGCATCTTGTCGGTGATGGAAGGGAAGTGGAGGTGGTGGCGGTGGCTGGGGAGGAGGGGGGGCGGGCCCTCAGCCCCCAGCCATGGGGACCCGCGCGACCCTGGCCTCCCCCCGCCGAGGAGCGGGGCAAGAGACGCAGGACAGGGGGAGGGAGGGGCTGCTTACTGGCTCAGGTACCCCCCTCCCCCTCTCTGAAGGGACAGGCAGATGAAGGGATGGAGAGGAGGACAGAGGAGAGGAGCTGGGGAGCCGGGGTTGCTGGGGTGGGGGGAGAGGGTAGGACGGGAGGGGGGAGAATAAGGGCCCCGCCCCCGAGGGCAGCCAGGATTGGGGGAGCGGAGAGCCTGTCAGAGGAAGGGTGGGAGGAGGGAGGATGGAGGGAGGATGGAGCGTCGTCATGGCAACTGGCTCCCCAGTAGCATTGACTGCCAGAAGGGAGGGAGGGGAGGGAGAGGGACGGACAGGGACCAGCAGACCCTTGGGGTGGGGGGCGCAGGGTCCGCTGTGCCCATCCTGGACAGCACTGTGACATGTCACCGGCATGGACACGTGTGCCCCACGCCAAGCTGCAGATGTCAGGCAGGCATACGCAGCCCACACACGGCTGACACACGCGTCGCAGAGACCCTCACAGACAAGCACATCACATACAAAGGTGGACAGCCATCGGCAGACGGGGACACGGACACGTCGCACACAAAGACGCAGGGGTAAGGGGCTGCACTGGGCACCCAGCCACGCAGGAACGGCCAAGCACCACAAAGACCCACGCGTGCCCCAGACGGAGGAGAGCTCAGAATACACAGCTGCGTATGCCACAGACAAAGATCCACGCGGACTCCACGGTGACATGCCGAGGCACACATTCACAGACACGAGCGCTCCACGGGCAAACGGGCAACAAAGAACACTCACAGGCTCCCCATCACACACACAGAGACACGCAGGCATCACTTCCAGAGACATGTAAACACATGACACGCACTAACACAGACCCACAGCACATGCCCAACTGTGCACGGATACACGGCTGATACACGGAGAGATAAGCAAATCACACTCACAAACACACACACAACACACAGACAGATAGAGACACGAGTACAGAAAAGACACACATCTCTCACAGAGACCCAATTTCCACTCACCCCAAAACACGCAGACACACATCACAGACACACAAACCCTGAAAACAGGCACAACTCAGACATGGTTAAACACACACAACACATTCAAAGAGTCGCAGACATACAAAGCCATACCAACCACGTACAAAAACACACAAATATATATCACGCACGGCTGTGACCACAGGTAACACACACATGTACATACGGAAACACAGCACAGGCACAAACATCGAGTACAGAGACGCACACAGGTGGACACTTCACAAACACACACACACATTTCAGACCATTTCAGACCAGGTTACAAAAGCCACACTACCCCTCCACAGCCACACATCACACAGGGGAGAGGACACAGCCAACACGGCCACGGGCACTCCCCTCGCACAAAAGATACACAATCACAGTTTATTGTATATGTTTATTCTTTGGAGACTTTCCTCTGCGCCGGGCATTGTTCTCTGCGCTGTGCACAGTGTTTACCTTTTATTCCTCACGGCAGCCCTCTGGGACAGGTGGTACCGTTACCGCGCCCATCGCACAGAGGGGGAAACTGAGGCCCGGCCCGGCACAGTCCCCTGCACCCCCGGCGCACAGTCCGGACGGGGCAGCACGGGGACTGGAACTCGGCCCGTCGGGGACGCACACGACACAGACAAGGGCGCACACATCACGTGCCAGGCCGCCGCCGCCGTCTCGGGGTCACACGGCGCCCCGAGCCGCAGACACACCGCCAGCGCGGACTCCCACGCTGCGCGCGGCCGTCTCGGTGGCCGGTGGGCACCTGGGACGCGTCCCTCCCTCCCGCCCGCCCGTCCGTCCGGCGCCGCGCTGCCCCGACGCAGCCGCACAACACGCCGCGGAGGCGGCTCAGACGCCCCCCTCCCCCGCTCCGGCGCGACCCGCCGCCCCCCGGCGCGGGTGCAGGGCGCGCAGCCCCGGCCGGTCCACGCACCGGGACTGGCGGCTCCCCAACCCCGCAGCGCGCAGCCCTCCTCGTTAGGGACCCCATGGGAGGGGCGGGGGCTGCGGGGTCTCATTGGAGAAACTGAGGCCGGTTCAGTGCTCCAGCAGGGGGGGCGGGAGGGGAGGGGACTGGCCATTACGCGCGCAGAGAGAACGGAACCAGGGGGTTGGGGTAGCAAACGTGCCATGATCTGACCCCTTGGCTGAAGGGCAAAGAACCTGGCGGAAGCAGGGGCTTATGGGAAGTGTAGTCCCAGCCCTGGCTCTTGTGGGAAATGTAGTTTTTTTTTTTCAATATATTTTTGCCCTGGCCGGTTTGGCTCAATGGGTAGCATCAACCTGCGGACTGAGGGGTCCCGGGTTCGATTCTGGTCAAGGAGATGTACCTTGGTTGTGGGCACATCCCCAGTGGGGGTGTGCAGGAGGCAGCTGATCGATGTTTCTAACTATCCCTTTCCCTTCCTCTCTATAAAAAAATCAATAAAATATATTTTTTTAAAAAAGAAAGAAATGAAAGGCTTCGGTAAAATTGGGCCAAAGTCTATCATTTCATATATATAAATATTTTAAAATATATTTTATTGATTTTTTACAGAGAGGAAGGGAGAGGGATAGAGAGTTAGAAACATCGATGAGAGAGAAACATCAATCAGCTGCCTCCTGCACACCCCTATGGGGATGTGCCCGCAACCAAGGTACATGCCCTTGACCGGAATCGAACCCGGGAGCCTTCAGTCCGCAGGCCAACGCTCTATCCACTGAGCCAAACTGGCCAGGGCTATACATATTTATTTTAAATTTCAGAGAGGAAGGGAGAGAGAGAGAGAGAGAAACATCAATGATAAGAGGGATTCATTGATTGGCTGTTTCCTGCACGCCCCCCATTGGGGATCAAGCTCACAACCCCGTACCTGTGCCCTTGACCGGAATTGAACCCGAGACCCTCTAGTCCACAGGTCGACGCTCTATCCACTGAGCCAAACGGGGACGGGAAGTGTAGTTTTGGTTATTCCAAAAGGGAGACGCGGGTTAAGCATTTCCCGGGGAGACGGAAGCGGCTGGATGAGGGTAAGAGGCGCCGGAGCCCGCTGCCGAGGCCTTTGAAAGTGGTGTGGGCAGGATTTGTGGGTCCCACAGGCGGGGTTACCGTCCTAACTCTGCCCCTGGCTCGCTATGTGTTCATTATTCACTCAACAAACAGTTATTAAACGCCTACTACGTGCTTAGCCAGGCCCTGTGCCAGAAGCTGGGGTGCCGCAGGGAACAGTCAAACCAGCTCCCTGCCCTCCCTGGGGTGGGGGTGTCACAGGGGCTCCCAGAAGGTCCGCTGGAGATTTTCAAACTATGCGCAGTGAGCATTGCTGAGGTGTGACCTCAAGCGTGTGGGTTGCGACCATATTTTTGGAATAATAAACTAGAACAAACGAGAGCAAATTCGCTGCAGGGGAAATGTCCCTGTATGGGAACTTTTATTATTATTTTTTTAAAAAATATGGGACGCTTTTCCCTAACCGGTGTGGCTCAGTGGACAGAGCGCCGGCCTGCGGACTGAAAGGTCCCAGGTTCGATTCCGGTCAAGGGCATGTACCTGGGTTGCCGGCACATCCCCAGTAGGAGATGTGCAGGAGGCAGCTGATCGATGTTTCTCTCTCATCGATGTTTCTAACTCTCTATCCCTCTCCCTTCCTCTCTGTAAAAAATCAATAAAATATATTTAAAAAATCAAAAAATAACAACAGTAGAGCTGTCGGTGAGCAGGTTTTCAAAGTGTGGCTCAGGGTCCCCTAGGCCCCAGGGGTATCCACGGGCCCCAGGGGTATCCACGGGCCAAAGGGGTATCCACGGGCCAAAGGGGTATCCACGGGCCCCAGGGGTATCCACGGGCCCCAGGGGTATCCACGGGCCCCAGGGGTATCCACGGGCCCCAGGGGTATCCACGGGCCCCAGGGGTATCCACGGGCCAAAGGGGTATCCACGGGCCCCAGGGGTATCCACGGGCCCCAGGGGTATCCAAGACCCTGTCAGATTATTTGGGAGATCAGAATTGTTTTCTTCTTTTGTTTTTCTTTTTGTAAATATATTTTATTGATTTTTTACAGAGAAGAAGGGAGAGGGATAGAGAGTCAGAAACATCGAGAGAGAAACATCGACCAGCTGCCTCCTGCACACCCCCTACTGGGGATGTGCTGGCAACCAAGGTACATGCCCTTGACCTCGAACCTGGGACCCTTCAGTCCGCAGGTCGACGCTCTATCCACTGAGCCAAACCGGTTAGGGCTGGGTTTTTTTTAATATATATTTTTATTGATTTCAGAGAGGAAAGGAGAGGGAGAGAAAGATAGAAACATCAATGATGAGAGAATCATTGATCGGCTGCCTCCTGCACACCCCCCACACTGGGGATCGAGCCTGCAACCTGGGCATGTGCCCTGACTGGGAATGGAACCGTGACCTCCTGGTTCATAGGTCGGCTCAACCACTGGGCCAACGCCGGCCAGGCAGAATTATTTTCATACTAACACCGAGACGTTACCTGTCTTTTTCATTCTCATTCTGTCATGAGTGTGCACTGGAATTTTCCAGAAGCTACACAGCATGCAGCATGGTGACTAACACAGAAGCAGCTACAAGGGATCCAGCTGTCTTCTATCAAGCCAGACAGTAAAGAGATTTGCAAAATGGCTTTTAAAAATGCCACTCTTCTCGCTAAGTGTTTGGTCTGGAAATATTATTTTTATTAAGATTGTTTTAAATGTTAACTGCAATCAGCTTATTATTGTCATTTTTTTAAATTTTAATGAAATCCTTATTGTTGAAAGTATTACATGTCCCCTTTTCCCCCATTAACCCCTTCTAGCCCGCCCCAGCCCCCTCCCCCTCCCCAGGCCTTCACCACCCTATTGTCTGTGTCCATGGGTTACACATCTATGCATACAAGTTCTTCCACCCACCCACCCTCCCCCGCCTCCCCTCTGAGATTCCGCAGTCTGTTCTGTGCTTCTGTGTCTCTGGGTCTATTTTGTTCATTAGATTCTACATGTGAGTGAGATCATGTGATACTTGTCTTTCTCTGAGTGGCTTATTTCGCTTAGCACAATACTCTCCAGGTCCCTGCACGCGTCTCAGAGGGTAAGAGAGCCTTCTTTTGTATGGCTGCATAGTATTCCATGGTGTACAGGTACCACAGCTTTTTTGTCCACTCATCTGCTGATGGGCACTTGGGCCGTTTCCAGCTCTTAGCGATTGTAAACTGTGCTGCTATGAACATAGGCGTGCATACATTCTTTGATTATTATTGCTCGTTTAAATGCATTAATAAACAAGTATATTTAAAATGCATCAGTTTTCATTTCTAACATGTTGCTAGATATAACTCACATAAACAATAACCCTTTCCGCCCTGGCCGGTTTAGCTCAGCGGATAGAGCGTCAGCCTGTGGACCGAGAGGTCCCAGGTTCAATTCCGGTCAGGGGCACATGCCCAGGTTGCGGGCTCAATCCTCAGTGATGGGTGTGCAGGAGGCAGCCGATCGGTGATTCTCTCATCATTGATGTTTCTATCTCTCTCTTCCTCTCCCTTCCTCTCTGAAATCAATAAAAATATATATATATATTTTTTTAAAAAAACACAATAGCCCTTCCGGGTCCTTAATGATGTTGCGAGTGTGAAGATTTGAGAACTGCTGCTTGTGCCTAGGAAACAAGGGAGAACAGAGTTCAGCGGAAATACTGCCTGAGAGAAAGTGACAGGTAACAGAGGCCCAGGGTGAACCAGCCAGAGAAATAGAGAAGGAAGTGTGTGTGGTCAGAGGGAACAGCACCTGCAAAGAGGAAGAAGGTAAGAGGTGCCGTCGAAGGGGTGACATGAACACATAGACTTAGTTTGTTCTCGTTGCAGGCTGGGCTCGGCCGCTCACCTTCCCTCCTGGAGCCCGGCCTGGGGTAGGGGTTCCACAAACAGACGTGCAACTTGAAATGGTGCTGAACGCCATGAGGCAGAGGATAGGGGTGTGATTTTAGACTGGAGGTGGAATCAGGGGAGGTTTTTCTAGGAAGCTGAATGTAAAGCCCAGAATTGAGAGGGGGCAAGGAATAGGTGGAGAGCAGGGCAAAGAGTACGGAGGCAGAGGGAACAGCACTGCGGGTGGCTCTGAGGCTGGGCAGCTCGTGTGGCTGGGTTTGAAGGGGCAGGGAGGCGGGGGCATGAGTAATGTCGGGGAGTGGAGCAGGGGCCGGCTCAGTCAGCTACGTGGGGAGAAGTGTGGGTTTATTCTCAGCCCGTGAGGAGCTACCCAGGCATTCCCAGCTGGGGAGGGACGGGATCTTCCCTGGGTGCCAACAGCGCCCTCTGTCTGTGGTGCAGGGAAAGACGGAGGGTCAAAGCTGGGGCCCAGGGATGGGGCAATGCCAGTGTCCAGGTCAGACAGAGATGGTGGTGGCTCAGGCCGTCGAGTGGCCGTGGAGGCGGCGAGGAGCGAACGGCTTCAGGACAATGACAGCGTCTGCGTGGACGTGGAGAACTCGGAACTCTGGGGGCGGGGGGGAACCATGTGGTCACTTTAGAACACAGCCTGGCAGATCCCCGAGAGGCAAACACAGATCTACCGGCCGGCCCGGCAGTCCCCGTCCTCGGCACGGACACTAGAGAAACACAAATCTCTGAGCGTGAATGTTCCTGGCCGCATGGCTCCTAAGAAGCCACACACGGGAGCAACGCGAACGCCCGTCCTCTGATGATGGATAAGCCAAAGGCCGTCTGGCCTGTCCAGGCCGCAGGATATGACGCGGCCACAAAAAGGAAGGCGTGCGTGAGGGATGCGACCTCAGGGACGAGCCTGGAGAGCCTTACGCTGCCTGAGAGAAGCCAGACACGGAACACACAGCGGAGGGTCCCGTTGACAGGAAACTGTCCTGATCGGGCAACTCAGACCCGAGGCACCTCAGTGGCTGCCTTGGAGGGGGGGGAGCTCAGGGATTTCCTCCTGGGGGGGTGACCATGTTCTAAAGTCGATGGTGGGGATGGTTGTGAAACTCGGTGAATATATATATACACTAGAGGCCCGACGCACAAAATTCATATGAGGGTGGGACTTCCTTCCCCCGGCTGTCGGCACCGGCTTCCCTTTGGCACCCGGGACCCAGCTTCCCTGCAGCCCTGGATTCATCCAGAAGGTCGTCCAGAAGGATGTCCGGAAGGACGTCCGGTCTAATTAGCATATGACACTTTTATTATTTTAGATATATACACTGAGTGGCCAGATTATTATGACCACCCCATCCGTACTTCATTGACACTTCCGAAAAGACTGAATATTGAAAACTTCCTAAGCAAATACTCTCAAGGTTTTATTATTATTATTATTATTATTTGCATAACTAATTCACTTCATTGTACTGATGGGGTGGTCTTAGTAATCTGGCCATTCCGTGTATATTTTTTTTCTTTTCTTTTTTGTAAACATTTTTATTGATTTCAGGGAGGAAGGGAGAGGGAGAGAGAGATAGAAACATCAATGATGAGAGAGAATCCTTGATTGGCTGCCTCCTGCATGCCCCTTACTGGGGATCAAGCCCACAACCCGGGCAGGTGCCCTTGACCAGATTCGAACCTGGGACCTTTCAGTCCATAGGCCGACGCTCTATACACTGAGCCAAACCGGCCAGGGCTCAGTGTACATCTTAAAAAATATATTTTTATTGATTTCAGAGAGGAAGGGAGAAGGGTAGAGAGATAGAAACATCATTTTCTCTCATCATTGATTGGCTGCCTCCTGCACGTTCCATACGGAGGGTCGAGCCCACAACCTGGGCATGTGCCCTGACCGGGAATTGAACCAAAAACCTCTTGGTTCAAAGGTCACCACTAAACCACTGAACCGCACCAGCCAGGCCCTCACCTCCTTCATGTTGAAGCGCAGATGTCACCTCCTCAGTGAAGCCCTCCAGATTACCTTCCTAACACCCGCATCCCCACAGCCCCATCTCGCCTCCGGGTCCCTCTTGTCTCTCCATCACCACGTGACACGTTGGATCTCTCGCCCCTTTGCCATCCTTCCCAGTCGAGCCCCGGAAGGACCCAGTTCTGCTTCTCTGTCCCCTGCCCTCTTCCCGGCGCCTTCTAGAGCTTCTGGCACGAGAAGTATGTGCCAAACGAAGGAAGGAATCCAAGGCCATGGCCTGTTGATGCATTTCCTGCTGGATGAAAGCCACAGCCCCTCCCCAGGCAGCCAGGTGTCGCCCACGTGGCACGAGCGGGCGGGGTGTCGTGGGGGTGCAGGCGGCACGCCCCGGGATTCCGGAGGAGCCGGTGCCACGGGGCGGGCTCAGCCGTGAGGGATCAGGGGGAGGCTGAGGCCGGGGTGGGGAGTGGAGAAGGCAGGCACTCCAGGCCCCGGGGATGGAGCACAGAGGCCTGGAGGGGAGAAACAGCGTGGGGTGTCCAGGCAACTTCCCCAGCCCCACCCACTGCCTCTCCAGCCCCCTGGCTGGGGCCCAAGCCTCACATCATGGCCGACTCCTGTGTCGTTCCCACACCCCCACGCCCCGCTGTCAGCTGGCTCTGCTTTCAAACATCCCGGAGCCTGCACACCCCGCCCCACCCCGCTCACCACCTGTGCCCCCATCGCTGCTGGGACTGGGCGGTAGGTCTCCCTGCTGGTCACACACACACACCCCTCTCGCTCTGGCTGGTGCTCAGTGGTTAGAGCGTCGTCCCGCTAAGCCGGGGTTGCAGGTTCACACGGAGCCCCCCCACGAAGGCATCAGTGAGTGCCTACCTCTCCGTCCCCCTTTCTCTGGAATCAGTCAATAAAAAACAAAACAACGGAAAACACCCGCTCTGGTCGCTGCCTCTTGTTGCCAAAGCAACCAGGAAAGCCTTTCAGCATCTCCGTCCGGCCACACCCCTCCCCTGCCCCCGCCGTCCACAGCTCCCATCTCACTGCCCTTCCAGCCCACGAGGCCCTCAACCAGCGGTTCTCAACCTGTGGGTCGCGACCCCTTTGGCGGTCGAACAACCCTTTCACAGGGGCCGCCGAAGACCCCCCTGCAGATCAGATATTGACATGACGATTCATCACAGGAGCAACATGACAGTTATGAAGTAGCAACGAAAATAATTTTATGGTTGAGTCACCACATGAGGAACTGTATTGAAAGGGCCAGAAGGTTGAGAACCACTGCGCCTAAATGGTTTCCCTTACTACTTCTCCGCCCTCATCTCTGGCCACCCCCTCCCCCCTCCCTCCGCAGGCTTCCCTCCTGTTCCTTGAATACACTGTGTAAGCGGGAGCCTGCCCCAGGGAATGCCCTATCCCCGTCCCGTCCCCACCTGGCTGACCCCGTCCCCACCTGCCTGACCCCGTTCCCACCTGGCTGACCCCGTCCGCACCTGCCTGACCCCGTCCCCACATGGCTGACCCCGTCCCCACATGGCTGACCCCATCCCCACCTGGCTGACCCTGTCCCCACCTGGCTGACCCCGTCCCCAACTGGCTGACCCTGTCCCCACCTGGCTGAGCCTGTCCCCACCTGGCTGACCCCGTCCCCACCTGGCTGACCCCATCCCCACCTGGCTGACCCTGTTCCCACCTGGCTGACCCTGTCCCCACCTGGCTGACCCCGTCCCCACCTGGCTGACACTGTCCCCACCTGGCTGACCTCATCCCCACCTGGCTGACCTCGTCCCCACCTGGCTGACCTCGTCCCCACCTGGCTGACCCCGTCCCCACCTGGCTGACCCCGTCCCCACCTGGCTGACACTGTCCCCACCTGGCTGACCCCATCCCCACCTGGCTGACCCTGTCCCCACCTGGCTGACCCTGTCCCCACCTGGCTGACCCCGTCCCCACCTGGCTGACACTGTCCCCACCTGGCTGACCTCATCCCCACCTGGCTGACACTGTCCCCACCTGGCTGACCCCATCCCCACCTGGCTGACCCTGTCCCCACCTGGCTGACCCCGTCCCCACCTGGCTGACACTGTCCCCACCTGGCTGACCTCATCCCCACCTGGCTGACCCTGTCCCCACCTGGCTGACCCCGTCCCCACCTGGCTGACACTGTCCCCACCTGGCTGACCTCATCCCCACTTGGCTGACCTCGTCCCCACCTGGCTGACCTCATCCCCACCTGGCTGACCCCGTCCCCACCTGGCTGACCTCGTCCCCACCTGGCTGACCCCGTCCCCACCTGGCTGACACTGTCCCCACCTGGCTGACCCCATCCCCACCTGGCTGACCCTGTCCCCACCTGGCTGACCCCGTCCCCACCTGGCTGACACTGTCCCCACCTGGCTGACCTCCTCCCCTCCTGGCTGACACTGTCCCCACCTGGCTGACCTCGTCCCCACCTGGCTGACCCCGTCCCCACCTGGCTGACACTGTCCCCACCTGGCTGACCTCGTCCCCACCTGGCTGACCTCGTCCCCACCTGGCTGACCTCGTCCCCACCTGGCTGACACTGTCCCCACCTGGCTGACCCCGTCCCCACCTGGCTGACACTGTCCCCACCTGGCTGACCTCGTCCCCACCTGGCTGACCCCGTCCCCACCTGGCTGACCTCGTCCCGTCCCCACCTGGCTGACACTGTCCCCACCTGGCTGACCTCCTCCCCACCTGGCTGACCCCGTCCCCACCTGGCTGACCTCGGGTTGCAAGTAGCCCCTGCAGCTGCCCAAGCTGCAGCCCCGCCTCCTGGCTCCTCCAGGCCCTCAGCCCACTGGGTTTCACTTCATTTGCTTCCTTTTACCTCGACGCCTTTAGCTCCACCTGACACCGGGCCACGCGTTCATGGGGCCTGGGGGGCAGGATCTGTGCCTGCCTCATGTTCAGCGCTCTCCGGGGCCTGTCCACAGAGGGGCTCAGGGGTATGTGCTTAGTGTTTGGAGGAGCGAGGCTGGCGTATTGGGGAGCAGTGAGGTTGCCAGGAGGCTCTGAGCATCTGCTGGGGGGCCTTGACCAGGGTGACAGGGTGGGGGGGACACAGATCCTCCTTCTTTATATCGAAGGGTCCCTGGGGTGGGAGGGCCCGGGAGGAAAAGCCCATGAGTCTAGGGTGCTGCCTCAAACCTCATTCATTCATTCACTCATTCATTCAGCAAACAGTCCGCGTGCACGTGAAGAAGGAAGCAGCAAGGAGAACACTATTGATAACAATATTTTGCTCCATTGCTCATCGAGGCAATAATTTACCCCCAGTCACATGCGCCGATCTCACAAACACAGTTGGATGGGTTTTGACAGGTGCACACACCTGTGCAAGCACCGCCCCCATGAGGATACAGAACACTCTGTTCTCCAGAAAGTTCCCTCACACCCCTTCCCAGTCCACGCCCCCCACCAGGCGACCGTCAGTCTGCCTCCGTCACCATCGGGTAACTTAGCTCGTTCTAGAACGGCGTACGAATGGAATCAGAGTTTGCCTCCGTTTGCACAGAATGATGATTCTGAGGTGTCGAGTGTATCAATAGTCTGTTCCTTTTTTTTAAAAAAAATATATTTTATTGATTTTTTACAGAGAGGAGAGGAGAGGGATAGAGAGTTAGAAACATCGATGAGAGAGAAACATCGATCAGCTGCCTCCTGCACACTCCCCACTGGGGATGTGCCTGCAACCAAGGTCCATGCCCTTGACCGGAATCGAACCTGGGACCCTTCAGTCCGCAGGCCGACGCTCCATCCACTGAGCCAAACCGGTTAGGGCCACTTTTGTTATTTATTTTTATTTTTTGGTGGTAAGAACACTTAACATGAGATCTCTGCTCTTACCAAATTTTTAAGTACATAATACAACAATGATTTTTCAGTCTTTTTCATCTCATGGCACACATACCCTAATTACTAAAATCCTGCAGTACACCCAAAATATATTATATTTTTTGCCAATCCGACCAAAAATAAAAAAGTTCATTCCCACCGGACAGCTGTTGCTGTGTTGGCTGTTGTCATTTTTTATTGGACAATCTAAGTGAGACAGGTCAGTGTCCCTGACTGAGGAGTCAGACAGTGCATGTTTTGAAAATTCCTGCAGCACCCTGGCCAGGTAGCTCAGCTGGTTAGAGCATCGTCCTGATACACCAAGTTTGTGAGTTCAATCCCTAGTCAGGGCACACACAAGAATCAACCAATGGCCCTAGCCGGTTTGGCTCAGTGGATAGAGCGTCGGCCTGCGGACTCAAGGGTCCCAGGTTCGATTCCGGTCAAGGGCATGTACCTTCGTTGCGGGCACATCCCCAGAAGGGGGTGTGCAGGAGGCAGCTGATCGATGTTTCTCTCTCATCGATGTTTCTAACTCTCTATCCCTCTACCTTCCTCTCTGTAAAAAATCAATAAAATATATTAAAAAAAGAAAAGAATCAACCAATGAATGCATGAATAAGTGGAACAACAAATCTCAATCTCTCTGCCCTGACCAGTTTTGCTCAGTGGGGATAGAGCATCGGTCTGTGGACTAAAGGGTCCCGGGTTTGATTCCGGTCAAGGGCATGTACCTTGGTTGCGGGCACATCCCCAGTGGATGTTTCTCTCTCATCGATGTTTCTGGCTCTCTATCCCTCTCCCTTCTTCTCTGTGAAAAACCAATAAAATATATATTTTTTAAAAAATCTCAATCTCTCATATTTCTCTCTCTCTCTCTTTCTCTCTCTCTCTGCCAAATCAATAAAATAATTTTAAGTGTTCATACCTACTGTGTCTCTCTATAATTTCTGTTGCTAATTTAAAAGCTCAGATAACGCTAAGGATGCGAATAAAAGTTTGAACCGATGTTGGGGGCAGACGGAGGTGGAAGTAAGTGTTTCTACGAGGGCAGGGGTTGTGGGTCCTTAAGGGAAGAGAATTTGCCAGACAGGACAGAGGGCTTTCCGGGGAGGAGGGCACACAGGTGCCAGGCCAGGAGAGGTGGGAGGGCAGGAGCAGTTGGGGGCACCCGGAGTACAAGATGCAGGTGTGGGTGTGCACAAGGGGTGGAGTGGGGAGGACATGGGACCCTGGGAGAGGGGATCAAGTTCGCAATCGTGCAGCTGCTGGCGGCCCAGAGAGGACCGGGGCTTGAACAGGGCGAGCATTTGATTCTCGCTCACGGTAGGGAAGGGCACGGGCCAGCTCCTACCAGCTTCCTGCTCCCTTTCCGTGTGTGTGGCTGCCTCCCTCCGTCAAGGTTTGGCTGGCGGTCCGAGGTGGCTGCTGCAGCTCCAGGCTTCGTGTCTGTTCCAGGCGGGAGAAGAAGGTGGTGGTGTTGGGAGGGGCAAAGGCGGCCCTTAGGCGATTGGACAGTGAGTCAAACAGAGGATGAAACCGTAGGCCACACACCCCCCAAGAGCAGGAACGGGCAGGTTACCTCCCACGGGACAAACCTGGCCCGGCTGCCTGTCTCGGTAAATAAAGTTGTTTTTTTAAAAATATATATTTTAATGACTTTTTTACAGAGAGGAAGGGAGAGGGATAGGGAGTTAGAAACATCAATGAGAAACATCATTAATCAGCTGCCTCCTGCACACCCCACACTGGGGATGTGCCCGCAACCCAGGTACACGCCCTTGACCGGAATCGAACCTGGGACCCTTCAGTCCCCAGGCCGACGCTCTGTCCACTGAGCCAAACCGGTCAGGGCAATTAATTTCCTTTTGACGTGCCCGGGGCCACTAGTAACAAATACATGTAATTACATTAGAGACCACCCAGGACGCGAACACCGGGCACGGATTGATGGAGTTGCTTTGAGGGTGCCTGCAGCAAGACGGGACCAACACCCATGGCGCTGGTATCATCCAGCCCCGTTGGTGACACTCGGCTCAGCTCCTGCCGGCCGGCCCTTCCTCACAGCCTGGGGGACCTCGCTCCTCTGCTCCCTGCAACCTCGCCGCCACCGGTGTCCCCACGCCACCTCCGGGCCGGTGCCTGCGTGTTTGCACACCTGCTGATGGTTAAGGGAGGCTCGGAGTCCTCACGCCCCGAAGGCTGAGAAGCGTGGGTTTTATGAGCCACTGCAGGGAGCAGAGGCGCCAGCTTTGACCAGGAGCCTCCGTGGGTTTAGGGGTCATCAGGTGCGAGATCCCACCGTGACCCGACAGAGGCGCGTGCCGAACACCGGGCCGGGGCCAGCCATTTAAGTTACTGATTTCTTATTGCAGAGGGAGAGGGAAGGAGAGAAAGATTTGTTGGGCCACTTATTTAGGCGTTCATTGGTTGACTCTTTTTTTTTTGCCGGGGACAGCGAGAGAAGGAAGGGCCCAGGAGAGCAGGAGAGGGACCGGGTGGGGAAGTGAGCTGGGCTGGGCTGCTTTGGTTCGCTAAGAAGTCGGAAAAAGGGGACGTTGGGGTCAGGTTCAGGGGGTGTGCCTGGGACGAGCTGCCGGTGCCCAATGCTGCCCTGGTTGCAAGCCTTGTGGGGTCCCTTCGAGTTTAGGAGACACAGGCCTGGGGCAAGGGTGGGGGCGGGGGGGGGGAGAAGCTGGAGAGGGGGAGGGGAAAGGCTCGGTGTGCTCCCAGGAGCCATTGGTTGATTCTGGTGTGTGTCCGGACAAGGAGTCCAACCGAAACCTGGGCGTAGTGGGACCATGCTCTAACCACTGAACACCCGACCAGGGCTGCCTTTTTTTTTTTTTTTTAAATCCGGGTGCTGGATAATTGGCATGTCCATTTGAAATGAACCCCTCAAGCTGTCTGCTTCTGAAATGTACTCCCATATATACACAGACACACACATTGGAGTCCAATAAAGACTTTTTTAAAAAAGTTATTGCCAGGGAAGCAAATTATCAGATAAGATAACTCATTAGCGTCTCAGACTTTTGAGAAACAGAATTAAAGGGCATGGTGGTCACGAATCTGGGTATTTGAATCCCTGTTGGGCAACCAAGGCTGTGTGACTTGGGGCAAGTTACTTAACCTCTCTGACCCTCCATTGGTACATCTATGAGACAAAGATACCAGCTACTGGGCAAAACTGCCTAAGATCAAAGAGAGTAAAGCATTTAGTAGGATATTTGTCACAGAGCAGGTGTTTGATACATAATATGATGATCATTTTTAAAAATATGTTTCTATTGATATTAGACAGAGAGCAAGGGAGGGAGAGAGAGAAACATGGATTGCCTCCTGCAGGCCCCCTCCTGGGGCTTAAGCCCCCAATCCGGGGCAGCGGCCCTGACTGGAAATAGAACCAATGACCCCTCGGTGCATGGGGTGATGCTCAACCAACTGGACCACTTCGGCCAGGCCGTGTCATTTTTACCACCAATATGATACATTTAAAAATAGACAAAGAATATGAACACGTAAGTCACAAGACAGAACTACTGGGCACAGGCCCAGGTTGCAGGCTCCATCCCCAGTAGGGGGCGTGCAGGAGGCAGCTGATCAACGATTCTCATCATTGATGTTTCTATGTCTCTCTTCCTCTCTGAACTCAATAAAAATATATTTAAAAAAAATAAAAATAATTGTTAAGTCCCCCCAAAAAAGTAACAGGGAAACATGTTTATGATACATGGAATGAAAATAAGCAGGGCCCTGGCCAGGTGGCTCAGTCGGGTGGAGCGTCCGCCCGTATACAAATTTTTTTAAAATACATTTTATTGATTTTTTACAGAGAGGAAGGGAGAGGGATAGAGAGCTAGAAACATCAATGAGAGAGAAACATCGATCATCTGCCTCCTGTACATTCCCCACTAGGGATGTGCCCACAACCCAGGTACATGCCCTTGACCGGAATCGAACCTGGGACCCTCCAGTCCGCAGGCCGATGCTCTATCCACTGAGCCAAACCGGTCATGGCATCTGTATACAAATTTAAAAAAAGTTTTCGGGTTTGAGTCCCCATCAGGGCACACGCCTAGGTTTCCAGTTTGATCCCCACTTGGGGCGCGTACAGAAAGCCGCTGATCAATGTCTCTCTCTCTCTCCCTTCCTCTCTCTCTAAAAGCGATAAAAACATGTCCTCAGGCAAGGATTTAAAAAGTAATGACAAGCAGGACCTAGAAGTGCTGTGCAATGTACCACCCTCAACAAGAAAGGGAAGAAAACTATAATTTTTCAATGATTAGGACCCATAGCAAATAACGGTGATGGGACCACCACTGGTTTTTCTTTCTGTCTTTGGTATATATATATAATTGATTCCAGAGAGGAAGGGAGAGGGAGAGAATGATAGAAACATCATTGATGAGAGAGATTCATTGATTGGCTGCACGTGCCCCACTGGAGCCCACAACCCAGGCAAGTGCCCTTGACTGGAATCGAACCTGGGACCCTTCACTCCGCAGGCCAACGCTCTATCCACTGAGCCAAGCCAGCTGGGGCTGTCTGGGGCTTATCGTAGCTGCCAAGCTCTCTACACCAGCACGGGGGCCCTGGGGTGAGCACAGAGAAGGGAAATCACCTGCAGACTGAAGAGCCTACGTCCTCTGACCCGGCCGGGACTCAGCTCCGGAGGTGGGGAATGGAGCCCAAGCGCACACACGATTATCCCAGTGGGAACCCCAGTGGGAACCCCAGTGGGAACCCCAGTGGGAACGGTGCAAACGCCCACAGCAGGGGCTGGGGACACAAATCGCAGGCCCCGAGATCCCCTGGGCGGGCGTGAAGAGTTATGAAGAGCGTGAGGCACCTTGGCGAGTGCTTATTTGTGCTTCAAATCATGTGTAAAACCACAGGGTATCAAATGACGCATGGCGCCACCTTCTCCGTGCCTGTTTGTGTGTCTATGTGTGTGTATTACACATAATGTACAGATGTACGTAATCTCCTCTGTTACACATATACCCACAGGGGGAGGAGAATATGCATACACATACACAACACAGAGGGGACCTTATACACACAGGGGGATAGATAGATGCATACATACTTACTAGAGGCCCGGTGCACGAAATTCGTGCATGGGAGGGGTGTGTCCCTCAGCCTGGCCTGCACCCTCTCCAATCTGGGACCCCTCAAGTCCCTCTCACAATCCAGGACTGCTGGCTCCTAACCGCTTGCCAGCCTGCCTGTCTGATCATCCCTAACCACCTCTGCCTGCTGGCCTGATCGCCCCTAACCACCTCTGCCTGCCGGCCTGATCGCCCCCAACTGCCCTCCCCTGCCAGCCTGATTGCCCCTAACTGCCGCTGCTTCGGCCCTCGCCACCATGGCTTTGTCTGGAAGGAAGTCGGACGTCCGGAAGATGTCCCGTTGACCCAGTCTAATTAGCATATTACCCTTTTATTAGTATAGATATACATACTGTATGTCACTGTGAAATATGCATATGAAACTGGGGGGGGGGGGGGAGACCAGGAACTAACAACACAATTTTACAAAGACAATATCTGGAAAGAGATGTGTCAGAATGCTGCTACAATAATAACAATAATAATAATAACAATAATAATGGTGGGATTTGTCCCATGAATTTAGGAAACTCACAGACTTCCATGGAGACAATCCATAAAAACTTGACTTAAGACTCCACTGTAAGCCCTGGCCAGGTAGCTCAGGTGGTTAGAGCATCGCCCCAATACACCAAGGTCGCTGGTTCAATCCCCAGTCAGGGCACAGACAAGAATCGACCAATGAATGCATCCATAAGTGGAACAACAAACTGATGTTTCCCACCCCCACCTCCAAATCAATAAATTAAAAAACAATTAAAATGATAAGTTGAAAAATTACTCCACTTTAAGCCAAGAGGCATAGAAAAAATTATGAAAGCAAAATAGGATAAATCTGACTTTTAAATGTAAAATAGAGCTATAAGAAAATATAAGCACCCTGGCCAGTGTGGCTCAGTTGGTTGGATGTCATCCCGGGCACCCAAAGGTTGTCAGTTCGATTCCTGGTCAGGACACATGCCCGGGTTGGGGGCTTGATTCCTGGTGGCGAGGGGTGCAGGGGACAGCGGATCTGTCCATGTTTCTGTCTCTTAATGTTTCTCTCTCTCTCTCTCTAAAAATATCAATAAGAACATATTTTTTTAAAATAATTAAATGAATACTGCTAGAATGGTTTTCAGATGCAAACCAAACCATCCTCAGCCCAAATTCCCCACTCACCCCCTTTATCTAAACCTCACACACCAGTCCAGCCGGCGTGGCTCAGTGGTTAAGCGTGAACCTACGGACCAGGAGGTCACGGTTCGATTCCCAGTCAGGGCACAGGCCTGGGTTGCGGGCTTGATCCCCAGCGTGGGGCGTGCAGGAGGCAGCCAATCCATGATTCTCTCTCATCATGGATGTTTCTCTCTCTTACTCCCTCTCCTTTCCTCTGTAGTAAAATCAATAAAAACATATTTTACAAATAAAATAAAATAAATCTCACACCCCAGCCAATATGTCTCCTGCCCTAAGTCATCCAGGGCCAGGTATCAGATGCCAGAGACCCCCCTCTGACCCACCCCCTGCCCCCAGAATTTACATAAATAGCTCATTCTAAACTGCTTACCCTGCCCTGACTTGCCTTTCCCAAAGGAACCCCAATAAAGGCTCCGACCAGGCCTCCCCCAAAACCTCACCCCATCCCTACCCCCTCTTTTCTGTCGGGGCCAAACCTGGTGCTCCCCCCTGTGGCCCTGCCTGGGAAATGTAAATAACAAACATCTTTAAGAAGATTGACACTCCCTGTCATCACTCGATCACCTGCACCCTTTAACATCCAAATTTTAGGACAACAGGTTCAGGGGACGAGGGCCCGGATTCTGTTGGGGGCCATTGTTAAGCCAACCAGGGTGGCGAGACCAGAGGGGGGAGGGGAGACAGGGGGACAGGGGGCACTCAGACCGGACCCTGGGAGGGCCTGGGGGCAGGGGCAGGGGCAGGGGCCGGGTGTGGGAGGGACAGGACGAGGGCAGGGGACTGTGGGAATGAGGTGCGGAACGGAGTGAAGAAATAAAATGAAGTCACTGTGGTCAGGTTGCTAAATTACTAAATCCAAGTAGGTCGAGGTGTGAGGAAATGCGTCTATTCTGGTTTTCACTCGCCTGGGAACGTAAATGTGTGAGTTTTCCAGGCCCGTGTCCATGCCTGGAGAGAGGTATTAGGTGACCCCTGGTTACCCCCTGAGGGGTCCACACGCCCAGACCAGCTGACTGGGAACGTCCTGGACCAATTCTCGGACTCCACTCACAACCCTCTCTCACCAGAGGTTGTGGACCCCCGTCCCTCCGCCCCCCCGCCCCCCGGCTCTCCAGCTCCCCAACCAGTTCTCCAAGCCTCCAGATACCAGCCGATGTCCAACAATTCAATTCAATTCTGATGCTCCCCAGAGCTGTCGGAGGGAGCGTGGGTCCCCCAGGTTATGGGCTCAGTCCCCAAGTCAGCCCCCACCCCAGACACCAGCCCCCTAAGTCCTGGGTACTTCTGACCAACTGGCTATAAATTGGGAATTTCCATGACCCCCTCCGCAGGCTCAATCATTCGCTGTGGCAACTCACGGAGCTCAGGGAAACCCTTTACTTATAGTTTATCCGTTTATTACCAAGGATGTGATGAAGGGTACAGGTGAAGAGCCTGATGAAGAGGTACTCAGGGCCCTAGCCGGTTTGGCTCAGTGGATAGAGCGTTGGCCTGCAGACTGAAGGGTCCCAGGTTCGATTCCAGGAAAGGGCACGTGCCCAGGTTGTGAGCTCAATCCCCAGTAGGGGGCGTGCAGGAGGCAGGTGATCAAGGATTCTCTCTTATCATTCATGTTTCTATCTCCCTCTCCCTCTCCCTCTCCCTAACTCTCTCTGAAATCAATAAAAATGTATTAAATTTTTTTAAAGGTGCCTAGGGCAAGGTCTATCCATCCACTTTCAAAAAAGAGATGTGCCGAAGCCGGTTTGGCTCAGTGGATAGAGTGTCGGCTTGAGGACTGAAAGGTCTCAGGTTCGATTCCGGTCAAGGGCATGTACCTGGGTTTCGGGCACATCCCCAGTAGATGTGCAGGAGGCAGCTGATTGATGTTTCTCTCTCATCGATGTTTCTAACTCTCTATCTCTCTCCCTTCCTCTCTGTAAAAAATCAATAAAATATATTTTTTTAAAAAAAGAGAGGGATGTAACTGACATAAAACATTGTGCAAGTTTAAGGTGAACGGCGTGTTGACCCGGTACATGTATGTATTGCAATAGGATTACCGCCTGGGTTGGCCAACACCTCCATCATGTGATCAGGTCACTGCGTCAGGATTTGGTTCTTGTGGTGGGAACAATTAAGGTCTAGTAGTCTCTCAGTAACTTTGCCGTTTATAATACGGTGTTGTTGCTTCTAATTACTATGCTGGGCATTCCATCTCCAGGACTTCTTTACGGGGTGGGGAGTTGATCTTTATCTTACTTAAAAAAAATTTTTTTTTAAATTGATTTTTAGAGAGAAAGGACGGGAGAGGGAGAGATAGAAACAGTAATGATGAGAGAGAATCATCGATCAGCTGCCTCCTGCACTCCCCCTACTGGGGATCGAGCCTACAACCCCGGGCATGTGCCCTTGACCGGAATCGAACCCGGGCCCTTTGGTCCATAGGCCGAAGCTCTATCCACTGAGCCGCACCCGCCAGGGCATGTGCAGCTTCTAATCTAAAGCATTCAATTCATGAGTTTGTTTTCATTTATTTTTTTTTACAGTTCTACGGAGGAGAAATGAACATATAGTTAACTGTACATCCATTGGGTAAATTTTGACATACGTGCACCCCTCTGTGAAGCTGTCACCACAATCAAAATGGTGAGCGCATCGTCACCCCCGACAAAGCCTCCTGTGCCCCAGTGTAATCCCTCCTTCCTCTCCCTTCCCACCCCACCTCCACCCCCAACACCCACCACCTGCTTTCTGTCAGTGAAAATTAGTTCACCTTGTCCAGACTTTTCGGTAAGTGGAGTCGAATGGAGGTCCTATTGTTTGCGTGGCTTCTTTCGCTAAGCGCGGTGCCGCCTGCCTCCTCAGTTCATCCCTCTGGGTGTCGAGCCGCATTCCCCGGCCCGAGCCGGCCAGTTGGCTGCTCCGCCTGCTCACGGACATTTGGGTTGTGTCCGGCGTGTGGTTACAGCAAACAAAGCAGCTGTGAGCACGTGCACGAGCCCTGGTCTGACCATGACCTGCCGGCTTCCTCTTCCCTTCGGTAAACACCCAGGCGTGTGATCGCTGGGCCACGTGAGTGATGTTTAACTTGGTCAAGACAAACTGTTTCCCAAAGTGGCCGAACCACTCGTACCCCTTCCAGCAGCAGGGGAGCTCCACTGCTCTCTCTCCTGGGTCTTGCAAATTCTATTTATTATTTGAGAGAGAGAGAGAGAGAGAGAGAGGGAGAGAGAGAGAGAGAGAGAGAGAGAGAGAGAGAGAGATTGATTTGGTGTTTGTTCCACTCATTCATTGGTTGATTCTTGCATGTGCCCTGAACGGGGATCGAACCCAAAACCTTGCTGTATGGGGACGACGTTCTACCCAACTGAGCCACCCGGCCAGGCCAGGCCTTCCAAGTTTTAGCCGCTCTCGTGGGTGTGTGATATTCAGACACCGTTTCCAGTGCCACTGTGTGGGGTTCCCCCCACATCCGGCCGTCCCCCCACAGCGGCGGGAGTCCTGCAGTCCAGCTCGGTTCCTACACTCCCACCTGGGGACAGCGTCAGAGCCGGCGGGCTGAGGGCTGGCTCCTCGCACTTGATGCCCGTGGTACGTCCAGGCCGGTCCCCTGTGCTTCTGACGGGCGCAGGGGAGCCTCCAGGGCCCCCTCCGCTGGTCTGATTAATATGCGAGAGCGGCTCCCAGAACTCAGGGGCAGGCATTGCCGACCGGGTCCCGGGTGTGTTGTAAGAGGGTCTGACAGGAGCAGCCGGATGGCTTTGGGAAGCTGTCCCTTTCTACCTGTGTTTCCGGACAGAAATAGTGTGGTGCTGGGGTTGGAGTGAGATCGGGGGCAGGGGCCAGGCCTGGGGAAGGGCCTGGTGTGTGTGTGTGTGTGTGTGTATGTGTGTGTGTGTCTGTGTGCGTCTCTGTGTGTGTGTCTCTGTGTGTGTGTGTGTGTGTGTGTGTGTGTGTGTGTGTGTGTGTGTGTGTGTGAATGGTGCTTTGTTACCAGGCCTGGTGGATGACAGCATCGGCCATTGGTGATTGAGGTCCACCTCCAGACCCTCTCCCTTCCCCGGGGGTCGGGGGTCGGAGGTTGGAGGTCAGGGGTGGGACTGAAAATTCCAACCCTCTAACCGGGTGGTTGGTTCCCTTGGCAACCAGCCCCACCCTTAGGTGCTTCCCGAGAGTCACCTCATTCACGTAACGCGGATGTGGTCTGAAAGGGGTTCCTGTGAATAAAAGGCGCCTTTATCACTCGGGAAATTCCAAGGGTTTTAGGCGCTTTGTGCCAGAAATGAGGATAAAGGCCCAATGGATGTTGTTATAAACCACAATATCAGAACATGCATAGAGCTTTTTTTAAAGAAATGTTTTTATTGATTTCAGAGAGACGAAAGGAGAGGGAGAGATAGAAACATCAACGATGAGAGGGAATCATTGATCGGCTGCCTCCTGCACGCCCCACACTGGGGATCGAGCCCACAACCAGGGCATGGGCCCTGACCGGGAATCGAACCCTGATCTCCTGATTCAGGGGTCGATGCTCAACCACGGAGCCACGCCGGCCAGGCGCATGGAACTTTTTGATGCATTTCAAAGTGAGCTGCAGAAACCAGTCCACTTCACCCCTAAGACCTCCAGTGAGCATATCATTAGTAAGAGCTGTGTTTGTTCCCAGCTGTGTGTTTTGAATGGGGTGACGTACATACCGGTACACGCACGAATCTTAATTCATGCGTTCTGAGAGAGACCCGCCTGACGCATGTGGCCTTCCTGCTGCTGTCCCCCCCGATCTGAGGGTTGAACAGCCCAGCACAGTGTCCTGTATAAAATGTCCCACCTCGCCCAGCCGGCGTGGCTCAGGGGTTGAGCATTGACCTCTGAACCAGGAGGTCACGGTTCGATTCCCAGTCAGGGCACAAGCCTGGGTTGTGGGCTCGATCCCCAGTGGGGGGTGTCCAGGAGGCAGCCGATCAATGATTCTCTTTCATCATTGATGTTTCTATCTCTCTCCTCACTTCCTCTCTGCAATCAATTTTAAAAAAAATGTCCCACCTTCCGGTCCGTCTCTCCCTTTCAAATTCCTGTAGCCTGGCCCCTTCTCGCCCTTGTGCGTCTAGAGCAGGATTCTCATCTCGGTACCAGGGCATTGAGGGGCCGTCCTGTGCCCCATGGATGTTGGTCAGTGTCCCTGACCTTGACCCTTTACCCCCACCTGTTGAAGCACCCATCTTATGTAAACACTGCTGTTGGAGCCCTGACCGGTTTGGCTCAGTGCATAGAGCGTCAGCCTGCAGACTGAAGGGTCCCAGGTTCGATTCCGGTCAAGGGCATGTACCTTGGTTGCGGGCACATCCCCAGTAGGGGGTGTACAGGAGGCAGCTGATTGGTGTTTCTCTCTCATTGATATTACTAACTCTCTATCCCTCTCCCTTCCTCTCTGTAAAAAATCAATAAAATATATTTCAAAGCAAAACAAAAACTGCTGTTGAAATATTTAACCCTGCTATTCCGGCTTCTGTAAACTCCTGCCTGCGTAAATAATAAGGAAAATAAGACCACTCCCATCCAGAGAGGCCGTACACTGTGCCCCAGACAGAGCTGTCGGTGCTGACACCAGGCCAGGCCTTGAGATGGGGTCTCACGGCCCCTTCCCAGCACGCAGGCCGTCTTTCTCAGAAGGCCCGGGGTCTCCTTCCAAATCTGGGAGACAAAGGGCTGGAAAAAGTGTCAATAGAGAGAGCTTCCTCCATGTTGGGGGCTCAGAATTTGAGAGACACATTCCTCTCTGGGCCTGCGCAGAATTTAATAATAAAATGTAACTCCCTTCCTCGAAGCGTGTCTTGGTTTTGTCTCTGGTCGTCCGTCACACTGTGGCACCCAGAAGTGCCACCAACATGACCAGACGTCCCCTCGGTGGACAGCATCGCCCTGTTGAGCACCGCTGGGTCAGCTTCTGCGGGTGACCCCTTCCGGGCTGTTCCGAGAGCAGTGGGCCTCCCTGGCAAGGGGGTGGGCACAACGCCTCCCGCAGAGCCGGCCAACCCACAGGGGACTCGGACACTCGCACGGGACAACACGGGCTCCCTACGGCCCCGGCCTGGGGACCAGCTTTGGAAAGGTGTCCAGGGGGGTTGTGACGGACGAGGCCTGGCCCCCCGGCCACCACAGAGGACACGTGTCTCCTGGGGACCAGGAGATGTTCGCCCCGGTTTTGTGTCTCGAGCCCCGCTGACGCCCATGGTGTGGGCGAGTGACGTCGGCTCTGTGAAGTGGGGATGATCAGAGTGCCAGGCCGGGCAGGGGATGAAGCGCACAGCTGCGTGGACCTGGCACCGCGCCCGGCACTGAGTCAGCGCTACGCCAGGGTTTGACACACGCAGTAAAACTATGACTCCCCACCTTGGAATGACAAGGGTGTCCCTGGCTGTTTGTATGTTGGCAAGGCGTGTCGGTGTCCCGAGCTGGGAGAGAGCTTGCCACATCGGGGAGCAATCCCAGGTCACAGAGGCAAAGTGGGCCCGGACCCAGCTCCCTCATAGCCCCCCACCCCCACCCCCTCCTCCACCCCGTCTTTCTCTTCTGCTGGCAGAGAGGCACTGTCCCACCTTCTGAATTCTGTGCTGGCTCAGGCCTCACCGCCTCGGCTTAACGTTGTCATTCAGCCCTGGCCGGGCAGCTCCGTCAGTCAGAGCATCGTCTGGATACGTCCAGGTTGTGGGTTCGATCCCCAGTCGGGGCGCATACAAGAATCCACCAACGGCCCCGGCCAGTGTGGCTCCGTTGGTTGGGCACCGTTCGTGCACCTAGAGGTCACCAGTTCGATTCCCCATCAGGCACATGCCGGAGAGGGGGGGAGGTTTCTGGCTCGATCCCCAGTGGGGGGGTGCGTGTACTCTGCGCACACTGATTGGTGGCTTACTGCATTGTCCATATAGGACAAGGGCTTAGGGTATTTGGCAGGTGTGGATTGGTGGTCCAATGTATAGTCCATATAAGGTACCTGGTTAGTCACTCAGGTATTTCTGGGCTGCAGGTTACGTCATACCCCGCCCACCAGTTGGGGGAGGGAGGCTCTATCACTGACCTTCTGTGTCCATCGCCATCACCATTTCTCCCTCTCCAACTTCGACCCTTTCACTAATAAGGACTCTCGAGATTACACTGGGTCATCTCATCATATCAAGATCCTTAACTGGGCCTGGCCAATGTGGCTCAGTTGGTGGAGTATCATCCAAAAGGTCACTGGTTCCTGGCCTGGCCGCATGCCCAGTTTCTGGCCTGATCCCGAATAAGGAGCATGCAGGGGGCAGCCGATCGATGCTTCTCTCTCACTGAAATCAATACAAAGCATTTAAAAAAAATTTTTTTTAATAAATAAGTGATAAACTAGAAAGATCTTTAACTTGATCGCATGTTCCTTTTGCCATGTAATGTCACATGCTCCCAGGTTCCAGGATTGTTAGGGGGGACGTCTTGGGGGAGTGGGGGTCACTCATTTGTCCACCACTGTTTTCCCAGCGCCTGGCTCTGAATGGGCGCTGTTCTGTAGGAGTTGCTGAATATGTGAATGAATGAATGAATGAATGAATGAATGAATGAATGAATCACAAGGAGCACAAAGGGCAGGTTGGATGTTGGGTGGAGCCGGTTTTGGGGGACTGAGGGCCAAAGAGGAAGTACCAGTCCCAGGAGGAAGTGGGGCGGCACCCCTGGCCAGGGCAGGGGGACGAGAGGAGAGGCAAGGATGAGCAGGACCAGCAGGGCCGGCCGGAGGGGAGGCGAGAGGCAGATGATGAAGCAGTGATTGGATGTCCTGTTCTCCCACTTGAGGTGGCCTCCCGCCCACCTACTCACCGCCCTCGCCCTCGGGGCTGGGCCCAGGCCGCCCTGGAGCCACTGGGGGGGAGGAAGAGAGTGTGTGTGTGTGGGGGGGGGGGTGAGGGAATGCCCGAATGCCCAACTGGCACAGCTGGTTTGGCAGGTCCTGGCATCTTGGCAGAGAAAAGTGCCAGGGATAAGTGAGGATGTTGCTGGGAGCAGCCAGGAGGACCGGAAGGCGGGGGAGGGGCGGCTGCTTTGTTCACTGGTCCATCCCTGTGGACCCCAGACTCTCATGTCCAACACCCCCACCCACCCCAGACCTCACTTGGCCGGTCCATCCCAGCCTCAGGGACCAGGAACCTGACTCCCACTCCCAACCTTTGTCCTCAGACCCGGGAGTCCAGGCCCCCAGCCCCTCCTCCCTCAGACCCAGGGGTCCAGGCCACCAGCCCCTCCTCCCTCAGACCCAGGAGTCCAGGCCCCCAGCCCCTCCTCCCTCAGACCCAGGGGTCCAGGCCCCCAGCCCCTCCTCCCTCAGACTCAGGGGTCCAGGCCCCCCAGCCCCTCCTCCCTCAGACCCAGGGGTCCAGGCTCCCAAGACTTCGGGTTCCTCACACTTTGTCACCATCTGGCTTTACCTCCCAAAACCCCTGTCTGGGTACCTTTCCCTTCTTTTGTGATGAGGTTCTCAGATCATCCCCCCTCCCCCCCAGCATCCCTCCTCTGAGCCCAGGGTGGGGGTCCCCAGCCATGCTCGCCCCTAGAGGAGACCAGGCGTGGCCGGCCCCCACCAGGCCTGCCGCCCAGCCCCAGCCCAGCCAGGAGCCGGTGGGAGCGGCCTGTGAGTGTGTGGGTGGGGCTGGGGCTGCAGTCTCAGTATCGGCCCTGGGGCAGGCTCCTCGATGGGGATGGAGTAATCAGGGTGGAGAGCAGGGGAGGTTTCTACAACCTGCGCACCCCAAGATGGACCCGCTGATTAGAGGGGAGGCGGGGGGACCGTCGTGCCGGCTGGCAGGTGTCAGCGCCCTCCTCCCACCCCGCCCAGCAGGTCTTCTCCTCCTCCTCAAAGGAGCCTCCATGGCCTCGGAGACACTGGCACCCCCACCCGTGACCCAGACACCCACGGCCCACCCTCTTCCCAGGTCCGGATGTCACAGTGTCCCAGTTTCATCTCAGTCTGGGTCATGGGAGTCCAGGCCCCCGGCCCCTCCTCCCTCAGACCCAGGAGTCCAGGCCCCCAGCTCCCTCCTCCCTCAGACCCAGGGGTCCAGGCCCCCAGCTCCCTCCTCCCTCAGACCCAGGGGTCCAGGCCCCCAGCCCCTCCTCCCTCAGACCCAGGGGTCCAGGCCCCCAGCCCCTCCTCCCTCAGACCCAGGGGTCCGGGCCCCCAGCCCCTCCTCCCTCAGACCCAGGGGTCCGGGCCCCCAGCCCCTCCTCCCTCAGACCCAGGGGTTCAGGCCCCCAGCTCCCTCCTCCCTCAGACCCAGGGGTCCAGGCCCCCAGCCCCTCCTCCCTCAGACCCAGGGGTCCGGGCCCCCAGCCCCTCCTCTCTCGGACCCAGGGGTCCAGGCCCCCAGCCCCTCCTCTCTCGGACCCAGGGGTCCAGGCCCCCAGCTCCAGCCCTGCTCCTCACCTCCATTGAGATTCCTTGTCCCGGCTCCAGGCTCTGGGAGCCCTGCCCCCAGGCTCTGCCCTCTTGGGAAGCCTGCCTCTCAGCAGCCAGAGCTGCCCTCCCCAGCGCTCCCAGCATCCCCGGCGATGACTCGCTTTTAATGGAAAGGTCAGGTTCTGAAGGTGACCATGGCCTGGATTCTGTGGAAATAAGACCTCATGACCCCGTGACCTCCCTTTGCCCAGGTCTGAACTCCAAGAGCGAAATAGCACCTCCTGGGGCCGGAGACAGGCCCAGGGACCGATGGGGCCGGGCAGGGGGCTGTGCTCCGGGCTCCCCACCTCCACGCTCCGCCTCCTGCTCCCCTTTCCCACCCGAGGAGGTCTGAGGCCGAAGGGGACCCGCTGGTGGTCGGTGGCGCCCACAGGTGGTGGGTGATCCTGTGCATCTTCCCAGGAGCTCACTGGGGCAGAGGGCATGTCCCCGGCTCGGCCCAGCCCTGGCCTGGAGGGGAAACTTCCCAGCTGTCTCCTCTTCAGCCTCTAGATCAGCGGTTCTCAACCTGTGGGCCGTGACCCCTTTGGCGGTCGAACGACCCTTTCACAGGTGTCGCCGAAGACCCTCCTGCCCATCAGATATTGACATGACGATTCATCACAGTAGCAACATGACAGTGATGAAGCAGCAACGGAAATAATTCTATGGTTGGGTCACAGCATGAGGAACGGTATTGAAAGGGCCAGAAGGTTGAGAACTGCTGCCCTAGGCCTTTGCCTGCACCAGGCCCTCCACCGATGCCTCCTCCACGCGGGCCCTCGCCTGGCGAGTGTCCGCGGGGGCGTCCTTGCCTGGACCTCCCCGAGAGGCTGGGCATCTCCAGGCGGGACGCCAAGCGGATGAAGTTGCCCAGGCCAGCAGTCTATTCAGCTGGGACTTGGCCGCCTGTGTCAGCCTCAACCTCCTAGAAGCCACATTTTTTTTTTAAAAAGTAAAAAATGTTTCGTTTATTTTTTTCTCACCTGTTTGGTGAGACTCGTTTTAGGAATGTGTTTTATTTAATCCGATACATCCAACATAACCGCATTTCCGCGTGTGATCAGGATGCACTTACTCGTGGGACACCTTACGTGCTGTATCTCCATGCGATGCTCGGTTTCCAAGAGTTAGATTGAGACGTGGTCTTACCAAAGGGAAGTACTTTACACTGTTCCTGGTTTTACAGTTAAATGAAAGTTAAATAAGATCGGGAATGTTCACGCCTTGGGCCACGTGTGCCCCATTCCAGTGGTCAGCAGCCTCAGGCGGCCGGTGGCTCCTGTGTTGGACGGCACAGCTCTAAGCCGTGTTTACTTACCTCTCTCATATGGGGAGGCAATGCCAGGCCCTGACCCAGAGGAGGCCTCCTCAGATATTAGTCAGAGAGATGGATGATGGGTGGATGGATAAATGGAAGGAAGGATGGATGAAGGGATGGATGATGAGTGGATGGATGGATAAATGGAAGAATGGATAGATGGATGGAAGGATGGATGATGAGTGGATGGATGGATAAATGGAAGGAAGGATGGATGGAGGGATGGATGATGAATGGATGGATGGATAGATGGAAGGATGGAAGGAAAGAAGGAAGGAAGGAAAGAAGGAAGGAAGGAAGGAAGATAAATGGATAGAAGGATGGATGGGTGGATGGATGGATGAATGGAAAGATGAATAGATGAATAAAAGGAAGGAAGGAAGGAAGGAAGGATGAATGGATGGATGGATGATGAATGGAAGGAGGGAAGGATGGATGGATGGATGAATAAATGGAAGGATGGATAGAAGGAAGGAAGGAAGGATGGATGGATGACAAATGGAAGGATGGAAGGATGGATGGATAAATGGAAGGATGGAAGGATGGATGGAAGGATGGATGGATGGATGGAAGGATGGAAGGATGGATGGATGGATGGATGGATGGATGGATGGATGGATGGATGGAAGGATGGAAGGATGGAAGGATGGATGGATGGAAGGATGGATGGATGGATGGATGGAAGGATGGAAGGATGGATGGATGGAAGGATGGATGGATGAAAGGATGGATGGATGGAAGGATGGAAGGATGGATAAATGGAAGGATGGATGAGTGGATGGAAGGATGGAAGGATGGAAGGATGGATGGAAGGATGGAAGGATGGAAGGATGGATGGATGGAAGGATGGATGGATGTGCAGTCACTGCTGCTCCCAGCGCCTCATCCGGCCGGCCCTGGGTTCCCACTTCCTCTTCCCATCCCACTCCAAGTCTGCTCCCTGTCCTCCAGGTGCCCAGCCCAGACCCACGTCTGGGGGTCAGTGGCCTCCATGACTGGCCCTCCCTCCTGACACTGAGGAAGATGCTACTCTGGCGTCTTCTGCCACCTCCTTCGGAGCCTGGGCCCCTCACCCTCTACAGTCAGGCGTCGCATCCCCCATCCCCATCCCACTCCCTGAGATCTAACTGGCTCCTCCACGGACCACCCGCCACTAGCTCCCCATCAGCCCGTGATGACTCATTTCTTCCACCAACAGCATTCACTGAACATCGGCTGCGTTCGGGGCACGCTTCCAGGCGCTGCCTCCGGATCCGACAGGGGACGAGCCCTGTCTCCATGGGGTTGGCCGTCCGATAAGGAGACAGGCAGTCGGTCAGCAAGACCAAGAAGGAACCCATTCAGGACGTCCATGTGGTGAGAGCTATGGAGGAACGTCAAACAGGAGAGGGGGGTGGAGACAGTGGCAGGAGAGCTCAGAGGGGGTGTGAGGAGCCGACTTGGTGAAGGGCCATGGCTGAGGAACAGCATGTCAGACAGGGAACAGCATGTCAGACAGGGAACAGCATGTCAGACAGGGAACAGCAGGTGCGAAGGCCGGAGGTGGTACATTCCCTGGGTCGCCGGGTCCTCTCCTTCGGCAGGTCCCATCCTCCAGAGACAGTCTCCAGGCCCGCCTTCTCCCCTCAGCATCTCCTACACCCCCATGGGGTCTCCCTGGGTCTCTCTGTCCCCCAGCACTGCCCCTGCCTTTCCCTTCCTGTCTCCCTCGGGGACCTGGGAACTCTGCAACCTTCAGACTCTCCCTCCCCCTGGAACTCCAAGCTTCTGGCTGGCACGGTGCCCCCCTGGGGTCCCCACAGCTGGGGGGGCAGGTGACAGAGGTCAGCAGAGGTCCCACAGGGAGCACAGGGCAGGGTGCCACCGCCTCAGAGCCAGGCACGAAGGGTCTTTGAAGGTGGAGCAAGGGCGAGGTGGCCCAGGCCCGGGCCGGGGGAGTCCCCGCTCAGCCCCACCATCCTGCCGCCAGGGCAGTCCAGACCCCGGTCAGGCCCAGCTGGCCCTCTGGGTCCCCCGCGCCCTGCAAGGGAGCCCTTTCACAGATGAGAACAGCAGGGTTGAGATTGAAGGTAACCAAGACAGGATTCAAACTCAGTCATGGTGAGGGGGGAGGCTCCCCACACCACAGCCTCCAAACTGGCCTTTCGGCAGATGAACTGAGTGGACAGGACACCCCAAGACGACTGTCTTCTGCCCACCCTCAGACTGAGGGCGGGCAATGCTGTGTGACCTTGGGCCAGTCACCCCGCCTCTCTGAGCCCCCTCTGTGCCTGTCACACGAGTCTGACCCTCCTCCTCGGGCTCACCTTGCAAACTAACTGGTCAGCAAATGGAATTTTAAATACGGGTATTTTTTGTTTTGTTTTGCCTCATTCAACCAAAATTCCTCTGGCCCATACGAGGAAAACGAGGAGGAATGGCTAGAAAGATTCAACCGAAATGTTCATTCACGACGGCTGCTTCTGTGGGTAGGAGGAGGGTCCCAGGAACCCTTCTTTTCTTTCTAGATTTAGCTGCTCAGACATCAAAACAACAACGAGCCCTGGCCGGTGTGGCTCAGTGGATAGAGCGTCGGCCTGTGAACGGAAAGGCCCCGGGTTCGATTCCCGGTCAGGGCACATGCCCGGGTTGTGGGCTCGATCCCCAGTAGGGGGCGTGCAGGAGGCAGCCGATCCATGATTTTGTCTCATCATGGATGTTTCTATCTCTTTCTTCCTCTTCCTTCCTCTCTGAAATCAATAAAAATATATTTTTAAAAAATGATAAAAAAATAAATAAACAACAGTGAGGCTCACACACTCCCCTTCGCCTCCAAAAGAAGTCGCTGTTGGTGAGGAGATTGGTCCCGGCAACCAACTCCAGGTCGGAGGGCGGGGAGACCAGCGCTGGGGTAGCCGGGTCGTGGGGGCCGGGGGAGCAGAGGGGTCACGGCTTTACTGAGCCACCTGAGAAGTGTTCCATCCGGTCCTCACAGCAGCCCAGTGCACAGGTGCCTCTCACAGTTGGGGAAACTGAGGCTCAGGAGGCGAGGGGACGGGTCCCAGGTGCTGCAGCTGGGAGGTGCGGGAGCTGGGAGTCCACCCGGCACTGTGACCCTCAGCCCCCACGTCTGAGCGTCTCTGTGCCTCGGTGTCTCTCTGTGTCTCCCTCGGTCTCTGACCCTCTTGTCTCTCTGTGTCTCTCTGTCTCTCCGTGTCTCTCTCTCCTTTGTTCTCTGTGTCTCCCTCGGTCTCTGACCCGCTCTCAGTGCCTTTGTCGCTCTGTTTCTGCCTCTGCCCGGCTGTGAGTTCCTGCCTCTCTGTGCGTCTGGTCTCTGCCTGGGTCTCTCTGTCTCTCGCCGTCTCTGCCCCTCCGTGTCTCCCCCGGTCTGTGCTGCGCAGCCGCGTCTCCCTCTGGCTCCCACTCTGCCCAGCCGGGTCCCAGCACTCAGCAAAGAGTCTCACAGACAGGAGGCGCTCAGTCAACATTTATTCCCTTTTTATTTTTTTTAATTGATTTTTTACAGAGAGGAAGGGAGAGGGATAGAGAGTTAGAAACATCGACGAGAGAGAAACATCGATCAGCTGCCTCCTGCACACTCCCCAATGAGGATGTGCCCACAACCCAGGTACGTGCCCTTGACCGGAATCGAACCTGGGACCCTTCAGTCCACAGGCCGACGCTCTATCCACTGAACCACACCTGTCAGGGCTCAGTTAATATTTCTTGAGCGAATAAAGGAACGAATGAACGAGAGAATGAATGAATGAATGAATGAATGAATGAATGAGTGAGTGAATGAATGAAGTCTCTGAGCCGGGATTAGCTGCTTTGCCAGATGAGCAGACCCAGGCTGCAGGGGGCACAGCGAGCCCAGAGCAGCAGCCCGGAGGCCCCAGCGCGGGGCGACGCTGCACCCCTGGACTCTGCCCCGCGCGCTCCAGGGCCGGCCGCCACCCCTCCTCCCCACTCTCGGGGAAGGGAGGCTCCCTCCCGGCCTCTCCCCGCGGTCGGAGGCGTGGGTAGCAGCTGGGAGAACCGGCTGGGAGCTGCCCCTCCCCTTGGGCGCGGAGGTAGGCACCTGGCGGGTTCCCCCGGTGGCAGACGCCGCCGCTGCACACACGGGTCCCGCGCCGCGCCGTCTGCTCCCTGCACGTCCTGCCCTCCCCGCCCGCGCCCGCCGCCATGGACGGGCCCGCCGAGCCCCGGACCTCGGGCCTGTGGGGCACCTACGAGAACAACATCTCCGAAATCGGGTGAGGACCCCCCGCCCCCCGCGCCCCGCGCGCCCCAGGAGGTGGCCTGAGCGGAGAGCCAGGGGCCTCGGGCCGAGCCGGTCCGGCCTCCTGCAGCCTCGGCCCCGGGACTCGGCTGGACGGCGGCGGCCGCTGCCACTCGGGGTGCCGGCGCTGGTGCCGCCCCGAGGGAGTGGGGGGCCGGGGCCGCCCCGAGTTCCCGGCCAGGATGCGGGGCGCGCGTCCCTCGTGGGGCTGAGCTCTCCGTTTGCCGAGGGGTTGGAGCGGGCGCGCGCGCGCGGCGAGCGGAGGGTTGGGGCGCAGTAGTTGCTCACGAAACAGAGAACCTGTTGCACCCTTTCTTCCCTGGACGCCCCAGCAAGCCCTCAAGTCGGGGTGCCCTTCCTCACAGCAGCTCAGAAGGCACCCTGGCTCCGGCTCCGTCTGGGGTGATGGGAGCGCAGAGGTGGGTGGGGGTCAGGATGGAGCCGAGTCCCAGAGCAGAGGCTGTGTGTGTGTGGGGGGGGGGGCGGCCCCCCACATCTCATCCGGGAGGTTGGGACAGAGCACTCCCCGCCGCTGGAGCCTGACTCCTTCCTCCCTGGGGAGGGGCAGACACTGCCAGAGCCCCCAGTTCCCGACGGGGAAACTGAGGCTCCCAGGGAACGTGCCTGAGCTCACCCGGCCAGGAGCAGGTGCGAGCCGGGCGGTCTGCCCCCAGAGTCTGTGGTTTCTTGTCTCCTCCGCAGCATCGGGGACACCCCCTCCCCGTGGCTCCATTTCTCAGCCGAGTCCACGGAGGCTCAGAGAGGGCCGGTGGCCGGCCCAGGGCCACACAGCAAGCTGCTGACATGGTCTCCAGCTCCCAGGCCAGGGTCTCCCCGCTGAGGGAACACTGCATCCGGCCCACCCCCGCTCCCCGCCCTCACCCACAAGCTGGGCACTGAGAGGCCTCCCCGGTGCCCCAGATTCCAGAGATGGGAGCAGCTGGGTTCTAATTGCTGTGTGACCCGGGCAGGCCTCATGGTGTCTCTGGGCCTCCCAGGCCGGGGGAGCCAGCGGGCTGGTCCCAGCTTTGCTTGAGGGAGGTCTGGGCGTTCTCTTCTCCGGGCCTTGCGGGTTCTGCGGTTTCTCCTCCAGAGAGAAGCAGCGTCCCACCTGGGCTCCCGCCTCTAGGGAGGTTGCAGCCTCAGTTTCCTCATCTGGGAAATGGGCACAAATAACCTTCGCCTGTAAGACACGTCTGGACCGGACTGTCTGCGCCCCCTGGGTGCTGCTCCAGGGGCTTCCAACTTTCTTTCCACGAGCTTCTAGAATCCCCTGGACCCGGAGGGAGGGAGGCCTCTCATGAGGGCCCTTCACATCCCTTCTGGGAGCTCATCCCAGACCCCTCCACACACAACATCCCCACTGGACTCCGCGGCTTCCCAGAATGGCTCCTCCCCCGGGGTCGCCATCTCAGGGCTGGGCCCAGCTGTCACCAGGGTGACTCCCACGCACTGTCCTTGCCCCGTCCTCCCTCTGCCTCCCACGGCCTGGCCCTGCCCAGCCCCACTCCCCTCTAACCTGACTCTCTCCATTCCCGTGGCCCCAGCTCAGGCCTCCTCTTAGCCCCTGGAGCCTCGCCCTGGCCTCCCGCCTCCAGTCCTTCCTAGAGCTGCCCCTCCCCTGCTCCCAGTCCCCAAGCGACTCCTAGCCCTGGCACTCTGGCCTCCCAGCTCAGTCACCTCCCTTGACTTCGAATTTCCTGGCCACACCTCACCATTCCCTGCCCCAGGGCCTTTGCATATTCTGTTCCCTCTGCAGGGATTCCCCCCAACACACACACACACACACAAGTCTCTTCTAATCTCCACATCTCCCCCGGCCAGCCCCAGCTCCAGCCCCTTCCATGGCTCCCCAGTGCCCAGGGCAATGGTTTCCAAAACATTTTTAAGACACGGAGACCTATGGCCAAGAGGAATCTTGCTCCCAAACGGAACCACATCCGTCACAGAGATCAAGACAGAGCTGCCCCCATGTAAATAGGGGGAGCAGGCCTAGGCTCCCACCACCGGCTTCTCCTGTGGCTTCGCCTCTCTGCTCCCACAGCCCTCACCCCCCTCGCTAACTGGGCCCCATCTGGCTGCTCCCCCCCCCCACGCCCCTGCCCAGCCTGGGTCATCCCTGAAGTTTCTATTGCCTGGGAGGACCTCGCTCCTTCCCGTGGCAAGTTTCTGCTCGCACTTTAAGACGCGGCCACCGCAGGC
Organism: Myotis pilosus; assembly: GCA_036010255.1. Taxonomy (NCBI): domain Eukaryota; kingdom Metazoa; phylum Chordata; class Mammalia; order Chiroptera; family Vespertilionidae; genus Myotis; species Myotis pilosus. Next base: position 5,291,906 of record JASKON010000029.1, read on the forward strand.
AGGTCCTGGTCATGCTTGTCGTCTCCAACCCGTCCCCGCGGCACCAGGGAGGGCCAGCGTGGGGACCTCGCAGTCCTGGGCTCGGGTGGCGGCTGTGAAGGCTCTGGGGATGACATCAGGGAATGAATGGAGGCGCCGGCACCCTCTGACCTGGAGCTCGCTGGGTGGCGAGTCAGGATGAGAAAATGGTGAGGAAGGGCAGGGGGCAGGGAGGCGGGGAACCGAGGGGCGAAGCTGCTCTTGGGGGGAGGTGAGAGGCTGTGGGTCCGAGCGGACCCCCCGGGCAGCGGCATGAGCGACTCCATGTCCAAGTCCCCATCTCCACCAACAAGAGAAGCTAAGTCCTGTGTTGTTTGGGGGTACAGGCCTCTGTGATAAAACCGCTCCCCCCTCCAAACCAAGCAACGGACAGGGATTTAATTGGGGGGGTAGGGGTTTCGGGGAGAGGACCAGGGGACAAGGGGGAGCCCAGGGAAACCAGCAAGACTCACGGCTCAGAATGTTCTAGTTCACGGGCTTTGTTACCCATTCTACCTGATGAATCGTACGGGTTCCATGTACCTTGTATGCACGCGGCAGACTGAAAAGGAATAATAAAGGCACAAATAAGTATTTTAAGAGGAAATGTTAGACGCGGGAGGTGGGCAGGGCACAGATAGTTAGGGATGGTTGACAGGTTCCGTGGCCGATGGAGGGGCAAAGCCAGGGACAGTAATCCAGAGAGAACTATTTTTAAATATTTGTATTGATGTTTAGAGAGAGAGGGCGAGGGAGAGAGAAACATCCATGATGAGAGAGAATCATGGATTGGCTGCCTCCTGCACGCCCCCTCCTGGGGACCGAGCCCGCAACCCAGGCATGTGCCCCGACCGGAACTGAACAGGCAACCTTTCAGTGCTCGGGACGACGCCCAATCCACTGAGCCACACCAGCCAGGGCCCTAAAGAACCTTTTAAGTCCTCCCTGCGCTCAGCGCTTTCCCACCTTGACCTCATTCAACCCTCACAATAGCCCCATTGGAGACTGACTGTGATTACGCATTCGTGACAGAGACAACCAAGGCCCAGAGAGGTTGAGTGACTTGCCCGGGGTCACACAGCTGCCAAGCGGGGTGGAGCCGGGTTTCCACGGAGGCAGGCTGACTGGACAGGACAGGCAGGTGTGAGAGGAATGAGAGGGTGAGCAAGATGAGGGAGGGGCAGCATCTGGGAGGCAGCCCCTGCCCAGACAGGGAGGCTCAATGGGTTGTCCGAGAGCTTCCCCATTTCCTGGGAATCCAGCCCCTTCCGGACAGGGTCAAGGCCAGAAGCAGCCAAGCTGGCATTTGAACCTGTGCTGCTGCTCCTCCTTGCACCCCCCCCCCCGCCCCCTTTGATCTTGGAGTCCACGTGCAGGCCTTTCCAGATCTTGGCCTCTTTATGGCTGAAGTTGTCAGCCCTGGTTTTACAACCCCAGTTCCTCCCTCCTGCCCCCCCCGCCCCCCCCCCCCCAGAGTCACTCCCATGACTTTATGGCCACAGCCCTGCCCCCCACGGAGCTGCTTTTCCGGAGGGGAAGGCAGGCGCTCGTAAAAGGTTCTAAGTAATAAATAAATAGTGAGACCTTGGTCCCCGGGGGGAATTCGGGCTGCAGGGGGGAGGGGGGGCGGTGCCTGGGCCGCCACTAGTAATGAAGGCGCTTTGGTGAGAATTAGAAAAAGATGGAAAAACAGAAAAAGATGCTCACAGCCCCCCTTCCCCTCGCCCCACTCCCCTCTGCAAGGGACTCGGGCTTGGGGAGTGGAGGGAAGGCGGGTTTTGGTTCCTGCCTGCTCTCTGGGGGCGGGGAGGGGGTGGGGTGCTTAGGGACAGGGACGTGGGAACAGCCAGGACCCACTTGGAAAGAACTGAGTGGCCCATTTTGCCGAAGGGAGCCAGGCTCTGAGGCAGGGACAGGAGCCCATCAGGCCAAGGCAAGGAGGGAGCCCCGGTCCTGAGGGGGGCGGGGGGGGGCGGCAGCGAGGCCTGGCTCAGGGAGGAGGCGCAGTGGGGGGAGGGGAGGCCAGCGGCTGGGCTTGCAGGTGGAGTTGGGCCCAGGCTGGGACCCAAGCCAGGACCCAAGGACCTGCCACGCGATAAGAACGCCCAGGTCACACAGCCTCCCGGCCAGCGACCCTGAGTTCAAGTCCCACCCATGCTGCTGGCTCACTGGGGCCCGCGGGCACCAGGCTCTGGGGCTGCGGATCTGTGAAGTGGGCGCGGCTGGTGATGCCTGGGGCAGGGCCGGACGGGCCCTCTGCTGAGTCAGGGTTTGCGCGGCTGTCCTTCCTCCTTCTCTAATTCCCCTGACTCCTCTCCAGCCAGGAACTCGGGGTGCGGGGCAGGGCGGGGTCGGGGTGACGATTGATAATAATTGCGACCTTCCCGGGCGGTTGTCGTGAGCCAGAGGCAGCCAGCGTCAGCCCATTTTACAGATGGGAAAACTGAGGCCCAGGGAGACACGGCACATCTGAGATTTGCTCCAGAAACGTCACGGTTAAGCCCTCGCTAGAGAAAAGGGATCAGACAGGGGCCTCGAAGGTGCCCGCCAACAGGAGCCAGGCCAAGAGGCGTTGTGAGAGTTTAAGAATCTGTGTTACATCCTCTCACAGCGGGGCACCGAGGGGGGGGTTATGTTCTGTTACGTGGGGACTGGGTCAGGCTGCACCAGCTCAGGGAGCTGCCGAACAACAGGACATCCTAGGAAGATAGCGGGGTGTCGGGGGGTGGGGGGCGCACCACGCAGTCAGGCAGAGGGCGCGCCCGAGTTGCCTGGGGAGTGTGTCCTCCCGTCTGCAGGTGCAGGCCATTTGCTTCAAGCTGTGGAAAAACACTTAGAGCAATGCATCGCAGAAAACACGGCCTGCCCTAGCCGGTTTGGCTCAGTGGATAGAGCGTCGGCCTGTGGACTGAAGGGTCCTGGGTTCGATTCCCATCAGGGGCACATGCCCAGGTTGTGGCTCAATCCCCAGTAGGGGGTGTGCAGGAGGCAGCCGATCAATGATTCTCTCTCATTGATGTTTCTCTCTCCCTCTCCCTTCCTCTCTGAAATCAATTACATATATATACACACACACACACACCACACACACACACACACACACACACACAGCTCTAGCTGGTTTGGCTCAGTGGATAGAGCGTTGGCCTGTGGACTGAAGGGTCCTGGGTTCGATTCCCGTCAAGGGCACATGCCTGGGTTTCGGGCTTGATCCCCAGTAGGGGGCGTGCAGGAGGCAGCCAGTCAATGATTCTCTCTCATCATTGATGTTTCTTTCTCTCTCCCTCTCCCTTCCTCTCTGACATCAATACACATATATTTAAAAAAACATTAAAAAAAGAAAAAGAAAACATAGCCAAACAGGGGAGGCCAGGGGTCGAGCATCCTAACAGCCACAACCTTCACCAGGCGGCCTGTCACCCCATATGGGATCAGCGTGTCTGTGGTCTGTCTGTCTGTCTGTTGGTCCACCCTCCAGACCCACGCTCTCCCACAGATGCGTAACATGAGCCCTGGAGGTAAACATTATCTAACAGACGCACACACACACACACACACACACGCCGTAAAAGAAAGCAGGTGAAATTAACTTTAATTCTATATTTTATTGAACCTGAACTATCTGAGATAGTGCCATGAATCAGGTCACCCACAGCAAACATTACCGAGGAGGCATCTTACATTCTCCCCTGCCTGCTGGGTGATGGCACGTCCGCAGACAGCCGCTAACTCCCACCAGAAAGATTTGGTCTGTATTCGGACCTCATCACCCTGACGCCTCCAGGGCCTGAGTGAGTCCAATCCTGCCCCCAAAGCTTCCCAACCACTGACTTGCCTGCCAGGGTTGCAGGAGTCATTGAATTATTCAGTATTCAACAATCCCTAAATGCCATTTAAACAGTGGAGCTCACCAGCCCGGCTGGTGTGGCTCAGTGGTTGAGCGTTGGCCCATGAACCAGGAGGTCACTGCTCTGCCGGGGTCCAGCCCCAGCAGGTCCAGGGGTCCCCAAAGGTGTGGACCGGCTCCCAGCACTGCTCGATTCCCAGTCAGGGCACACGCCCGGGTGTCAGCTCGATCCCCAGTGTGGGGCGTGCAGGAGGCGGCCGATCCATGATTCTCTCTCATCGTGGATGTCTCTCTCTCTCTCCCCCTCCCCCTTCCTCTCTGAAATCAATAAAAATGTGTTTTTAAAAGGAAGAAGAAGAAAAAAACAAACAGGTGGAGAGGTCACCCGTCGCACCGGCCACATTTCAAAGGCTCAGGAGCCACATGTGGCCGGAGGCACAGAATGGATGTTTCCATCAGCGGGAAAAGTCCCACTGGAGGATGGGGCCAGGCCCTGCGTGCACCAAGGGCAGGGAGAGCACATAGTAGGAGCTTAATAAATGTCTGCTGGTTTGGGGGGAGGGGGGGGAGAGAGAGAGAGAGAGAGAGAGAGAGAGAGAGTTTAGAGAGAAAGGAAAGGTTGGGAAGAGCCCTCAGGCTAAAGGCAGCAGCTTCAGAGCCCGGTGCGGGGAGCAGCAGAGCGGGCAGTGTGTCGGGAACAGGTAGAACTTGGCAGTGAGAACCGAATGACACGGGCTGTGCTGGCGCGGAGACCTGGGGAGGCGGGGCCACGCGCGGGTACTTGGGGTGCAAAGCATCTGCTGGGCTGTGCGGGCCAGAGCCAGGGACCCAGCCACGGAGCCCCGAGGATTTGCAGGGAGTGTGTCCTTTCTTTAGCTGGGTTTTTTCTCCATCCGCATCACCATCATCATCAAAGTGACATATATCAACTGTGGTTTTTTTAAATCGTTTAAAAGTTTGCATGGCTCTTGGGGAGGCTGGGCAGGGGGGGATGACCCAATCAGACCTGAAAACCTACCTGAAGGGGTGCTAATCCAAACCCTGTGACCCCCACTTGGAGGCCACTTATTGGCCCAAGAGAAATGAGAGCGTAGGTTCCGCACACAGACCGGGAGGGCCCTGGCTGGTGTGGCTCAGTGGATAGAGCGTCGGCCTGAGGACTGAAGGGTCCCAGGCTCCAGGTTCGATTCCAGTCAAGGGCACATGCGCGGGTTGTGGGCTCGATTCCCAGTAGGGGGCATGCAGGAGGCAGCGGATCAATGATTCTCTCGCATCATTGATGTCTCTCTCTCTCCCTCTAAAAGAATAAAGCCAGGTTGGTGTGGCTCAATGGTTGAGTGTCAACCTGTGAACCAGAAAGTCATGGTTCAATTCCCGGTCAGGGCACAGGCCCGAGGTTACAGGTTCGGTCTGTTTCTATCTCTCTCTCCCTCGCACCCATGGCTCCCAAGCCTCCTTAGAGGGCTCTGGTCCCACCAGCCGGGAGGGCGGAGGGCAAGCACATGAGAGTCACTGCACCGTGTTCTCGATTCAGAGCTCAAGACCTGCAGAGAGGCATGAAGTGGGACCTCCTCGCTCCCACAGCCACCCAGGCCCATCCCCGGAGTAACCACTTTTAGCGCGCGTGCCTGCCAGAAATGTCTCTTCCTGTGTGTGTCTTGTCTTCACTTATTATCATTATCTTTGTGATCCTCACCCCAGGACATGCTCATTGATTTGAGAAAGAGAGAGAGAGAGGTGAGAGAGAAACATTGACTGGCTGACTTCCATATGAGCCCTGACAGGGAATTCAACCTGAAATCTAGGCATGTGCTGTGACTGGGAATCAACCCCACAACTGTTTGGTGTATGGCAGCGGTTCTCAACCTGTGGGTCGCGACCCCTTTGGCGGTCAAACGACCCTTTCACAGGGGTCGCCGAAGACCATCCTGCATATCAGGTGTTTACATGACAATTCAAAACAGTAGCCACATTACAGTTATGAAGTAGTAACGAAAATAATTCTATGGTTGGGTTACAACATGAGGAACTGTATTGAAAGGGCCAGAAGGTTGAGAACCACTGGGGTATGGGGTGATGCTCTGACCAACTGAGGCCCCCCCCGCCCCGGGCCAGGACGCCCATCGGTACTGCTCATCGGTGCTGCATTTCAGAGTCCATTGCAGACACGATTAGAGCGTTTCCCCCCGAAACGTTCCAGGCTGCACGTTGTTAAATAGACCCCAATATGTGCTGATGGGTTTTTCTTGTAATAGATGGTGCTCATGTACCGTATACGGCACAAATCTGCAAGCGCCCGCTTTGAGCCATGCCTGTGCCACCTGAACCCCTACCAGGACAGAAACACCTTCTGAAATGGCCGGATGCCCGTGTTGGCGGCCGATCCAGTCTCCCTGCGGCTCAGGTTCCTCTTGCAGACAATGTCGTCGTGAACGCCCTGGTGTAGATTTCACTGGGCATTTCCTCAAGGGCGCCTCTCTGTACCCCGAGTTTCTGGGGTCACGGTCGTGTGTGCCTCCAAAAGTTATACTAACGTGCTGCCTGCATGCCAGGTGCTTGCTCTTGGAGGCGGGGCAGAGTCGAGGGGGGATTTCTGCTCCCGTTAGCGGAGACTGATGAGAAGCAGGTCGTGACCGTGGCCGGGTGGCTCGGTTGGTTGGGCGTCGCCCTGTGCACCCAAAGGTCAGGACACGTGCCAGGGTGACGTTTCTCCCTCATGTTCGTGGTTCTCTCCCTCTCCCTTCCTCTCTCTCTAAAAAATCTATTCTTTAAAAAAGTTTTTTTTTTAATCCATAAAGAAGATAATAGGCCCTGGCCAGGTAGCTCAGGTGGTTAGAGCATCGTCCTGACACCCCAAGTCTCTGGGTTTGATCCCCGGTCAGGGCACCTACAAGAAGCAACCAATGAATGTGTAAACCAGTGGAACAACAAGTCTCTCTCTCTCTCTCTCTCTCTCTCTCTCTCTCTCTCTCTCTCTTTCTCTTTCTTTGTAAAATCAATAAATAAAAAGCTCAAAAAAAAGAGAGAAGGCAATAGACAAAGAAAATAATTACTATTGCCCTGGCTGGTTTGGCTCAGTGGATAGAGTGTCGGCCTGCGGACTGAAGGGTCCTGGGTTCGATTCCTGTCAAGGGCACATGCCCAGGTTGCAGGCTCGATCCCCAGTAGGGGGAGTGCAGGAGGCAGCCGATCAATGATTCTCTCTCATCATTGATGTTTCTCTCTCTCTTTCCCTCTCTCTTCCTCTCTGAAATCAATAAAAATATTTTAGAAAAAGAAAATAATTACTAGGAATTAAAAGGGCTGAGAAGAAAGCCGTAACCTGTTTGGCTCAGTGGATAGAGCGTCGGCCTGCGGACTGAAGGGTCCCAGGTTCGATTCCGGTCAGGGGCATGTACCTTGGTTGCGGGCACATCCCCAGTAGGGGGCATGCAGGAGGCAGCTGATCGATGTTTCTCTCTCATCGATGTTTCTAACTCTCTATCCCTCTCCCTTCCTCTCTGTAAAAAATCAATAAAATATATTTTTAAAGAAAAAAGGGCTGAGAAGGGAGCCAGCAGGAGGCTGGGGTAGATGGGTGCCAGGCACATGGAGGGGTGTCCCCGGCTTTGTGGGGGTGGCCGAGTAGCAAATGCCGTCAGGTGATCTCTCCCCGCAGCTACTCCAATTGCTCTCCCACCGGCATCCAGACCCCCGCTTCCATGTGGGAGCTGCTGGCACCTGCGCCCTGGCCACGGCGGCGTGAGTCATTCTGCCCCAGCGGAGGGGCCCAGAGGAGGGGGGGGGAGGGCGCTGGCCCAAGCAGGATTGGGAGTTGAACCCAGCTCAGGCCTCGAGCCTGGGCAACGCTCCCCGGAGAGAGGAGGGGGGCGAGCTGAGCGCGAGCGAGCACCCCTAACCCTCACCCTAACCGCTGAGAAAGTCAGGGGCCCCACCGGCGTTCTCGGAAGGGTGGGCCACACACAGAAAGAGGGGGCAGTTCCGGCCCGACACAGATCGCAGGCGCCCAGGCGCCCACCCGCTCACCTTCTTTGCACACAGGGCCCCTTCTCTCACCTCCCGCAGGGCTGCTCGAGTGTCCCCTCCTCGGAGGGCCCTCCCCACCCCATCACCTAAACCGCACCCCCACCCCAGACACCCCCTCTCCCTCCCACGCCGGCTTCGTTTTCCCCATCACCATCTGCTCGACATCCTACTTCACGGAGACACTGTGTGTTAATCTCATGGTTCCTCCTAACACAGCGGTTCTCAACCTTCCTCATGCCGCAACCCTTTAACACAGCTTCTCATGTTGTGGTGACCCCCAGCCATAAAATTATGTTCGTTGCTACTTCATCACTGTCATGTTGCTACTGTGATGAATCGTCATGTAAATATCTGATATGCAGGATGGACTTAGGCGACCCCTGTGAAAGGGTCAGGCAACCCCTGTGAAAGGGCCGTTCGACCACCCAAAGGGGTCGCGACCCACAGGTTGAGAACCTCTGTTCTGACAGAAACTGCAGGAGGAGTTTTCATCAGTTGCCTTCCTGGTTGTATCCCCCCGGCACCCGGTACATAGTAGGTGCTCAACAAATACTTGTGGGCTGAATGAATGGAGGAAGCATTTGCCCCATCTCAGGTTTAAAAAAAAAAAAGTGCAAAGCTCCTGGGAATGGGAAGGTCTCTCTTTGGACATCAGGCTGGGAGGCCCCCAGGCAAGAGGTCCCGGTTACCCTCCTGCCGCTGCTCATTCTTCCAATGAGACCAGAGAGGGCTGGAGCGCGGCCTAGGGCCACACAGCCAAGCCCAGGCAGGCGGTAGCTCAGCCAGGAGTTGCGTCTCTGCACATCCCTGGGTAGCCAAGAGGCACTGGCCAACTGAATGTTTGACTATAATCATGGCTAGTGGGCCTTAAGCGTTTGTAGGATGAGGTTCTTTTGAAAAATCACACAGTGAAATTGATTTGCGTGTGTGTATGTGTGGCGGTGTATAGTTCTATGGATTTTAACACACGTGTAGATGTGTGTAACCATCGCCACAATCAGGACACAGAACTTTTTCACCATCCCTTCATAGTCCTGTCCTTCCCATCCCCAATTGCCCTTCCCCACCCCACACAGCTCCGAATCTATTCTCTGTCCACATAGTTATGTCTTTTTGGAAATGTCATTGTATTCGTTTCCTATGGCTGTGGACATAAGTGACCACAGAGTGGCTTCAAACTACACAAATTCACTCTCCTCCACTTGAGGCCTGCATTCCTCCTGCAGGCTCTGGGGGAGCATGTTTCCGGGTCTTTTCCAGCTGGTAGAGGCCGCCTGCACCCCTTGGCTCGTGGCCCCATCCTCCATCCTTAAAGCCGAAGCGTAGCATCTTCCAATCTCTCTCCTCTCTGACCCCCACTTCCTTCCGTGATTACCCCTTCTCTCTGCGGTTCCTTCGAACCCCTGTGATTCCGTTACAGGCCCTCCCTGACCATGTCCCCATCTCAACATCCTCCCTCACGTAAACATCGCAGCTGCCGCATCCCTTCTCCTGTGTGGGTATAGCCCAGGGGTCCTCAAACTACGGCCCGCGGGCCACATGCAAATACAAATATTGTATTTGTTCCTGTTTTGTTTTTTTACTTCAAAATAAGATATGTGCAGTGTGCATAGGAATTTGTTCATAGTTTTTTTTTTAAACTATAGTCCGGCCCTCCAACAGTCTGAGGGACAGTGAACTGGCCCCCTGTTTAAAAAGTTTGAGGACCCCTGGTGTAGCATCTTCCAGTTTCCGGGACTGGGACGTGGACATCCTGGGGGCCATTCTTCAGCTCACCATATGTAATAGCCATATATTTTTTAAAAAATATATTTTATTGATTTGGTACAGAGAGGAAGGGAGAGGGATAGAGAGTTAGAAACATTGATGAGAGGGAAACATCGATCAGCTGCCTCCTGCACACTCCCCACTGGGGATGTGCCCGAAACCCAGGTACATGCCCTTGACCGGAATCGAACCTGGGACCCTTCAGTCCGCAGGCCGACCCTCTATCCACAGAGCCAAACCGGTCAGGGCATATAACAGCCAAATTGATGGGGCGATAGGTTGTGACCTTCTGAATCTGGCTTCGCCCACTTAAAGCCTTTGAGCCTCATCACATGGCGGTGGGTATCCAGGTGGCGTATTTCTTGTCCTTGCCAAGTAGGCTCGCGTGTGCGCGCCGCTGTTTACCGCTCACCGGATGACGGATACTTGGGCTGTTCTCAGTTGTCGTTGATTGTAAGTCACGTGTCTTTAAACCTGCGAGCAGTTGCCTGATTCAAACCCCTGCCTTCCTGACCCCTTGACCTTCCAACCCCTGAAGCCGCTGGCCAGAAGGAGCACAGGGGGGAACCGCGTGGAGGATTCTGGAGGGAGGCACGCCCCCACGGCCCCGGGTGGGTAGGGGTGCCACCCCGCCCGGGTTCAGACCCCAGCTCTGTCCTCTGCAGCTGTGTGACCGCAGCCAAGTGACGTCTCCTCTCTGTGCGTAGACTTTCTCGTTTGGAACAGAGAAGGGCCAGCCCCCCGGCCCCCAGGGCTGCTGAGGAAATGGATGACTTAAGGCACATGTGGATTAAGGCACACGCTGTCCCAGGGAGTGCTCCTCGTGTCATTTTTATGTTTTCAACAAATATTGACACACCCTCTGTGTATGCCAGGGTCTTGGATATTGGCAATCAAGACAGACCCCCCCCTCCCCACCCCCTCACCCCCCAAAAGAATCTCTGGCTTCATGGACTTTATATGCAAGTGAAGAAAGGCAGACACTCAGTGTGATATGTAAACCATGAGAGCTTCTCAGAGGTGACGGGTGGGGTGGGGAGCAAGCAGGGGGCAGGGGGGGGAGCAAGCGGGGGTGGGGTGGAGGGGAAGGCAAGCAGGGGGTGGGGTAGGGGAGCAAGCAGGGGGCAGGTGGAGGGGGGAGATGGGTTCAGCTGTTAACAGGGCGACAGGGGAAGCCTCAGTGACAAGTGGGGATGTTGGAGCAAAGACCTGTGAGGATGCCAGTCACAGGCCTGAATGGAAGACAGCACAGGCCATGCAAAGGCCCTGAGGCAGGACTCCGCCTGGAGTGTGGCGGCCAGGAGGTCAGTGTGGCTGGAGCTGAGTAAGCAGGGGCAGGGGCTGGGGGGCGGGGGGGGGGTGTTAAAGGCAGGAGGGACCAGGGAAGCTGATGCTGGGCTTCGCAGTCACCGTGAGGGCTTTGAGTGGAGGAGGGACTGAAGCCGCCTTGGGTTCTGGCAGCCCCCTGGCAGCGGCGGGGTGAGAACTGACTGTGGGGGCAGCATGGAGGGAGGGAGAGCAGTAAGGAGACGACAGCCATAGCCCAGGAGAGAGGCAACGGCAGCTTTCAAGCCTCACCAGGTTCCCTCCAGGGAGGCCTCCCTTTCCTTCTCCAGATGAGGACACGGAGGCCCAGAGAGGTTAGGCTACGTCTCCAAGGTCACACAGCTGGCTGGTAGCAGAGCTGGGGTTCCGATCCGCATCTGTGTGGCTTCAGCCTATCTTCCTTCCCTACTGGGCGGGCAGGGCTGCCTCTGGAGTGGGTGACTGAGCCCCGGCCGCCAGGGCACCTGAGCTGGGACCGGTTTATTTATGGCACACCCGCCCTGTGCCAGGCACCGGGGGTAAGACACTGAATGAGACAGATACACTGTCTCCTAGAGGCAGAGGGAGGGGTGGCGGCTCAAGGACAGCTATGGACTGGGGCATCCTTTGAAGACTGCTGGGTGGCCTTGGGGAAATATATTAACTTCTCTGGGCTCCATTTCTTCAGGCACAAAGTGCTGCTCCCAATACCCACCTCCCGGGGTTCTGGGAGGACCCTGATAATGCATGTCCTTGGCATAGAATTTCCATAAACGTGGCTCCCCTACCCCCCACCTTCACTGCTGGGGCCAGAGGGGAGTCAGACAGGGTCTGAGGCCTGAGGAGGCCATAGGAGTGGGCAGGCCCAGCCAACGCAGGGCCTTGATTCTGGGCTGAGGCGCTGTGGCCATGCAGCAGGGAGAGAATGGAGGCCAGGAGACGAGGGAGGAGGCTGGGTTGAGGGTCGAGGGGACAAGGAGAGCCTGGAGCTGGACTGGGGCAGTGGGGCCGGAGAGGGAGGGCCAGGGCCGGGTGGACTCTGGATTGGGAGGCAGGAGGGTGGACGCGCTGGGCCATTCTCAGAGTCTCTCGGGTCCTGGGGTCCCCTGAGCAGGGGCGGCCGGGCACCTGCCAGGAGGCTCAGTGGGTGCCTGCCGGTGGCTGGTCACATGGCCCGCCCCGCCTGCCCACGGCCTCTGGCCGGCTCAGGTGTCCTCCTCATTCCTCTGCTCCAATCAAGCGGCAGCGGCGCGCCAGGCCCCGGACGCGGTGTGGGAACCCCACGGCTCGCGACCCGGGGAGGACGGTCACCTGGGCCAGAGGGGGGGTCCGAGGTGGGAGCAGAGGCGCACAGCACCCGTGTGTAGGACACGCCGTGCGATTCGGCCCAGGAGGAATCCGGGCGGGGCCTCCCTGGTGCACAAACACAGAGACAGGCGGGGAAGTGGGGGGGGGGCACCCCTGGCAGGAGGAGCAGCAGATGCAAAGGCCCGGAGATGTGAATCGTGCTCAGTACCTGGCGGGAGGGGGGCAGGAGGGCTTTCGCTGGAGTGTGGGGTCCGAGGAGGGGCCGGGACAGAAACTGTCTAGAGGACTGAGGTTCAAACCCCGGCCCGGCTTGGTGCGTGCTGTGTGGCCTTGGCCACGTCGCTCCCCTCCCTGCACCCCCATGTTCTCACCCGTAGCGTCATCACATACAAGGAGATTTGGCCGCTCCCCCATTCGCCTCGTGTTTAGTGAATATTGATGCTCAGTTATTTGTTGAGCAGCTGGTTGTTCTGCGCTCCAAGGGCACAGGTGTGTGGACGCTGCTCGCCTGGAAGGAGGCCCGGCTTTGGGGGTCTCTGAGGGCCCCACGGAGGACTTTAAAGTGCCCGGGACGGAGAACCAGGGAGGCGGGTGGAGGACATAACCAGTGCTCTGTGACTTTCCTTCACTTGTTTCCTGCTAAAGCCCTTCATGCATTCACACATTCATTCATCACACATTCATTCATTCATTCACACGTTCATTCATTCATTCACACATTCATTCATGCATTCACACATTCATTCATCACACATTCATTCATTCATTCACACATTCATTCACACATTCATTCATTCATTCACGCACACAAATTCATTCATTCATTCACCACACACTCATTCATTCAGCCACATACTGATGGCTCACGGGCCATGTCCCCCCGCTGTGGATCCCGCCCTGGCTTCCTGGGCTGTGGCTCGGGCTGGTTTGGAGATGGTAACGGCTCGTTTAAGCGTTCAGTGAAGGCCCAGGTGCCCCTGAAGGGCACAGGATCCTTTCCTCGTCAGCATCTCGGTGTCCCTCTCCTGTAAACTGGGGGGGACATTTTCCCCGAGGAGCTGTCTGTCTGCAGATCAAAGACTGAGCTGACGCTGGCGGCCAACCACAGCCTCGGCTTCCTCGGCATTTGTCAGGAGCCAAGCGCTTCGCATTTTTATTCCTTTTAACCCTCGGGTAGGATTAGATCCCCGAGGCAGAAAGTGCCTTCTCCTCATGGGGCCGATGAGGAAACTGAGGCTCAAGGAAGTGTGAGCTGTTGCCAGAGGCACAGAGAGAGCCCAGGCCCAGGCACTTAAGCTGTTAATCTGCCTGGTAACTGATGACCTCACAGTGCCCATCCGCGGGGCGAAATCTGCCTGGCAACCGGTGACATCACTAAGACTACCGTCCGGGCTCAACCTATGGGGGACCTGATAGCGTCACCGAACAATAAAGTCATTATGAGGTGATGAGGGCCTACTAAGTGCCAAACGCCATGCTGTGCTAAGCAGCCCCGCCTCTGGGTTCACCCGATGTCCAGGGTCGCCTCTGTCTTGAGTAGAATAATAACGTTAGCCCTGATTTATTGCTGCAGACCATGAGCTAATCATGTTTACGGCTATTGACACATTAAACCCTCCCACTAGCTCTACTGTTAAAAACTAACAAGCATTTATATTGTGCTCACTCCGTGCCAGGCACAGTTCTAAGCACTTTTTTTCCCTGGAGGTGATGATTATTATTATTCCCATTTTATGGATGAAGAAACCGAGGCAGAGAGAGGTTCAGCGACTTGCCCACAGCTGCTGGGACATAGACTTCAAAGCCACGTATTCTGGCCCCAGGGTTTATACAGTTAAATTAACCTCCTCTATTCCCGTGTTACCGTTGAGGAAACTGAGGCAGAGTGACGTCAGCCAGACTCCCAGCATGTGACACCCAGCTCCAGAACAGTACCCTTATTCACGCCTGTACTGCTTTGGTTACTCTGCAAAGTCCCCCCCCCCCCCCCCGAGGTGACCAGCCCTCCCTCCCTGCTCCCTGGGGAGCAGCCCCAGCCAGGACAAGGGGGCCTGCACCAGCAGACCATAGAGCACAGGCCGGCTTCTCCTCTGGGAACCCTGGCTGCCCGGGCTGGGCCTCACCAGGCTCCCCGAGCCCTCCCCGAACCCCAGTCAGAGGGCACAGTTCTCTAGTTTTGTCCTTCAGCTCCAACCCGCCCCCGCCCCCCCCCCACCGCCCCTCATCCCACAGAGCTCCGCAGCTGGGGAGGGAGGCCTTCAGGAAAGACACTGGAGCTTGCTGGGCAAGTCGCAGCCCTCAGTGGCCTCAGTCTCCTCATCTGTCAACTGGGCAAACAAGGAGGAACTAACAGAAAAGGCCTGCAAGCCACTGGGTTTTCGACCTCAGTGGGCGCAACCCCTCACCTCCTTTTGGTTAAAAGCAGTTGTTTTCATGGGAAGAGTATTTTTTTTTCCCCCTTTAATGCTTCATTCATTCATTCATTCATTCATTCACTCAGTGAGTGTTTTCTTAAAGTAAAACGCACATGAGTGCTGTGCAATGGCTTGATGAATTCTGCAAAGTGGGCACAATATACAACCAGCCCGGTCTGCCTCTACCCACAACCACCCAGTCCTCCAAGGGCCACCACCACCCGCCTTCTAACACCATAGGCCACTTTGTCCTGACTTTGAACTTCCCATAATTAGACAGATGCTCTTGGGTCCCTCATTTTTCGTTCAACGTTATGTTTCAAGGTTTTTTGTTTGTTTGTTTGTTTGTTTAATATATTTTTATTGATTTCAGAGAGGAAGGGAGAGGGAGAGAGAGATAGAAACATCCATGATGAACGAGAATCATTGATCGGCTGCCTCCTGCACGCCCCACACTGGGGATCAAGCCCGCAATCCGGGCATGTGCCCTTGACCGGGAATCGAACCGTGACCTCCTGGGTCATAGGTTGATGCTCAACCACTGAGCCAAAGCGGCCGGGCTGTTTTCTGTTTTTATTGATTTTTAGAGAGAGAGAAAAGAACAGGGATATATAGAGAGAGAAACATCGATGTGGGAGAGAAACATTGATCAGTTGCCTCCCATATGCACCAACTGGGTATCGAACCCACAGCCCAGGCATGTGCCCTGACCAGGAATCGAACCTGCAACCGTTTGGTGCACGGGACGGTGCTCCTACCAACTGAGCCACACTGGCCAGGGCATGTTTCTGAGCTTGTATCTGTGCGGTTGAACTCCAACCCTCCTCATATAGCAGAAGAGTTGAAACACTCTCTTCCATAACTTGAAATAAAATCCACAGACGATATAACCTACTTACAATCCGCCCCCCACCCCAGTTCAGTGTATTCTATCTCTCTCTCCCTCTCCCTTCCTCTCTGAAATCAATAAAAAAAAAAAATATTTTAGCCAAAACCGGTTTGGCTCAGTGGATAGAGCGTCGGCCTTCGGACTGAAGGGTCCCAGGTTCGATTCCGGTCAAGGGCATGTACCTGGGTTTCGGGCACATCCCCAGTGTGGGATGTGCCGGAGGCAGCTGATCGATGTTTCTCTCTCATCGATGTTTCTGACTCTCTCTCTCTCTTCCTCTCTGTAAAAAAAATCAATAAAATATATTTTTTAAAAAATAGTTTAAAAAACAAAAAAGAATCAATACACGTGACAAGACCGTTAGGTGGAGGGACTGGCTAATGAGAATGTGAAAAGACTAAATTACAGCGACTTGCTTCTTTGGAAAGCTGACCAACACTCCGCACCGCCCAGGCGGTAACGCGCCAGCTTCCGGTCGGCCTGCTGCATTCCGGTGCCCGGGGCCCTGGAACGCGTGACCCCACAATCCCAGGCCCTGGGTCATCGCGCCCCCGGCCCGCGCCCCGCAGGCTCCCTGCAACTGCACAGACGTGGCTGTGAATTTATCAGCCCCCACGGGCGCCCAGCGAAGCGTGTCCCCAACGCAACGTCACCCCCATCAGGTCCCCAAACCCTGGTCCCTCTCCCACACCACACACAGGAGGGGACGGGGGGCGGTGTTTCACGCCGTGGTTTGGGAGGGCAGCTGGAGCGTGGGACCCGGCCGGTGTAGCTCAGTGGTTGAGCATCGACCTATGAACCAGGAGGCCAGGGTTCGATTCCCGGTCAGGGCACCTGCCCGGGTTGTGAGCTCGATCCCCAGTGGGGGGCGTGCAGGAGGCAGCCGATCAATGAGTTTGTCATCATGGGTGTTTCTGTCTTCCTCTTCCTTCCTCTCCGAAACCAATAAAAATATAGTTTTCTTTCTTTCTCATTTTTTTTTTTAAAAAAATACTGTTTCAGCTTCTCAGTGGCTGGAGGTGTGGGTAGGCAGGAGGGCTCTGCCGCGCGGGGGCCTCGGTTTCCCCATTGGGGGAAAGCATGGTGACCTAGGGTCCGCCTTGGGAGTGGGGGGGGTGAAGACTCAGTGTCTGGAGAGCACTTAGCCCCACTGTGCACAGGGGAGGGGCTCCGCCTCCCGCCAGCTGTGTGGCTTTGGGCAAGTCACTCACCCTCTCTGTGCCTCGCTCTCTTCACCCGTAAAAAGAGGACAATAGTCATTGTCACCTCGCAGGGCTGTTGCGGGGTTTCGGTCCCCCATTGGCACCGGGCAGATGCCAAAATGAGGTGCTGAGAAAGCTCCTCCCCAAGGTCCCACCAGGAGGGGGTACCCCTCACCCCCTCAGTCCTCCCTCCCCCCTCCCCCCCGCGGAGAGTCTGCTGTCTGCCATGTGTGTCCCGGTGACCTCAAAGGTGAAGCTGGACCCGGGCAGGCCCCGGGCCCTGCACCCGCCCGGCGACCTCTGACCTCCCCTGCTCCCCGTTCTCACGGTGTCTCCCCCACCCCTGCAGACAGAAGCTGTCGGGCGAATACTTCCGGTACAAAGGCATCCCCTTCCCCGTGGGCATCTACTCCCCGGAGAGCATCAGCGTCACGGAGAACGCGGAGGTGCAGGACGACGACATCTTCATCGTCACCTACCCCAAGTCAGGTACCTGCGGGGGGGGGGGGGCGCCCCGGACAAGGGCTGTTCATCACGGGGCGGCCTTGGCCTCTGTCCTTGCGGGTCCCGCCCCCCAGGGGCACCCCTCTCCCAGGTCCCTCTCCTGCCCAGGTCAGCGCTCAGGTCCCCAGGGAGCCTTCCCTGACCTCCGTGGCTAAAACAGCATCCTCCCCCCCCCCCTGCTGCCGCCGCCCGCCCTGGCTGGTGTGGCTCAGTGGGTAGAGCGTCGGCCTGTGGACTGAAGGGTCCCCGGTTCGATTCCGGTCAGGGGCACAGGCCTGGGCTGCAGGCTCGATCCCCAGCAAGGGGCGTGCAGGAGGCAACCGATCAATGATTCTCTCTCATCATGGACGTTTCTATCTCTCCCTCTCCCTTCCTCTCTGGAATCAATAAAAAAATATTTAAAAAAAATAAAAATAAATAAAAGAGCACCCCCCTCCTGTCCCTCTCCATCCCCTTAACCACTCATCCTCTACCCCGTGGGATGCTGCCAGCAGCCGCATATTTTATCGTGATTTGTCCTCTGGTTTCCCACTAGAATCTGGGCTCCATGCGGGCAAATGTGTTCGTTTGTCTTGTTCACGGCCGTGTTCTCTGAGCCCGAAACAGGGCCGGGCACATATAAGCATTCAATGCATGTTTGCTGAAGAAAGGGAGGGAGGGGGAGGGGGAAGGGGAGAAAAGGGGAGGGAGGGGGAGGGGGGAAGAAGATGGGAGGGAGGGAGGAGCTGGGCTTTCGGTGCCTTCACGCACAGTCCTTTGGGGAGGTTTTAGTGAGAGCGACAAACTTCGGCATTTTCTTCTCTAAAATGATGGGTTGGCATTTTCTTCTCTAAAATGATGGGTTGGCACCTTTTTTTTCCAAAATATTTGTGAAATTTTTCAAAATATGACATTCACCCCTTCGACATGGAGCTCTACGAGGGCTGTTTTGGGGAGCAGCTTTGAGATACAATTCACACCATCCACTCGCCCATTTTAAAATATTTGTATTGATTTCAGAGAGGAAGGGAGAGGGAGAGATAGAAACATCAGTGATGAGAGAGAATCATCGATCGGCCGCCTCCTGCACGCCCCCCACTGGGGATCAAGCCTGCAACCCGGGCATGTGCCCTGACTGGGAATCGAACCGTGACCCCCTGGTTCATAGGTCAGTGCTCAACCTCTGAGCCACGCCAGCCAGGCCGATTCACCCGTTTTAAAATGCAATTCTATGCTGCCGGGTATTCACAGCTGGGCACCCATCACCACCGTCCATTTTAGAACATTCCCATCACCCCAGCAGGAGCCGGTACCCACCAACCATCACCTCCCAGCCCCACATTCCTGCCCCCAGGCCCCGGCGATCATTAATCCGCTTCTGTCCCGGGTTCACCTGCTCTGGACATTTCAAACCATTGGAATCGGACACCGCGTGGCCTCTGACCGCTTCTCTCACTCAGAGTCACGCTGGCCTGGTCCGTCTCCACCAGCTCCTCGATGACGCGCGCTCACCACCTTCCAATCCTTTGCCTTTAGCACAATGTAAGCTTTTTTAAAAAACACGTTTGTATTGATTCCAGAGAGGAAGGGAGAGGGAGAGGGAGAGAAACATCAAGGATGAGAGAGAATCATTGATTTGCACGCCCCCTACTGGGGGATCGAACCCACAACCCGCGCATGTGCTCTTGACCGGAATCGAACCCAGGACCCTTCAGTCCGCAGGCCGACGCTCTGTCCACTGAGCCAGGCCGGCTGGGCCCACGGTGTGAACTGTATGCACCATCCCCCTTCTCGCACACACATTATGTGCACGCGTACACACTTGCACACGTGTGTGTGTTTTTTTATTATGGAGAATAAACTCCAAGGCACGGAATTGCTAGGTCGAAGGGCTCTGCATTGGCAATGGTGGTGGCGACGACCAAGGTCCCTCCGGGCACCCGGTGGCAGCCTGTCCCCCAGACAGCAGGCTGTGCCGGAGGTGCCCGGTGGCGACGCTGGCACCCACAGGGAGTGACTTAACGCCACCGGACTGCACGCTTCAAACGGGTGCGCCGGCCAGTTTCACGTTCTGTCTGATGTACCACAAGGAACGCATTCTTCCCTGACAACAGGGGGTGGCACTGCCAAGGGGGGAGGCAACCGTGACCCCCTGGTTCATGGGTCGGTGCTCAACCGCTGAGCCACGCCAGCCGGGCCCATTCGCCCGTTTTAAAGTGCAATTCTGTGGCTGCGGGCATTCACAGCTGGGCACCCATCACCACCGTCCGTTTTAGAACATTCCCATCACCCCAACAGGAGCCGGTACCCACCGAACCACGCCAGCCAGGCGTTAGGGGGGCGGGGGGCGGGCAGTGAGCGTCCCCGGGTCCTGGCAGCGCGGGCCTCTGTCCATCACGCAGCCCGGGAGAGGAGCCCATGAAAGGACCCATCCTCTGTCTGCAGGGCTCCTCCAGCGCCCTCTACTGACGGCCCTCGGCATTGCGCCGGCCGGCGAAGGAGAAATGTTTGCGGGGCGCGGGGGGCGGGCGGGGCGGGGAGCGGTGTCCAGTCCCAGCATCTCCGCATCGCAGCATCTCAGCAGAGGGCAACCGAGAGGGGATCTGGAGCCGAGGGGCAGGGCCCGGAGAACTGGCCCAGGGTCCCTGTTAGAAGCCCAGGCAACATAATACTAACGAGAGGCGGTTGCTAGCATCGTCATCATCATCATCACTTCTGGTCTGACTTGCCTGTGAACTGGATCACTGATGAGGGCCCTTCCTCCTACATGTCATCTGTGCCCCCCCTCCCAAAATCTGGGGGTGACTCCCGAGAAGGGGCAGTGAAAAGAGCTGAGATTTTTTTAAGTTGACGCCTGGATTCAATTCCAGCTCCCCCCCCACCCCCCCCCCCATGTATTAATGACTCCTTCGGCCCTAATACATAAGCCCCAGAACCTGAGAAGCTGGGCCCAATAGACGTTTATTTCTCGTCCTGCAAACGCCAGCCAGTGCAGGATACAGGGAGGGGTGTGTGTGTATGTGTGTTGGGGGGGGGGTAACCCAGTGGCCTGGCTCCTTCGGGCTGTGGCTCTGCCATCTTGGAAGCCTCAGTTTCCACTGGCATCTCTGCAGCCAGCCAGCGGGGGGGGGGGGGGGGGGACGGGGGGGTGGAGAGAAAGAGAGAGACAGAGAGAGACAGCCACATGGGAGGCTTTTATGGGCCAGGCCTGGAACCGGCCGCACATCACTGCCACCTGCATGTCCTTGGCTACAGCTCAGTCACGTGGGCCCACACAGCTGCAGGAACCACACAGTCCCCGCAGGGAAACGAAACGGGGTTGGACGGAGGGCTAGCCAGGCTCCGCCACGCGCCCGCCGCTGCCCGGCTTCACCACCTGGGCCGGCGACCTTATTTCTCCGAGCTGTCTCCTGCTCTGGAAATAAAGACAACCAACTCCACCCCGTCCCCGCCAGTTGTGAGGAAACCCGCAGCCATCTGTGCAGTAGAGGGAGCCAGGGTCGGCCCCATCGCCTCCCCACCTTCGCCCGTCCCCACCTCCGATTCACTTGCCCCGTTGCTCCCTCCAGGCACCAACTGGATGATCGAGATCCTCAGCTTGATCGTCAAGGACGGGGACCCCTCCTGGATCCGCTCGGTGCCCATCTGGAAGCGGGCGCCCTGGTGTGAGACCATCATGGGCGCCTTCAGCCTCTCGGACCAGTCCAGCCCGCGCCTCATGAGCTCCCACCTCCCCATCCAGCTCTTCACAAAGGCCTTCTTCAACTCCAAGGCCAAGGTGCGGGCGGAGGGAGAGGAGGGGGGGAGAGGGCATAGCTAACTGGTGAGGTTGGCACATAGTTAAATGAGCACCTACTACGTCCTGGCCCTGACCTAGAACAGCAGTAAAAAAAATAAAAATAAATGCGAGTCCGCATTCTAAAGGCGGACAGGCAGCGAACAGATGGGCTGGAAAAGGAAAATCTTGAATAGGCCAAGATGGAAAAATTCACTCCACCAAGCAGAGGGTGAGGGTTAGAGGTAGGGTGGGGATTGCGGTTATAGGTGGTCAAGGGCGTGCCCAGTGAGAATGTCCCTTTTGAGGAAAGACCTGGGAGATGAAGGAAGAAGGCAGGGGGGTGTCTGGGGGAAGAAGGGCCCAGGGAGGGGAATGAGGGGTGAGGGGGGGGGGGGGGTCGGTGCAAAGGCCCTCTGGTGGGTGTGATGTGTCTGAAGACCAGCAAGAAGGCCTGTGTGGCCGGAACCAGGTGAGCGAGGGGGAGAGGAGTGGAAATGAGGTCAGGGAGGTAACGGGGCCAAAACCGCGCGGGGCCGCGTTGGCTGTGGCTTATGGTGCGCGAGACAGGGGCGCCCCGGGGGCCGGGGGATGCTCACTGGCGCCCTCTGGCGGCGAGGCGGGGAACTGCCCGTCGCGAAGGCGGCAGGAGCGGGGCGGAGGCGGGAGCCCAGGTGGGAGGTGCCCTGGTGGTGGCCGCGGCGGTGAAGCAGAAAGGCTGGCTTCCTCCGGTGAACCAGGACGATGTGGCGACAGATCGGATGTGGGTGTGAGACAAACATGAGTCCAGGGTGTCTCCAGGGCGTTCAGCTTCAGGAAGTGGGAGGATGGGGCTGGGCTGTCATCAGCTGAGATGGGGCGGGCAGGGAGCAGAGGCGGGGGGCGGGGAGGGGTGTTGGGGGCTCTGCACGTCCAGGTGGAGGTTGCCAGCGGGCAGTGAGAGAGATGAATCCGGGTTTGACAGGAGAGATCTGGGCTGGGCACAGATATTTGCAATTTGTAGACAATAAATAGGTAGGTAGGTAGGTAGGTAGACGAGTAATGCAGATAGAGACAAGATGGGGACTGCAATCCAGGGGTCCCCAAGGCCCCCCTCAGGCTCCCTGGTTCACTAGAGGGACTCAGAAGCTGGCAAAGCTGGTAGACCCACAGTCACGGTCAGTCTAGCGAAAGGGTGGAGACCCGTGGGGCGAGCAGAGACGCGGCGCCAGCTTCCGTGGCCTCTCCCCGTGGACTCGCATGAACAACACCCAGGCCCTTCGCGATGATTCGTGACGGCCAGCACGGAGCTTTGCCCCCAGGGACGCTCACCTGGGCCCGGGGTTTTTTGTTGTGGTTGTTTTTAATATGTTTTTATTGATTTCAGAGAGGTAGGGAGAGGAAGAGAGAGAGGGACATTCATAATGAGAGAGAATCATTGACGGGCCGCCTCCTACACGTCCCACACTGGGGATCGAGCCTGCCACCGGGGCATGTGTCCTGACCAGGAATCGAACTGTGACCTCCTGGTTCATAGGTCGACGCTCAACCACTGAGCCACGCCGGCCGGGCAGGGTTTTGTTGGAGGTTGGTCACATACACGTGGCTGACCACCATGTGGCTGACCTCGGTCTTGGGAAAGGAGACAGTTGACAGGGAAGGACATGTCTGATGGGACTGGAAGGGGGGATGCTCATCCTATAGAATAAAACCCTAATATGCAAATCGATATAACAGCAGAATGACCAGGTGCTATGATGTGCACTGACCACCAGGGGGAGCACCGCTCAGCCAGAAGCCGGGCTCACGGCTGGCGAGCGCAGCAGCGGTGGTGGGAGCCTCTCCTGCCTCCGCAGCAGCGCTAAGGACCCCTCGGGGGATATCTGCCAAGGGGTCCCAGACTGTGAGAGGGTGCAGGCCAGGCTGAGGGGACTCCCCCATGTACGAATGCTGTGCACTGGGCCTCTAGTAGAATATAAACCTGGTAAACAGATCGGAGCCAGGGAATCGAGGCCTCAAATGCCAGGCCCAGGGTCTGGGACTCTGTCCTGGGGCTCTGGGAACCCAGGAGGGCGGGGTCCTCGCGGGGTGCAGAAAGACCCCCTGCGGCTGTGTGGAGGCCGGGAGGCCAGGGAGGGGGCTGGGGCAGAGGTCCAGGCAGGAGAGGATGAGGCTGGGGCCTCGGCCCTGGGGACAGGAAGGAGGGGCAGTGTCCCTCCTCTGTTGATTCACACCTCTCGCCCTGATCGCCCCCATCCTGAAATCCGTGCCTTTCCTCCTCTGCTCTGTGTCCCCTGAAGCCAAACCGTCCTTCCTCCTGACCCAGAAATAGCCCCTCCCTCCCTCCCTCCCCCCAGCATGTGGTTGGAGGGAGCGCTCCCCGTTCTCTGGGATGAGGTGAAAGGATCTGAGCTGCCAGAGCTGGGAAGTCCCCTGAGGAGTCTACCCTGAGTCCTTCCTGCTGCAGGGCCAGGAACGGAGCTCAAAACACAGCCTTGGGGCTGGGGGGCTGGCCGCCGTGACAGACGCCCTCTCTCCTCTCCCAACACCACACGCAGGTCATCTACATGGGCCGGAACCCGCGGGACGTGGCCGTGTCGCTCTATCACTACTCCAAGATCGCCGGGCAGCTGAAGGACCCCGGCACCCCCGACCAGTTCCTGCAGAACTTCCTCAAAGGCGAAGGTGAGGACGGGGGCGGGGGCGGGAGCCCCTTGTGGCCCAGAGGGAAGAGGAGCAGAGGGGGATGAGAGAGAGAGAGAGAGAGAGAGAGAGAGAGAGAGAGAGAGAGAGAGAGGCAGAGGGACAGGAGGCCCAGAGAAACGGAGCGGGAGAGCGACTGAGGGAGAGAGACCAGGAGACCGAGAGAGAGAGAAGCAAAGGCACCGACAGAAACAGCAGGGAGAGGGAGCCAGAGAGAGACTGAGCTGCCGGGACTGTGCTGGAGACAGAGGGAGGCAGAGAAAGGGATGCAGACAGAGAGACAGAGAGACAGGGAGACAGGGAGACAGAGGGACACGGGCACCAGGTGTTGGGGGATCCGGGCGGGGGGTGGGGGGCATCCAGCCCCGAGGGGCCAGGCCTGGGACAAGGGGGGCTAGTCAGGCCCCGTGAGCGCCAGCGGGGGCCCCGCTGCCTGGCCCTCACCCCTCCGCCCCTCTGCCCGCAGTGCAGTTCGGCTCCTGGTTCGACCACATTAAAGGCTGGATTCGGATGCAGGGCAAAGAGAACTTCCTGTTTATCACCTACGAGGAGCTGCAGGAGGTGACTCCCCCGTCCCCCTACCCTCCCACCCCCTTACCCCTGTGCTGGCCCCGCACCCCACCTGGCCCAGCACCCCCCTCTCCTCCCCTCCTCTGGCCCCCACTTCCCCTCCCGTAAGGCCTCCTCCACGGTGGATGATGCACCAGGTCCTGGGCGACAGCAGTGAGCAGGAGCGGGACCGGGGACAGAGATAAACTCGGGGCCGAGGGGTGAAGAGCTGGAGAAGGGCAGGCGGGAGAGGGGGGCCAGGACTGTGGGGGCGGGATTTTAAGAAGGTGGAGCCCTGGCCGGTGTGGCTCAGTGGATAGAGCATGGGCCTGTGCACTGAAGGGTCCCGGGTTTGAATCCAGTCAAGGGCACATGCCTGGGTTGTGGGCTTGATCCCCAGCAGGGGGCGTGCAGGAGGCAGCCGATCAATGATTCTCTCTCGTCACTGATGTTTCTCTCTTTCCCTCTCCCTTCCTCTCTGAAGTCAATAAAGACATATTTTAAAAGAAAAAAACAAATGAAGGGGGAGGGGGAGGGGAGGCCCCCAAGAGAAGACAACAGCGACCATCTAAGGGAGGAGAGGGAGCCACGGGCAACCTGGGGAAAGTGTCCTGGGCAGAGGGACCAGCCAGTGCAAAGGCCCTGGGGTGAGCGTGTGGGTACTTGGATGGAGGCCTCCTGGCCAGAGCCGAGTGTGTGTGCGTGTGCGGGAGGGGGCAGTGGGGGGGAATGAAGGCAGACAGTGAGGACTGCGGCTTTCCTCTGAGTCGGGGGGAGCCATAGGTGGCTTCTGAGCAGGGGAGGCCCATAGGAGCAATGACCTCATGTTGAACTGCGGCTACGGAAAGTGAGCTGCGTGGGTGGCTGTGATCTGGAAGGAAGCGGGAAGCAGTGGAAGGGAACACCCTTGGGAGTTAGACTGGGACCCTGTCTGGGCCCCATCAGACATAACCTGGGACAGGCACTGGGAGAGAGAGATGCCTTCGGGCTGGGGCAATCAGGGAGGGCTTCCTGGAAGAAGAGGCCATGCAGCGTGCCTACGGCTTTGCCCGGCTGCAAGGAGGACGCGCTGGGCTTCCAGCTGGAACAACCCACCGTGCACGTGCGCAGCTGTGCTAGGTTTAGAGCGAAGGTCTGTCCTGAGAGCCCAGGAGCCTGGGAGGTGCCCTCACCCACAGCCCGACATGTTTCCTTTTTTTTTTTTAATACAGAGAGGAAGGGAGAGGGAGAGGAGAGAGAGAAACATTAATAACGAGAGAGAATCATGGACGGGATGCCTCCTGCACGCCCCACACCAGGGATCGAGCCCGACCGGGAACTGAACCGTGACCTCCCGGTTCTAGAGTCCATAGGGAGCCTCGCCAGGCGGGCCTGTCAGTCCCTTTTGCATGTGGGAAGAGCCTGGATCCCGGTGTCAGTGAAGCCATTAAAATCTCTCAGAGCCTCGGAGGTCTCGTCCTTAAAGTGGGTGGGAAACGCCAGCTCGCGGGGCTGTTGTGAGGACCACAGCGCCTGGCACCGGCCTGTTGTCACCCCCCGCCCCCCCCACCAGGTCAGAAGCCGCAGTGCTGTCCTCCTTGCAGCCGGGCAAAGTCGTAGGCATGCTGCATGGCCTCTTCTTCCAGGAAGCCTTCCCTGATTGCTCCAGCCCGAAGGCATCTCTCTCTCTCTCTCTCCCGGGTGCCAGTACCTTGTGTAAAGTAAGGGCGACCAGGCTCCGAGTGAGGGCCTATCTGATTAGTGGTAACAATAACGGCCGAGGCCCGGCACCGAAGGCTGCACAGGATCCTCTCATTTGACCCTCACAAAGCGCAGGCGGGTGCGCCACCCGGGGCTGAGCCGCACGGAACGGCCGACACTTGGTAGTTGTATGTGGCTCACCCCAATATTGTTAGCATCCCAGGTTTTTCTGTTTTAATCCTCACCCGGGGATATGTTTCCATGGATTTCTAGAGAGGGTGGGAAGGGGAGGGAGAGACAAAGAGAGAGAAACATTGATGTGAGAGAGACATGTCGATTAGGTTGCCTCCTGCACGTGCCCTCACCAGGCCCAGGGGTTGAGCCTGCAACCGAGGTACATGCCCTTGACCGGAATGGAACCCGGGACCCTTCAGTCCGCGGGCCGACGCGCTATCCACTGAGCCACTCCGGCGAGGGCTGTCCCAGATTTAGAGGCGGAAATGGGGCCGATAACCCGGAGGGAGTGGGAACCTGGCTGGGGCACAGGGCTCCTCCCTGGGGCCCCCAGGGCTCGTTTCTGTGGACGGGAAGACCCCAAAAAGATTTCGGCATCACCCCGCCCCCTCTCTTCCATCCAGCTCCATCCTCGGAACCCAAAACTGGGCCACGCAGCCCCGTGGAGCTCCTGGGCTGCCCCTGGGTGGGAGGAGCTGCCAACGTGTGAGGCTTTCGGGGCCGAGCCTGTGGTTTGAGAGGATAAAGGGGTGGGTGGTTATGAAACCAGGAAGGACCTGGAACGTCGGGCCGGGGCTGGCGGGGCTGGCGGAGCTGACCCGGAGGCCGACGGGCAGGTGCAGGTGAAGCCAGGCAGCCAGGCAGAAGGAGGACTGCGGGCTCCGGGGCCCAGATCTCAGCTCCTCCCTGGCTGTGGGACCCTGGACACGTGTCTTCCCCTCTCTGGGCCTCCGTGGACTGAGGCCGGATACTCACTCCTCTGCCAGGCTGCGGGCAGGATTGGCACAGATGTACCGGTGGGGCTCGGAGCAGAGTGTGGTACACAGTAGGCGCTCAGGCCACGGGGACTGGAACGTCATTGTCACGGGGAGGAGAGACTGGCGCTGCATCTGGAGGGGAGGTCTGCCAGGGGGGAGGGTGGCACAGGGCTTGCCTGGCAGCCCCATGGCCAGGGCCACAGGGAGGGAGTGTGGGGCACGGTGAGTCCCAGGAGGAGGGGGTGGGAGCACCGGTCCCTGGAAGTGAGGCCTGGGGACTGGAACTGTGTCAGGGCCCAGGGAGCCACAGGGGGGCTGGGAGCGCTGGGGCCTGGGCGTGGGGACTGGAGGCAGGGAGGCAGGGAGGCAGGGAGGCAGGGAGGAGGCCAGGACAAGAGTCCAGGGGAGAGAATCAGGCCTGACCAGCGCCGGGGCCACAGGGACACAGAGGGGACAGGGAGGGAGAGTCCAGGGCAGAGGGAAGGGACTGATGACGGACAGAACAGGGGTGTGCGCGGGAAGGGGAGCATGGGGCGGGGGCGGGGGGAGTGCCGGCTGGGAGTCTGGCCTGTGACTGGGGGAATCTGGGGCCGTTCTGGGCTGGGGACCTGGGGGAGGAGCAGGTTTGGGGCACAGACTGGCTGATGCCCCATTTCTAACCTGAAGGAGGAGGATTCTACATCAGGGGCTGGACTGCCCCCTGCCCCCTGCTGTGACCTCTGACCAACCTCACCCCTCCCCTCCCACCCACAGCACCCTCGCCAATCCCAAACCCCTCAGAGGCCACAGCCCAACCCCTTGGCTTGGAGATGGGGAAAGGGAGGCAAAGAGGTGGAGTCACCCAGACTCGGACGTCCAAATTCTGGGTCTGGCGTTCAGTCCTTGCCTGGGTCCCCTCCCTCCGCTGCCCCCCCCCCTGCCCCCTCTCCCCGTCCTGCCTTCCCACCTGACCCCTCTCGCCTGCCCCCTCTCTCCTGCCCCCAGGATCTCCCCGGCTCCGTGCAGCGTGTCTGCCAGTTCCTGGGCCGGCAGCTGGACGAGGAGGCGCTGGGCTCCGTCGTGGCTCACTCGGCCTTCGATGCCATGAGGGCCAACACCATGTCCAACTTCTCGCTGCTGCCCCCCAGCCTGCTGGACCAGCGCCATGGTGCCTTCCTCCGGAAAGGTACGGGGCCTCTGGGGGTCCCCGCTCCCCAGGCCACGGCCTGGCTGTGTGGCTCGGGCGTGTTCCTCAACCTCTCTGGGCTCCCGTTTCCCCACTGTCACTGGGGGTGCTCCCAACAGAAATGCCTTCACTGCGTCCTGTGGGCCCAGGATTGACACCCACACACAGGGCTTGGCACGGGGCGGGCACAGCAGGTGCTGGGGGTGTGCCTGTCACCCCAGGCCTACGCCCCCGCCTCTCCCACCCCCCGCCCCTCCCCCAGCTGCAAATAGGAACAAAAGGCCACGGCCAGCTCTGAACCCATGGGAGGCTATTTATTTATTTATTTATTTATTTATTATTCTTGTTGTTGTTAATCCTCACCCGAGGATATTTTTCCATTGGTTTTTTAAAAAATATATTTTTAGCCCTAGCTGGTTTGGCTCAGTGGATAGAGCGTCAGCTTGCGTACTGAAGGGTCCCAGGTTCGATTCCAATCAAGGGCACAGGCCTGGGTTTCGGGCTCCATCCCCAGTAGGGGGCATGCAGGAGGCAGCCGATCACTGATTCTCTCTCATCATTGATGTTTCTATCTCTCTCTCTCCCTCTCCCTTCCTCTCTCAAATCAATAAAATATATATATATATTTTTAATAATAGATTTTTAAAAATATTTTTATTAATTTCAGAGAGGAAGAGAGAGAGAGAGAAACATCAATCAATGATGAGAGAGAATCATTGATCGGCTGCCTCCTGCACCATTGGAGATCGAGCCCACCACCTGGGCCTGTGCCCTGACTGGGAATTGAACCCTGACCTCCTGATTCATAGGTAGACGCTCAACCACTGAGCCACCTTGACTGGGCTGGTTTTTATTTTATTTTATTCAGGGAGAGTGGAAGGGAGAAGGAGAGACAGGGAGAGAGACACATCAATTGGTTGCCCCCCGAACGTGCTGTGACTGGGGCCAGGGATCAAGTCTGCAACTGAGGTCCCTGCTCATTGACCTGATTTGAACCTGGGACCCTTCAGTCTGTGAGCCGACGCTCTATCCACTGAACCAAACCGGCTAGGGCCATGGGAGGCTAGTTAAACATTCAAATGTTGCATTACATTTGTAGGTGGAAGTGTATTCGTTTCCTGTGGCTGCTATAACAAAACACCACAAATTTAGTGGCTTAAGGCAACACACATTTATTCCCTTGTAGTTCTGGAGGTCAGATGTCCAAAGTCAGTTTCACTGGGGCTGAAAGCAAAGTGTCAGCCCGCCCGTTCCTTCTGGAGTCTCTAGGGCAGAACCGGCCGCTGCCTTTTCCAGTCAGGTCCCGCCTGCATTCCTTGGCTCCTGGCCCCTTCCCTCCATCTCCAAAGCCAGCAGCGTAGCATCTTCTCAAACGCTGACCCTCCCGCCTCCTCTTACAAAGGCCCGTGTGACTTCATGAAGTCCACCTGGATAATCAGGGTCTTTTCCCCAATCTCAAGGTCTTTAACTTAATCTCATCTACAAAGTCCCTTTTGCCACAAAAGGTCAGTCATTCAGAGGTTCCAAGGATTAGGACGCAGACACCTTGGGGGGGGGGGGGGGATCATTATTCAGCTCATTAGGGTTGTCATGTAAGATGTGATATGTGCACCTAAAATTCAATGTGATCCAAGTGACTTTGGCCCCAGGATTTCAGGGACGGGGTGGAGCCCCACGATAAGAAATCTGAGGCTTGCAACTGGCGTGGCTCAGTGGCTGAGCGTCGACCTATGAACCGGGAGGGCACGGTTCGATTCCGGTCAAGGGTACATGCCTGGGCTGCAGGCTCAATCCCCAATGGGGAGTGTGTAGGAGGCAGCCCATCAGTGATGCTCTCTCATCATTGATGTTCCTATCTCTCCCTCTCCCTTCCTCTCTGAAATCAAAATTGATTTCAGAGAGGAAGGGAGAGGGAGAGAGAGATACTGGTAGAAACATCAACGATGAGAGAGAATCATTGATGGGTTGCCTCCTGCACACAACGCAGGCCTGTGCCCTTGACCGGAATCAAACCTGGGACCCTTCAGTCCACAGACTGATGCTCTCGTCTACCCACTGAGTCAAACCCGTTAGGGCAGTGATGGCGAACCTATGACACGCGAACTCATTTTTTGGGTTGATTTTTCTTTGTTAAATGGCATTTAAATATATAAAATAAATATCAAAAATATGTCTTTGTTTTACTATGGTTGCAAAGATCAAAAAATTTCTCTATGTGACACGGCACCAGAGTTAAGTTAGGGTTTTTCAAAATGCTGGCACGCCGAGCTCAAAAGGTTCGCCATCACTGGGTTAGGGCGATAAATATATTGTTCTAATAATAATAATAATCAATGGAAAAAATATCCTCGGGTGAGGATTAACAACAACAACAATCAATTAACCTTCTCTTGGGTGAATAGTTAAAAAAAAAAAAGAAAGAAAAGGAAGGAACTTGAGGCCGGGGGACCCCTTGCCGGCCGGTTGCTGTACCCCAGCGATTCTGTCGCAAACCTCGGGCACAGTGCTAGGCGCCGCGAGCGCGGGAAGCAGCCGGGTGTCAGCGCAGTGGCGGGAGCAGAGCCCGGGCTGCAGACGCCCCGGGGTTAGCGGCAGGTCCTGGGGTTAGCGGCAGGTCCTGGGGTTAGCGGCAGGTCCTGGGGTTAGTGGCAGGTCCTGGGGTTAGTGGCAGGTCCTGGGGTTAGCGGCAGGTCCTGGGGTTAGCGGCAGGTCCTGGGGTTAGTGGCAGGTCCTGGGGTTAGCGGCAGGTCCTGGGGTTAGCGGCAGGTCCTGGGGTTAGCGGCAGGTCCTGGGGTTAGTGGCAGGTCCTGGGGTTAGTGGCAGGTCCTGGGGTTAGTGGCAGGTCCTGGGGTTAGTGGCAGGTCCTGGGGTTAGTGGCAGGTCGCGGACGTGGTGCCCCCGGGGCTGAGCCAGGTGTGCAGAGCTCTGGGTGGGGGTGGAGCGGGGGATGTTCTGGGCAGAGATTTAAGGGGTTCGGGGTACAGTGGCGAAAGGACAGCGGTCTGCAGGCGGGATGAGCAGGGCAGGGGGACCCCATGGAGGGAGGAGGCAAGAATGGTGCCCGGGGGTCTGCCAGGTCCGGGCGGCCGGTGTGAGTCAGCAACCACAGGAGGGGAGGGGGCGGCGGGGGGGGAGGGCGGGGCTTCCGGCCGAAGGGGGCGCTGGGATGTCGGGGCGACGCTCCGGATGCTGACCCGCCCCTCTCCCCGCAGGGGTCTGCGGAGACTGGAAGAACCACTTCACGGTGGCGCAGAGCGAAGCCTTCGACCGCGTCTACCGCGAGCAGATGCGGGGGATGCCGACCTTCCCCTGGGACGAGGACCCCGAGGATGCCAGTCCGGACCCCGAACCCAGCCCCGCACCCAGCCCCAGCCCAGACCAGGCCTCCGAGCACCCGCACCCCTGACCCCCGAGAATAAACGCATCGCTCCTGCGCCGGCTCCTCGATGTGCTATGGCGGGGGCATGCCGCGGGCGGGCGGCAGGGGGCGCGCGAGGCCGGGCGGGGACCCTTCACCGGCACCAGGGCCTCCCGAGAGCGGGGTCCTCTTCCCCACCTGGCGCCCCAATGGGGTGGGTGACTCAGAAGCCCCGTAGCGCCCGGTGCCTGACTTCCCAGAGTCGGGGTGCTGCGGCCTGGACCCCTGAATCTGAGGGAGGTGTGGCCGGGACCCCGGGGTCCCCCACTGGGCTGCGGAAAATGCAAGTTGTGGGCAGGAGGCAGGTTTATTCTGGGCAGAGGTAAAAGGGAGCCCCAACAACTAACCCCTCGGCACCCGTAAAACTGTCCCAGCACCTGCCCAGCCCGTCACCAAGGCCCTGATCCGCTCCCAGCAGGCGTGTCCCCACCGATCTGAGTCGCTCCTCACTCAGCTCAGCCCCCTGGATTGAGGTCTCTCCTCCCCTGAGCCCAGCTCAGTTGCCCAGGCTTCTGAGCAGGTGGGCCCCAGGGACACCCTGCCCCCCAGGGTCCCCACACACAGCCCAGCCTGGGCCCTCCGCCAGGCCTCCCTTCAGAGAAGTTCTCACATGGCCCGGGGCGGGATGTGCAATGTTCTGGGATCCCAGCTCCTCCAGACGTTCTGCCCATTTTGTAGACTGGGACACTGAGGTCTAGGGTGGGCGTGGGACTTGCCCAAGTTCTAGGATCATTGGGGAGAAATCCCTCCTGCTTCCCAGACTCTGAGGCCCGGCTCCCAGCACACTGTCGTCCAGCTCGGGGTGGCTCTGGCTTCTATCAGGGTCGCCCCCTGAGTCCTGCCTGGGTGGCCCAGCCTGGCTGCCAGCCACCCCTGGGTTCCAGGGCTGTGGGTGCAGCATCGTCTCCAAACCTCCTTCGGGTCGGGGAGAGGTAGTGGAGGCGGCCGGCAGGGATGAGGGGCAGGGGGCTGCCCCAGGGCTGGGGCCTGGCCAGCGGACGGGAGTCCACCTCACTCCTGGGCCCCCCGCCAGTGCCCCGCTGCCTCATCAGGGCCTTGGCTGGGGTGTCCTTGGAGCCCCAGGACTTCTTGAGCTGTGGAGGGAGAGAGGAGGAGGTGAGTGGAGGCTCCTGGGGGCTGAGTCCAGGGAGGGAGGAGGTGAGGGAGACAGAGGATAAAAGGGGATGAAGATGAGCAGGAGAGAGAAAGACACAGAAGAGGGAGGTGAGGGAAGGAGGGCATGACACGGAGAGGAGGGGAGAAGGCCCTGAGCTCCAGAACTAGGGGGAGGTGAGCAGAGAGGCCTGGGACCCCCGGAGCTCCCAAGGGGCCGGGAGGTGTGTCCCCTCCCCACACACACACCCTGCAGTTTGCAGCTGGGGAGGAACAGGAAGCAGCCAGCAGCCGCCCAGGTGGGGGCAGCAAATATTTGCCAAGGGAGGTGATGCTGGGTGAGGGCCTCGGACCGGGCGGAGGCGAGGACCTTGGCCCTGCCCTGCCCATCCCCCTTCTCCCCTGGGACCGAGGGAGGCAATTCCTGGGCTCCTTCTCCCTCACCCTCAGGACCGGCCTCTAGCTCCCACTTGGCAGGCGGGGAAACTGAGGCTTAGAGGGGGTACAGCTCACAGAGATCCTGGCCCCCAGGTCAGCCTGTTTCTCCCACATGGCTCTGCTCTGACCTTCTCAACAGCCTCCTTGACAGCCAGGGACATGGAGGCCCTGCCCAGGGTCCCCCAGAGAATTGGGGCAGGCCCTGTTGAACCCCAAGTGTCTAAGCAGGGGGAGATGGGTCCCCTCTGAGCTCATGACACTGGAATCTGGGAAGCCAGGGCATAGAGAATGTCAAAGCCCCACCCAGGAGGCAACCAGGGCTGAGTCCCAAGCCTCCCCGGTGCCTCAGTTTTCCCATCTGTGAAATGGATGGATGGATGGAATAACATCCATCTCCGAGGATTGTGGCAAAGGTTAAATATAACTACTTCTGTGAAAGCGCTTGGCCTGGGGCCTGGCACATGGGAAGGTGCCCAGGAAAGACCGCTGTTTCTACCTTGGCAAGTTACCTAACCTCTCTGGGCCTCAGCTTTCCCCTCTGCAACAATGCGCACGGTGAGGATCTTGCCGCGCTGACCTGGGATGAGGATGTTGTGAAATCAATTCTATTTGGGGAATTTCTAGTGAAAGAGCGAATATGACTCTATTTCATTCTGTTGACTCCTTCTCCCAACCAAACTGAGGAGGAAGCTACCGCTCAGCCCGTTTCCTAGATGAGAACATGGAGGTTCAGAGAATGCAAGTCCCCACCCCGCCCCACCCCCAGCCCCGGTTCTCACGGCTGGTATATCATGGCAGGATTCACACCCCGGGCTCTTGGGGGTCTCTGCTCCTTGCCGCCTGGCACTCCCCTGCCCAGCACACAGTGGGGGTTCAGAAAACGCCATGTGATTAGGAGAGCAGCTTGGCTTCCCAAACTCCCGGGGGCCAGGCACATAGTAGGCCCTCAGAAAACAGAGTAAGGGCCCTTGAGCCCAACTGGATGACCTTGAACCAGCAAGCCCCTTCTTCCCCTTTCATGGCCTTAGCCGCCTCCACCCCCCACCAGCTGTTGTCATTCTCAGGGGGCCACAGGTCTCACCTCGTCACCATCACTGGAGTCGGACAGCTGGGACAGGCGGCTCAGGTCCCACAGGGATCGGCTGGGCCGGGCTGGAGGGCCGCTGGGGGGCCGGGCGCGCTGGATGCTCCTCAGGATGTCGCTGAGCGCAGGCCCCGGGACCGCCTGGGCCTCCCGCCCGCCTCTGTCCAGGACTCGGCAGGCGGCCAGGCGCTGGGTCAGCGGCGACACGTCAGGCGGCGGCGGCGACACGGGGGCCACGGAGCGGCGGCGGGCCACGCTGTGCGGGCCGCGGGCCAGCTGCAGCCCCCCCAGGGTGCTGACGAAGGGGCCCGGGGTGGGCGCCGGCGGGAGCGGCCAGGAGGCCGCGTACAGTGTCCGGAACTCGCGGCTGAAGGCGTCGGCGATCTCGCCCGTCAGCAGGGTCACCAGGCCGCGGTGCAGGCGTGCGTCGCTCCACGTGAAGCTGGGGGCACAGGGAGGGGGTGAGGACCTCTGCGCAGCCCGAGATCCAGTCCCCATCACCCGTCCCCAACCTGCTCACAGGGCAGGCTGTGTGACCCAGCCCTCAGGAAAAGCGGGCCGCCCTCTGGCCTCAACATCCCCCTCTGTAGAATGGGACAGCCTTCCCTGTGAGGACAACGCATTAAGAAAGTTAAATGGCCATAACCAGTTTGGCTCAGTGGATAGAGCGTTGGCCTGCAGACTGAAGGGTCCCAGGTTCGATTCCGGTCAAGGGCATGTGCCTTGGTTGCGGGCACATCCCCAGTGGGGGGTGTGCAGGAGGCAGCTGATCGATGTTTCTCTCTCATCAATGTTTCTAACTCTCTATTCCTCTCCCTTCCTCTCTGTGAAAAATCAAAAAAATATATTAAAAAAGAAAAGAAAGTTAAATGATCATCTGAACTCAGGCTTGACTTTAAACCTGGGCTCTGCCGGTTCGCACAGGGTTGCCTCGGTTTCCCCCTCTGAAACGAGATGGGGTTCCTTTTCTGACGCCCACGGGGACCGTTTTGAGACACGGCTGCTTCCTGTGGTGACCCCCATTTGTTAAGCGCTGGCTGTGTACCAGGCTCTGGCTGCCCCTGCTCCGTGTGCCCGTTTGCTCAGCTGGAAGCTGGAGCTAAAATGCAGGAAGATTCGAGGAGAGAAGATGGGTCGAGCTCCCTGCACCGTGCCCAGCACGTGCCCAGCGCTAAGTCTGGGATCTGCGGTGAGCTGTGCCCTTCCCAGTCCTGCCATCACGGCGCTTGCTATCTAAAGCACTGGGCTTGCCCTGGCTGGTGTGGCTCAGTGGATAGAGCGTCGGCCTGCGGACTGAAGGGTCCCTGGTTCAATTCCGGTCAAGGGCACATGCCCAGGTTATGGGCTTGATCCCCAGTAGGGGGGTGTGCAGGAGGCAGCTGATCAATGATTCTCTCTCATCATTGATGTTTCTCACTCCTTCTACCTCCCTTTCTGAAATCAATAAAAATAATATTTTAAACACTGGTCCTGCACACAGCAGGTGCTCAATAAATGCCCTCTTTGGGATTAAATAAACCTGGGCTCTCATCCTGGCTCTAGGGCCTTGGACACGCCACGTTCTCCTCCTGAGCCTTGGTTTGTTTGCTCATCTGAGAAATGGGC
The DNA here is from genome assembly GCA_036010255.1 of Myotis pilosus. Taxonomy (NCBI): domain Eukaryota; kingdom Metazoa; phylum Chordata; class Mammalia; order Chiroptera; family Vespertilionidae; genus Myotis; species Myotis pilosus. Next base: position 5,327,666 of record JASKON010000029.1, read on the forward strand.
TCGCAGGGGCACCCGGCAGGCGCAGCTCCCGGCACCTTGGGCGGGGTGGCTGTGACCTCGCTCCCTGGCAGGTCAGGGGGCCAACCTCCCCCTCAGATTGTGACACCCTTGCCCACCCATGACCTCACCCCCAGAGTGGCCAGTGGAACCCTAGGGGGGTCTGTGAGGTCACCCCATTCCGCTCCACAAAGACTGGTCAGACAGCAGCTGCTGGCTGGTCTCTGTCCCGGGGAACGCTTCTGAGTCCCTGGGGCTGGAGACTGTGGTCACAACGAAACTCCTGAGAGGGACGCGGAGGGTTGGGACCCAAGGACACTCCAGCTGCTGACCCTGGGAGGCCAGAACGAGGGGCAAAAGCCTCGTGGGCATGCGGAGGTCCCTCAGCTGTTCCGGGAGGCCCCCGACGCCCAGGGTCCGGCTCGGGCCCTGTCGCCACCGCCAGGCCACCGTGGTCCCCGGCTGGCTACTGCTGCTGCTGCTGGCTCTGCCCCCGGGCACGACGGGGGTGAAGGACTGCATGTTCTGTGAGCTGACCGACTCCTCCAGCTGCCCCGGCATCCCCATGACCTGCGGCGACGACGAGGAATGCTTCATGGGCCAGGGGACGGCCCCCGACCTCGGCCCCGTCATCAACAAGGGCTGCCTGGAGTCCGCGCAGTGTGGCCGCCAGGAGCCCGTCACCTACCAGGGCGTCACCTACAGCCTCACCTCCAAATGCTGCGACGGCAACCTGTGCAACGGGGCCCCCATCCCCACAGGCGGCCTGCGGGCGGGGGCTGCCACTGGCCTGGCGCTGGGCGCCCTGCGGCTGCTTCACGGACTTTGACCAGCGCGGAAGGCAGGACCCCGGGCTCTGCTGCTCCTTGTGCCCCTGCCTGCTCCCCCCTTCCCCCATCAAAGGCCAGAGGCCTAGACAAACCCCCCGTGGCCCTGGCTTCATCCATTCTCGGCTGTCCACCCCACCCCCTCCCCCGCCCCCACCCCCCAGGACCCAGGGCTCCGCCACGCCAGAGCCTGACTTGGCGGTGGGACCGCGCCCCTGGGTTTGGCTGTAATATTGCATTCCATTGCTTCTAAGACGCCATATCTTTCCCCAATTTGATCAGGATGCTCCCTTTCATTGTGGTCCCTTAGAGTCGATGAAATCTGATCAAAATAATATTAATAAACAACAGCTGATGTGTAGGAAGCACTTGTTATGTTCCATGCCAGGGACCATTCTCCCACTGAATCTCATGTGAAGCTGGGAAGGCAGATTCCCTCTGGAACGTCTCAGTCCTGGCCCTGGTGGTGCCCTAGGTGTGGTCCCCGACCAACCGGAACTTGCCGGCAAGGCCAATCCTCCGGCCCCAGCCCAGGCCGGCTGGATGGGGGTGGGGCCCAGAAATCTGGGTCGTAAGAGTCCTCTGAGTCAGCCTGAGTCATGTTCAAGGCTACACACCAGGGTCTTTGGCAAAGGTTCCTGACAGGGGATGCTACCGACATCTACTGGATGGAGACCAGGGATGCAGCCGGCAATGCCAGGAGAGCTCCGGGCACAGCCCCTCCGGCCCCAGACATGGGCAGGACCTTCGCCGGGAAACCTCACTCTATAAAGCAGGGGTGGGAGACCTTTTTTTTGCCCAGGGCCATTTGGATATTTATAACATCATTCTCGGGCCACACAAAATTCTCAACTTAAAAATCAGCCCGTCCCGTCCTGTGTGGCTCAATGGTTCCGCGTCGACCAGGAGGTCACGGTTCGATTCCCCGGTCAGGGCACAGGCCTGGCTTGTGGGCTCAATCAATGATTTGATGCTTGGTGTGCAGGAAGCAGCCGATCAAGATCAGTGATTCTCTCTCATCACTGATGTTTTGATTTCTCTTTCTCTCCCTCTCCCTTCCTCTCTCTCTAAAATCAGTAAAACCGTATTTTTTAAGAATCAGCCTGCTAGCCTGGCCACCGTGGCTCTGTGGTGGAGCATCGACCTATGAACCAGGGGATCACGGTTCGATTCCCGGTCAGGGCACAGGCCCGGGTTGCAGGCTTGATCCCCAGTGTGGGGCGGGCAGGAGGCAGCCGATCCATGATTCTCTTTCATCATGGATGTTTCTATCTCTCTCTCCCTCTCCCTTCCTCTCTGAATTTAAAACAAAAACAACAACAAAAAATCAGCCTGCTCTATTTGGTCAAACATTTAATTAACTCTCCCCTAATGCCTTGTGGCAAGCAGGGCCAAACCAAATGATTTTGAGGGACTTCTACGGCCTGAGAGCGTCTGTGCCCAGATCCCTGCCCCCACCCCCCCACCCCCCCACCCCCGGCCATGCTGTGACCCAATGAGGTGGTTGTTCATTATCCACGCTTTCCTCAGAGTCGGGGAGGCCCAGGGTCACTGAGCTAAGAAGCTGCAGAGCCAGGGCCCAGGGGCGGTCGGGTCCCAAAGAGAGCAGAGGCCGGCCATCCGACGGCCCGAGGCCCGAGCCATTGGCACACCAGGTCTCATTCCTTCCCGGACACTCTGAGAGGTGGCGTGACTCATCCCAGCCGCCTGGGACTCCAGGCCTGGCCTCCCGGTTTAGAAAGTCCTACGTACACACTGCAGGCCCCATTCTCCGGAGAGGAAGCCGGTCAGAGAGGTGAAGACTCATCCAGGCCACCAGCCGGGACAGTAGCGGGGCCGGGCGGGGGCCAGGCCTGGCTCCAACCCTAAGCCCGGTCCCAGTGACAACCCCTCTCCTGGCAGGTGTTCAGACCCATTTCACAGATGAGGAGCCAGAGGCTGGCGGGGATCCGTGTGCTCGGAGACTGGGGACAGGACGGGGGGTGAGGGCTGTACCTGTAGGACCCTGAGATGACCCTCTCGCCGTCCAGCAGCACGAACTTCTCCCGCACCCCGCCCGTCACCTGCCGTCGCCGGCGGCTCTGGAAACTGCAGCCCCGCAGGACACGGATGTCCAGGTTCTGGGAGGTGGGGGGACACAGCCTCGCTGAGGCGGACCTCACAGACTTCCACCTGGGGGGTCCTCCAGGCTGCCCGCCCCCCATCGCTTTGTGGAGAGTCTGTCCCAGTTTCCCCAAGGCCACCAATCGTGGGATTCAGGGGTCTCCTGGGGGTTCCCCCAACTCAGAGGGACCCTGTGGGAAGGCCCACCTGCTTCCCCCAGTGCCAGGGCACCAGATCCCTGGGGACCCTCTCCGCTGGCACCCACCTCGCTGGCCCAGGACCCACCCCGGCGATGGGTCTCCCTCCGCTGCCCCCCGCACCAGGGGGATGGGGACTCAGGTCCCTTCCGCCAGGCCCTACCTCAGTGGCCCAGGGATTCACCCCCAGCTGCTGGGCCAGGGTCAGGAAGGCAGGCAGCTGCTGGCGGTCCAGGAGCAGGTAGACGGGCACCCAGCGGTGGGTGGCGGCATCCACCATGTCCAAAAGCAGGTCTGGGTCCGTGAATATGTCCATGACGACGGCCACCAGCTGGGGGGCGGGGAGAGGGGCTGTGGATAGAGCCTGGGGCTTGGGGGACCCTCGGAAGGTGGGGCCCTGGCGGTGAGATGCTGGAGGGCAGAGGTTAAAGGCCCGGCTCTGTGGGATGTTCACATAGTGCCTGCACGTGAACAAGGGGCAGGACTCCCCGGAGCCCCCGGCTCGGCTGCGCCACTGTCATCATGTCAACAGTGATGAACGGGGTCCCCGAGCCGGGACGCTACATGGTGGCCCTGCTCCAGGCGTGGGCTGGGTGGCTGTGCAGCGCAGTGCACTGTGGGAACCTGCACACCTGGGTCCTGGGGGCGCCCTGGAGCCAGGGGCGGAGGGAGGGCTGATTTGCTGGGTCAGCAGGGGAGCTCTGGGGCTGGGCGGCTGCCAGGGACCTGGGTCTTGCAGGCAGAAGGTGTGATGATGAGCCCCGATTCCTGGTTCAAGTCTCTGCTTGGCCACTCCAGGCGGGAGACTTAACGTCCCATGCCTCAGTTTCCCCATCTCCTAAATGGACGTAGTGAGTCCCAACCTCACAGGGCCCTTGTGAGAATTACACGTTAACCCAGGTAAGGTACTTGGCGTGGGAGCTGGCAAACACCAAACCTTTTCAATAAAAAGGGGCTGGCCAGGGGGCCGCAGGGGAGACAACGGGGCCCTCCCTGGGGGCGGGGGAGGGGGGGGGAGGGTCGATGACTGAGACAAGAGGGATCATAATTAGGCCCAAGGGGCATGGATGTGTAAGGGCTGAGAATGGGGTCCCTCATATCTAAGAGGCCGAGGATGGGGTCTGGGGGTGCGGACTCCTGGGTCCGGGCATGTGAACCTGACAGTCCCCGGAGGGCCTGGGTGCGAATCCCTGGCCCAGGGGATGGCGCTCTTGGGCTGGGAGCTGCAGGGAGGATGTCTGGGTATGGGGAATGGACTCCAGGCCCCCCAGGCCCTGCCCCCACCTTGCAGGCGGCCTGGATTTCCTGGTGCATCAGCTCCTTGAGGGGCGGGTGGCCCTCGCCCGGTGGCTGGGTGTACAGCTGCGCCCGGGTGATGCCCTTCCAGCCCGAGTCCTCCGGCCAGCCCAGCCGCAGCACCGGCACCGGCTCCTCCGACTGTCCCGGCCAGTAGGTCAGGCTGCGGGGGTCCCCACTGGCCACGGCTGCATCGGCGCTGCCGGGCTCCTGCTTGGCCGCCGTCCAGTCCTCAGCCGCGGCGGCCAGGTCCTGGAGCTCGGCCCGGCTCAGGAAGGGCCGCAGCTCCTCGCGCTGCACACACGTCTCGAAGGCCTCGGCGCCCTCACTCAGCAGAGCCTCGAGCGCCAGCCGCTGGCCCTCGGAATACAGGAAGCCCGGGCTGGTCTCCGTCAGGGGCGGCTCCCCGGCCGCCGACGCCACTCCTTCCAGGGCTGCCAGCTGCGAGGCCGCCATGGGGCTCCCAAAGCGGACCTTGAGGCTGGGTGTCTGAGGGCGTGGCCGTCTCCCAGGCACTGACCATCAGGGTCTCCTTTCAGCTTCCTATGCCAGGCTTGCAGGGCAGCTGAGGAATCCAGTGGCTCGCTGTGCTGTCCTGACCATCAGGCTGCGCAAATGACCGGCCGACCGACGCTGCTCAGACCAACTGCCCGCCAGCCTGCAGCCGCCATGGCTGGCCGGCCATCCGACCTTGCTGTCAGCCGTGTGACGATCTGGCTGCCCCCACAAGTGGTCCTGCATGTGGGTTTGGCTGAGCACCTGGCACTGTCTCCGAACTCGGTGACCTGTCAGCTGCCCATCTCTGCTCCGGCACACGACAGCCTCCAGCCACACGGTGCCCCACCGGCCCTCCCGCGGGCTCAGGTGTGGTCGGGCTGACCACCTACCTGTCCCGGCCCAAGGCCCACTACTGCCTGGCCATCTCCAGGCAACAGGCTACCTGCCTGGCTGCAACCACCTGAATGTCTCTCACCAAAGGGAGCGCAGGCTGCCTGTGTGCCCCCGGCCGACAGCACGTCTAACTGACCCTCTGGCCGTCCCTTCGATTGGCTGGAAGACCAACAGGCTCAATGCCTGACCACCCCGTGGAACTCCCCGCTGTGTTCAGGGGATGTTTCTGCCGACAACTGGCCGGCTAGCTCACAGCTCTCACCGGCCGACCATTCTGCACCCTCCTGAGCCCTGGAGAAATGTACTCCAGCCCTCAGCCTGGGCATCGCCCTTCCCAGCCAGGAACTCGGTCTCCCCAGTGGGTGGGCCTTCACACCCGCTCAGGCTGCTACAGTGGGGAGAGCGCTCCCCTGGGGGTCTCATTACCAGCTCATGACCTCCTCAACCCCTCTAGCCTGAGGGCAGCCGAGATAGGGCCACGGCTCCCGGGACTGGGTGCCCCTGCCTGTCCTCTAATCTATGCTGATCCCTGCTTTTGGGGCCTGAATTCCACTATCTCCTGCTAGCTGACTGCTACTTATGCCTAATGGAAGTTGGACAAGGACCACTCTACATCATTTGAGGGTCCTGATCCAACCTGTGGACCCCAATTCATGCAACCCCGCCTTCCAATCAATCCCAGCACCCAGATGCCCCCTTCCTCCAGGGCACAGCGACTAGCCCTGCAAGAGAAGGAAGAGGAATAAAGCCCGGTCCCCTCGCCCTTCTGCCCGGCCAGCCCGCCACCCCCCGCCCCTCCTCTTGCCTTTTTGGGAGGACAATGTAATCCGGGTCTTCAGGCCTGAGCCTATTTCTGCTTCTTCCTCCGGCCGACTGGCCTCACCCATCAGGCTTCACCCTAGCATCCTGGGAACCCAGCCCCTTGTGCAAACACGGGGAGGGCCCACGCAGGTCCCCGGGGCGTGGGGCCCAGGGTATGAGGTCCCAACCTGGGAGCACTCACCAGGCTGCCTCCCCAGAGGCCAGCGGCCCGTCAGACTCAGGTTTCAGGAAAGGGGGTGCCTCACCTGTGCCCACGGCAGCCCCACCTCCACACTTCCCTGTCCAAGCCCGCCCAGTCTCTTCAGTGCAGGGGAGGGGACCACGGGACCTTTAAGAGGGGTGTGGCTGTTCCCAGGAAGCAGGTGCAGCAACACCCGACACCGGGCTCTGGGAAGGGGGCGGGGCTTCCTCAATAGCGGCTGCAAGGGCCCAACAGGTGCAGGGCCCGGAAGCAGCTGAGCACAGACCTGGCCGCCAGGGGGCGCCCGCAGGCTGAGGCGGCAGGAAGGCTTGCGGAGGAACACCTGGGCGGAGGAGGGGCGTCTCCATGGAGACCTGCGCGGGTGTCCAATTCCCCCAAACAAATGCCTGGCCCACAGGCTCACCTCCCAACTCCACCCCCAGTAACACACACGGGCCGTCAGCATCCAAAACCTCTTTAATAACATGATAGGATTGAGGGTTAGTTTTTGTAGCCGCGGCTGGCCCGGCGGCCTCTTGCACGCTCGAACTTCCGGCCCTTGGATCGCACGTAGGGTCTGTGGGGAAGAGAGGAGGTCAGGGCCGATTGTACCTGGGACTCCGCCAGTGATGCCGCCTCTAGCTGAGCAGCACAGGACAGGAGGGGGCCTCAGTAGTGATACCAACTGGGCAAGCCTGGCCGTGCAGGAAGCCAAGATGGCAAAGTGGGCGGTGAAGCCAGCACCAGGCCCTGGGGGTCAACCTGAGAGCCCGGAGGCGGGTAAAATGCAGACCCCACCTGGGAGATGCCAACTCGGCCTAAACCAGCTGCCCCTTTAACACCAGCTGCACAGGGAGCACAGCTCTGAGTCTGGAAGGCGAGTGGGTAGGACGAGGCGGGGAGCTGGAGGGAGGCCCGAGGCTGGCTGGTGGGAGAAAGGGAAGCATGGCAAGGCCCAGACTGCACTGCGGGAGTCCGGTCTGAAGCGCAGGCTGGCATACTCACTTGGTGTGGCTGTGGGGGGTTCCTGGGGCCTTGCCGAAATGCCTGTACACCTCGCGGCCCTTGCGAGGACCTGGGGGAGGGAGGGAAGGGGCAGATCAGGCAGAAACCCAGCACCCAGGGCTCCTGCAACCAGCCCCTTTCCTGGGCTCAGGCTGATGGGAGGTGGGGTGGGGAAGTCCCAGTGTGAGCAGTCACACTGCTCACCCCCCTCACTCACACGGGGACCTGGCCCCACCATGGAGACTAAGCATCGCTCACCAGAAAGCAAGACGGTGCCACAGCCCTTGGGGGAGTCCAGGGCCAGCTGGTCGAAGGTGAGAATCTTGCCCCCAGCCTTGAGGATGCGGCTCCGGGCGCGGCTGCTCACACGAAGGGCACACACCTAGGGGACACAGAGGACAGGTCCAGCCAGAGCCCCTGCATGGCCACCAGGGGCTGCTGGGACGTAAGTTCACTGCCCTGGCCCCACAGAGAAGCCGTGCTGCTTGCTCAGCCCTGTAACTAACTCCTGCTAGAGGGAGCAACCCAAGTGGACAACAGCTGTTTTTATCACTTTGCTTCCAGAAACGCCTTAGAAGGCAGCAATTCAAAGCCATTGCGCCTTACGGAAACTGAGGCATAAAAAGATTTAGGGCCTCAGTGGATAGAGCACTGGCCCTCGGACTGAAGGGTCCCAGGTTTGATTCCGGTCAAGGGCACAAGGCTGGGTTGAAGGCTCAATCCCCAGAGTGGGGCATGCAGGAGGCAGCCAATCAATGATTCTCATCATTGATATTCCCATCTCTCCCTTCCTCTGAAATCGATAAAAAACATATTAAACAAAGAAAAAAGGTTTAGGACTTTGTCCAGAGGTGACAAAGTGACAGAGAGATCTAGACTCAAACCCAGGTTGTCTGGCTCAAGAGCCAGCAGTCAGCAGCACCCAGAGGGGCTTGCCCAGGGACGCAGGACTTCACCCCACTCAGAGCCCCTCCCCACTCACCTTCAGTTTGGGCACCTCCTGGATCCTCACGTCATCGGTTATCGTCCCTACAACCACGGCGGTTTTGCCCTCCCGGCCAGGAAGCTTCATCTTGCGGATCTTTGGGGGAGGAGATCCACATTAAGTCCCGCCTGGGGTCTGAATCCAATCCCGCAGCTTCAGGCAACCAAGGACCAGGACAGCGGGCCCTAAACCCACCCTCACCCATCTCTCACACTAGCACAGGCCTAAGCTCAGGTTCCAGCAGGTTTCTCAACAGACCTCCTCCAGGAGGGTCCTTGACATCGAAGACTGGCGGTGCATGACCCGAAGCCTCAGGATGACCTCATCAAGCCACTGTAGCCACCCCACCTCACCTCACAAGGCCAAGCAGCCAGGCCAGCTGAACTGAACTATAACCCGAGGGTCAGAGCTCCAAGCCCACCCTCCCTCCCAGAGCCCAGCTCCCGACACAATCCAGTTGCTCCCCGGGCTGGCTCTGTCCCCCCCCCGGCAGCCCCTCACCATCCGGGAAAGGGACAGAGGCGGCCGGTTGGTGCGGCTCATGAACAACCTCTTCAGCACGACTTGGTTGAAGGTGGAGTTGGTTCTTCTGGCCAGAAACCTGTATAGCTGGACGGAAAGGGAAAGGGAAAATGAGGAACGAAGAATTTCCAGGCCACACTCCCCTCCCTCCCAACGTTCTAGGGGCAAACAATTGCCTTCTGGCTTTCCCCGATCTCAGGGAGAGCCAGCCCAGGTCCATCCTGGTCAGGGCCCCAGAAAATCCTCCCCGCTCACCCCCGACCCCCCAGCTGTACACAGCACAGAAGCTGGAAGCACTGAACTTCCAGAAGCTGAGATGTGAGCCCGGGGGAAAGCCGCTGGGAGGAGCCTGGGGCAACCCGAGCATGGAAGCCCTGGACGTTGCAGGTTTGGGGTGGCCCTACCCAAGGGCCACAGGCGCCCACCTCACCTTGACCAACAGCCTTAGGTAGATGTCCTGGCTCTTGGGCTCCTTGCGCCGAACCTTTCGGTCTTTGTTGTGGCGGATGTCGACTCCCTGCAGGGTAAAGGGGGGACCGTAGACCCCACTGTGAGCTGCAGATTACTCACCCCGTGACCATTACCAATGCTTGTCTCCCAGAGAGAGCCGGAGCCCCGTCTCTGCAGACACAACAAATCCCAGGTCCACCCCCCCCCCCCCCCGCCCGAAAGTCGCTTCAACTCTCTGGGCTTCAAAAGGACTCCCCTGTACAAAGGGGCTAACCCTACATGCAAAGCCTTCACGCGGCACCCAGCCCGTTGGGGGAAGTTTTAACACAGTAGCCACATTGACTCAGTCAACATTTTTATTTCTTTGTAAATTGACTTTTTCGACAAGGCGCCTAAGTTCTCGATGCTGCTCCCACGCATGGAGACTGGCCGAAGAAAACATTCCCACCAACCGCAAGCTAAGAAGGTTCCCACTTCAGCGTTAAGAAAACTCAGGAAGGCCCACGACTCCCCCGGCCTGTTTCGGGGAGGTTTCCTTTGCAGACTGTTATGCCAGCTGCCGTTTAACCAACACTTATGCACGAGTCCACGGAGAGCACGTCACACAACCTCTCCCCAAACCCGAACCTGAGAGGCAGGACTGCTGTGCTCCCATTAAAAGGATGGAGCAAGTCGGGCACAGGCCGGGGGAGCCCGATCACAGGGCGGGCGGGGAGCCCAGACTCGCACGGAGGCCTGCCTGTCCCCAAACCCGGGCTCGGGACGCTCGACAACCCCCCCCAGAACCCAACTTTTCGGGTTGGGGAGTGACAGGTCCGGGCAGGGGCGGCAGAAGGCCGGAGGCCGAATGGCTGTGGCACCAGCGCCTAGGATCCTGGCTCCGCCACTTCCTGGCATTTCGACCCCGGTGGTATCACTTAGCCACCTCGTGCCTCACCTCGGGCATCTACTCAATGGGAGCTATCATGGGAAACTACGGGAGGGGTGGAGGCGGTCAGGACTGACGCATCCCTGCTCTTCGGGGGCCCCTAAATAGCCCCGCCACCACGGGAATCGCCTCCCTCGGACACCCCCAGGGCCGCTGCCTTCTTCTGGCGCGCCCCCAGCCCGAAACCACGGTGGATGGAGGCGGATGGCCCAGCCCCAGACGCCTTCCAAGCGCACTCACCATGATGGCGCCTTCTGCTCCACCAGGTCCGGAAAGAGAGAACGGCGCCGGGTGGGCGGGGAAAGCCTGCAGCGAGCGGCGCCTCCGTGACGTCACACTAGCGCGACCCGGCGCGCTAAGGCGAGTAGGGCTTCTCTATGGTGAATCGGACTGACGGCTAGATGGGCGTTTCCGGAATGAGGGGGGCGGGACAACCAAAGAGAAAAAAGGGCCAGCACTTCGGGGGCTCTCTAGCCCTACCCAGACCCTGGTCTCGATGCTCTTCCGGAAGAAAGGGATCTGGGAGCGAGACAGATGTCGCGCGCGGACCTGGGAGGACTGGTCGCGCCGGGACTCTCTGGCCCGAAGCCGACTACCTCTCTGTGACTTCAGGAGGACTGGGCAGGAAGAATGTCGGCGAGGAGGAGGCGGGGCAGGAGGGGCTGGTCTAGACCGCGGGGAAACCTCTGACTCCGCGCTCGGGTCATTTCCTTATCAGACTGTCTTATCTGGTGTTGTGCTTCCAGGCGCGGCCGCAGCTTGGGAAGTCCTGCTGGAGGTCTAACCCGAGAGCTTCCTTGCTGCAGCCCAGCCTGCATTTTTACCTTTTAGGTTTCGCTGCTCCCTCTGCCCCGAGAGGGCCCATCCCTGATCCCTCTGCAGCCTCTGCCACCGGGGGGGCGGCTTTTCTCAGCCAGAGAGATTCAAATGGCCCAGCGGGTTCGTGGTGAGGGATGTGCACGGTGCTGGAGCGCCGAGGAGGCCGACTGAGGTCTCGGGCTTGGGGGTGGGGTAGAGAGCGGGGATGGGCAAAAAAAATTTCTGAGCGGGGAGGGGAGACTTACAGTGGTTCTCAACCTTCTGGCCCTTTAAATACAGTCCCTCACGTTGTGACCCAGACCTAAAATTATTTTCGTTGCTACTCCATAACTGTCATGTTGCTACTGTGCTGAATCGTGTTGTAAATATCCGATATGCAGGGTGGTCGTAGGCGACCCCTGTGAAAGGGTCGTTGGACCGCCAAAGGGGTCGCGACCCACAGGTTGAGAACCGCTGACTTAGAGGGAGACAGATTTAGAGGGGAGAAGGAAGAGGCACCCAGAAGGGTAGTGGACAAACACTGGCCTTGGGGGGGTGAGGGGACCTAGAAAGAGGCGGGAAAAGGAGATCCAGGGAGGAGCAGAAACATAGGAATATTAAAATTCCAGTAACAGTGTGATTTGGGGCAACTCATTTAACTTCTCTGTGCCTGACTTCCCTTATCTACAAGGAGTGGGTGACCATAGGCCTGGCACATAGGATGTTCTCCTGCGTTATATAAGTTAGTAAAAATGCATGGGACAATGCTTCCCCACTTAAGAAGTGCTCAATAAAAATTAGGCCCTGGCCAGTTTCTCTCAGTGGTTAGAGCGTCCGCACAAGGACCAAAGGGTGGCAGATGCGATTCTCGGTCAAGGGCACGTACCTGGGTGGCAGGTTCAATCCCTAGGCCCTGGTTCGGGCGCAAGTGGGAGTCAACCAATTGATGTGTCTTCCTAGTATCCATGTTTTTCTCTCTCCCTTCTTCCCTCTCACTCCCTCTAAAAAATCAGTGGGAAAAAAATAGCCTCAGGTGAGGATTAAAAAAAAAAAAATTAGGCTCCACCCCTATTTATTGATTGGCCTAGACGTGATGAACTGGTTGGGGCAGTGAAAAAGTTGACCTCTTCTCTGTTTCTCCCTTTTCAGAAAGGCCCTGGGCTTCAAACCCATCCAACCCGGCCTCCTGTAGTCCGCCCCTGATACTCCTACCTATTCACTTCTCCTCCACAGCGCCCAAGGCCCGGCGGAGCCATGAGGCCTGACTCCTTACCGTCCCACCCGCCCATGGCCTCCCACGCAGGCCCAGCGTCCTGTCGATAACACAGCAGAGGGCTGGCAGGCGCATGGACACCTCCAAGCAGAGGAGCGTGGACCAGGTAAGGGTCTATCTGCAGTCAAGGTCGCCGTACCAGGGGGCAGTTCCCTCTGCCTCCTTGCCCCTCCCTGTGCCCTCATCTCTGTAACTTGGTCTCTGTCTTCGAGTCCCAGCCTCTTTGGTCCATGTGTCTGCCTTTCTCCCTGGGCCCCAAGCTCAAGTGCTGGTTTCCGTCTCTCCGTCTCACTGGGCTTCTGTTCCTCTCTCTCTGGGTCATCCTTTGGCAGGCATGTATATTACCTGGTGCTGTTGCTACTCTGGGTTGAACACCAGGTACATGGTGGGCAATAAGTGAATTCCTTCCTCCATGCATCTCCTTCTAGAGAGCAAGCTCCGCCCCTCTCTCCTTTAGCAGGTGCCTTTCTCTCTACAATTCTGTCTGTTTCTACATCTCCCGATATTATTCTGGCCTTGATTTCTTTCACCTTCACCTGATCTTTGCCTCTCTCTGTTTCTTTTTTTAAAAAAATATATTTTATTGATTTGTTACCTCCTGCACACTCCCCACTGGGGATGTGCCCGCAACCAAGGCACATGCCCTTGACCGGAATCAAACCTGGGACCCTCCAGTCCACAGGCCGACACTCTATCCACTGAGCCAAACCGGCCAGGGCTGCCTCTCTCTGTTTCTGTCAACATCTTTGCTTTCTGTCTCTTGGTCTCAGTTCCTCTCAGCCTCTGAGCCTTCAATATTCTCTCCCCTGGCCCTAGCCAGTTTGGTTCAGTGGATAGAGGGTCGGCCAGTGGACTGAAGGGTCCTGGGTTCAATTCCCAGTCAGGGCACACGCCCAGGTTGCGGGCTTGATCCCCAGTCGGGGGCCTGCAGGAAGCAGCCCATCAATGATTCTCTCTCATTGATGTTTCACTCTCTCTCCCTCTCCCTTCCTCTCTGAAACCAATAAAAACATTTTTTTAAAAATATTCCCTCCCTGTTCACCCCTGACCTAGTGGTCTCACTGGCACTGTATCTCCCATCTTCCTTCCGTGTCTCTGTCTTGTCACGTAACTGAGTCACTCACTAGGTGGAAGTTTATGTCATGCGCCACTCTGGTTTGGGCCCAAGGTAAATAGTTTGTGACATTTTAAAAAGTTGACATACGGTATTATATTAGTTCCAGGTGCACATATTACAAAATGACCACACGTCCAGTTACCACCTGTCACCCTTACAGAATTAATACAATATGTGACTATAGTCCTCATGCTATACAATACATCCCTATGGCTTATTAATAATTTGTGAATTAAAGAGCCTCTCCTCCCTGGTTTTCATTCCAGAAGTGTCAGTCCTTCTCTCTCTCTGTGTCATTTTCTGGGTTTTCTTTCTTTTTTTAAAAATATATTTTATTGATTTTTTACAGAGAGGAAGGGAGAGAGATAGTTAGAAACATCAATGAGAGAGAAACATCGATCAGCTCCCTCCTGCACACCTCCTACTGGGGATGTGCCCGCAACCCAGGTACCTGCCCTTGACCGGAATCGAACCTGAGACCCTTCAGTCTGCAGGCCGATGCTCTATCCACTGAGCCAAACCGGTTAGGGTTTCTGGGTTTTCTTGAGTCCTAACCTTGCACATTCTTAATTCTATTGTCCTTGTCTCTTTGTTTATCTCTCTGCTTCTGCCTGACTCTATCTTTTTTTTTTTAGGTATATTTTTATTGATTTCAGAGAGGAAGGGAGAGGGAGAGACAGAAACATCAGTGATGAGAATCATTGATCAGCTGATCAGCTGCCTCCTACACGCCCCCGACTGGGGACCGAGCCCCGCAACCCGGGCATGTGCCCTTGGCCGGAATCGAACCCCGGACCCTTCAGCCCGCAGGCGGGCGCTCTATCCACTGAGACACACCGGCCAGGGCTGACTCTCTTTATCTTAAGAAGAGACAACACTCTCTCTCCAAGTCCGCCATGGCCTCGCACTGCTTCTCTGTGTCTCTTACTAATGCCCTTTGCGTACCTCTGGGTCTTTGTTGCCGGGGTTAGGGCCCGTCCCTCTATCTGCCTCTAAAGACCTCCCTCCAGGCCCCTCTTCTCTCATAAGTCCCATGGATGGACCGGCCCCTGTGCCCTCAACAAACATGGCGACTGGTCTCTGGTGGTGGAGTCGTGACAGCGGCGAGGTGCGCGCGTGCCCTCAACTACAATGGCAGCGGGTCTCGCGAGCGCTCCGCCTCTCGTCGCTGGGCCCGCCCCCCGCGCCCCCTCATTGGTGCTTCTCATGCCAGCCGCGCGGCCATTGGCTGAGCGGAGCCACACTCCCCGCCCTCCCCTCACACACACCCCAGGGTCAGATGGGGGCGGTGGGTGCTGACTGGAGGGGCAGCTTGGAGGAGGACCAGGCTTGGGAGGAGGCTGCGGGGGTCCCGGCAGGGCCCCGAGTCTGGGGGGCCGCGGGACCAAGAGGAACGGAGAGACGCAGGCCCGGGACTGGGGTACCAGGGCTGTGGGATGGAGATGGAGAAGCAGAACCGGGGCTGAAAGATCCAGGAATGGAAACCCAGGTCTGGGGGCCGGGTGGTGGAAATCGGGGAGGGGCGTGGGGGAGAGGGGGCCCCGGACACGGGGAACTGGAGGCAAAGACTCAGGCTTATGGATTGGGAGATCTATGGATAGAGATCCAGGCCCGGGGCTGGGGTACCTGCGGGTGTGGGTGGGGAGAATGGAAACTAGGCCAGAGACTTGCGGAGTAGAGACAGGGGACTCGGACCCAGGACTGGGGGAGATCTAGGGCTCTGGCTACACCTGAATTGGGGTGGGGTGGGGTGGGGGAGCCTGAGGGAGCTGCCAGGGCAGGGGGCAGAGGTGACTCCCTAGGGTGAGGCCACAGATGGGGGTGTGTCTGGGGCAGCTGAGGCACAGGACTGGCAGGTGGCTGGGTGGGCGGGGCAGAGGGGAACAAAGGTGAGGAAGGAGGCGGAGGCGGCAGAAGCCAGGCCGAGGGCAGGGGGAGAGCCTCTGGGGAGGGGATCTTAGGCCTGCCTCCGGGTCCCTCCCTGCAGAGCAGGCAGCCAGATGCCCAGGTCAGTGCTCAGGGCCCAGCTCTGAAACCCTGTCACTTGCAGGTGCCTGCATGTGGCTCTTCTGGCTCTTGGACTCCTTAATCCCTCCAGGGCACATCCCTTTCTCAGTCTTTACCGGTGTCTGCATCTTCTACCTCCTGCCTCTGTCTTCTCTTTTCTCCCCCTTGTCTTTTCGACCCTACGCTCTCGCTCTCCTTAGTGTCTTGCATCAGCCTGGTTTCATTTCATTAAGCTGTCTGTCTCCTCTCAGTGTTTCTCTGGCTCTCAGATCTCATCCCCCTTTTTTTCCTTCTCGTCCAGGTGTCTCTCCCTTGTTCCTTTCTCCATCTGGAGGCGACCGGTGTGTGGGTTTTGGTTTTCTCTGCCTCTGCATGTCCCTTTTTGCCTGATTTCCCCCAAAGCCCTTATCATCCAACACACTGTATTTCTTTATCTTGTTTTTCTGTTTTCTGATTAAAACATAAACTTTATCAAGGCAGGGGGATTTGTCCATTTTGTTCCCTGCTGTGTTGGCTAGGCCTGGCACTGTGATTGGCACATGGAGGGTACTGAATAATTACTTAGGGAATGGATGAATGAATGAATGAATGTTTGCATGCCTGGGTGTGGACCCTCCAGGATGCCTTCCCTGCTGCCTCGGGGTCTCCCCACACTTGTCTGGGCCTGTCTGTCTGTGGTGCACCTGTGATTGTTCCTCATCGTCTCTCCCTGTCTGCAGGCCCTGCCCATTTCCCTCCATCTGACGTAGGGGTCCTGGATTCTGACTCTTGTCCTTTCCCACAGACGCCAGAGCCGGAGCTGAGCTGGAGCTGGGGCCCCAGGCTTAGGACTGTCCAGGACAGGGCCGGAGCCATGGCCCCGCCGCCACTGTCACCTCTGGCCACCAGCACTCCGCTCCTGCATGGCGAGTTTGGCTCCTACCCAGCCCGAGGCCCACGCTTCGCCCTCACTCTCACACCACAGGCTCTGCACATCCAGCGGCTGCGCCCAAAGCCTGAAGCCAGGCCCCGGGGCGGCTTGGTCCTGCTGGCCGAGGTGTCGGGCTGTTGCACCCTGCGCAGCCGCAGCCCCTCTGACCCGGCGGCCTACCTCTGCATCTACACGTATCCTCGGGGCCGGCGTGGGGGCCGGCGCAGGGCCACGCGTACCTTTGGAGCTGACGGGGCAGCCACCTATGAGGAGAACCGGGCCGAGGTCCAGCGCTGGGCCACCGTCCTCACGTGTCTGCTCCGTGGACTGCA
This sequence comes from Myotis pilosus, assembly GCA_036010255.1. Classification (NCBI taxonomy): domain Eukaryota; kingdom Metazoa; phylum Chordata; class Mammalia; order Chiroptera; family Vespertilionidae; genus Myotis; species Myotis pilosus. Next base: position 5,344,307 of record JASKON010000029.1, read on the forward strand.
GCTGCCTGGGAACGGGGGTGAGGTCCCAGGCAAGCTCGGAGTCTCTGCGCATCTCCCTTTGCGGGCGTCTCTGTCTGCTTTTCTGTGTGTCTGTGGAATGTCTGTGAGTCTGTCATGGAAGTGCTACCAGACAGGCATAGGCTACAGGAGGAACAAAAGCACAGGCCGAGGGAAGCTATTTGTGTCTGCTGCTCTCTCGCTAGGTTTTGTCTCTTCCTTCCCCTTCCATGGGTCCCGACCACGGGTGAGTCAGAGGCTCCCGGGCCGATGAGAGCAGCAGACCGAGATGTGGTCAGTCACCACCTAGGGTGCCCAGAGGTGGCAGCTAGAACATTAGCCGAGGGGGCCCAGAGGAGGCTTTCAAGCGGAGGACCCCCACCCGGGGGGCCTCAGTTGGCACAGGAAGGTCAAGGTTCAAGGGTCCCCATCTGGTGGGACTTGGTCCTCCAGGGTCCTGCTGGCTGGCTGCCTGGGGGATGGTCCTAAGGGATGGTGACAGTAATGGAGCCTCGCAGAGTGGAGCAACCTGATCTGGGATCTGGGTGTTGTTGGTGAGGAACGGAGCTCTCCTTCCTCCCACACGTGGGTCCAAAGGGCACTGGGATTAGACACCCAAGCCCTGTCTTTGTCTCAGAAGGGGGTGGCGTGGGCACGTGAAGCCTGGGAGGCAAAAAGAGCGAGACTCCGGTGCCAGCCCTCCAGCCGTCCACTGGGGGCTGTTTGCAGTTGCTGTTTCTGAGGTCAGGGGCCTGGGTCTCTGGCCTCTACCGACTCCTTCCCCTCTCTCTGCAGAAATCACCTCCCATCTTCTGCCAAGGCCACCCCGATTGCTTCTATTGGTCAATCCCTTTGGTGGGAGGGGCCTGGCCTGGCAGTTGTGTAAGAACCACGTGCTGCCCATGATCTCCGAAGCTGGGCTGTCCTTCAACCTCATCCAGACAGGTAAGGGCGGTGTCAGGACGGAAGGTGAGGGGTTGGGGCCGAACTCCCGAGTCCTGGGCGGTGGAAGAGCCTGCCTCACCTCCTGGTTTCCCACATCAGAACGGCAGAACCATGCTCGGGAGCTGGTCCAGGGACTGAGCCTGAGCGAGTGGGATGGCATCGTCACAGTGTCAGGAGATGGGCTGCTGTATGAGGTAGGGCAGGAGGCCTGGGCCCCGAGCCCTGGGGGGGGGGACTGTGGAGACCAGGAACAGGACCCAGGTGTCTGGTTTCCGGCCCTCCAGGTGCTGAATGGACTCCTCGATCGCCCTGACTGGGAAGAGGCTATGAAGACGCCCGTGGGCATCCTCCCCTGTGGCTCCGGCAATGCCCTGGCTGGAGCCGTGAACCAGCATGGGGGGTAGGTGGACTTTTCCTGCCTCCAGTGAGCCTGGGGGTACCCTGAAGGAGGGCTAACTGGGGCCGGGCACATCTTCCGCTCCCGCTGCCAGTCCACCGCCAGGTTCATCAGCCTGGCACGTTTGTGGGTCTTTCTTGTTCCCAGTATCCCCAGAGCCTAGAACAGTGCCTGGGACACAGGTGACACTTAGTGAGTGCTTGTGGGATGGATGGAGAGGGAACCTGGCCCAGTAAGGAGAGTCCATCTGGAGGTGGCCAGATGGCTGTGGGTGGGCCTGAGGACAGGGCCAGCCGGGTCCCTTGTTGTCTGCCTGTCTCCTCCCCGCTTTGCACTGTCTCTCCCCACACCCTGTTACTCTTTCTCACTGTCAATCCGTCTCTGGCTCTGAAGGTTTGAGCAGGCCCTGGGCATTGACCTGCTGCTCAATTGCTCTCTGCTGCTCTGCCGGGGTGGCTGCCGCCCGCTGGACCTCCTCTCTGTGACCCTGGCCTCGGGCTCCCGCTGTTTCTCCTTCCTGTCTGTGGCCTGGGGCTTCGTGTCAGACGTGGACATCCAGAGTGAGCGCTTCAGGGCCTTGGGCAGTGCCCGCTTCACACTGGGCACGGTGCTGGGCCTTGCCGCGCTGCACACCTACCGTGGACGCATCTCCTACCTACCTGCCACCGTGGAGCCTGCCTCACCTGCCCCCACCCATGGCCTGCCCCGTGCCAAGTCAGAGCTGACCCTGGCCCCCGTCCCAGCTCGAACCGTGGCCCACTCACCCCTTCATCGCTCTGTGTCTGACCTGCCCCTGTCACTGCCTCAGCCTGCCCTGACCTCCCCTGACTCACCGGAACCACTCCCCGTCCTGTCACTCAATGGTGGAGGCCCCGAGCTGGCCAGGGACTGGGGCGGGGCTGGGGATCCTCCACTGTCCCCAGACCCTCTGCTGCCCTCGCCCCCTGGCTCCCCCAGATCAGCTCTACTCTCACCCATCACCGAGGGGGCACCCGAAATGCCAGCACCCTCTGGGCTACTGCCTCCCACCCCTGATGGTGACCCGGTAGCCATCTCTACTGGAGGCCCACCAGACCACCTGCTTCCTCCCCTGGGCACCCCACTGCCCCCAGGTTGGGTGACGCTGGAGGGGGACTTTGTGCTCATGCTGGCCATCTCCCCCAGCCACCTGGGGGCTGACCTCGTGGCCGTCCCCCACGCGCGCTTTGATGACGGCCTGGTGCACCTGTGCTGGGTGCGCGGCGGCATCTCGCGGGCTGCGCTGCTGCGCCTGTTCCTGGCCATGGAGCGCGGGAGCCACTTCAGCCTGGGCTGCCCGCAGCTGGGCTATGCCGCAGCTCGTGCCTTTCGCCTCGAGCCGCTCACTCCTCGCGGGGTGCTCACGGTGGATGGGGAGCAGGTGGAGTACGGGCCCCTGCAGGCTCAGGTGCATCCGGGCCTAGGTACGCTACTCACTGGGCCCCCAGGCCGCCCTGGGCGAGAGCCCTGAACCTCGAAACGGAGCCTGCTGATGGGCGGGGCCTACATTCCAAGGGGGCGGGGCCTAGCTGCTAGTTAGGTCGGAGGCCCCACGTGCAGGGGAGCCCCTGTCTCAGGACTGTGCCCGCCTCCCGGGGGCCAGTGGTGATGGAAGAGGGTGGCCCCAATGCCAGGGGGTGAAGGCCATTAGGGCCACAGGGAAGTGGGCCCGCCCGGGAGGGTAGTGCCTGGCCAATGAGGGCGCAGCTCAGTCCAGACCCTCGCTTCCAGCTGCTGGAAGACCAGGTCGGCTGGGGGCGGGCCTCTCGTACCGCGTCCGGGCTGGCCAGGCAGGGCCCGGTCTCGCCCTGTCCACTCCGGTGCCTCCATTGAACTGGCCAGGAGGGGCGGGTTCCCCTGGGCCAACGCTCACATTTGCACTAAGGTTCCGCCCCGTCCGCGCGGGCGGGAAGTTCATTTCCCGTTTTCTGTCTCCTGTGCGTCTCCAGACCCCAATCTTCAAAGCAATTGAAAAGGTCTATGCAATAAAGGCAGTCGCTACATTCCTCAGACCCTCGCCCCTGCCTCCGTCCGGCAGCCCGTGGGAGGGGTCAGGGTCGGCACTTGCAGCAGCTCCTGCCTTTCACGGCCCTGGAGCCCAGACGAACCCACAGACCGCGGCCAGTGTGACCCCCTGGCCTGGCCCCGGGGCCAGGGAGCTGCCTCCTCCCCACGACAGCTGGCTCTGGGGTTATCAAGATTTATTCAGGATAGTGTTAACGGAGGCGGTGGGAGGGTGGGGTCCCCGACGTGCCGGAGGCACACACAGAGGACCCTCCCCGCCCCCGCGAGGGAGGGGGGAGGCTCGCTTTTTCTTAAAAATATAAATGTATTTATCTGCATCATCACGTCCCTGGGGCACCCAGCTGGCCGGCCCGTGGACTACAGGATGGGGAGGAAAGGGGGTGTTGGGGCGCAAGTCTGAGTGAGGCGGAGGCGAGCTCCGCCGGGTAGGGGGGCGGGGGGCGCGGCCTCAGAGGGCTCCGTGCTGGGCCTGGTAGCGGGACAGCACGGCGCGGTAGTGGGACAGCTCCTGGCGCACGGCCACCACCTCCTGCCTCAGCAGGGCGTTCTCCTTCTCCAGGAAGGCCGCCCGCACCGATATCTGGTTCTCCTTAAGCCGCCGGGCGTCGCGGGACCGCTTGGCTGCCTCGTTATTCTTGTACCGCCGACTCCAGTACTTCTCGTCCTGGGGGTGCAGAGGTGGAAAAGCACTGAGGTCCAGAGGGGCCCCGGCCACAGCGGACGAAGAAGGGAGCAGCAGCTTTGCTTGTTCCTTCAAGCACCTGAGGGGATCTAAAGGAACTTCACGGCTGCTGCTTGCCCGGCAGTGGGGTCTCAAGGACACGGGGTCTCCCCTGAGACGGGTATCCAAGGGTCTGCCCATCTCGGGCCCTGGTTGCTAAGGAGAGCAGGACCCTAGCAAAGGCTAGGGCATGAGAGGACCTCCCACCCCCAACAACTGGGGCTCAAGTCCCCAGAGTGCAAAGCAGAGGCCACCCTCCTCCCTTGACAAAGGGCTACAGTTAGCTCCTTGTTGCTAAGGGTGCTTGTTCCCTAGCAACAGGGCTTTCTGGGTGTGAGATCCCGGTGAAAAGCACTGCCCTATACATCACCTTTCCAGATCCTGGTTGCTAAGGAAAGTCCAGCCGCCCCAGTGCAGGGATTTGATAAAGTCCTCCCGGAACCTGGTCCCTTTGGCCCTGGTTGCCAAGGCAACTTCATCCCTCCTCATCAAACAAAAGTCAAGTCTAAGTGGTCCCAAAGACTGCAGCTGTCTCTGAACTGGCCTTGAATAGAAATAAGCCAGGGAGTTGCACCCCCCTCCCCCACCCAGCAGGTCTCAGTTGTGCTTTAGTGAAGGAGCTATGCTGAGCCCTCCCCACAAGACTATGCCCAGGGGTCTTCAGCCCTAGAATTGGGTTGCAAAGGCGGGCCCCTCCTCACTGCCAAGGAGCACCCAGAGTTCTGAAACATGCCCCCTGACCCCCATTTAATTAAAGCCGAGTTCCTGCTTGCTAGGGCAAATCCAGTCCCTAGCAACAGGACCCCGTGGCAGGAGAAACACTGCTCTAGATGGGGCTTGTGGGCCCGTCCTAGCTGCTTTGAGCAGTGGTGTCTTACATGAAGGCAGGGCCAAGTCTTGTGAGAGAAGCCCAGACACCTCCCGTTGGGGGAGACCCCAGAACTGGAAGAGACAGAATGCTAGAAAGATGAGTCATTGCCCAGGGCACCCAAATCGGAATGTGGTCCTTGGCTGACAATCAGAACCCGAGGCCTCTCACCAATGAGGCAGCTCAGACCCAGGAAATGAGGCCTAGAGAGCTGACAAAGTCTGCATCCTAGGCAGATGCAATCACACCAAAAGGATGCCTCAGATCAGAGATCAAGAGACAAGCCCTCGCCTGGCTGGCTGAAAAGAGACAGGCTGATAACCCATTGCTGAAAAATGCTGTCCTCAGCAACTGATCCCAGCAGCCTGCAGCCTGCCTGCCCCACCTAAAGGTCTGGGTCCAAATCTGTACAGCTGGGTCCAGCAGGGCTGGCTATGTCTGTGTCCCATAATTACGCCATCTTCAGAAATCCCAAGCCCAACACTTTTCTCCCTTGCCTCCCATGGCCAAGGAGGACTGGCCCGGGGCCGCAGGAGAACCTGAGAGTTAATCCTGAGTGTGAGGGGCCCAGGCGGTGGGGGCTGCCCTGGCCAAGCCCACGTCCTACATTCGGCGGTGCTCACCTTCTGCTCCTCTGGCACCTGGATCTTCCTCGCCTTCTTCATGATGGGCTGGGGCTTAAGTTCTTCCTCTGAGAACCGATGTCTCCGAGGGTCAAAGGTCTCATGGCCCGGAATGCTTGACAGGGCTAAGTCAGCAGGGTCAGGTTCAAAGGTCATCAGCACCTCCACGGTATCTGGGTCCACAGGGCTGGGTGTGTCCCGAGAGGTCAGGCCTTTGGGAAATAAAACGTATCACCTGAGTGTGTAGTGATTTGGGGAAGGAGGTTCCCAGATGCTACCCTCCAGGCAGGTATCACATCCACCACAAGGAAGGCTACCATAGCTCGCCAGGGATCAACCCTAATATAAATAGGAAGGTTCCCTAAGCCATAAGGAAGCTTAGAAATAATGAAACCAACTCCACTTTTACAAACAGGGAAACGGAGGCCCGAAAGTTACTTAACTTGCCCTAAGTTATACTTGAGCCTGGGGGCTATTGCTGCTAAAATAAAACCTCAGGCCTTCAGAGTCCGTGATAGTTTCTTCCCCATCGGCCAGCCTGAATCCTCCCGAACCCCTGGCCAATGCCTAGACCTGTCCAGGAAAAATGGAATCGAAGGCACTGAAAAGACCCCAAGAGCCTCTCAAAGAACAATTAGCTCTCAGGCGTTAGGGAAGGGAAGCAGACAGGGCTCCGAGATCCCAGGAGGTTGGTTCAAGGGGGAGCAGGTGGCCTGCGCCTTTAAGAGCGAGCGAGCAGGGTCAGCCGAGGACACCGGTTCAGGGCCGAGTCACGTGCGGGCGCCTGCTTCCTCCGCACCCCGCCAGCCGCCGGGGCTCCCTCACGTTCCCCTAGCCCCGCCCCCTCGCGCGTGACCGCGCGTGCGCGGAGCAGGGAGGAGGTTAGGAGAGGACTCACGTGGCGCGGGAGTGTGCGGCTGGCCGGGGAGGGCCCGGGCTCTGCCCGGAGGTTGGACCCGTGGCAGGTGTGTCCGGGATTCCCCGACCGACCGGCTGCCAGACCCTGGAGACCCCAAGATGCCAGAGGGAGCACCCCTTTCCTCTCGCTCCTTCGGGTCTCTCGGCTCGAACTTCTCAACCTCCGAGGATCCAGTCCCCCCTGCTCTCTGGGGAACACGGGAAAACCGGCCCCCTCGACCTTCTCCCCTGCGCCCTAATCCCTTCGCCACTGGGGTGCACACGATTCTGCAATCCCGCCCCCTCCTCCCCCTTTTCCAGGAATATAGGAAGCTCGGCCCTCGCCTCCATGGGAGACCTGGAATGAAGTTCCTCGGCCTTCTCCCCTCTGGAGTGCAGGACCCGGGGCCCTAGGCCCTTTCCAATGGGGGGACCCCGAAACCAGGCTGACAGTCCCTTATGTGTAGGGAAACGAAGTCTGTGCCCAGCCCTCGTCTTCTCCCCAGTAGAGGGTCTAGAAGTTAGGTCCGATCCTAGTTCCACCCATTCCGGGCCCGGAATATGGGGGTACAGTCCACTTCTCACTAAATAACTCCGGTGTTGTGGGCTCCCCAGTCCCGGCTCCACCTCTCCCCGCGTCCCACAGAGAAATCCACACTATCGCCCCACTGGGCAGACTTCCTGGGATTTGGGGCCCCAAGTCCCTCCTCTCTTATGGGTCCCGGAGACCCAGCCCTTGACCCCCTAGGGGACACAAAATCCGATTCTCCCCGCATCTCTCAACTAGGGGACCCCGAATCCAGGAGCGCGGCCCGGGTCCCAACGACCGGCGCCGGGTGTCCACAGCCCCGCCCCCTGCCGACGAAGCCCCGCCCACCAGGCCCCGCCCCCGCCGCTGCACCTGCGCGGTGGCCGCCGGCGGCCCCGAGGGCGGCCCGGGCGGGGGCGTGCCCCGGCGAGGAGCGAGGGGAAGCCGAGCCGCAGGAGCCGGGTCCGGGCGAGGGTGCGGGCGTGCGCACGGGCGAGGGTGCCGGCGACGGGCCGCCGTGGGGCGGCGGGCTCGGGGGGAGCCCGTGCTCCAGCAGGAAGGCGTCCAGGTCCACGTACTCCACGTCGCCGAACGGCAGCGTCCGCTCCCACAGCAGCGGCGCCAACAGACTCGGGCCCGGAGCGGCCGCCGGGCGCCCCCGGGGGGACCCGCCGCCCGCCGCCGCCGCGGGGGCATCCGCCGGGCCCGCCGTCTCCAGGCCCGGCCCGGGAACCGTGGCTGCGGGCAGAGCCGCCTTGCGCTCCTTTTCCTTCAGGAGACCTGGGGGCCAGGAAGACAGGGCAGGGTCGGGCGGGGGGGCGGGGGGGAGAGGAAGATAGGGATGCAGAAGAGACCCCGCGTCAGAGACCCACACGACCGAGATCCAGAGAAAGGGGGGACCCCAGACGGGGTTGCAGAGAGACCGGAGACGGAGGGCAAAGGCCCAGAAAGAGGCGGGGACCGAGACCCAGAGAGGGACAGAGACCCACAGGGAAAGGTCAGGGACGGGGGCCGCAGGTACACAGCGGGGAGGGGGACAGAGATCGAGAGAGGGATAGAAACTCAGAAAGAGGGGGGCCAGGGACCCAGAGATGCAGAGAGAGATGGGGACAGAGACCCGGTGAGGGGCAGACGTAGAAGAGGGACGGAAGTTCCGACAGAGGTAGGGGAGGGTTGGGCAGGTGAGAGAAGAAAGACAGCTCTGTGATTCCTCTGCAACCTACCACCCCAACCCCGCGCCCTGTACCCCCCTCCTACCCCCACACTCCGCAAGGGACAGGAAGGGGCTCTATTCCTGGGGCACATTCCTCATCCCTAGGCTCCATGTGACCCCAGGAGGCCCCGCCCAAGCCCGTGTCACTACCGTGTGAGCATCAGACACACCCCCTCTCTCCTCCCTGGACCTCAGGGGTCCAGACTCTCGGAACCAAAAGGAAGAGGGGGTTAGGACCTAGGTTCCTGGGCCCTCCCGGAGGACACTAGGGGTGGGGGGTGCTGGGGAGGCCTAGACTCCTGGGTCCTCGCGGTAGACGGGCTTGGGAGCCGGTACTTTTGGGTCGTGGGTCCTGAAAGATCTGAGGACCGAAACACCTGAAGTGAAATAGGTAAAGGTTGGGAGGATGGATTCCCCGCAGGAGAAGGTAGCTGTGGACCCCCCTCCTCCCCCAGCACCTGAGTCCCTAAAGGAGAAGGGTGTCTGAGTTGGGCGAGATGGGGGCTAGAACTCACAGCTGGCTGGTTCTTTGGGCTTGCTGGTCCCTTGCAGAAGGTTCCGCAGCCCAAGCAGCGCTCCCCCGCCCGGGGGGGCCCCGGCCGGGCCGCCCAGCAGCAGGGGGGCCGGGGTCCTGTCGCTCACGGGCCGCGCCATCGCCGGGCACCTGCCCGCAGGCTTACGGGCTCATGGAGAGGCGAGGAGCTGGCCTGCCGTCAGCGGTACAGTCCTGTGGTTCGGGCGAGTGTCTTGCCCAGGGGCGGGCGAGCGTAGCTTGCAAGATATCAGTATCCAGAACAGTGCAAATCCTAGGAGCGACGGGGATTTGCAGTCCTCGCTGCAGAAACGTGCAACTCTAGAGGGTCCCGAGAGACCATGCAGTCTGGGTGAGGGGAGGATCAAATCCGACGGCCAGCTCTTTGCAACGGAGGGCTGAAGGGGACTCCAGGCGCTCCTTCCACAAGGTGGGCGAGCCTGGCTCTTGCAAAATCTGCAGCTCTCTCAGCGGAAGGCGCTTTGCAATCTGCACCAAGAGGTGAGCGCAGAGGGGCGGGGGAGGGGGCAGGAGGAGGCGGCAGCCTTGAGGCGTGGCCAAAGCAAACTTCTTTCGCGGAAAAAAAAAAAAAAAAAAAAAAGCCAAACCAAAACACCCGACGCCACAGCGAGCACCCCTCCTCTCGGCCCCCGCCCGCGCCTGCCCAGCCCCGCCCGTCTCTGGGGCCATGCACCCCAGCCGCGTGCCTCCCTCGGGCTGAAAGCGCGGGCCAATCGCGTCCCTACCCCTCGGCACGCTCAGCCAATGGGAGCCGTGGTTCCGCCAAGGCCCGGGATACGGGAGGGGCCCGGGGCGTGAAGTTGCCCCGCCTTTTCGTGGGAGGCGGGACCCTGACCTACATTTGACCAATGGGAGACGGCGCTGGGGGCGGGACCGTGACCCAGTTCGAGCCAATGAGGCAGGCGGGAGGGGGAAGCACATGGCTCTGCGCGTGCTGCCTGACCCGCCGAGTGGGTAAGGGGTGGGGGCGGGTGGGAGAGGCGCCGCTTAATGGACCCGCATATCCAAACGATTGTTTGGGGAATTAGGAAGTCAAAAACCCCAATAGCGGGATTCAGGAAGACGGGAGATGGGTTTCTAGAAGAAGGGGGCTATTCTCCAATCCCCGGCCGCGCCTCGAATCAGACCACTGAGAAACAGGAAGTATTCTGTCCCTTTAATAGCTTTGTTTTGGGGGTGACTTCCCTCCCCTCTTGGGTAGGGTTGGGCAGGCGCAATCCTCGGTGGGGGGCCTCAGCGACCGTGGGGGGCACCATCCACTGCAAGACAGACGATACCGATGGAGGACGTTAGTTGCGGGGCACAGTCGCCTGGGCAGTGCAGGGGGGCGTGCAGGGGGCGGGGCCGGGGCCGGTCGGGCTCTACCACCGGGAGGCTGAGAAGGGGGGACCGGAAGGTACCAGGTGGAGAAGCTGGTAGACATGGCCCGGCAGTCGGCGGAGCCGCCCCAAGGCGGCAGGAGGGTGGCATGGGGACGCTCAGTGTCAGCATCAGGCTGAACTACCAGAAGGTATACCTGAAGCGGGTGCGGGGGGAGCCCCTGGACTGTACCATGTTGAGAAGCCAGAGAGGTGGCCGTTTAGATCTCAGGGCTGAAGGGAGCGGAGGAAGTAGGAAGGGAAGGGGATTGAACCATATTGATTCCCAGGAAAGGGGGGGGAGCTGTCAGATTATGGAACAGCATGGGGTTTAGACCACGTGGGAACCGGAAATGGATCCGGATTCCACCGCTTTGGAAGAGGAACCCACAGACCCATAGGTAACCGTACCACAAAGAAGCCAGGGGTGTCGGGTTATACACCGAGTTGCACGTTACAAGCAGCGGAGAGGAAAGACAAATCATGGACCAGCAATGGTCTATGGTAGGGAGGTGGACTATAGCACGTGGACACATAGGGAGGAGGGAGTAAGAGCGAGCGAGAACTCAGGAGGCTGGACCATACGGAAGCAGCAAAGGAGGGTAGGACTTTATCATATTGGCACACCGTAGGGAGACACATAGGCGGGTCAGACCAAGACGTGGTGGTGGTGGTGGTGGTGGTGGGGGGGGGGGGGATTGCAGATTGGTCCATACCATGCAGGCGGTAGTTGGGGCCTCGGCAGCGCCTCTCGGGGTGCCGGGGGTCCCTGTTGCCCCTCAAGGCCCTATGGGCCAAGGGCTGCAGGGGCCGGCCGTTACCGCTGAGGCTCTGGAAGATCTGGGATGGAGGATTCTGGCTCAGGAGTCTCAGGGAGTGCATCTGCCAAGAGAGGGGAGAGGAGTAGGAAACGGGGAGTGAATCCACCAGGGGGAGAAGGGTCCTGGGGACGTCACTCGGGAAGCCCCGCCCCTGGGAGCCGATCGGAGGGGCCTTGCTCAGCTCCACCCCAGCCCCAAGTGTCATCTGACCCTCTGACCCCCTGGAGTTTCCAGTCAACCTCGGGAAGGAGAGTGGCTAGAGGGTCACCTGGAGGGACGTGATATTCAGGACCCGGTCAATGAGGATCCAGGTGACGGTCTCAGAGCAGGGTGGGGTGCTGAGAGAGCCCTGATAGGTGATGAAGCCGAAGGATTCCGGGAACAGGAGCTCCAGGCTCAGGTCTTGGAGAAAGTAGGCATCATCTGTGGGCATATTATGCCGGTGTGAAGAAGTGTTCCCCAGCCCTGGCTGGTTTGGCTCAGTGGATAGAGCGCCGGCCTGCAGACTGAGGGGTCCCGGGTTCGATTCTGGTCGGGGCCACATGCCTGGGCTGCAGGCTTGGTCCTCACTGGGGGGCGTGCAGGAGGCAGCTGATTGATGATTCTCTCTCATTGATGTTTCTATCTCTCTCTCCCTTTCCCTTCCCCTCTGAAATCAATAAAAATATTTCTTTTTAAAAAAGGGTTCCCCACTTGAGCTCCCCCTCATGTGCACACCCCCAGTAAAGCACCACGGACTTACTCTTGTAGGAGATTCGGGTGATGGTATCACGGTTAAGGAGGCGGCTGAGGAATGGGTTTGAGCTGCCAGCCACCTGTGTGGGGGTACGTGAGGTGAGGAGGTAGGAACCCAGAAGTCCAAGCCCTCCAGCCCTTCCTCCCCCAATACCCAGGAGTCTGGGCCTCCCGGCCTCCCTCTTCCTCAGACCCCAGATTCCAGGTGCCCAGCCCCTCCCTCTCTCTCTCCCTCCCTCGAATCTTGCCTGGACTCACATTGACAAAGAGGCTGAGAATGGCCAAGCCATTGGGGCCCCGGGAGGCAGCACTGAGGTTCCCATAAAGTTCGTGGTTGAAGTGGATGAGCTGCACCTGGGAGGGCAACACAGGGAGTGGGGTTCCCCAGCAGAAGGAGGAGAGAATGGGTGCAGCTCTGGGCCTTTGAGGGATCCCAAGTCAGGTTAAGGATTAGTGGGGCAGGGGCAGTTCTGTAGGGAGGATGTGGTGAGGCAAGGAGAGGGTGAGGGTGACTCAGGGCAAGGGTCAGAGGTCGGTGGCCAGCACCTCAGCAGAGAAGCCCTGGTGGTTGATCTGGTGTTCAGAGCCTGCTCCATCACGTGCTCCAAATAGCAGCCGCAGTTCACTGAGTCGGTGGCTATACAGGAGGGGACCCCCAGACACATTGACCACGGGCCGGGGTGCAGGCAAGAAGGACACGTGACGACCGGTGTTGTACAGGGTTCCCCGGAGCTGTGGGAGAGACGGAACGCGACATGGGACACAGAGAGATCTCTTTCCCCCCATTTCCACTCCTACATTTCCTGCTTCCGACAGTCACTTAACCATTCAGCATAGTTTGAGCACCTACGACTTTCCAGGCTGCGTGCTGGTCCATGGTAGGTGCTCAGTGTTGGTGAATTTGCTCAATTAAATATTTATTGAGTCTCTACTATGTGCCATGGATGCCAGGAAGAGAACGATGAACAAGTAGACAAAAACTCCTGGGCCTCGTGGAGCTTATGTTCTGACTGGGCAGAGACAGACAACAGATACTGATTTCACATGAGTAACTGCTTAATTAATTACATCCTGTTCTCGTGCTGGGAAAGTATAATGGGAAATCTGGCCTAGATGGGCGGGGGAGGGGGGGCGGTGTCTGGTAAGGCTTCCATGAGGAGGTGATATTTGAATGGAGACCTGAAAAGCAAATAGGGGTTCATTGCAAAGAGCAGGGAGAAGGGCGTTCCAGGAAGAGGGAACAGCAAGTGCAAAGGCCCTGAGGTAGACTATTTTAGTGACAGCGAAGAGGCCGGTGAGACTACATGGGGTTGCTGTGAGGATTAGAGGGTTTAACAAGCTTTTAAGTCAATGCCTGGCACGGGAAACCTGTTTTACCGTTGCTTCTCAGAGATGGGGAGGCTAGTGAGCCCTGTGTGGGGAGAAAAGAACAGGTGATCCATTTTAGGGTGGAAGGGGCCTCTCCACCCAGCGTGTACCCCTTCTTCCCCAAGGCCGGCCTCCCACCTCAGTGTCCCACCCCCGCCTCCACGCACACCCACCGCAGTGGATTCGGCCACCCCTCCCACCAGGCCCCTTACCTTCTCTCCCCCAGTGCTGAGCCTCAGGGGGGGCAGGAAGGGGTCATAAAGAACCCTCTTCAGCTCCACATCCACGGGGCTCTGCCGCTTCCCCACTGCACACAGACTCCAGGCTGCGTTCACCAGGCCCCAGAAGGGAGGCCCTGGGGGCAGGGGCAGGGGCGGGGCAAGGAGGAAAGGGAGTCAGAAATGGGGACTGGATCCCAATGTTGGCATCTGCTGAGAAGGCCGCGGTCTGGGCTCCTGGATCCCAGGAGAGGAAGGGCTAGGAATCTGCACTCCTGGGTCTGAGGGAGAAGGGAGCTGGGATCCAGAATCCTGGGTCCTAGAAGAATCCTGGAGGAGTTTCTTAAGACCCCCTAAACAGTGGTTCTCAACCTTCCTAATGCCCCACCCTTTAATACAGTTCCTCATGTTGTGGTGACCCCCAATTACATTGTTACAGATTGAACATCATGAAAGCATAGTGATTCACAAAAACAATGTGTCATTATATATGTGTTTTCCAATAGTCTTAGGCGACCCCTGTGAAAGGGTCATTCGACCCCCAAAGGGGTCGCGACCCACAGGTTGAGAACCGCTGCTCTAACACCTCCAATCCTCTCCTTGATCAAACCTGTCTTAAATGAAGTCATTGAGAGAAGGAACTACAACTCCCAGCAGGCTCTAGGGCTGCCAGCCTATTCGTCCAATGCCAGACTGCCCCCCGTGCCTATGGGAGTTGTAGTTCCTTCAGTCTCCCCTGCTGCACAGCTGGGTAATAATGTACCGGGGAGAGGAGTTGCAAGAGAGGGCTGGACCCGGCAGGGGAGGGGGCCACTGAACCTCTGATTGTCAGCGGGAGCCAGGACCTGCCTGCCTCTTCCCCTGCAAACACACACACACACTCTTCCACCCCCACACGCTCTCCTTCCACTCACTCCCACTCGCTACTTGAAATGCGCATGTATAATGTCCCATGGTGAGCCACCGGGGTTCAGAGGCTGGGCTGGACTCCTGGGGGAGGAAGGGAGGGGCTGGGACTCCCAGGGAGGAGAGGGTCCCGGGTCCCAGGAAGGACTGCTGGGCCCCCTTCCTGGCTGCACCTGGCACGAAGTTTCCCTGGAGATTCTCCTTGTAGCTCCACCAGTCCTCGGGGTCAGGTGCGGGTCCGATGTGAGCTGCGGAGAGAGCCGCCTGAACCCCTCTCCTTGGCACCCCCGCCCCGCCCCGCCCCTCCCTTCGGGGCTCCTGCCCCGACCCCAGGCCTTACCTGCCGCCCCCAGGGCAGCCCAGAGTACCAGCGCTCGGGGGGCGCTCAGACTGGCCGCACCGCCCATCCCCGGGAGGCCTCTGGGCGACCCCTTCCCAGCGCCCGGCCCCTCTCTCGGCTCTCCCCTCTCTTCTCGGCGGGACCCTGTCCCTCCAGGACTTCCAGCCTTCCTCTTCTCCCCACAGGGAGTCCCGGACCCCCAAATGCCAAGCCAGCCAGGGACGGAGGTCCCCCAGCCCACTCCTCTCCTCCCCTCTGTGTCTCTCCGCCTTCCTCTCCTTCCCCCAGCCCTCCAGCCTCCCGCTGCCTCCCGGTCTCTCTACCCCGCTCTCTGCCTTCTGCTTCTCCCTGAGGTTGCCTCTCGGTTTCTAATCCACACCCCCTCTTGGCTCTTTTCATGAAGCTCCCCCAGGCCACCTACCTCCATGTCCCCATCCTCCTCTCACCTCCTCCTCCTCCTCCCCCCCTTCTCTGCTCCTGCCTCCTCTTCCCTTCTCTCCCTCTTCACCTCCTGTCTCCCCCTGCAACCCTCTCTCTCTCCCTCCTCCTCCTCTCCTGCCTCTTCTGTTTCTCTGTCTCTCTCTTCTCTCTTGTCCCTTCCTCCCTCCTCCCCCTCCCTTTCTCGGCGTTATTTAATTTTTTTTTTTTTTTTTTTGTGGTTGTTGGGGGGCGGGTGCTCTCCCAGCAGCGAACACGCCTCGGGCAGGTAGGGGTGAGTGTGTGTGTGTGTGTGTGTGTGTGTGTGTGTGTGTGTGTGTGATACGCCCCAGGGGCAGGGTGCCTCCAGGGGTCGCTGGAGCCGGGTGGGGTGGGGTGGGGGTGGCCCGGACACCTGGGGCCGGAGCTGGCCGTTCCGTCCTCCGCAGAAGGGGGAAGGGGGGCGCTTAAGGTGGAGCTGGGAGAGGCCCCCCGTGGGCGTGCTCAGCGCCCTGGCCCGGGAGGATCGGGGTCCCCCGCTCTCGGAGACACCGGCTGGAGCCCGCACCCAGCGCCTAGCCCCCGCCCAGGGCTCCCCTCCGGCCTCCGCCAGGGGCTGCCTTAACCCCGCCGGGGATCCCCTGGGAGACACTGGGGTGCGGTGAGGGCCGCTGACCAGGAGGGGGAGGCAGAGACCTGGAGAGGGAGAGGAGGGGAGGGGAGGGGGAGGGGAGCGGGGAGGGAGGGGAGGGGAGCGGGGGGGGCCGGGGCGGGAGGGGGGAATGCGGAGGCTCCGGGAGGGAAGGGCAGCCCGAGAGAGAGGCGGAGAGG
Organism: Myotis pilosus; assembly: GCA_036010255.1. Classification (NCBI taxonomy): domain Eukaryota; kingdom Metazoa; phylum Chordata; class Mammalia; order Chiroptera; family Vespertilionidae; genus Myotis; species Myotis pilosus. The sequence continues at coordinate 5,360,087 of JASKON010000029.1, forward strand.
CGGGTCGGAGGGAGATGGCAGGGTAGAGCGGGAGGGCGAGAGACGGGGACCACGCTGAGCGAGCGGAATAAAGATGGAGAGAGACACAGACACAGAAGGAGGGGAGAGGAATGAGAGAGACCGATGGCGGCGAAGAAAAGACACAGACACGGAGAGACGTGGAGATACAGTTAGAGACAGAGGCAGAGGCAGAGGGGGAAAACCCAGCCGCCAGGCAGGAGGGCGTGGGGGGGAGGCAGAAGCAGAAAAGAGATGGAGAGACAGAGCAAGCACTGAAGAGAGACAAATAAAAACACCCCGGGCCGGGGCCAGAGGTGAGACACTCGTGCAGAGAAAGATCTCAACAGGGAGGACCTGGAGGCAGAGGCTGCGACCCAGAGAGAGGGAGCGAGGCCTGGGGACGGACAGACGGGCCTCAAGGGAGCAGAAGGAGGCATCCGAGATGGAGAACTGGAAATGGACGTTAAAAAAAAAAAAAGAAAGAAAGAAATGGACGTTTAAGGGCCCAGAGGTGGAGGAGGCGGAGGAGGCGGAGACACCCAGAAAGAGTAGAGATGGAGCGAGACAGAGAAAACACCAGAAAGAAAGGTGTATATTAGTCATCCATGGTCACATAACAGATCGCCCCCCAAATCTGCTGGCTTACAGCAACAAACATTCGTCGTCTAACAGTTCCCGAGGGCTGGGAACCTGGGAGCAACCTCACTGGGTGGTCCTGGCCAGGGCGTCTCTGGAGGGTGCAGTCGGGCTGTGGGCTGGGCTGCAGGTGCCTGAAGGCCTGACTGGAGCTGGGAGGTCCACGTCCAAGCTCGTCCACACGACCTGGGCACCTGGGCCCCAGGCCTCAGCTCATCCTCACAGGGGCCTTTCTATAGGGCTGCTTGAATGTCCTCACCACATGGCTGCCAGCTCCCCCAGGGTGAGCCAGGGGGGTGGGGGTGGGGGGAGAGATGTTTTGTGTGACCTAATCTCCAAAATCACACACAGCCCAGCCGGCGTGGCTCGATGGTTGAGCATCGACCTATGAACTAGGAGGTCATGGTTTGATGGTTCGATTCCGGTCAGTGCATATGCCCGGGGTTGCGGGCTCCATCCCCAGTAGGGGGCGTGCAGGAGGCAGCCCATCAATGATCCTCTCTCATCACTGATGCTTCTCTCCCTCTCCCTTCCTCTCTGAAACCAATAAAAATATGTTTTTTAAAAAAGTCTCCTTCATGGGAAACGAGTCACTGAGTCCCGCCCACACTCAGAGGGGAAGGGAGTAGACTCCTCCCCTGGAAGGGAAGAGTCTAAAAATCTGTGGGCTTCTTTTTTTTAAAAAAAAAAAATATTTCTTTTATTGATTTCAGAGAGGAAGCAAGAGGGAGAGAGAGGTAGAAACATCAATGATGAGAGAGAACCACTGATCAGCTGCCTCCTGCACACCCCTCAGTGGGGATGGAGCCCACAACCCAGGCATGTGCCCTTGACCGGAATCGAACCTGGGACCTTTCAGTCCGCAGGCCGCTGCTCTATCCACTGAGCCAAACCAGCTAGGGCTGTGTGGGCTTCTTTAGAGACCCTCACAGGTGGGGAGAGGAAGAGAGACAGAGCCATGGGCAGGGACAGTCCATTCAAGACCCGGAGTGCCGGGAGCCGGTCCATCCTTGCTGCTTGACACAGTCACTGCAGGAAAGAAACATCTGCACAGCATATGTTTCAAGGGACCTGGCGTATATAGCATACTGTTCTTAATATGTTTGCTCCCCTTAGCGCTGTGTGTTTTAACCAAGGTCACCTCTCCGAGAAAGGTTGTTTCCCCAGGTAGGAATTTTTCCCTGAAGTCAGGGAGGGGATGCCTCTCCTAGAAAGGTTGTTTCCCCAGGTAGGGATTTTTCCCTGAAGTCAGGGAGGGGATGAAACTCCTTAACTAAGTACCAGGCCGGTAGTTAATCACTTTAACTACAAACAATCATGCTTAAGCTACATAATCTTTTCTCCCTGGAATGGAGATAAGAAACACCCTAACCTTTGTAATAGAAATTGACAGGATTAAAATCAACTGGTATAAATACGGATGTAACAAGACAATAAACGGCAGAACTTCTCTGGAGATCCAGACCAGAACTTCTCTGGAGATCCTGGCTAGGCTGCTGATCAACTGAACGCTGCCTCCGTGTCATTCCTTCTTTGCCGACTCCGTCTACACCTTTGGGAACCCCTGGACCTGCTGGGGCTGGACCCCGGCATCTGGCGCCCGAACAGGATTCCCTTAGGTAAGTCCCCCCGTACTTGGGACGGATAGGACTGCACCGTAGGGTGCTTCAGAACCCCCTATAGAGGATAAGTAGGGTAAGCGGGTAGTTAGTACAGAACTTAGATTGACAAGATGGGTCATACTGAGTCTAAAGAAAAAACACTCTGTATTAATCTTTTAACGCATATGCTTACTAGCAGAATTGGAGTTAAGGTTACTCCCAGTGAGACAGAAAGTTTTATAGAAGAAGTATGTCAATGGCTTCCAGAGGATGGAACTGTTAATTTAAAAACTTGGGTTGAAGTAGGAAAGCAATTAAAGAAACACCATGGATCTGAGAAGGTCCTGCCATGTTACTTTTCCCTCTGGGATTCAATCTGTGACACCTTGGCACCAGAGGCAAAAACGGTTGAACTTTCTCAAAATTTAAATAGTCCCTCAGCTCCACCCAGAGAGGATACATCATCATTGTCTTCAGCTCAATCTAAAAGCAATTTAGCTATGCCTACTGATCGGGAGGAGAATAAATATCATAAACATGACCATTGGTCCTTTCCAGTCAGTAGAGAGGAGAGTGGCCCTCCCATTCAAAACAGGCTCCCCAAATTAGAAAGGAAGCCTAAACCAGGTCCTGTGGCTCCTATGAACTCCATGTCTAAATTTCAAAGGGCGATAAGAGAAGCTGAAGCTAATGGAGATCTTGAATTCTCACTCTGCTTCCCAGTTACATATGAGAATGAGTTTGGCGGGAATAGAAACCCCACCTTGGAGCCTATACCTTACAAAGTACTTAAAGAATTAAAATTGTCCTGCTCTGAATATGGACCTCTAGCTCCTTACACACAAACCTTGGTAGAAACCCTAGCCAGTAAATGGATGACTCCTTATGATTGGTCACAGGTTTGTAAATCCTGTCTCTCAGGAGGCGATTACTTATTATGGAAAACTGAATATGATGATCTTGCTAAGAAAGCTGTAGCCACTAGCGAAAAAACCAGAAAAGGAATAACCCTAGACATGATATTAGGAGAAGGTGATTTTAACACGGCTGAGGAGCAAATGAAGATGCCCACAGAAGCACTTACCAAAGTAACCAGTTGTGCAGTAAGTGCCTGGAAATCCCTACCTTATACAGCAGGAAAAACAACCACCCTTACAGAGGTTAAACAGAAGGTCGAGGAACCATATCAGGATTTCCTTTCTCGCCTCATGCAGGCAGTCAAGAGAGTAATCAATAACAAAGAGGCAGCTGATATCCTAATCAAACAACTGGCTTTTGAAAATGCTAATAATACCTGTCAGGCTTTATTAAGGCCGATTCGCAGAACAGGAACTATAAATGATTTTATAAAACAGTGTGCTGATGTAAGTCCAGCATTTATACAGGGTGTAGCTATAGCTGCAGCTCTCAAAGGGGAGACATACCCTCAATATGTACAGGGTATAGGACAAGCCAGCAATAATACAGGTAATAAAAGAAATATGAACTGCTACTCTTGTGGCTTATCTGGGCACTTTAGCAGAGAATGCCCAAATAAAAATAATAATAATACTCAGGCCAGATGGCAAGCTCCTCGACAGCCTGGAAATACATTAGGGAATAATATTAATCCTCCAAAAACTGTTTGTCCCCGATGTCAGAAAGGATTCCATTGGGCAAAGGAATGTAGATCAAAATACCATAAAAATGGTCGGCCTTTAAACTCTACAAATAGCTCCCAAGGAGGTTATATCCCATCACCTCAATTGGGAAACTTGAGAAGGGGCCAGCCCCAGGCCCCTGCAATAATAGGGGCATCAACCTTCAACCCCTTTGCAAATTTCAATCAGTCAGTGACCTCTTCAGGGCAACCCCAGGCAGTGCAGGATTGGACCTCCACTCAACCACCCATGCAGTACTAACCCCAGACTCGCCAGTAGCAGCCATTCCTACAGGAGTGTCTGGGCCGCTGCCTGAGGGAACTGTAGGTTTAATATTAGGACGGAGCTCCACCTCGTTACAGGGGATCTTAGTCATCCCAGGAGTTGTTGATGCAGACTACACAGGAGAAATACAGATTTTACTTTCCCCACCCACCACAACTATACAGATTCAGCCCAACCAGAGAATTGCCCAATTACTCCTGTTACCAATACATAAAATAGGGACAGCTGTTACCCAGAAAGCTAGAGGGGCTGGAGGCTTTGGATCTAGTGATGCAGCATTCTGGATACAAGAAATCCATGCTACTAGACCTACAAAAATTTTACAAATTCAGGGAAAACCAATTGAAGGTCTATTGGATACAGGAGCAGATATTTCCTGCATAGCAGAGAAGGATTGGCCCTCTTCATGGCCCATGCACACCACCTCCACTTCCCTAGTAGGACTAGGCAAGGCATCTAATGTAAAAAAGAGTTCTCAGATTCTAACTTGGGCTGATGAAGATCAACATTCAGGAACATTCTGTCCCTATGTAATTATGACTATCCCCTTTACATTATGGGGAAGAGATATCTTGTCTCAAATGGGAGTTGTATTATATAGCCCCAGTGATAGAGTAACATCACAGATGCTAGACACGAGATTTAATCCAGAAAAGGGATTAGGAAAGGAAAGTAATACCTCACACTCCTCGACAGGATCTGTAATTGGGGCCATTGCCCTTAGGACTGCTGATCCCATAGTCTGGAAATCGTCACAACCAGTATGGGTTGAGCAATGGCCCTTAACATCTGAGAAAATATCAGCAGCCCGACAATTAATTGATCAGCAATTAGCAGAGGGACATATAGAGCCATCAAATAGTCCCTGGAACACACCCATATTTGTAATAAGAAAGAAATCAGGCAAGTGGAGACTTTTGCAAGATCTAAGAGCCATAAATGCCACCATGGAAGATATGGGCTCCTTACAACCTGGATTGCCCTCCCCTGTGGCAATTCCACAGGAGTATTGTGTTGTTGTTACTGACTTACAGGATTGTTTTTTCACTATACCTCTTCACCCGGCTGATTGTCAAAGATTCACATTCAGCATACCATCAGAAAACTTTAAACAGCCTTATCAGAGATATCAATGGAAGGTTCTCCCACAAGGGATGAAAAATAGTCCTACATTATGTCAAAAGTTTGTAGATCAGGCATTGCAAGTTATTAGAAAGAAATTTTCAGATCTATATCTTATTCATTATATGGATGATATTTTACTAGCTCATAAAGATCGGGCTACTTTATAGGAAATTCTTACTCAGACCATCCTTGCTTTAGAAGAACATGGTCTAAAAATAGCCCCAGAAAAGATTCAGACTGAACCTTCTTTTTCCTACTTAGGCAGAATATTACATACCTCTACTATCACCCATCAGCCTTTACAATTAAGAAAAGATCATTTAAACACATTGAATGATTATCAGAAACTATTAGGTGATATCAACTGGGTCAGGCCATATCTAAAAATAACCACTCTTTACTTAAAACCTCTATTTGACATTTTAAAGGGAGATTCTAACCCTAAGTCTCCCCGACAATTAACTGTAGAAGGAGAAAAGGCTATAGCAAAAATAGAACAGGCCATCAATAAACAGCAACTACAGTATCTAGATTATTCCAAATCTTGGGCCTTAATTATTCTAGCCACTAAATATACTCCTACAGGATGCTTGTGGCAGGAAGGACCATTAGAATGGATACATTTACCTGTCGCTCCTAGGAAGATTGTACCACCCTATCCCTCCCTAGTGGCCACTCTCATTATCAAAGGTAGACGACGCAGTATCGAACTCTTTGGAAGAGAAGTTACTGAGATAATAATACCTTATAAAAGAGAACAATTAGACACACTATTACAATTTGAAGAAGAGTGGCAAATAGCTATAGGTAACTTCCCAGGACAAATTTTACATCATTTGCCAAGATCACCTATATTGCAATTTCTCTCCCTACATCCGTTTATATTTCCTATTAAATGTTCAAAAGAGCCATTATCACCTCCTGCCTCCTTAGTATTCACAGATGGCTCCTCTAATGGTAGGGCAGTAACAATCATTGACTCAATAACCCATGTTCAACAAACTCTAGAGACGTCAGCTCAGAGAACAGAGCTTTTGGCAGTTATTTATGCTTTTGAACAATTGCAACAGGTTCCCTTTAACTTGTACACTGACTCTCAATATATAGTTAAATTATTTCCTCATATTGAGACCGCCTCTCTCCCACAAGGAAGAACAGCCATTTTCTCTTTGTTAACTCAGCTACAAACTTACATTCATAAACGAGAAAAGGCTTTCTATATTGGACATATTAGAGCTCATTCCTGCCTACCAGGACCCTTAAGCGAAGGAAATTATCAGGCGGATTTACTAACTCGCCCAGTAGTTTGTACAGCTCTAGAAGAAGCCCGGCAGTCTCATGCCATTCACCATCAAAATGCTTCTGCTCTCCGTCTATATTATCGCATATCTAGAGAAGCTGCTCGAAGTATTGTGCGTGACTGCGGCCATTGTCCTACTCATTTTCCTAGCCCTGCTACTGGAGTTAATCCAAGAGGACTTAGACCCTGTGACTTATGGCAGATGGATATTACTCATGTCCCATCTTTTGGCAAACTTTGCTATGTGCATGTTTGTATTGATACCTTTTCTCATGTTATCCTTGCTTCTGCACGTACAGGAGAAGCCTTTAAAGATGTAAGTCAACATCTATTCCAATGCTTTTCCTACCTAGGAATACCAAGGGCACTTAAAACAGACAATGGGCCTGCCTATACCTCTAGAGCTTTTAAAAACTTATGCTCTACATTCGGCATCGCACATACTACAGGAATACCCTACAATCCTCAAGGCCAAGCAATAGTAGAAAGGGCTTACCAAACTTTAAAAACACAAATTAAAAAATTACAAGAAAATGAGTTTAAATATTCCTCTCCTCATCATGTTCTACAACATGCTCAATTTGTAATTAATATACTAAATGTAGATTCTGAGGGAAATTCCCCGATGTACAGGCATTGGAACCCTGATCTAACTAAACCTAAAGCCCTCGTCAAATGGAGAGACTTGCTTACAGGAACCTGGAAGGGACCTGATGTACTTTTAACCTGGGGGAGAGGATATGCTTGTATATTTCCACAGGATGCAGACTCACCTGTGTGGATTCCAGACCGTCTAGTCCGACCTTATGTCTCACCGCCCTCCATCTCTGCCTCACCATAGCACACCTGACCAGTGCCCGTCTGCAGCAGATGTGCAGCCCTGAGCTGGAACAATCTGTCCATTGGGAGGATCACATGTGCCTCCTTTTTGTCTTTCCACATGTCCCAGCTTTGCCCTACATCTCCTTTCCTTTTTCCTTTTTTTAAAATCTAACTACTCTTTTGCTGGTTCTTTGGCCTTTCTCCTTCTTTCCTGAACACAGCCTTTTCTAGAATCTCCCTACCCTACTGTTCCCAGAAGGGCACCTCCCTTTTCTGCCATGACGAGGGGGTGTCTGGTATATGTCCCATACATGGAGTTGTCTTGTGCCAAGAGCCAGACATCCTGGGCTGAGAAAGCCCTGTCCTGGGACTCTCCTTTGTCCTGTATTGGCCCCTCTTGACACAGGGACCCTCTTCTTACAATCCAATTGCCCATAGCTGTTGCCTGAGCTCTCTGTTCATGCTGAGGTTGAAGCCTCATGGTGGCTGGTACCATGGATCTGTCTCTGGCCCAATGGCGTAAGCTGGGCCCTCTCTAGAGAAGAAACCTGAGTTCCCTATGATCAATGCCAGAGCCCCGCCAGCAGGCGAGGGAATCCAAAGGCAGTTGCTGGGCATGGAGGCCAGAGGGACATAGGCTATCAAGGAGACAAAACTGAACCTCACATCACCCTACTTGGCCCAGAGATGGCTGGTAGTCAACGACGGGTAAGACTCCACAGGGTGGGGCAACCTAAGACAGGCACAGTCGGGGGCCAGTAGGAGAAAACTTGGGGTGCAACAAAGGTGGGGCACAGACCCCCCTCCCCAATGGTGCAGGGGCTTGGACACTCGCCCCTTCTGAAGAAGGTCTCCTGTCCCCATGGCTGCTTCCTGCTTCCCATGCCCAGCTCAGATCGGGACCCAGGTAAAGACAGAGACTGGCTGACAGCAGCTGCCCTCTCACTGCAACAGGACTTGTTTCCCATTTCTACCTGGGACCACAGGGAAAGGGGAAGCTGAAGGAAAGGGCTGTGTCAGGATGCTGCCTTCTTCCCTTTCTTCTCCCTCTTTTTTCTAAACACTTCCATGCCTTGTAGTTCTTTTGCTTTCTCTTCATTTTCTACTACCCTCCATTTTCCATATCAGCTGGATCCAGAGGGCACAGCTTACTCCTCCTCGGACATCGACACCACCATCAACCACGGCCCTGATGGACCCTTTGATGCAGCCCTTCAACTTGCTGGCGCTTTGGGAAGCCTGTTGCCAGTGACGCTGCCTGCTAGCCAGACCAACAAAGACAATCAAACCAACAACTTGAGGACAGCTGAAATCCCTTGACTGAAGAGGCTGGCAACCTTCTACAGGAATGGGGCTCCTTGTGCGCTCCATCCACTATGTTTATAGTTATGCTCCCTGTCATTGCTTGCCAGTCTTCTTCCGAGTCTTAAAAGGCCCAATCTGAGAGGTGGCCACTGATTTGCATGCGCTATCATTTAAAAAATAAAAAAGGGGGAATTTGCCGGGAGCCGGTCCATCCTTGCTGCTTGACACAGTCACTGCAGGAAAGAAACATCTGCACAGCATATGTTTCAAGGGACCTGGCGTATATAGCATACTGTTCTTAATATGTTTGCTCCCCTTAGCGCTGTGTGTTTTAACCAAGGTCACCTCTCCGAGAAAGGTTGTTTCCCCAGGTAGGAATTTTTCCCTGAAGTCAGGGAGGGGATGCCTCTCCTAGAAAGGTTGTTTCCCCAGGTAGGGATTTTTCCCTGAAGTCAGGGAGGGGATGAAACTCCTTAACTAAGTACCAGGCCGGTAGTTAATCACTTTAACTACAAACAATCATGCTTAAGCTACATAATCTTTTCTCCCTGGAATGGAGATAAGAAACACCCTAACCTTTGTAATAGAAATTGACAGGATTAAAATCAACTGGTATAAATACGGATGTAACAAGACAATAAACGGCAGAACTTCTCTGGAGATCCAGACCAGAACTTGGCTGGAGATCCTGGCTAGGCTGCTGATCAACTGAACGCTGCCTCCGTGTCATTCCTTCTTTGCCGACTCCGTCTACACCTTTGGGAACCCCTGGACCTGCTGGGGCTGGACCCCGGCACCAGAGGTTGGTGAGACAGGTACTCAGAAACGCAGAAATAAGTCCGAGAGACAGAGGGCGCTGTGGAGACGGGGGAGGGGGGGCGGGGGAAAGAGGCAGACCAGGAAACCACAGTGATGACCAAGAAGATAACAGCGAGCACCTGCTGCATACCAGGCAAAACGGAGCATTGCTCTGAGCCACTCCTGCAGTCCGCACAGCTGCCCATTTTACAGATGAGGAAACCAAGTCATCGGTGACTTGCCCGGTTACACTTAGCAAGGGGCGGAGCAGGGAAGGAAACGGGGGGGGGGGGGGGGGGGGGAGAAGAAGGATGGAGAGAACATGACGGAGACAGATGTGCAGAGAAGCGGGGGAAGTGGCAGAAAGAGACCCACAGAAGTGCCCAGCTCTAAGGAGACGTTTCTCCACCAGAAAGAAACGGCAGCCGCCCTGACGGAGCTTCCCAGATCCCGGGGCTGGGCCACGCACGCACGTGGACGGAGACTTCATTTCAACCCTTACAGCTGCCCGATGCGGTGGGGCTAGTATTAGCCCCATTACCCAGACAGGACACTGAGGCTCAGAGAGGGAAGTGATTTGAATGGGCTGCAGTGGGTTGAATGGGCAAACCCCCTCCCCCCCAAAAGATTCACCCACCTATAACCTGTGAATGGACCTTATTTGGCAAAGGGTCTTTGCAGCTGTAATTAAGTCAATGACCTTGAGATGAGATCATCCTACATTACCCAGGTGGACCCTGGATCCAGTCACAAGGGTCCCCCTAAGTCTTAGGACCTAAGAGAAAGGCAGAAGGGGATTGGAGACAGAGCCAGTGATCTGATGACGGTCTGGGTGATGCGGCCACAAGCCAAGGGACGCCGGGAGTCACCAGAAGCCGGGAGATGCAAGGAGGCCCATAGGGCCTTCGGAGGGGCTCTGGCCCTGCCAGCTCCTGGGTTTGGGGCTTCTGGCCCCCAGGACTGTGAGAGAATAAATGTCTGTTATTTTAAGCGACACCATTTGTGGTAATTTTTTTTACAGCAACCGACCCCAGGGATGGGAGAAAATAAGAAAAACGGACTTTCTCAGAGGCAGAGACAATGAAGGAACCAGAGAGTAGAGGGAGAGACGGTGATCTGACGGTGCAAGGAAAACAGGGTCTGCCTACAATTCACTCCCCCTCCAGGCTCCCTCGGCCTCCAGTCTACCCTCCACAGACCCCAGAGTGCTCTTTTTTTTTTAAATATACCTTTATTGATTTCAGAGAGGAAGGGAGAGAGAGAGAGAGAGATAGAAACATCAATGCTGAGAGAGAACCACATATTGGCTGCCTGCCCCCCCACCGCCCCCGGATATCGAGCCTGCAACCCAGGCATGTGTCCTTGACCAGAATCGAACCCGGGACCCTTCAGTCTGCAGGCCAATGCTCTATCCACTGAGCCAAACCAGCCAGGGCCAGAGTGGTCTTTATACATCTAGAGTTGAGCCTGCCTCTCCCTAGTCATAGCTACCCCATAGCTCCAAGGGTGCTGGACAGAGTTCCCACCCTAAGCCTTTCCAGGCAAGACCAAATCCTCCTCCTGTCCTTCAAGGCCTACCTGAGATGTCACCTGCTCTGAGGGGAGTTCCCTGACCTCCATGCTGGGTTCAAGGCCTTCCCTGGGCTCTCCAGTGAGCTGATCCACGTCAATGACTGTCCGTATCACTTTCTCACACAGCTGACTCTGCCCCTCCCCTGCTCAGAGACGCCCCATGGCTCCCCAGTGCCCCTGAGGAAAAGCCCAGGCCCCCAGCCTGGGCCTAGAGTCTCCCCCCCGCTTCGCCTCCCGATCTGGACACCTCCAGTTTCCAGCCTCATCTCTCCCCTTTTGCCACACCAGGCCCCTTGGCCTCGGGGCCTCTGCAGAAATGGTTGCCTCTAACTGCTCTTCCCAGTTCCCTGCTGGGCAAATGGCTCCCAGAGTTGGCTGCACCTGGGAGTCTGCCCTTGCAGGAAGCCACTGGCCGTGCTGAGGTGGGCAGGGGCCTCCTCCGAGCTCAGGCCGCCACCTGTGCCGCCTCCGTTACAGTGCGCAGACAGGCTGGGCGCGGTGCCCGAGGGCATGGCCAGGCCGGAAGTGGGTCCCAGATGTTGATTTCACGCCTATTCGTCTCGGGTGCTGGGAACAAAGTTTGGGTCCCGAGGAACATATGGGGCTCGCCTGCTCCTCACTTTCATCTCCCACCTTCCCAGCCCCTGGGTGGGAGGCAGGAGGGCCGGGCTGTACAGGCCTGGGTGGTCCCCACACCCCCCCCCCCCCCCCCCCCCCGGCCTCTTCCACCCTCTTTCCTTGCTCTTCTCCGTCATGTTCTAGCCTCCTGAGCTCTCTTCTAACCCTCACCATACGCCCGTGGGTTGCTTCCTATCTTTATCATCATCATCGCCATTTTATAGATGAGCAAACTGAGGGGTGGGATTGGAACCCAGGCAGTCTGGCTCCAGAGTCTGTGATGTTCGTGAAAATGGCCTCTAGAGCAGGGCCACCCACCGGCCTTCTTGCGATGGTGGCAACGTCCTGTTTCGGCTCTGCCCAGCCCCACTAATCGCCAGCCACTTGGAATGTGGCGAATGCGACCGAGGAACTACATTTTAAATTTTATTTCATTTTAGCCCTGGCCGGTTTGGCTCAGCGGATAGAGCGTCAGCCTTCGGACTGAATGGTCCCAGGTTCGATTCTGGTCAAGGGCATGTACCTTGGTTGCGGGCACATTCCCAGTGGGGGGTGTGCAGGAGGCAGCTGATCGATGTTTCTCTCTCATCGATGTTTCTAACTCTGTATCCCTCTCCCTTCCTCTCTGTAAAAAAAAATCAATAAAATATATTTTTTTAAAAATTTTTATTTCATTTTAGTTAAGTTGAATTGAAACGGGGCTACTGTATTGGACAGCTCAGCTCTAGACAACTAAGTTTGCGTGCCAGCTGGTTGCTGATCCCTCACCTCTCTGAGCTAGTTGATTCACTGAAGAGGTGGTTACAAATTCTGGCCAAGGGGGGGGGGGGAGGGGGGGAGTGGGAAATATCTGTAATACTATCAACAATAAAAAATATATATATATATATATATATATATATATATATTTTTTTTTTTTTTTGCCGAAACCGGTTTGGCTCAGTGGACAGAGCGTCGGCTTGTGGACTGAAAGGTCCCAGGTTCGATTCCGGTCAAGGGCATGTACCTGGGTTGCGGGCACATCCCCAGTAGGAGATGTGCAGGAGGCAGCTGATCGATGTTTCTCTCTCATCGATGTTTCTAACTTTGTATATCTCTCACTTCCTCTCTGTAAAAAATCAATAAAATGTATTTTAAAAAAATATATATTTTTTTTTTTAAAAAAGAATTTTGGCCAAGCTTGGCCAGCGTGGCTCAGTGGTTGAGCATGGACCTATGAACTAGACAGTGATGGCGAACCTTTTGAGCTCGGCGTGTCAGCATTTTGAAAAACCCTAACTTAACTCTGGTGCCATGTCACATATAGAAATTTTTTGATCTTTGCAGCCATAGTAAAACAAAGACATATTTTTGATATTTATTTTATGTATTTAAATGCCATTTAACAAAGAAAAATCAACCAAGAAAATGAGTTCGCGTGTCACCTCTGACACGCGTGTCATAGGTTCGCCATCACTGAACTAGGAGGTTAAGGTTCGATTCCCGGTCAGGGCACATGCCCAGGTTGTGGGCTCCATCCCCAGTGTGGGGCATGCAGGAGGCAGCCGATCAATGATTCTCTCTCATCATTGATGTTTCTATCTCTCCCTCTCCTTTCCTCTCTGAAATCAATAAAAAAATATTTTAAAAAATTTATTTAATAATAATAATAATAATAATTCTGGCCAAACACACCAGGGTTTGAATCCCTGCCCTCATCTCAAGGTGGAGTCCCCCTGGGTACCTCAATTCCTTCATCTGTATAATGTGAAAAATAATAAGACCTGCCTATTTATTTAACAAACTAGAGGCCCAGTGCACAAAAATTTGTGCACTCGGGGTGGGGAGAGGAGGTCCCTCAGCCCGGCCTGTGCCCTCTCGAATTCTGGGACCCATCGGGAGATAACGACCTGCTGGCTTAGGTCTGCTCCCGGGTGGCAGAGGGCAGGCCTAATCCCAAGGTGCAGCCCCTGGTCGGGCTCAGAGCAGGGCCAATTGGGGAGTTGGGGTGCTGCCCCCTGTCACACTCAAGGCAGGGTCCATAGGGAGGTTGCCGCGCCACCCCCTGTCACGCACAGAGCAGGGCCCATCAGGGGGTTGGGGAGCTCCCCCCTGTCACACACAGAGCAGGGCCGATCAGAGGGTTGGGGCTCCACACCCTGTCACACCCAGAGCCCGCAGGGCGATTAGGGGTTTGGTCGCTGCCCCCTGTCACACTGATCCCGGTACAGGGGGGCCTTGCTGCTCTGCTGATCCCGGGGCCAGGACGCCTCTCGGCTCCGCTGCTCCGGGGGTCCTGAGGCCTCCAGGCTCCGCTGATTGCGGGGCTGGGTTGCCTCTCGGCTCCGCTGATCCGGAGGCCAGGAGGCCTCTCGGCTCTGCTGTTCGCGGGGCTGGGTCGCCTCTCGGCTCCGCTGATCCGGGGGCCGGGAGGCCTCTTGGCTCCGCTGATAACCGGGGCGGGGAGGCCTCTCGGCTCCGGTGATAACCGGGGCCAGGAGGCCTCTTGGCTCCGCTGATCGCGGGGCTGGGTCGCCTCTCGGCTCCGCTGATCCGGGGGCGGGGAGGCCTCTCAGCTCTGCTGATCCCAGAGCCGGGAGGCCTCTCGGCTCCGCTGATAACCGGGGCGGGGAGGCCTCTCAGCTCTGCTGATCCGGGGCCCGGGAGGCCTCTCGGCTCTGCTGATCACGGGCCGGGAGACCTCTCGGCTCCGCTGATCCCAGGGTCCTGAGGCTTCTTGGCTCCGCTGATCCTGGGGCTGGGAGGCCTGTTGGCTCCGCTGATCCCGGGGCCCTCAGGCCTCTCTGCCCTGCCGCTTCAGGGCTGTTTGGCTTCGCTCTGCTTGGAGCCTGAGTATGCAAATTAACCGCCATCTTTTAGCTCCTATAATTGAAACATTGTATCTTTTGGAGTTGTTGCTTCAGGAGCTCAGAGCCTCGCAGCTGCAGACGGGGAACCTTGGCTTCCTCCATTGCTCTGGCAAGCAAGCCTCCCTGTTCCATCAGCTGCCTGGCTGCCTGCCGCCAACTTGGCTGCCAGTTAATTTGCATATCTCGCTGATTAGCCAATGAAAAGGGTATTGGTGGTACGCCAATTACCATTTTTGTCTTTTATTAGATAGGATATTTATTTAGCCTCTCTTCCCGCCCCCTCCCCCCCCCCCCCCGGCAAACGCCAAAAACTGTTCTGCCTAGCACCCCATGATGTTGTAGTATATTCTGGATTCTGATTGGTTGAGGGTCTGACATAAACCTGGTAAGCTAATTTTTTCCAAATATCCTTTCTTTTCTCTTTCCTTGTTATCGAAACAGCCTATTTAGCTGGGTCCAAGAGAGCCCAGCATTGGGGTCTATGTTTCCATCCTCTCTTACAACTAGGTCTGGTCATGTGACTAACTTCTGGACAATAAGAACGGAGGGGTGGTGTAGCTGCTTTTGGAAAACATCATTATAAATCAGCTGTGTTGGCCTTTTATGTCTTTTCCTTCCTTCATTCTGCTGCAAGGATACAGACATGATGGCGGGAGCACTCGCTGTCATCTTGGGCCGCGAGGACAAGGGTCACTCTGAAGATGGTGGAGAGGAAAGCCAGTGAGTTTTTGGTGGCTTGACGATCTCCAAACCTCTGCTATGCAAGAGAGAAATAAATTTCTGTCTTGTTTAAGCCACAGTTACTTGGGGTTTACCATGACTCCTAACACTACAGATGTTTGAGGCATCACTTCAGGTTCAGTTGGGTTGCAAATTAGACCATTCATTGATGTTTTTCAATAAGTATTTATTGAGCACATACCATGTGTCATGCACCCTTCTAGATACCAGGGATACAGCCATGAACAAATCAAAATCCCTGCTCCCACGGAGTTCACATTCTAGTGGAAGAGATGGAGAAATGATTAAAAAAAAAAAAGAGACAACTATCCTGTATAATAGAAGGCTAATATGCAGATCGACCAAATGGCAGAGCGACCGGTCACTATGACGTGCACTGACCACCAGGGGGCAGATGCTTAATGCAGGACTGCCCCCTGCTGGTCAGTGTGCTCCCACAGGGGGGAGTGCCGCTCAGCCTGCCAGCCTGATTGCTCCCAACTGCCCTCCCCTGCCAGCCTGATTGCCCACAACTGCCCTCCCCTGCCAGCCTGATCGCCCACAACTGCTCTCCCCTGCCAGCCTGATCGCCCACAACTGCCCTCCCCTGCCACGACCCACCTCCTCTGCTGTGACCCGCCTCCTCCACGCTGCTTGGAGCCACAGGAACCCCAGGCCTCATGCAGCCATCTTGTGACGAGGTGAGGACGTGAGGACCACCTAGGCTATTATTAGTATAGATTATTGGTAGCTTGGGGATCAGTGTCCTCCTGGAGGCTGTGTCCTGCCCTTTTCAGTCTCGTCAGGAGCATACCCCGGACATTTATTGCTGGAGGACCCATTCTCTCTATAACACTACCGCCCACCCTAGCTCCCCATTGGCTGAGAGGCCACTTTCTCTCAAGGAAGGAACAGGGTTGTTCCCTAAGCCCAAATGGACTTTAAGTCATATCCCTTCTTCTGAGACTTCCTCAAAGGACTCTCTTAGTGGCTTTCCTGCAAAGGTCACCCAAATGGAAACTGTGTTGTTGATTTTATGTGCAGGGGGCAGAAATCAGGGTGGCAGAGAAGATCCTAGGCCATGACAACTTTCCATTCCATCGTATTTACTGTGTCCAGACTTTTTAATCCCATCCCTGTGGCCTGTAGGTACCCAGTTGTTGGGTAGGATGGAATTCTGCTTAGCACCAAGTGATGTCATACTACTCTGTGGCTTGCAATTGGCTATTCTCTCGGGGGAAAGGGCCAGTGGTTCTCAACCTTCTGGCCCTTTAAATACAGTTCCTCATGTTGTGACCCCCCAACCATAAAATTATTTTCGTTACTACTTCATCACTGTAATGTTGCTACTGTTATGAATCATCATGTAAATATCTGATATGCAGGATGGTCTTAGGCGATCCCTGTGAAAGGGCCCTTCGACCACCAAAGGGGTCGCGACCCACAGGTTGAGAACCGCTGGGCCTTAGGCTATGCTTCCAGATGAGGTGGACCCCACTCAGAACCATTGTTGGGTATTTACTCAAAGTCTTTTTATTCCCTTCTCAGAAACCATCCTGAGATCCTTCTGGAACGGAAAGTTCCTAAATCTGGAACTTTCCGGAAAGCTGGCACGGCTATCCTGAAGACACATTCCCGCCTTTTCCAGCCACTGTCCCCACCCCCTCGCCTTTACCCAATCCTTAGGCAACACAATCTGCCTAGCACTTAGTGACGTCATATCATCTCTTTCATTGGATTGGCCGTTTTCTCAGGGAGCGGCAGCCATCTCTGGGCCCCGCAGCTCTACTCGACGCCTTCTTCATTTGCCCCTCAGATCCCCTCCCGGCACCGATCAGGGGTCTGCAGCCAACATCCCTCAGGATTTAAGACTTTATTGAAGAGACTAGTTTCACGGGACTCAGGCCAAAAGTCCAGCCAGAGCACCAAAGGTCCCGTTTGCCGTTTGCGGCCTTGGGTGAAGAGGCCTCGGCGCCTGCACGGCGCTGGCGCCGGCCAGTGACGTCAGGGGCACCGCGAGGTCTGATTGGCTCAGGGACGCGCGCCATCGAGGTAAAAGGCTCTGCTCCCGGGCTCCTCCTAGCGCACTCGTTGGCTTTCGAGGCCGCGGCTTCCGGGGCGCTAGGCCGGGGCTGGAGGCTGCAGGGCGCGGCAGCCGCCTGCTCGCTCCTCCCGCTGCAGCCGCCGCAGAGGCCCGGCCCAGCGCGGCCTCCAGGGAAGCGCGAGGCCGTGGCGGTCGAGGACCAGGCGCGCGGGGTCGGGGCCGCCCGCCGCGCTGCCCAGCACCAGGTAGTGGGAGCCGGGCTGCAGGCGGAGGCAGCCGCAGGCCAGGTCGGCGCCCGGCACCCAGGCCTCCTGGCTTCCGCGGCGCACGGGCTGCCGCGCCCGCTGCTTGTACACGGCCAGCACGTGCAGGGCCAGCCGCTGCCAGGCCTGGCCCGCCGCCTCCGCCTCCGCCGCCCGCACCTGCGCGTGGAGAACTGAGGGGCGGAGAGATGTCAGGCCTGGGTGGTGGGGGAGCCTCCAGGGCCCCGGGGGTCGGTTCTGATGGGGAGGGGCGGGGACCTGAGGGTGGGCTTCCGGGGTCACATCAGGAAGGGTGCCTCTCTGTGGGGATGGGGCCGAGGCCAAGAACAGAGGGAAAGAGGAGGCAGGGCTGGCGTGTCATCCGGGCCCCTCGGCAGCCACAGGCCCTTCTCTCCCCATCACTCACCGAAGTCCTGTTGGCAGAACCTCCGCAGGCTCATGTGTACCCTGGTGCCCGAGACATTGCAGTAGTTGTGACACTGAGGGTCTGGGGAGGGTCGGGCTGTCTGCCGTGGGCTCCCGAGGCCGGGACCACAGCCTTCTGTCTCTGCCCAGCCCCGCATTCCATCTTGATGGGCAGCTGGGGTGCTCAGACCCCAGGACTGAGCACAGTGGGCCACCCCCGTGTCCCCACTGGGGAGCCCCATCAGCCCCTCTTGCTGGTGGGGGTCTCCACGCCCGCCTGTCTTACCGGAGCTGTAAGCACTAGAGGTCGTCGCCAGGGTGGTTGTTGCCTCTGGGATTCCTAGGAGAGACCGGAGGAGAAATTTGACCTTAGTTCCTGCCCCCCTTGCCCGCATCCCCACCCCCCAGAAGTCCAGCTGTTCAGGCATAAGAGGGCAAGCACCCTTTGCCCTTCTCTCCGGACCTTCTTCCTTCAGACCCAGGAATCTGCACCCCCAGCCCCGCCTCCTTCAGATGGAGGAGTCCAGGCCCCCAGCCTTTTCTTTCAGGAGGCTGGACTTTCAGTCCCCACTTCCCCCCGGAACCCAGAGTCCGGCCTCCTGCCTCTCGCTCCTATCCCAGGACCCAGCCCTCGTCCTGCTTTGTCCACTGGAGATCTGTGATGTCTCCTTCCAACCCCACGCAGGATGGTGGCCCCTCAGGACTCACGCTGGCAGGGCATCCGCGGGGAGCCGCTCTGCTGGTAGCCAGGGCCACAGCGGCTGCACGTCAGGCCAGTGACCCCTATCTTGCAGGAACATTGCCCACTGGTCTGGTTGCAGGTGCCTCCCGTCGCCCCAATAGGGTGGCACTGGCAGGCTGTGTGAAGAGAGGATCTAGGATGTGGGTGTCTGGGCCCTAGACGCTCCCTCTCCGTTCCCCAGCCCCTCCGGCTTCAGACCCGCCTAGGCTGGGCTTCAGTCTGCACTCACCCCTGCAGGCCTTACGGCTGGTGATAGGCTGGTCGGGGTCCCTCCAGAACCCTGGCTGGCAGTAGTGGCAGTGCCGCCCAGCCGTGTGGTGGCGGCATCGCTCGCAGACACCGCCACTCCGGCCTCCCGACAGCCTGAACAGCTCCGAGTTGAACCTGCAGCGGCGGGCGTGCTGGTTGCAGGAACAGGCTGGGAGCGAGATGGGGCCCATCAGACCCAGGCTTTCTGTTTCCTGTCCCCAGTTTTCTCCCACTGCCCTCAGGAAATCGACTGACACTATAACATAAAAGAGACTGCCTGGTGGGGGTACCTGGTTAAGCCTGGGTCTCAGAACCTCTTTATTCTCGTCTTTAAAATGGGGGCTCCGGAGCCGGGTAAGCCCCAGGGGACTGATGAACCTCGATGGCGTGAAACCAGGGGGCTTACAGAGCGGTGGCTCTGGGCATGGGCTACGGAGTCAGACCCTACGTGTTCATGTCCCACTGTGTTCCTTAGGCATTTGACTTCTCCTTTTTGTAGCTCAGCTGCCTTTGCTGTAAAATGACACTTACAATATCTGCTTCGTGCAGTTTAAATGAAACCTAATAGATAAAAAGTGCTTAATTCAGGGCCTGACACACCACATGTACCTGCCTGTTGAGAGCTTCCGCACGCCAGGTGCTGAGTGCCCGGTGTGTGGCATTCTCACGGCAGCTCTGTGAGGCCGGCGCTATCACCATCCCCATTTTACAGATGTGAAAACTGAGGCACAGAGAGGTGAGGGCACCTGCCCAAGGTAACTCAGCTGAGGGGCGGTCCGGGGCAGGATTGGAACCCAGGCCTTCGGGCTCCTACATAGGTCACAGGATTCTGTGAGGACTGTGGACATTGACCTGGGAGCCTTGATCAGGTGTCCGAAGGCAGTGGCTCTCAAATCTTACTGTTTATCAGAATTCCCGGGCAAGACGTTGAAAATGAACAATGCAGATTCCAGGGCCCAGCCCCGAGGCTTCTGCTGGGCCCAGGGGTCTGTATTTCTAGCAAACACCCCGAAGTGCGATGCTGATGTGGGGGTCCGTGGGCCACCCCTCGGAGCGGTCGGAGGAGCTGTGGACTCCAGGAGGGTGGAGAGGCTGGGCTGGCAAGTCCGAGACCCCGAGGGACAGTGGGAAGGTCATCAGGGAGCCGGGGTGTCTGTGTTCTTGGGAAAATGACGCTGCCTCTCTGAGCCTCGGTTTCCGCCCTGCTCAGTGGGGATCTCAGTTGGTAATCGGGCAGTTAGTGACCTTTGGGTTCTTTCTGACGCGAGGGTGATCGCTTCACCTCACTCCCCTGTGGGGAACTCAGGTGGGGAGGGGTTCAGGCCACCACTTCCGGGAAGCCTGCAGCTTCCCCACAGGGGTGAGTCCCATCCTGTCTCAGCCCTTCTCCGTCACCACAGTTGGTCTCGTACTTAGGTGCAGAGGGCACAGCCCAGCTCAGCCTGGTGGGGCGTGGGGGGGTGATTCGCAGAGGGACAGCCTCCCCCTGCTCCCAGGTTCTTCCCAGGCCAGGATGAGCCCCGCTGCACCCCAGGCCATGTTATCTCCCCTCCCTCACTCAGATCTGGCTGGTGGGAACGGATCCACTGAACAGAGGCCCTGAGGTGGTGGGGGCAGAGGGTCAGGGAGGACCCCCGTTAGGATGAGGATAGAGTGGGAGCTGAGGACAATGGACAGTCTGTGGGTCAGTCATTGCAGGAAGAAACAGAGGGTGAAAAGGGCAAAGCACGTAGGAGGTAGAGGGAGGGGCGTCCAGGGAATTGAAGTGAGTGTGTGTGTGTCTTTGTGCCTCTGTGTGTATCTCTCAGTGGAGTGGGGTTACCTCCCAGGGCCTCAGACAGCTAGCAAGGGCTGCCAGCTGGAGGTGGGAGGAGCAGGGGGGCTGTCTCTGAGGAGGGGCTTCTGCAGGGAAGGGGGAGGGGGCCAGACTCAGAGCTGCAGTCAAGGAGCACGAGGCGAGGCGGGAGAAGGCGCCCAGCGGGCCAGGGGCCAGGCCCGGGGAGCGCTGGGGGCGGCCCTCGCTGGCAGTGAGACAGGGCAGGTGATGGATGCGGGCGGGCCTCGCCTCCGGGGATGGCAGCATTGGCAGAGACCCCGCAAGCTCTTCCTCGGTGCCAGGTGCCCCAGGAGGCTCTACTCCAAGGCAGGGGTGGGGACCCTTTTTTCTGCCAAGGGCCACTGGATACGTGTAACATCATTCTCGGGCCATGCGATATTATCGACTTAAAAACCAGCCTGCTATAGTTGGTCAGACATTCAACGAACTCATCCCTGATGCCTTGGCAGGGCCGGACCCAATGATTTCTCAGGCCTTAGGTGGCCCGAGGGCCGGACGTTCCCCACCCCTGCTCTAAGGACTCCCGGTATATGAATGAGCTCGTTGAAGTTTCACTGCCGCCCATAAAGGAGATACTGTTACTGCCCCCACTTTACTGGTGGGGAAACGGAGGCAGAGAGAGGTTAGGCCACTTGCAAGGATCACACCAGAGGAGCCGGAATGCGAGTCTGTCTGCTGCCCGAGGACACAGTGTGACGGCGCCGGACAGGAGGTTGGCAGGGACAAGCCAAGACCCCCAGCCCGCTTCTGGCCCGGCCACTTACTGGTGGTGTGACCTTGCGCAAGGGACTTCCCAACCCTAGCCTCAGCCTCCTCATCTGTAAGATGGGCCTGATGACAGTGCCTGCCTGGCACGGAGCGGTGACAGCTGCACAATGAACGAGTCAGGAAAGGGCCAGCTGCAATGGGTGCTATCGGAGCCCCTGCAGCAGCCAGGCCCTAGGCTGGGTGTTTATTCGTGTCATTATCATTATCATTGTGATCGAGGATCAAGGAGAGCAGGAGCCCCTATTGGGTAGGTAGGCCGCAGAGAAGCGAGGCAGGCAGTGGGAGGCTGTGGGGGGAGGTGAGGAGGGGACCCCCAGCTGGAGAACAGAGAGGGGAGAAGCATGGAGCAGGCAGCTCTGGGGCGGGAGCGCATCCTGCCCCTTAGGGACAAGGGACCGTGGGCCTGGTGGTGGGTGAGGTTGGGGAGAGCGGGCCCAGGACTCACGTAGGCAAGGGTGGGGGTGCCAGGGTGTGGCAGGCCTCCAGGGCCAGTCTCGGTGGGATGGGCGGCAGCTCTCGCACCCGGGGCCAGTGGTGTGGTGGCGGCAGCGGCAGCGGGGGGGCCGGGCACGGGCAGCGCAGCGGGCGGCGTGGCCGTGGCACTGGCAGCGTCCTCTCACTCCAGCTGCGGCCAGCCCTGCCCGGCCCCCAAACTCCACCCGGAGGTGACTGGCCACCACGCTGGCCTTAGAGCCTGGTGGGGCACGGAAGGTCACTTTTTCGGGGCCCCCCAAGGCGCCAGGCCAGGCGGGTCTGCGCCACAGCGATCTCCAGGGGCCCCCTTTGGCCCAGGCGGCCGACACGACCAGGGCTGGGGGTCCTGGGGTGCAGAAGCGCAGGCTGACGGACGCCAGGAGGAAGGAGCCCCCCAGGGCCAGGGTCAGGCTGCCATTGCAGGCCGCCCTGCTGCCCTCGGCCCCTGTGGAGAGGATGCAGGCCTGGGGGCAGGAGGCCGCCACGCCAGCCAGCTGGGTCACGGGTGGGAGGCAGAAGCGGGGGCGGCCCCCTGGGTGGTAGCAGGGGTCTGAGGTGGCCTGGCTCAGGAGGAGCAAGAGGGCGAAGGTCACGGACATGGTCCCAGCAGGGCAAGTACCTGGGGAGGACAGGAGGGGCCAGGCTGGGAGCCTCAGGCTGTCCTCAAGGGTCAGCCTCCACCAGCTCCCTCAGGCCCCCGAGACCCCGGCATTCCACCCAGCCCTGCCCGAGCCCCTCCCGGCTGCTCTAAGCGAGGAAAATAGTTCCATCTGGGGAGAATTACTGTTTACACAGCCCGAAGGGGAAAGAACGCAAGCAAAATCGAGAATTTTGCCTGAACTAATCCGTAGCTTAACACCCCAGAGCGATCTGTCAGTGTTGGGGGGCAGGGGCCCTGGGGAGAGGGCACGGGGGGGGGGGGCAGGTGGCGAGCCTGAGGGAGGGCATCAGATCAGGGTAGTGGGTCAGAGCTGGGCAGGGGAGGGGCGTTTAGAAATGGATGAAGCTCCAAGACAAAGGACTAGACTATGGGCCAGGGCACAGCCGCCGAGACAGACGAGAGGAGAGCAAGCCGCGGAGAGAGACAGGCACGGAGGGGAGGCTGGGAGGCCCGGGCACCCAGCGTCCACGGGGAGTCGGGCAGGGCCCAGGGCCTACGGGCTGGGACAGACAGGCAGACAGGCTACGGCTGCGGCATCTGGAATCAGAGCACAGACAGCCCCGCAGGCCCGGCCGGCCTGGCGGTGGGAAGGGGAGGGGGGAAGGTGCGGGTGGGCGGGCGGGCGGCCATCAGAAGCTGGAGGCCAGGCCCGGGCCCACAGGGATCAGAGTGAGGCCCGTTCCCACGTGGTGCCCTAACCTTGTTCTCCACACCCGGGGCACGGAGGGGATTATCGCCAAACCACTGGGCCTCCCCGCCACCCACCCCCAGCCTCCACGGCCTTAACCCTTTCCCCCCAGGTGCAAGCCCAGAGAACCGTGCTGAGGGCGAGGACAGGCAGTGGGGGTGGAGGGCGGTGAGGAGCGGTGCGGAGCCCTGGGGGGCAGGGAGGCAGATGGCAGATTCCCCCCGGACGCCCGGTGGGAGGGCCCTGGGCTTGGGGTCTGAGGACTTTCCCATCCGCTCAGCCTGCCGTCTGCCGTCTTAGGCCTCAGGGTCCAGGCATCTGAGCCCCCATGTTCAACACTGATCTCAGGTCCCCCGAGCAGATGGGGGAACAGATGTTGGGGTGGTGTGTGCTGAGGGAGGAGAGAGCGGCCGGGCCGGGCCGGGGTGTCCAAGGGGCCAGAGTCCAGACCTCAGGATGGCAGAGCTGGGAAGGACTTGGTGCTGGGATGCCACCCCTCCCCTCCCGGAGCCGCAGCCCCTAGTGAGGCCCACTCAGGTCTGGGGTCTTGGAGCCTTTCTGGGCCCCACTGCCCAGTGCCCTGGCTCTGAATCGGGACCCGGGCTGGGAGTCTGGGGGTGCAGGTGGGGTCCCAGCCCCCCTCAGCCCGATCTCAGTCTCCAGTATCCCCAGTGCAGAGACTGCCCCTCCCTGCCCCCCATGACGGGCACCACCCTCCGCCCCTTCAGAGGAGCCTGGCGCCATTTTGCGCTCTGGCGGCCGGCGTTCGGCATCTGCCCCCGAGTCCCTGGGCACCAGCGCACCCCTCCCAGCTCTCCTCCCCTGCCTGGGTGGTTCAGGCCCTTAGCACCCTGGGCAACCAGACCATGAGCCCCCCCCCCGGCCCCCCACTGCCCCTGAGGAACCCAGAAGCCACCCCTGCCCACCGGGGACCCACATGGCCAGCCCCTACCCCTCCTGGAAGCTGGAGCCCACCCCCAGCCCCTTTAAGGAACAGATCTGGTTGTGCTCCCAAAGAGCAAGGGACCCCAGGCAGCATGGAGGTCCATCTGGGCCTCAGGCTCCTTCCCCCCTGACCGACCCCCCCTCCTGCTGGTTTGCAAGCACCCACCCTTCACCCCTGACGTGGGTCAGACCTGCGCCCAGGCAGAGAGCGTCCTCCTCACCAGTCTTCCCGCAGCAGCGCGCCGGCCTGGGCCCTCGGGAGTGAGCGCCGAGTGGCTGTTCTCAGGCCCCCGGCTAGTGGGGGTTCTGGGCGGGAGCTCAGAGCTGAGCTGCAGAATCCAACACCACTGCCGCCCCCCCTGCCCCAATCCCCTCACCAACCGCAGCCTCCCTCTCCCCGCAGGGACCCCTGCCAGCCGCACCACCGCCCGGCCTGCGTGGGCCCTGAGAGCCGTCACCCCAGGACCGAAGCTGGACGCCCCCAGCGGGCTGGCCCAGGAGGGGGCTCCGGGCAGGTAGGATGGGCTGGGCCTGGGGTCCCCGCACACTCACACTCGCCCCGGGAACAGCCGGCGGCTCAGCCCCACCACGCGGTGCTGTGGGTCAGGGCCCCTCACACTGAGGTGGGACGTCACCCCAAGCCAGCCCCTCCCTCTGGAACCTTCTGTCAGCTGTGGGTTAACGGAGCGGTCAGGTCAGGGGCTTGCAAGCCCTAAAGCGCAGGGCTCTTGGAAGGCTCGGAGCGGCCGCTGGGGAACCCAAAGCCGTGAGCTGCTTTCTGAGGGTGGGGACGGAGGTGAGGCTGGCATGCTTGGGGCCTCAGTGACTCTAGCAGCTGAAAGTATGGACCCCTAGGAGGACGGAGCTCAAAGCCAGCCTCCCCCAGGGCCAGTTTCCAGCGAGGCCTCGGCTCCAGTCGTGAAATTGTCATGCAAATGTTACTGTCAGCTCTTTTACCTACTGAATGGTTTTGCCCATCACCTCCACTGAGAAAAGCTAGGGCCTCGGAGGATGAGGCACCGGGATGTGCCGCTGTGGCCTCCAGGGCCTCGGCATTGACTGTGGCACCGCATGGGCCCGACCCGACAGGGATCCGGACCTCTGTCCAGAGCCCGCCTTGGGCATGGGAGGCCACATCGGTGCAATCCGAGCAATCCCCGCTTCTGGTTCCGGGGGAGGGGCTGGCTGGCAGGAGCCAGGACAGGGACTTGGGATTTTAAAAAAATATATATTTTTAGCCCTAGCCAGTTTGGCTCAGTGGATAGAGCATCGGCCTGCAGACTGAATGGTCCCGGGTTCGATTCCGGTCAAGGGCACATGGCTGGGTTGTGGGACGTGCAGGAGGCAGCCAATCAGTGATTCTCTCTCATCTTTGATGTTTCTATCTCTCTCTCCCTCTCCCTTCTTGTCTGAAATCAAGCCCACAACCCAAGCATGTGCCCTTGACCAGAACCGAACCCAGGACCCTTCAGTCCACAGGCTGCCGCTCTATCCACTGTGCTAAACCAGCGAGGGCGGGACTTCAGATTTGAAAGTAAACTGTAAGGAGGAGTTAGCTGCCAGAGAAAGGGATTGGGGCTGAGGCACCCTGAAGTCAGAGGGGGATGTGGGGGTGTGACTGACAGGATAAGGAGGTGCAGCAGGCCCCCCTGTGCAGACACTGAGCACGGTGAGCACACGTGGACATGCACAGAGCCCGTCCATGTCAGGCTCACCGTCTCAAGCGAGGAGAGGTCGCTACTGGAAAGGAATAAGCCATTCATTCTAGAACATGGTGGAAGGTCAGGTCAGGGGTCTGAGGGGACGTTTGGGCTGTGACCTGAAGGGCATCGGGCATCGGCGTGGCATCGGGGCAGGAACAGCCCAGGCAGGGGAGCAGCGGGCGGTGCAAAGGCTGGTTTTGCTGCCAGAGAAGATGCAAGGATAAGGCTTAGGTCTCACTTTCTCCTGCCAACCGAGGGGTAGAGGTTCCTTACGCTAATGTTATCCGGAGGGGAGCTATTCCTGTCCTCCCTCTTGTTCCTTTTTGTTGTTGCTAATCCACATCGGAGGATATTTTTTTCCATTGCTTTTTCAGAGGGAGTGGAAGGAGGGAGGGAGGGATGGGGAGGGAGAGAGAGAGAGAGAAACATTGATGTCTCACTGGTTGCCTCCAGCAACCAATACCCTGACCCCTGACTGGGGTTGGGAGTGAACCCACAACTCAGGTACATGCCCTTGGCTGGGAATTGAACCCATGACCCTTTGGTGCACGGGTCATGCTCTAACCATTGAGCAGCATGGGCCAGGGCTCCCTTCCGTTCCCAATAGCCTGAGCTGCCTGAGGGGATTAGTACCCACAAAGGTGCCCGGTGGAGGAGGAAGGGGCAGAAGCAGCCAGAGGGGGCGGAAACCATTCCCCCCAAGTTGGAAAGGAGACTTTGGGTGGGCGGTTTCCTCAAGTATTGGGCACATCACCCTCATAGCGCCCCGGAACAGAGAGAGGCCCTGCCAGGGCACAGCTCTGAGGTGGCTCAGCAGGGTGGGACCCGACCCAGAACTAGCAGAGGCCCCGTGAGGCAGGCAGGTCCAACCCTCCGTGTCACCCAGGGGGCGTGTGTGCACCCGCAGGACATGCTTGAAAAACCCAGGACAGTAACTGAGAGCACAGTCCCCTAAAACACATGGCCTGGGTTCCAGTCCAGGCTCAGCCTCCTCCCTAGCTGTGAGGCTTCAGGCAAGTTTCTTAACCTCTCTGTGCCTTAGTTTCCTCATCTGTTAAATGGACATAAAATGCACCTTTCTCCTGGTGGTGGTGAGGACTAAAGGAGCAAAGACAGGCCAAGGTCTACAGTCTCGTATCTGAAGCTCTTTGGACCAGACATTCTAGAAGCTGTGTTTTGGCACCATCGTGGGGTGCGGGGGCAGCGTGCACGTAGCCCACTGGCTGGGTCTGACAGCATCCCTCAGCAAACGTTATTGTTTCTGCAGCCAAACACCCAGCATTCACACTAAGAGACGCCTACAAATGGCCGCACTTGCGGTCAGGCCAGATTTCCTCCCCTAATGAGTTCAGTTCGGGTGGGGGTTTGCCACCATCTGAGGCAGGGGTCCTCAAACTTTTTAAGCAGGGGGCCAGTTCACTGTCCCTCAGACCGTTGGAGGGCCGGACTATAGTTTAAAAAAAAACTGAACAAATTCCTATGCACACTGCACATACCTTATTTTGAAGTAAAAATAACAAAACGGGAACAAATACAGTATCTGTATTTGCATGTGGCCGCGGGCCATAGTTTGAGGACCCCTGAGGGAAGCGGCTGTAAGGAACTGTAGCCCAGGGCCGTGAGCGCTGAGACCCGTGCCTGGCGCATGGCAGGACCCCGGGAGCCTCAGCCCACAGCCTCCATTCCCCGCTTGCCCCGCTTTCCATTGTTCAGCCGATGAGCAGCCAGGAGAGGGAGCTCTTGAGCGTGGCAGCGGGTCTGGCTGCCTGATCTGCATGGCCCTGTGCCAGATGGAAACGTGAGTTCTAGAGGCTGAGAGCAGAGCATTAAACCAAACACAGCAATCGCTTCTCGGCCTTTTGGCTAAGATCAAGTGTAAACCAAACACAGGGCCCTTTTGCGGTCAGGGTGACTGCATGGACCACACACCGTGGAGGTGGCCCGGGTGGTGGTACCTTTGTCCTGAGCTGGTTCCTCCACCCCAGGAGCCCAGGGCCAGTGAGCTGGCTGGAGGCTGAAGCCTTCCCCGTGGGGACCCAGGCAGGAGCTGAGGGCAGGCAGCGAGAAAGATGGGGACAGAGTTGTCCCAATGAGAAGAGGGGCTCTGGGGCAGGTTTCACTCGCTGTTTTGGAAACTAAAGCAGCAAGCAAGACGTTTCTTGCTCCGATGCTACTGGACTTACGATGGGGTTACATCCGATAAAATTCAAGAAAATGCATTTAATAGACTTAAAGTACCTATGAGCGTCAACCTATGAACCAGGAGGTCAGGGCTCAGTGCCCAGCCAGGGCATATGCCTGGGTTGCAGACTCCATCCCCAGTAGGGAGCCTGCAGGAGGCAGCCCTTCAATGATTCTCTGTCATCATTGATGTTTCTATCTCTCTCTTCTCCGAAATCAATAAAAATAATATTTTTAAAAAAGAAAAGTAACTTAAACTACCAAACATCGTAGCTCAGCCTAGCCAGCCTAACCATAGCCTGCAGTTGGGCAAAATCATCTCGCTGCTGCTCCCAGCATCGTGAGAGAGTATCCTACCACATATCGCTAGCCGAGGGAAAGATGAAAATTCCAAATTGGAAGTATGGTTTCTACTGGAGGCGTATTGCTTTCGTACCATTGTAAAGTCGAAAAATTGTAATTCGGGAACATTCTGTGCACCTCAGTGGAAGGAGTGTGATGTCATACTTAGTCCTCATGTGCTGAGAGCCAGCTGACCTCGCTGGGAACCCAGGCCACCTATGCTTCCGTCAGGAGGGCCCTAGATGGTCAGATTAGTCAAGGGAGGAGCCCTGGATTATGGGAGGAGAACTGAGGCAAGGCCCACAGAGCCCCAGCATTCAAGGGAGCCAGTGGAAGTAGAGATGGGTGAGGTGGAAGCCAGCTGACCCAGAGTGGAGGCCGCACAGTCATGGGCTTCTGCAGGGGCTTGGGGGACTCCTGAGCTGTAGCCACTGGGATGACCACAGTGGAGGGGCGGGGGGTGGAGAGGAGAAAGCAGATCAGGACACACTGGAGACCTGGGAGCCCACGTGAGAGCTGGAGGAGAGACCAACTCAAAAAGAAGCAGCTCCTGCCCTGGCCAGGGTTTCTCAGTGGTTAGATGGTCAGCCCCCACACCAAAGGGTCATGGGTTCGATTCCTGGTCAAGGACATGTACCTCGGTTGCAGTTCGAGCCCTGCCCCAGGTTGGGGCGAGAGGGGGAGGCAACCAGTCAATGTGTCTTTCTCATATCAGTGTCTCTCCCTCTCTCTCTCTCTCTCTCTCTCTTCCCCTCCCCCTCTCCCTCCCTTCCATTCTCTTTGAAAAGCAATGGGGAACACTATGTTTAGGTGAGAATTAACAAAACAAAACAAAAAGCAACTCCTGAAGAAGGTAACATCCCATTACAAGGACAGGAAACCGAGGCTCACGGAGCCCAGCAGAGCCCAGTGGAGTCGGGAGGCGCTGGGGGCGGCTCCACCGTGCAGGCTCCACCAGGGGAGAGCACTGCACACTTCCTGTGGGCACATAGACGGGCGTTAGCGAGTGCGGAGAGGGTGTGGAGAAATCAGACCCCTCACACGCGGCTGGGAATGGAATGGCAGCTGCTGTGGAAAACAGCGTGCAGCTCCTGGAACTATTCAGCGGTTACACATGACCCAGAAGTTCCACTCCTGGGTGAATCCCCAGGGGAGTGAGAACATCGGCCCACACAGATCGGTGCACACGTGTTGACGGCAGCACTAGGCATGAGAGCCCAAAAGGGGGCACAACCAAATGTCTATCGACTGATGAACTGATAAACCAATGAGCACTGGAGTAGTTCGCTATAAAAAGAAGCCAGTGACGTACCGGCTCATGCGACAGGATGGATGAGCCTTGGGAACACGATGGCCCGTGTAGCTCAGTCGGTTGGGCGTTGTCCTGGGCACCTAAAGGTCACCTGTTCAATCCCCAGGCAGGGCACATACCCAGGTGTGGCCTCGGCCCCCAGTACGGGGTGTGCAGGAGGCGGCAGGATTGATGTTTTGCTCTCACATCAGTGTTTCTCTCCCTCTCCCTTCCTCTCTCTAAAAATGAATTAAAAAAGAGAATATGATACTAAGTGAAAGAAGCCAGTCACGAAGAACCACATATTGAATTATTTCGTTTATATGAATTATATAGAGTAGCTAAAGCATGGAGGCAGGACGGATGGGAAGATTGGGGGGATGACTAAGGACCACAGGGTTTCTTTTCAGGGTGATAAAATTTTTCTAAAAATTGTAATGGTTGCACGACTCTGAATATACTAAAAGGCCATTAAATTGCA
Source organism: Myotis pilosus (assembly GCA_036010255.1). NCBI lineage: Eukaryota > Metazoa > Chordata > Mammalia > Chiroptera > Vespertilionidae > Myotis > Myotis pilosus. Next base: position 5,390,432 of record JASKON010000029.1, read on the forward strand.
CACTTTTTTAAAAAGTTCTTACCTGAGGATATTTTTCCCGTTGAGTTTTAGAGAGAATGGAAGGGAGGGAGGGAGAGAGTGAGAGAGAGGGAGAGAGAGAGGGAGAGAGAAACATTGGCATGAGAAACAAATCGATGGGTTGCCTCTTGAAAGCACCCCGACTGGGGCGGGGATGAACCTACAACTGAGGCGCGTGCCCTTGACTGGGAATTGAACCCACGACCCTTCGGGCCACAGGCTGATGCTCTAACCACTGAGCAACTGGCCAGGGCTGCACACTGTTGATGAGTGAATTGCATGATATTTGAGTATCATCTCAATGAAGTCATTACCCCAAAAATAAAAAGGGTTCATCACAGACCTTAATATTAAAGCAATGCAGAGAGAATGTTCCAGAAGCAGGAAGTGGGAACTGCTGGTCCCTTAAGTCCTGGCTCAGAAAAGGCACAACCTCACTTTCGCCATGTTTGATTGGCCGAGGAAGTGGCAGGCCCGCCCGGATCCAAGGGCAGGGAAGCAGGGAGGGCCTGACGGGCATGAATCCACCACACCCACCAACAGCGACAGGAAGCCCTCACCGTGGCGGGGTCTCTGGGGCGCAGTTCCTGGAGGTACTATGGGCGACCCCATTGTACTGAGGGGAAGACTGAGGCCTTGGGAGTTAAGTGACGTGCTCAGGGTTGGCCAGCCAGCGGGAGGCAGAGCCCACCCTGCCACCTGGGCTGTCTGTGCTCCTGACCTCCTATTGTGCCGCCTTCTTGGCCTGTGAACGTCCCAGAACACAGCTTCACCAGTAAGTAGCCTGGCAGTACTTGTCTTACACACTTAGCGAGCACCTCCTACGTGCTAGGCACGGCCTGCAAATGACAATGCCACTTCCTTTAATCCTCACGCGAACCTAGTGAGGCGGCCTGTTAGCTCGGACCATGTGCAATGGGGTAAGGTCCGAAATGGGCACTGTCAGATGGTTCAGCTAATCATCCATTTAACGGGTGAGGAGACTGGAATTCAGAGAGGTGAAGTGACTTGACTAAAGTCACACAGCACCCGCGAGGGCCAGACTGGGACTTGGACCCAGGCCTGACGCGCCCCGAGGATGAGAGAGTGAGTGAATACATGTGTGACCTGGTGGGGGAGGAGTGAGACCCAGAGGAGTGCCCAGCCACCCCTCCTGACCTGTGTCCCTTCTCCCCCCGCAGTCAGCATGGGATCCTGGACCACTCGCCCTTCCTTCTCCACCATCTTCTTCTTCGTCTTTGTGGTGTCGGTCATCTTCCACTGCCACCAGCGCCTGGCCCTGGTGCCCGCCCCCTGGGCCTCCCGCGGCCTCGTGGTCCTGAGCCCCAGGCGCCTCCCCCAGGGGGGCATGTGGACCATCAACTCCCAAGGCCGCCTGGGCAACCAGATGGGCCAGTACGCCACGCTGTACGCCCTGGCCAAGCTGAACGGGCGGCCGGCCTTCATCCCCGCCCAGATGCACAGCGCGCTGGCGCCCATCTTCAGGATCTCCCTGCCGGTGCTGCACGGCGCCACGGCCAGCAGGATCCCCTGGCGCAACTACCCGCTCAACGACTGGATGGAGGAGCAGTACCGCCACCTCCCCTGGGAGTACGTGCGCCTCACGGGCTACCCCTGCTCCTGGACCTTCTACCACCACCTGCGCCCCGAGATCCTGCGGGAGTTCACGCTGCACGACCACGTGCGGGAGGCGGCGCAGCGGTTCCTCCGGGGCCTGCAGGCCACGCGAGCCCCACAGCTGACCTTCGTGGGCGTCCACGTGCGCCGCGGGGACTACGTCCGCGTCATGCCGCGGGTGTGGAAGGGCGTGCTGGCCGACCGCGGGTACCTGCGACAGGCCCTGGACTGGTTCCGGGCCCGCCACCCCGCCCCCGTCTTCGTGGTCACCAGCGATGACATGGCCTGGTGCCGGCGGAACATCAACAACTCCCTCGGGGACGTGGTGTTCGCGGGCGACGGTCGTCAGGGCTCCCCCGCCAAGGACTTCGCGCTGCTCACGCAGTGCAACCACACCGTCTTCACCGTGGGCACCTTTGGGGTCTGGGCCGCCTACCTTGCAGGAGGGGATGCCGTCTACCTGGCCAACTTCACCCTGCCCCACTCCCGCTTCCGCACGATCTTCAAGCCACAGGCGGCCTTCCTGCCCCAGTGGGTGGGCATCGCTGCCAACCTTGGGCCGGCGGGAGAAAGCCCCTAGCCCTGCATGTGTCCCTCCCTCATCCTTGGGGGACAGGTGGTGTATGGGGTCCAGCACAGGGGCTCAGGATTGGACCCCCAAGTTTGAATCCAGGCAGCTCTGCTTCTCGGCTGGGTGACCTCGAACAAGTGACTTAACCTCTCTGTGCCTTAAAGTGCCGCCTGGAAAATGGACGAAATACAGAAGCTACCTCGGCAGCCGCTCCTGAGAACTCGGTTCATTTAGAGCCTGGAAACATGGTGAGTGCTAGCGGCCCAGGAGATGGGAGCCGAGTTTTGCTCTCACCTCTGCGGCTCTGGGAACACAGAGGCCAGATATTTTGTCCTTGCCTCCTGGGAGGGTTTGGCAATGAAGTCATCCCTGCTCTCAACTAAAGAGGAGTGGGTGTTTTTGGCAGCTAAGAATTCAGGCTTCGGGTTTAATGGGGCCTTATGAAAAGACACTAGAGGCCTGGCGCACCACATTCGTGCACTGCGGGGGGTGGGGGGGTGGGATCCCTCAGCCTGGCCTGTGCCCTTTAGCAGTCCGGGAGCCCTCGGGGGATGTCTGACTGACGGCTTAGGCCCGCATTCGGACATCCTTAGAGCCGCCACTGCGCTCACCAGCTGTCAGCCCAGCTTCTAGCTGAGTGGCACTCCCCCATGGGAGTGCACTGACCACCAGGGGACAGCTCCTGCATTGAGCGTCTGCCCCCTAGTGGTCAGTGCACGTCATAGCGTCCGGTCGTTCTGCCATTTAGTCGATTTGCATATTACCCTTTTATTATGAAAAGACAGAGAAAACAGGATTTGAGGGGCTGAATCTCAGGGAGAATACCCTTGGTGGCGAGGGAGTCCCCTGAATTGAGGGTGGGGGATGGCAGGACTCAGGCAGGACTGGCAAAGACACCGCATCCACAGGTCACAGAAGCAGCGGGGGGGACGCCGTCCACCTGGCTCTCATGCGGGAGCGGGCACGGGGCAGGGTGAAGGTGCCCAGCTGGACGGCGTCCCCTCCTGCGAGGTAGGTCCACAGAGACCCAGAGGGCCATGGAGACCATGGCCAGGTCAGCGGTTGCTGTGTGCACAGGTGACCTCCCCCTCCCCCCTGGGCACTGCTGTGCCCAGGACTTCATCCACTCTGAGAAACGCCAATATGGACCAAAGTTGAATTTAATGATGATTGGTTTTCTGTGTTCAGTGTGTTTTGAAGTATGGAGATACCGGTCTTTTTTACTGGTATAATTCTCCTTTTTGGATATTAAAGAAAAACCTCTTAACAATCATTTATACTCATTTAAAATTTCCACCAAGCAGGTGCCCTGGTTTAGAAAGCATTTAGATCACATCTCTTTCCTGTTTTAAGTGCTTTTCAAGTGTCTTATTTCTTTAAATCCCCATTTTGTGCATATGTCTGAGGGTGGGCACTTCTCCTTTCGTGTATTAATAATATTGCAGCTCCCCAGAGCCATTCTGGGCCTCAGTCTACTTGCTTAAGCCTTTGATGGCGTCGTCATGGTGTGGGGCCGACAATGAAGAAAGCAGGAGGAGGGTTGGAGAGGAGGGGGAGGCGGGGGGGAGTGGAGAGGGAGGTCCTGTATTAGCTATCTATTACTGTGTAACAAATAACCCAAAACTCAGTAGAGTAGAATGACAGCAATACTTTTTTTGTATTGTTTCTGGGGGTCAGGAGTGTGGGTGGGGCTTAGATGGATAATTCTGTTTGCGATGCCCAGTGAGGTTGCCCTTAGGTGCCAGCCAGCCAGGGATGCTGTCATCTGAAGGCTTGACCGGGGCCGGGGGATCCCTTCTCACAGCTGGCAGTTGGTGCTGGCTCTCGCTCTCGGTCACATCCTCTTGGTGTGAGCCTCCGTGGGGCTGTTTGAGTGTCTTCACCGAATGGCGCTGGGTTCCACCAGAGAGAGAAACCCAAGAGGCCACGGTAGAAACTGCGGTGCCTTTTGCAACCGAGCCTCACCTAGTCACATACTGTTACTCCGTCTTACGCTATTGATCACACAGGCAATGATTCTCCGTGGGAGGGGACTACACAAGGGGGTGAATACCAGGAAGCAGGGATCCTTGAGGGCCATCTGGGGGCTGCCATGACAAAGTACCACCGAGGGGAGGGCTGAAACCACAGAAATTTATGTTCTCACCGTCTGGAGGCTGGAAGTCCAAGATCAGGGTGTCAGCGGGGTTAGTTTCCTCTGAGGCTAAGTGGGAGGGTGTGCCCCAGGCCTCTCTCCTTGGTTTATGGATGCCAAGTTGTCCCTGTTTTATGTCTTCCCCCTGTACACGCCTGTGTCCTGATTTCTTCTTAGAAGAACACCTGTCATAATGGATTAGGGCCACCTAATGAGTTCATTTTAATTTAAATTTGAAGTTTTTTAAATTTCTTTTTTTATTTTAGAGAGAGAGAGAGAGAGAAATATTGATTTGTTGTCCCACTTATTTATTCATTCGTTGATTCTTTTTTCAAAATATCTTTGTATTGATTTCAGAGAGGAAGGGCGAGGGAGAGAAAGAGAGAGAAACCTCAATGATGAGAGAGAATCACTGATCGGCTGCCTCCTGCATGCCCTACACTGGGTGTCAAGCCCACAACCCGGGCATGTGGTGGGAATCGAACCGTGGCCTCCTGGGTCCATAGGTCGATGCTCAACCACTGAGCCACGCTGGCCAGGCTTTGGCAGATTCTTGTATGTGACCTGACTGGGGATCTAACCCGCAACCTTGGCATATCAGGATGATGCTCCAACCCACTGAGCTACCTGGCCAGGGCCTGACCTCATTTTAATTTAATCACACCTATAACAATTCTGTCCCCAAATGTGTCCCAGGCTGAGGTCCTGGGGATCAGGACACAATTCAGCCCGTAACAGCTGGTCCTACAGGCTCCCACCTCCACGCCCAGCCCTCCCCCAACAGTCGGACTGGCTTCACTCCCCTTCCTTTTCCCTCCATTCCCAGCTCCTCGGATGACTGACCTTAGCCAGAGTCTTTCCCCAAATTATCCCTTTTGGAGAGAGACTCAAGCCAGAAGGAGAGAGGACCCGCAGTCCTCAGCCAGGCCCTCGGTCAAGTTCAAATGCAACAGCGTTGGTGTACAGACGTGGATGGCAGCTGTCCCTCACATTCCAATGAAATATTTGTGGGTTCCCTTCCTGTCAGCCAAGTCTCTACTCCAACTTTCTCTGCCCTGCTCTGTGCCTGGCGGGCTGTCTGATGGACCACGTGCTGTGGGCCAAATGTTTGTGTCCGCCCCACATCCTGAGGCTGGAGCCCCAATCCCCAGTGGGGCCTTCGGGAGATGATCAGGCTGTGCGGGTAGAGCCTCGTCAGTGGGACTGGTGCCCTTATAGACACACAGCCCGCTGGCATGGTCCGCGGCTGAGCGTCGACCTCCGAATCGGGTCACAGTTCAATTCCCGGTCAGGGCACGTGCCCAGGTTTCCGGCTCAATCCCCAGCAGGGGGTGTGTGGAAGGCAGCCAATCAGTGATTCTCTCTCATCGAGGTTTCTATCTCTTTCCCTCCCTCTCCCTTCCTCTCTGACATCGAGACATATATATATATATATATATATATATATATATATATATATATATCTTAAACATTTATATATAAATATATATATCTTAAAATACATAGAGAAATAAATAATATATTTTTAAAAGAGACACACAAAAGATAAATTCTCTCTCTGCCGGTCGGTCTGCAAACAAGGAAGTGGGTCTGCAGGCACCGTGACCTTGGACGCCTCAGCCTGCAGCACTGGGAGGAAGCTGTGGTTGTGGTCACAGTAGCCCGAACTGACTAGACAGTGACTGTGGGCTCCCTCACCCCCAGCTTCCTGTTGGCTGTGGGATCGCAGCTCAGTTTCAGAGGAGAAAGGAAAGTGAAGCTCAGATCTGTCCTTGCGGACTTAGAGGTGCTCCCAGCTCCCAGCGGCTCTCTTAGTGTCCCCCCACCCCCACCCCGCCTACCCACACCTTCGTCAACTTCGTCAATCATCCTATCAGACTCCTCCCGCCAGGACCCTGAGCGAGGCCACCGGGATTGGGGTGATTTACAGAGGAATTCCCACACTGGCATTGGGTTCAGACGGAGATCGCTCGCTGAATTTCCTGCCAGCTGAGTGAAACGAGGATTTGTTCTCAAAGTCCAGTTGACTCACAGAAAATAGTGAAGAGATGCGGTATTTCTTGTAGACGTGATAGACAGAGATGAACTCGCCGAGCCCTAGCCGGTGTGGCTCAGTTGGTTGGATGTCGTCCCATGCACCAAAGGATTGCCAGTTCCATTCCGGTCGGGGCACATGCCTGGGCTGCAGGCTCGATCCCCAGTGTGGGGCGTGCAGGAGGCAGCCGATCAATGTTTCTCACATTGTTTCTCTCTCTCCCACTCCCTCCCTGTCTTTCTAAAAGTCAATAAAAACATCTTTAAAAAAGAAAGAAAAAAAAAGACAAGCCCAGCCCACATGGCTAGTGGTTGAGCATCGAACCAGGAGATCACAGTTCGATTCCGGTCAGGGCACGTGCCTGGGTTGCCGGCTCAATCCCCAGTGGGGGCCTGCAGGAGGCAGCCAATCAATGGTTGTCTCTCACCATTGATGTTTCTGTCTCTCCCTCTCCTTTCCTCTCTGAAAGCAATAAAATATCTTTAAAAATAAAAATAAAAAAGATGAAACCGAGGAGCGGCCACAGCCCCAGCCCCCAGGGCTGCGGAGCTGAGCCCCAGTTTCTTGCACGGCTCTTCTTGCGCATCTGGGGGCGAAGGCGGTGCCGGGGGAAGATCCGGGAGACCCGTCCTCACGGCCGCCCTCCATGCGTCTCCCCTGGCGTCTCCCCCCAGAAGGGGCCCAGCTGGCGGCCGGCTGCCAGGAGCTGGGCCCCGCAGTGCGACATGCCGTCCGTAGTTCTGTTTCATCTACACGCTGGGGGTGCAGCCCGTCCCCGTGTGTGACCTGCCTGACTTGGAAGAGGAAGGTCACAACCTGCGCTTTATGGGAACCACAGCAGAAGCCGAGCAGCGGCCACTAATCATTCGCACTAACTCCTTCCACAAATATTTACCGAGCTCCTTCCTGGTGTGAGTCCAAAGCAGAAGATGGCGAGCCCTTGACCGCCAGGGCTCTGGACGGTCTCCAGAGCCCAGTGTGCCCTTGTTATGGGTAGAATCGTGTCCCCCAAAAAGATATGTTGAAATCTAAACCCCTAGAACCGCAGGATGTGATGTGATTTGGAACCAGAGTCTTTACAGATGCGATGAGGAAAAGGAGGTGATACCGTAGTGGACGGGCCCTGACCCGGCAGGACGGGCCCTGACCCGGCAGGACGGGCCCTCACCCGGCAGGACGGGCCGTCACCCGGCAAGATGGGCCCTCACCCAGCAAGATGGGCCCTCACCCGGCAGGACCTGCCCTCACCCGGCAGGACGGGCCCTCACCCGGCAGGACAGGCCCTCACCCAGCAGGACGGGGCCTCACCCGGCAGGACGGGCCCTCACCCAGCAGGACGGGCAACACGGCACACACACGGGTCGGCTTCGAGCCTTCAGATCCGTGAGAGAAACATGTCCTATTCTTTGAAGCCACCCCGTTTGTCCTGTGCTGTTACAGCAACCCCGGGGAACGGATGGTGTGTCAGGCATATTTACTGAAGGGATTGAGTAGGCGCTGGGCCACTGTGACTCCGGGTTCAGCACGCCGACCGGAGACCACACACAGCCTTCCGGCTGCCTTGGCCCAGGGCCTGTGTCCCGGGCAGATCGTGGCTTCCAGTGGCCAGTAACAGGAGGCCCTGCTGAGTCAAGCGGGCGTGACCTGCTTGGACCTGGGGAGCTGCCAGGAGCTGTGAAGGTGTGGACCTGACATGGCAATGGGCCGCTTCCAACTCTGTCTCTCCAAGCTCTGGCCCATCCAGATCACCTGAGAATTGTTGTTTTTTTCTTCTAGAGCAGCGGTTCTCAACCTTCCTAATGCCGCAACCCTTTAATACAGTTCCTCATGTTGTGGTGACCCCCAATTTCATTGTTACAAATTGAACATAATTAAAGCGTAGTGATTAATCACAAAAACAGTATGTAATTATATATGTGTTTTCCGATGGTCTTAGGCAACCCCTGTGAAAGGGTCATTCGACCCCCAAAGGGGTCACGACCCACAGGTTGAGAACCGCTGCTGTAGATACATACATAGAGCCTGGTGGGCCGTTACTGGATTCATGACATCATCCCAAGACATGGACTTCTGAAAATCCCTTCATTCATTCATTCATTCATTCATTCATTCATTCAATAAATATGTACAGAGCACCTACTATCTTCCCGGAAATGTTCAAGGCCAGTGATGGCGAACCTTTTGAGCTCGGTGTGTCAGCATTTTGAAAAACCCTAACTTAACTCTGGTGCCGGGTCACATATAGAAATTTTTTGATATTTGCAACCATAGTAAAACAAAGACTTACATTTTTGATATTTATTTTATATGTTTAAATGCCATTTAACAAAGAAAAATCAACCAAAAAATGAGTTTGCGTGTCACCTCTGACACGCGTGTCATAGGTTCGCCATCACTGTTTTAGGCAGTGGGGGACATAGTAGGGAGCAAGTCAGACATGCTTTCCTGCCCTCAAAGAGCTGTCACCGCTGTGGGAGGTGTGTCAGTTAGCTAATGCTGCGTAACAAACCACCCCAAAACAGAATGGTTTCCAATGCAGAACTTGCTCTTTCTCACAGTTCACATCGATCGACTGGGTCGTTCTCCCCACGTGGTGTCGCCTGAGGTCTCTCGTGCAGCTGCTTGTATCTTATTTATGTCTTTATTTTTGTTCATCCTCACCCCAAGATATATTTTCCATTGATTTTTAGAGAGAGTAGGAGGGAAGGAGGGAGGAGGGAAGAGAGACAGAGACAGAGACAGAGACAGAGAGAAACGTGGATGTAAGAGAGACACATCCATCAGTTGTCTCTTACACCCCCCCCCCCACTGGGGTGGGGCAGCAAGCCTGCAGCCCAGGAACGTGCCCTGGATGGGGATTCGAACCCAAGGCCCTTCGGTGCAGAGGCGGGCACTGTAACCACTGAGCCACGTGGTGCCATCTGAGGTCTCTCCTGCAGCTCCTTTCCCCGGGAGCCGGGCTGGGCCACATCCCTGGGGCCTTTCTCCCAAAGGACAGGCGGGAGGGACCTCCTCACCGCGTGGCGTGGCAGCGGGCGTCCCGGGAACCAGGTGTCAGTTCAGGAAATGGGGAGCGTATTTGTGCAGGGCCTTGTCTGTGATCACCGCCTGTTACAGGGGCTTCGGCGGCACCGGGGTGGGTTAGTCTGAGCGTCCGCCTCCCGGGGCCTCTCCCTCGAGGCCTCCCTGCTGAGCCACAGGGCCTTCTGCAGCCGGACTGGCTGCTTCCCAGGCTGGGGGACGCCACCCTCGCACCCACAGCCCCCCGGCTTCCCTGTGGCACGGCCAGGACTCAAACCCAGGCCGGCGACCATCAGCAGGCCCCTCCCCTGCCCTGCTACCCACTCCCCAGCAGCCACACTCAGCTTGAGGCAGATGCGCGGAAGCCAGGAGGTTCCTGGACCAGCGGAGTAAGGGAAGTTGACAATATAATTGAACAAGGCCAAACAACTCGAGCGATTTCCAGGCAGCTGATGAGTCACAGGTCTTATCTTCCCTCACCCAGGACGCGAGGAGCAGATGGTGTACACGTTGCAGACCGGACCCGCCTCAGTCCCCGTCCCTCTTCAATGATGTTATTTTATTATTTTTTTTAATATATTTTATTGAGTTTTTACAGAGAGGAAAGGAGAGAGATAGAGAGCTAGAAACATCGATGAGAGAGAAACATCGACCAGCTGCCTCCTGCACACTCCCCACTGGGGATGTGCCCGCAACCAAGGTACATGCCCTTGACCGGAATTGAACCCGGGACCCTTCAGTCCACAGGCCGACGCTCTATCCACTGAGCCAAACCGGCTTCGGCTTCAATGATGTTATTGATGACCTTCTTTTTTTTAAAGAAAATCCAAGATTTGCTTTTTTCTTTTTAATATATTTTATTGGTTTTTTACAGAGAGGAAGGGAGAGGGATAGAGAGTTAGAAACATCCATGAGAGAGAAACATCGATCAGCTGCCTCCTGCACACCCCCTACTGGGATGTGCTTACAACCAAGGTACATGCCCTTGACCAGAATCGAACCCGGGACCCTTCAGTCCGCAGGCCGACGCTCTATCCATTGAGCCAAACCAGTTAGGGCTGATGACCTTCTTTCAAAAAAACTGACCAGTCCTGGCTGGTGTGTTTGAATGGTTAGAGCACCGGCCCTCACACCAAAGGGTCTCCAGTTCGACTCCTAGTCAAGGGTAAGTACCTGGGTTGCAGGTTCAATCCCCCGCCCTGGTCAGGGCGTGTATGGGAGGCAACCAACTGACACATCTCTCTCTCTCTCTCTCTCTCTCTCTCTCTCTCCCCCCTCCCCCTCCTTCCCTTCCACTCTCTCTAAAAATAAAAATGGAAAAATATCCTCGGGTGAAGATTAAAACAAAAAAAGAAACCAACTAGAAAATAAACCTGACTCCTCAAGACCAGTGGTCGGCAAACTGCGGCTTGGCAAATCGTGGCTTGCGAGCCACACGCGGCTCTTTGGCCCCTTGAGTGTGGCTCTTCCACAAAACACCGACTTCTGCGCATGGGCCATGAAGTTTCAATCGCACTGTACGTGCGCACCTGCATGTGGTATTTTGTGGAAGAGCCACCCTCAAGGGGCCAAAGAGCCGCATGTGGCTCGTGAGCCACGGTTTGCCGACCAGGGCTCTAGACCCACGCGTGGATGAAGCCACACTTTGAAGGACGCACCTAAAAAGCTCACAAATGTTCTGTTAAGACCTTTCCCTGAGACCGCCCCTAGGGTTCCACTGGCCAGAGAGGGATCAAAGGCCCCAAGACAGCCCTAGCCAGTGTGGCTCAGTGGATAGAGCATCGGCCTGCAGCCTGAAGGGTCCCAGGTTCGATTCCAGTCAAGGGCACATGCCCGGCTCAATCCCCAGTGTGGGGCCTGCAGGAGGCAGCCGATGAATAAATGATTCTCTCTCATCCTTGATGTTTTTCTCTCCCTCTCCCTTCCTCCTTGAAATCAATAAAAATACATTTTAAAAAAATAAAAATAAAACCTGTCTCCTCCCCTAACTGGTTTGGCTCAGTGGATAGACCGTCGGCCTGTGGACTGAAGGGTCCCAGGTTCGATTCCGGTCAAGGGCATGTACCTTGGTTGTGGGGGGTGTGCAGGAGGCAGCTGATCGATGTTTCTCTCTCATGGATGTTTCTAACTCTCTATCCCTCTCCCTTCCTCGCTGTAAAAAATCAATAAAATATATTTTAAAAATTAATTTAAAAAAAAAATCTGTCTCCCTATCACCTTCCCTCAGTGACTGTGAGCTTTGGTGTCTGAAAAGAGCAGAGCGGACGTCAAAGCAAAACGCGGAAGCCTAGGATGGTGTGGGAGGAACAGGAGGTCGGGCCGGGCAGGCCAGACTTCGGGGCGCGATCGGAGGGGGTCAGCAGCGGGGAAAGCGGGGCTCCGACCTGTGTGTGACAGGTGTGTCTCAGGCTGATGGAGCGCTCACCCAGGCGCTCTTTGTAAGCGGTTTTTCAGGACATTCACCATGTTATGCAATCCTCACCACTATCAGATTTCCATCGCCTCCAAAAGAAACCCTGTGTCCATTAGCAGTCACTCCCCCTTCCGCCCTCGCCAACCCCTGAGATGTTTTCCTTCTCTAGAGACTTGCCTGTCCTGGGCGGGTCCTGTGAGTGACCATACAGTGTGTGTCACACAGGCCTCGGTCTGGCCTCCCACCCTTCACACAGCGTTTTCAGGGCCTGCCCTGGTCATCGCACGTGTCAGTCCTTCATCCCCTTTGGTGGCTGACTGTCAAACAGACTTTGGTAGAGTTATGAGTGATTTTATATATATATATATTTTTTTAAATGTTTTTTGTCCTAACCGGTTTGGCTCAGTGGATAGAGTGTCGGCCTGCGGACTTAGGGGTCCCAGGTTCAATTCCAGTCAAGGGCATGTACCTTGGTTGCGGGCACATCCCCAGTAGCGGGTGTGCAGGAGGCAGCTGATTGATGTTTCTCTCTCATCGGTGTTTCTTTTTTTTTTTTAATATATTTTATTAATTTTTTACAGAGAGGAAGGGAGAGAGATAGAGAGAAACATCGATGAGAGAGAAACATCGATCAGCTGCCTCCTGCACATCTCCCACTGGGGATGTGCCCGCAACCCAGGCATATGCTCTTGACTGGAATCAAACTTGGGACCCTCCAGTCTGCAGGCTGACGCTCTATCCACTGAGCCAAACCGGTTTTGGCTCTCATCGATGTTTCTAACTCTCTATCTACCTTCCTGCCTGTAAAAAATCAATAAAATGTATGTATTTTAAAAAATCAATAAAATATATTTTTAAAAATATTTTTATTTAGCCCTGACCAGTTTGACTCAGTGGATAGAGCATCGGCCTGAGGGCTGAAAGGTCCTGGGTTCGGTTCTGGTCAGGTGCATGTACCTTGGTTGCCAGCACATCCCCAGTAGGGGGTGTGCAGGAGGCAGCTGATCAATGTTTCTAACTCTCTATCCCTCTCCCTTCCTCTCTGTAATAAAATAAAATTAAAAATCACCTCTTGAGTAAGATGTGAAATTTAAAAAAGAAAAGAAAAGAAAAGAAATATTTTTATTGATTTTCAGAGAGAAAGGGAGAGGGAGAGGGAGAGGGAGAGGGAGAGAGAGAGAGAGAGAGAGAGAGAGAGAGAGAGAGAGAGAGAGAAACATCAATGATGAGAGAATTGTTGATTGGCTGCCTCCTGCATGCCCCACACTGGGGATCGAGCCAGCAACTCAGGCATGTGTCCTTGACCGAAATCGAACCCTGGACCATTCAGTCCTCAGGCTGATGCGCTAGCCACTGAGCCAAGCCGGTTAGGGCACAGGTTGATTTCACAAACTCTGGTCGCGTACTGCGGAGAAGGTAGAGGATCCCATAGCCCTGCTCCCAGGGGGCGTCCGGGACAGAGCAGGTGCTCAGTTAAACAGTTACCAACGGATCAAACAGAAAGAACCTCTCACCGAGGCTGTAGTCTGGGGACCATAGTGAAGGGAGAGGAAATGGGGGACAGATGGTGATGGACAGAGACGAGACTTGGGGTGGTGAGCACGCAGTACAGTGTTAACCAGTGTCACCCCAATGAATTCAACAAAAAGGAAGAAAAAGAGAGAGTGACAGAGGGGTCAGGCCTCGCCCCTCCAGGCCCCTGCTTGACCTGGCCTGTCTCCAGGGGCCTAGAGGAGGGACACCCCCCAAACCCTCCCATCAGAAGCACCGCAGATAAAGGCAGGTGCAAGCACCGGTGTGTTGGCTGGTTATTAAGCACAGCCATTCTGTAGAATTAAACTACATCACTTACCGCTGAATACATTATATCAAAAACAAATTCATGCCCTGGCCCATTTTGCTCAGTGGATGGAGCGTTGGCCTGTGGACTGAAGGGCCCTGGGTTCAATTCCAGTCAAGGGCACATGCCTGGGTTATGGGTTCGATCCCCAGTAGGGGGCATTCGGGAGGCAGCCGGTCAATGATTCTCATCATTGATGTTTCTGTCTCTCCCTCTCCCTTCTTCTCTGAAATCAATAAAAATATATGTTAAAAAAAAATACAAATTCATTGCACCCTGCATGTTTTACTACAGCTTGCTCCGCCCCCCCCCCCCTCTCTTATTTAGACCTGTGTGGAGGGATCTTCTAGAGCAGTGGTTCTCAGCCTTCTGGCCTTTAAATACAGTTCCTCATGTTGTGACTCAACCATAAAATTATTTTCGTGGCTACTTTATAACTGTAATGTTGCTACTGTGATGAATCATAATGTCAATATCTGATATGCAGGATGGTCTTAGGCGACCCCTGTGAAAGGGTCGTTCGACCGCCGAAGGGGTCGCGGCCCACAGGTTGAGAACCGCTGCTCTAGAAGCAAATGCTGCCTTCAGTGATGCCATGTTGTTTGCTTGACATTGACCACCATGGGAGTAGTTACACCACGGAAATTGACAGATGCTACCAACCAGGGATTTTTTCTCCAGACAACTGGCTCTGTCTACACAGCCCCCTGCCCCCCGGATCCCAGCACAGGAGAGAGAGGTGAGGACCACAGTCCTCTATATGGGAGCGCGGTTCCCAGGGGCATGTGGGGAATCTATGGGGGCGTTTTTTATTTTTATTTTTTATTTATTTTTTAAAATATATATTTTATTGATTTTTTACAGAGAGGAAAGGAGAGGGATAGAGAGTTAGAAACATCGATGAGAGAGAAACATCGATCAGCTGCCTCCTGCACACCCCCCACTGCGGATGTGCCCGCAACCCAGGTACATGCCCTTGACCGGAATCGAACCTGGGACCCCTAAGTCCGCAGGCCAACGCTGTATCCACTGAGCCAAACCGGTTAGGGCTGTGGGGGCATTTTTTAGGTGTCACAGTGGTTAGCGACAGAGGGCCAGGACCCAAAGTTACATAATGCAAAGTTGTCCTGCATCCCCATGACTTTTGAATATGTGTGAGATGTTCTTTCTTTAAGTGTTCTTATTATTTATTGATGAGAGAGAAAGAGAGAGAGAGAGAGAGAGAGAGAGAGAGAGAGGCATTCATTGGTTGATTCTTGTATGTGCCTGACCAGGGATCGAACCCACAGCGTTGGCACATGGGGACGATGCTCTAACCCACCGGGCCACACCAGCCAGGGCACCTGTCAGGCGTCCTCACAGGGGAAACCTGCTTATCCAGCTCTGAGCGCAGAATCCACTTGGCATGGTGTAAGGCTCCCGGCTCTCCCCCGTGTCATCGGAAGCTCGGAGAAACGGGTCACTTGTCCGGCGAGACTGTCCCACATTCTGGACTTGGCCGATGGCGTCCTCACGGTGTCGGTTCACTGGCAACTTTATCCTCCTGTTTTCTGAAAACTGCGAGGACAGGAGAGGCTCCATGGGATTCGGGATCTTTGGGGGAGGGGGCGGGGGGGGCGGGGCGAGGTTGGTGGATGACTCAGGGGGCCTCCTGTTGCCTGGACCAGGGGCCAGAGGAGCTGCTTAGGTTAAGATTGCTAGGGGCGGCCCTAGTCGGTCTGGCTCAGTGGATAGAGCATCAGCCCGTGGACTGAAGGGCCCCGGGTTCGATTGTGGTCAAGGGCATGTCCCTTACTTGCAGGCTCGATCCCCGATCCACGGGTGGGAGGCAAGCCAGTCGGTGTGTCTCTGCCTCCTCCCTCCTTGCACTCTCTCTAAAAATCAATGGGAAAATGCCCTCGGGTGAGGATTAACAGAAAAGTTAAATTAAATTAAAAAAAAAAAGATTGTTAGGGGCGCCCTGGCCATGTAGCTCAGTTAGTTAGAGCGTCGCCCGGATATGCCACGGTTGCAGGTTCAGTCCCGGTCAGGGCACATATAAGAATCAAGCAATGGATGCATAAATACATGAAACAATAAATTAATACTCCTCTCTCTTCTCCTTTCTCTCTCTCTCAAATCAATTAATCAAAAGAGGCAAAGATTGCTGGGGCTCTGGCGGGGCCCACCTCATGCCCCCCCGCCCCCCGGTAAAATCGACACCTGATTTGGGCGGCGGTAGACACGCATTGCCCAGACCCCTGATGTGCCATTCAGGGGTGCAAAATGGTGCTTTCCTATGAGGATCTTCTTCGGAATAAGGGAAACTGAGACACGTTGCTGTCTGCCGGGTGTTTTTCCCAAGATTCAGGCCTGCCTGGTTTCAAATTCCCGCTCCTGTGACTTCCTAGCTGTGTGACTGGGGGCAAGTTCCTTCCCCTCTCTGTGCCTCGTTTCCCACCTCTGCACTACAGAGCTAGGAGGGTGTCTGCCCCCCAGAGTGGCTGCGAAGTCGGAATGAGGTTGCTGGACCAGCTAAGTGCTAACAGTTGTTTGCCAAAATATAGAAAGACAGGACCCTGAGAGGGCTGAGGCTCAGGGAGAACCTGGCCCAGTGGACTCCGCCCCCTCCTCCAGGCTGCCCTCCAGGCCTGCGTCTCAGCGGGCAGGCAGGCGAGGAGGGAGGCCGGGCTCACCTGGCTCCCACAGCCCAGTCACCCCGCCTCCCTTCAGCTCGGGGAGGCCAGGTGGATCTGGGCGGAGTTTGTCCGCGGCCGGCGAGAAGGAGGGTTCTGAGGGGAGAGTTGACCCCAAGGGGAGTGAGCCGGCTGAGCGACCCTCGAGACACCTGTCATCCACTCCCAGCTCCGGCGCCCAGAACCAGGTGAGGGGGGCGGGGGGAGGCGCAGCTGGAGCTCCTGCACCCGCAGGGCAGGGCGCTGGGAACAGACTCGAACGCGGGATTTGGCGACCGGAGACTCAGTGGTCCCCTCCCTGGTCTCCAGTCCCTTCTGGGGGGGGAAGGGGGGGAGTGCCCACCTCGGGGAGGGGCGGGCAGGGGCCTCCTGAGAAGACAGAGCGTCCATCCCTTGCCACCAGGCTCCCACCTGTACTGCCCCCAGCACCCCACTGCCTGACCTCCAGGCCGCCCCTCCTTACCTGCGGACCTATTCCCTGAGCGCCCACCCCCTCTGTCACTCCCCGACCCAGGCCACCTGCTCCCCCCCCCCCTCCGGCCACCAGTTCCTGCCGCCAACTGGGGAACGGAGGTGCAGATGGGAAGGCTGGGGCAGGGCGGTAGGAACCAGTTTCCTGTTCCCTCTTAGGGTCTGCCCCGCTCCTCCCTGTCCCCCTCCTCCGGGAGGTTAGCAGGACCCCCCCTGGACACCCCTCCCCTCAGACCCGGTTCTCAGGGACCCCAGGCTGCCACCCGCACCGGGAAGCCCTTCGTGGCTCAGAGGTGCCTGATCTCTGGCTCCCTCATCCCACCCGAGTCACCCCTCTGCTCCAGGCCAGAGTCCAGTCGGGGATTTCAGAGTGGCAGCCCCCCCGCCCCTCCCCCCCCCCCCCCCCCCGTTTGTCCTAAGCCCCTTCCCAGGCTGTGATGCTGCCCATTTGGGAGCCGGGATGCAGGGGGGGGCGGGTAGGGCGGGGAGGAGCCGGAAGCTGGGTGGGGACCGAATGGGTGACCTGAGCAGCCAGGGGTGGAGGCTGGGCGGGAGGACGGGCATTCAGCCGGAACCGACTGCGAGTCGCAGGGCGTGACCGGTGTGGGTGGGGAGGGGGGTCAGCGGCCACTTTGCCTGGAGTGGTCTTGGGGGGGAGGCTGTGAGCAGGGGAGGGCCAGGGCCAGCTCTGGGCATGGGGACAGAAGTGGGGGGAGCCAGGAGGCTGGGCCAGGCTCCAGGGGAGAGGAGGAGGCTGGTCTGGGAGAGAGAGGTGGGCAAGATGCGAGTTTAAAGGAAATTTTCAGCAGATGTTGTGGCCCCACTTTTCTGAGCGACCTGGAGGCCGGTTCCTCATTCAAAGTTGGGGCTTCTTTCTGTTCTGCCTGCCAAGGACACCGCCCCCTCATCACCCCCCCACCCCCCAACCTGGCCTGAGTGCCTGGCACAGCTGTAGGGACTGCGGGCAGGTAACCAGGTGGACTTCCTGACCTGGGAGGATTACAGAAGGCCGGCTCCTCCCATTCACCAGAAGCAGCCCCAGCCGGTGCACCCCAAGATTTCCCAATGTCCCCCACCCCCGGCCCCACCCCCACCCCCAGCTCCTCGCCCAGCCCCGGCCTTGCCCCAGCTCCCACCCGCCACCCCCAGTCCTCTCTGAGCCCCAGTGTTCAGGCCCTCACAGCCAAGCCCCCCTCCTAGGCCCCGGGTTTCTCCCCTCTGGCTCTCCCCACCTCCACCTCCTCCCCCCTAGCCTCGGTCAAGGTCAGGGGTCAAACTCTGGAGGCGGTTCCTAACATTCCCCTTCTTGGTGAGGAGGGGGAACATCTAAGGAGGCCGACAGATGGTGTTCTAGAATGTTCTGCCTTTCTCTTCATCCAAAAAAAACCCCCACAACCATCCCCACTGTGTGTCTGCTGTAAACGAATTTCGGGGGGCACTCAGGGGCAGTCGCTGCCAGCCCAGAGATTAAGACGTTTGACCGTGAAAGTCTGTTCTTCCAATATTCATTTTTTCACCTACTAGGCCAGCGGTTCTCAACCTTCTGGCCCTTTGAATACAGTTCCTCATGTGGTGACCCAACCATAAAATTATTTTTGTTGCTACTTCATAACTGTAATGTCACTACTGTGATGAATCGTCATGTAAATATCTGATATGCAGGATGGTCTTAGGCGACCCCTGTGAAAGGGTCGTTCGCCCGCCAAAGGGGTCGAGACCCACAGGTTGAGAACCGCTGTACTAGGCGCTGGGAATGGAGACCAAAAAAAAAAGGAAGAAAAAGAGAGGGATGTAGGGACAGGAGAAACCGGAGCCAGGGCGATGGTGGCAGAAAGCCAATGAGACAGGGAGGGGATAAAACAACACGATGACACCAGACAAGGACTAACCTGACAAAGGTGGAGACTGGGTTCTGTTAAAAAAACAACCTCAACAGCCCTGGCCGGTTTGGCTCAGTGGATGGAGCATCGGCCTGCGGACTGAAGGGCCCGGGGTTCGGTTCCGCTCAAAGGCACGTGCCAGTGGGGGGCGTGCAGGAAACAGCTGATCAATGAATCTCTCTCATCACTGATATTTCTCTCTCTCTCTCCCTCTCCCTTCCTCTCTGAAATCAATAAAAATATATTTTTAAAAATTCAACTGAGTAAATGTATTGATTTGAGAGAGAGAGAGAGAGAGAGAGAGAGAGAGGGAGAGAGAGAGAGAGAGGTGGGAACATCAGTGATGAGCGAGAATCATCGATCTGCACGTGTGCCCTGACTGGGAATCGAACCGGACCTCCTAGTTCATAGGTCAACGCTCAACCGATGAGCCACGCGGGCCGGGCTGAGCTGAGTGATCTTCACACGGCTCCGTGAAGAATGGAGAGTGTCCTTTGCTCCCTGCATACATCCCCCCCCCTGCCACCGCCCGTCAGCAGATATATATTTTTATTGATTTCAGAGAGGAAGGGAGAGGGAGAGAGAGAGAGAAACGTCAACGATGAGAGAGAATCATGGATCGGCTGCCTCCCGCACACCTCACATGGGGATCGAGCCCGCAACCTGGGCATGTGCCCTGAGCGGGAAGCGAACCGTGACCTGGTTCATAGGTCGATGCTCAACCACTGAGCCACGCCGGCCGGCTCTCTCTCTCTGTATTGTCAGGGCTGGGCCCTCTCTGGGCTTGCCCTGGGTTATCTTAGGTGCGGCTTGACGTGGCCGCACTGGCTGCCAGGCCTGCAGTGCACGTGCTTCTGCGCTTCTGACTCTAAGTCCCAAGCAGGGCGTCTGCTTGGGGCAGCTCATTCTCTTCTCGAGTCAGGACACACACACACACACACACACACACACACACACACGATGGGCGGGCCGACAACGGACCATTCTTGGACCAATGTCATGTGATACAGCACGGGCTGCATTTTAGTTTTTCCTCCTTTTTAAAAATATATTTTATTGATTTTTTTACAGAGAGGAAGGGAGGGATAGAGAGTTAGAAACATCGATGAGAGAGGAACATTGATCAGCTGCCTCCTGCACACTCCCTACTGGGGATGTGCCCGCAACCAAGGCACATGCCCTTGACCGGAATCGAACCCGGGACCCTTCAGTCCGCAGGCCGATGCTCTATCCACTGAGCCACACCGGTCAGGGCAGTTTTTCCTTGTTTAATCCTCACCCGAGGATATGTTTTTATTGACTTCAGAGAGAGAGGAAGGGGAGGGAGGAGGGGAGAGAGAGAGAGAGAGAGAGAGAGAGAGAAAGAGAAAGAGAAACATCGATTGGTTGCCTCCCATATGCACCCTGACCGGGGAGCAAACCTACAACATAAATATGTGTCTGACTGGGAGTGGAACCCGAAACCTTTGGTGTGCAGGATGATGCTCCAACCAACTGAGCCACCCGCCAGGACAGTTGTGTGTGTGTGTGTGTGTGTGTGTGTGTGTGTGTGGTTTTTTATATATAAAGGTAGCACTCCTATTGGATTAGAGCAGTGGTCAGCAAACCGTGGCTCGTGAGCCACATGCGGCTCTTTGGCCCTTGAGTGTGGCTCTTCCACAAAATACCACGTGTGGGCACGCACGTACAGTGCGATTGAAACTTTGTGGCCCATGCGCAGAAGTCGGTTTTCGGCCGGGGCAAGTCTCTTCTGAAGAAGTGGCATTAGAAGAAGTGGGGGGTGTCAGTTGGTCGGTCGATGGGAGACGCATGAGGTTCATGCACGAGTTGAGTGAGCCAGCCAGTCAGCAGTCTCATGTGCAGTGGTTAGTGCTAGTCGCGTCCGCAAATTGCGCGCGGGTGACAAAAGACAGACGGAACAAGTACACAAGACGCTTGTGGATGGGAGAGTTGGAAGGGGTCGACCTCAGTGAACGTACCTCAATCAGGTTGAGGACGTTTTTAGCAAAGGCCAGCTTAGGAGTACCCTAATGAAGTTAATAACAATGCCTATGTAGTTTAAGTTTAAAAATTTTGGCTCTCAAAAGGAATTTCTGTCGTTGTCCTGTTGATACTTGGCTCTGTGGACTCATGAGTTCGCCGACCACTGGGTTAGAGCACATCTTAGGGTGACCTCGTTTACCTTGGTCGCCCTGTAAAGGCCTATCTCCAGTACGGTCACATTGAAGGGCTGAGGGTTAGGATTTCACCATATCTTTCTTTTTTCTTTTCCTTTTCTTTCCTCACCTGAGGATATTTCCCCCTTGCTTTGTAGAGAGAGTGAAAAGGAGAGGAAGAGACAGAGAGAAACATGGATGTGAGAGACACTCATCGAATGGTTGCCTCCCACATACGCCCCACATGCAGCCCACATGTACCCCAACCAGGGCCGGGGATCAAGCCTGTCACCGGTATGTGCCCTTGACTAGAATCGAACCCAGGACCCTTCAGTCCATGGGCCGACGCTCTGTCCCCTGAGCCAAACTGCTAGGGCTAATGTATCTTTCTTAGAGGGACCCGATGCAGCCCACAATAGGCTGTACCAGGGTCTGTGTGTTGGGTGAGCAAAAATGTGCCACCTCAACACAGCCCACCCCTTGTTTGCCCATCACATATACTCTTTGTCCCATATCTTCAGCTCCATTAAAAAAGAAAGAAAAGGAAAGGAAGGAAGGATGGAAGAATGGACAGAAGGGCAGTCAGCCTGGCTGGGTGACTCCATTGGCTGAGAGCTGTCCCGTGCACCGAAGGTGGCCTGTTTGATTCCCGGTCAGGGCACATGCCTGGGTCATGGGTGTGACCCCCAGTCCAGGTGGGTACGGGAGGTGAGGCAGCTGATGGATGTTTCTCTCTGGCATCAATGTCTCTGTCTCTCTCTCTCTCTCTCTCTCTCTCTCTCTCTCTCTCTCTCCCTCTCCCTCCATCTCCCTCTCCCTCTCCCTTCCTTTCTAAAATCAATGAAAAACATTTAACTTTTTTTTAAAAAGTCAAACATTAACCATGGCAGGTAGAATCACGGATGCACTCCCCCACTCCCGAGGGACAAACCCCAAAGTCAGCTCTGTTCCTTGCCGCTGCCTCTGGTGACATGGGGCTGCCCCGGTGGGTCCCAGAATTCACAGCCTCTGAGCGAGACCCATTCCTCCCCTGGGCCCGTCCCCGTCTCATCCCTCTGTGCCTCCTCCCTGTTCTGTGACCCGTGTGGTGGGAAAGCTAATGGACCATGGCCACACTCGCCGTGTGGAGAGCGGAAACCCCCTGGTCCTTGGCCCAGAGCCCACACAGAGCAGCGCCCTTCTCTTTGTCTGTGGTGATAGCAAAAGTCTACTGCCCGTGTATGTGCCGGGCGCCGTTTCACCCCGCAGAGAGGTGAAGTCACGCGCCCCTAGACTCACACCGCTGATGAGTGTGGGAGCCTGGGACTGGCCGCGTGTGGCTGGGGCAGGAGCGCTGACCCCCTGGGTGATGAGGGAAGGGGCCTTCTGGGTTCGGCCCGTAACCTGTGGGCCATCAGACAGAATCTCCTGTGAGAGAAGCCCATGCAGCAAACTCAGCCTCCCTGCCTCCTTTCATTCAAGTCCAAGGGGAACAGAGGGGTTGTACCACCCAGGAGTCTATTTCTGGTTGGGCTCCGGGGGCCCAGACCTCCACCAGAATCGGTTAAGTGCAAGTTCAGACACCTCATGGACAAGCCTGAGTTTCTTCTAGAAAGATCACTTTCACTCTGTCCTAATGGGCTCTAAGGCTTTGAGTGACTGCAATTCAGAAGCAGGGATGTTGCTAAGTGAGGCCCCGAGCCAATGTTTATCAGCCATAGTTAACCATAAAGGGCCACACCTGCTGCTGGCAGCTTCCCGGGTTCTCCCAGGCCACACCCTGCTTGGCTTAGGCCCTGTGCTCTGTTAATGGCCATTGGGTTCAATACTTTGACCGGGAACTTTGGCCCTGAGCCAAACCAACTGGGAAGCTTTTGTTTCTAATCTACCTTCGCGTGGAGGCCTGCTCGTGAGGAAAAGTTTGTTTGTGTTTTTTTGTTTGTTTGTTTGTTTGTTTGTTTTAATATATTTTATTGATTTTTTACAGAGAGGAAGGGAGAGAGATGGAGAGTTAGAAACATCGATGAGAGAGAAACATCGATCAGCTGCCTCCTGCACATCTCCTACTGGGGATGTGCCCGCAACCAAGGTACATGCCCTTGACCGGAATCAAACCTGGGACCCTTCAGTCCGCAGGCCAACGCTCTATCCACTGAGCCAACCCGGTTTTGGCATTGTTTGTTTTTTTAAAATATATTTCTTATTGATTTCAGAGAAAAAAGGAAAAGATAGAAACATCAATGATAAGTGAGAATCATTAATCTGCTGTCTCGTGCACGCCCTGCACAGGGGATGGAGCCCACAACCCGGGCATGTATCCTGACTGGGAATTGAACCGTGACCTTCTGTTCTACAGGTCTACACTCAACCATGGAGCCACGCCGGCCGGGCAGGAAACGTTTCAGAAAGAGTGGGTGGGAAGCTCACTCTCACCAGGAAGGAAAAAGGGAGTCTTTGGAAGAGCTGGGTGAGCGGGAGGCCCTCCTCCCATGGCCCCTCACGGCCGTCACTCAGGGCCCCATCTTGCTCATGTGGCAACATGGCGCGGTGTGGGTCCAACTCGGCTACAGAATGGCAGCGCCCACCAGTCATTTCGAGCTGGAATCTTTAGCAAAAATAAAGTCACAAAGCGCCCTGGCCGCTTTGGCTCAGCGGATAGAGCGTTAGCCCAAGGACTGAGGGTCCCAGGTTTGATTCCGGTCAAGGGCATGTACCTTGGTTGCAGGCTCCATTCCCTGGCCCTGGTTGGGGTGTGTGCAGGAGGCAACCAATTGATGTGTCTCTCTCACATCGATGTTTCTCTCTGTGTGTCTCCCCCCCTCCTTTCCACTCTCTCTAAAAATCAATGGAAAAATATCCTCGGGTGAGGAGTAACAAGAAATAATCCTATATAATAAAAGGCTAATATGCAAATCTACCAAACAGCAGAATGGCCGGTCGCTATGATGTGCACTGACCACCAGGGGGCAAACACTTAACACAGGAGCTGCCCCCTGGTGGTCAGTGTGCTCCCACAGGGGGAGCACTGCTCAGCCAGAAGCCAGATAATGGTTGGCAAGTGCAGCTGCAGTGGCGGGAGCCTCTCTTGCCTCCGTGGCAATGCTAAGGACCCCTCAGAGGATGTCCAACTGCCGGCTTAGGCCTGCTCCCCAAGGGGTCCTGGACTGCGAGAGGGCACAGGCCAGGCTGAGGGACCTCTCCCCCCACCCATGCACAGATGTTGTGCTGGACCTCTAGTAAATAAAATAAAAACCTGCCCTAGCCAGTTTGGATCAGTGGGTAGAGCATCGGCCTGTGGACTCAGGGGTCCCAGGTTTGATTCCGGTCAAGGGCATGTACCTTGGTTGCAGGCACATCCCCAGTAGGGAGTGTGCAGGAGGCAGCTGATCAATGTTTCTTTCTCATCAATGTTTCTAACTATCCCTCTCCCTTCCTCTCTGTAAAAAAATCAATAAAATTAGAAAATAAAAACAAAAAATAAAGAAACCCTATAATAATAAAGAGGTAATATGCAAATTGACCATCACACCCTCACAAGATGGCTTTCTATGACCAGGCCAGCAAGGGGGTTAGTGAGGGACGACCAAACGACTGAACAAGCAGGCTACGTGGAGCGACCAGGCTGTCAAGGGGGAGCAGTTGGGGGCGACCAGGCCAGCAGGGGGGGCAGTTAGGGGCGACCAGGCAGGCAGGCTAGCGATTAGGAGCCAGCGGTCCAGGATTGTGAGAGGGATGTCCCGGATTGGAGAGGGTGTAGGCTGGGCTGCGGGGACCTCCCCACTCGTGCACGAATTTTGTGCACTGGGCCTCTAGTAAAATAATAAAATAAAATAAAATAAAATAAAATAAAATAAAATAAAATAAAAAATAGAATAAAATAATGATGCCAAGCGATAGTTGCTCTCCTTCTCCTTGCTGGCCTCTGGCCACATCATGGTGGGTCGGAACAATTCACTTCCTGCTCTGCTCCACGCACAGCTGCTCTGCTTAGACTCAGTGACCGCGTCTTTAAGGCTCATCCTTCTGGGGCCTTTGACTTGCCCTAAGGCTTCCCAGACGACGGATCAATTGACTTGTTCACTCCACAAACCACCGGTTGGAGCTGTAGGTCCCGGGATGCGGAGTTCTCAGTGCCCCTACCTCCTGCGAGTCCCAAGGGTTTTCAGGAGGCCTGTGCCGGGCAACCACCCCACTCCTGCCACTGACTCCTGCTGTGACCAGAGTTGAAAAGCACAGGTTGTGTCATTGCTCAGCTCTCTGGGCTTTTCTGCGATCCCCGGGCCAGGAATGTGCAGGATTCTCTGCACGTCTGTTCGGGTATTTTATGGTTACCAGCTCCCGAGTCTCTTCTGCCCAGCGACTCTGCATGGTCTCAGTGAATGAATGACATTGGTCTTTGAGCCTGGTTCCCGGCACGGCTCATAAAACCATTAGCATTTCCTGAGTAATAAGGATGATAGGAGTGCTTATTTTCTGATAAGGGGATTCTAGGTAGCTTTAGGATGGGGTGAGGTCAACAGAAAAACCAAGCCGTGGTTGAAAGACTGGAACTTTCAGCCCCACCCCTCAACCTCGGGGCAGGGGAGCTGGACAAAATTCAACTTAATCACTAACCGTTGATGATTTAATCATTCATGTGCACAGGATGACACCTCCATAAACACCCCAACAATGGGGCTCAGAGAGCCCCTGCCTTGGCACACACATCCCGAGCCTGGGGGTGGTGCACCCCAACTCCACCAGGACCGAGCCCGGTGCAGGGCCCTTCTGGATCAACACCCTCAGTACCTCTCCTGACTGAAGCACCATTACAAACGGCAGGCAAGGGCCTTGCTGAGTTCTGTGGGCCATTCCAGCCAGTTCTCCACGCTGCGGAGGGCGTCACGAGAACCCCAATTTATAGCTGGTCAGTCAGAGTATGAATGGCCCGGGACTGTTTGCTTGCTTTGTTAATCCTCACCTGAGGATATTTTTCCATTGATTTTCTTTCTTTCTTTTTTTTTAGAAAGAGTGGAAGGGAGAGAGACAGACAGAGAGAAACATCGATATGAGAGACACATCAATTGGTTGCCTCCCACACAGATCCTGCAACCAAGGTATGTGCCCTTGACCAGAACCGAACCGGATACCCTCAGTCCGCGGGCCGACACTCTATCACCCCGGCTAGGGCGGCCCGGGACTTTTGATCCGTGTTTGAAGTTGGGGGCAGTCTTGTGGAACGGAACTCTTTGATCCGTGGGCTCTGATAAGAACTCTATCCACTAAGCCAAACTAGCTAGGGCTGTTGATACAAACTCTAGGTCAGGGGTCCTCAAACGTTTTAAACAGGGGGCCAGTTCACTGTCCCTCAGACTGTTGGAGGGCCGGACTATAGTTTAAAAAAAACTATGAACAAATTCCTATGCACACTGCACATATCTTATTTTGAAGTAAAAAAAACAAAACGGGAACACATACAATATTTGTATTTGCATGTGGCCCGCGGGCCGGAGTTTGAGGACCCCCTGTTCTAGGTAAATAGGGTCAGAATTGAATTGAATTGTTGGACAGGAGGGGAAAATAATTCTCTCATGTGCCAACTGCCTTCTGAGCCTTTTAGTAAAAACTCTCAAGATAAAGAATGGGCCAGGTCATCTTACAGCGCCATAGGCCACAGCCAATGACGGAGGAGCCGCCGTGGAGACAGCCGCGTGTCTACCTCAGGCCCCGTCTGCCATGTCCGGAGGGCGGGCAGGCCAAGCGGTTCATTCTGGGTGAGCCTGGCGGTTTCCCTTCAGAGGGGATGTAGGCGGCAGGGCGTGCGAAGGCAGGCATCTCTCGAAGTGGGATCCCCAGCACATAGAGGTTCGTATACGTGTGCTCACGTATACAGACACCCACATATGTGTCCTCACAGGCTATAAACACGCAAGTAAACATACAGTAGAGGTGCACATAATGGCTGTCCACTCCTCTCTGTACACTGTGTTCCCAACCACCGTCACGCTCTCTGTGTGTTACACACACATGTATGTGAAAGGTTCGGAGTGGGCCTGGGTTGTGCACCTATGACCTGAGGCCATAATGTAGCAACAGAAATTTAATTCCAGGCACCTGCGTGCAGGTGGGCCGAGCCTGAGAAGGGAATCGGCGGAGAGGGAAGGGAGAGAGAGGTTTGATTAGTCCTTCTGGCTGCAAGCCACTCTGCTGAGGGGAGGGGCGGGGCCGGTCCATCCTCGGCTCCTCCCTGGGCCAGATGTCTAGTCATCCGGGCTGTGCGGTGCTCAAGGCTGCAAGCTTTCTGCAAGATGTCCGCTGAGCACAGTAAGTGTTCTCTGACCCGTTTCATTCTCTTCAACCCTTTCAGAGTACACAATAGACACATACCCCTACAATGCAATGTACACATGTCCGTTTGTATACACAACTAGAGGCCCAGTGCGCAGATTCGTGCACCGGTGGGGTCCCTCAGCCTGGCCTGCACCCTCTTGCAATCCAGGACCCCTCAGGGGATGTCAGGCTGCTGGTTTCAGCCTGATCCCCGCAGGCTGCTGGTGGTGCTGCCGCAGAGGCAGAGGCAGGCAAGACTTCTGCCGCAACAGCAGCGCTCGCCAGCCATGAGCCCGGCCTCTGGCACCCAACAGCCCTCCCGCTATGGGAGCACACTGACCACCAGGGGGCAGCTCCTGCGTTGAGCGTCTGCCCCCTGGTGGTCAGTGCGTATCATAACTACCGGCCGGTCATCTGGTCGCTTAGGCTTTTATATATATATATGGACTAGAGGCCCGGTGCACAAAAATTTGTGCACTCGGGGGGGAGTCCCTCAGCCTGGCCTGTGCCCTCTCGCAGTCTGGGACCCCTCGGGGTGATGACCACCTGCTGGCTTAGGCCTGCTCCCTGGGGGATTGGGCCTAAGCTGGCAATCAGACCACACTCTGGCAGCCTGGCAGCCCTCAGGGGATGTCCACTTGCCAGCGGGGAGCAGGCCTAATCTGCAGTCGGGCATCCTTAGCGCTGCTGAGGAGGCAGGAGAGGCTCCCACCACCACTGCTGTACTGGCAGCCATCAGCCTGGCTTGAGGCTGAGCAGAGCTCCCCCATGTGGGAGCACACTGACCACCAGAGGGCAGCTCCTACATTGAGCATCTGCCCCCTGGTGGTCAGTGTGTGTCATAGTGACCAGTCATTCTCAGTCGTTCTGCTGTTAGGGTCATTTGGCATATTACCCTTTTATTATATAGGATAGAGGCCTGGTGCACGGGTGGGGGCTGGCTGGTTTGCCCTGAAGGGTGATCCGGATCAGGGTGGGGGTCCTGCTTGGGTGCCTGGCCAGCCTGGATGAGGGGCTGATGGCTGTTTTCAGGCTGGCCACACCCCCTTTAGGTTGGGGGTCCCCACTGGGGTGCCTAGCCAGTCTGGGTGAGGGGCTGAGGGCCATTTTCAGGCTGGCCGGCTACTGAAGCTCCCAGCCTCTCTTTTTTTTCTTTTTCTTTTTTAAATTCTGGGATTCATTTACCTTCTATAATTGAAACTGTGTTGCTGTCACTGGAGCGGAGAGCCGGCTCCTGCTCGCTCCAGCTCTGAGGCCATGGCCTGCTGAAAACAGATATCTGGGGTTTGTTTAGCTTCTACAATTGAAACTTTGTTGCTTTCCGAGCTCAGAGCCGGGCCGCAGCAGGCAGGGAACCTTGGCTTCCTCCATTACTGGAGCAAGCAAGCCTCCTGCTCACTTCAGCTGCGTGGCTGCCGGCCGCCATCTTGGTTGGGTTAACTTGCATATCGCGCTGATTAGCCAATGGGGGGCGTGGCAAAGGTACGGTCAATAACCATGTTTGTCTATTATTAGATAGGATGTTAGAAACCCAGATACACATACACACATTATATATATACACATGCACACACACGTGTATTCATACAGTGCACGTACCATGCATACACACACAATGCATATGAACCCACATGTGTAAACACACACACATAACACACACACATACACACATAACACACTCTAAAGACAAACCCGAAAACACAGATCTGAATATTTACACTCATTTACATGTGCACAAAAGGTAAACCCACCCCAGCCGGTTTGGCTTAGTGGATAGAGCATTGGCCTGCAGACTGAAGGGTTCCAGGTTTGATTCTGGTCAAGGGCACATGCCTGGATAGCAGGCTCAATCCCCAGTTGGGGGTGTGCAGGAGGCAGCCGATCGATGATTCTCTCTCATCATTGATGTTTCTCTCTCTTCCTCTCCCTTCCTCTCAGAAATCTCTATATTTATGTATATATGTTACTAGAAGCCCTTGCACGAAGATTTGCACAATAGGCCTTCCTTCCCCTGGCTGCCGGCACCGGTTTGCACCCGGGACCCAAGCCTTTGGTCCGGCCGCAGCGGAGAAGCCAAGCCTCTTCAGTCTTCAGTCTTCACTCTGGCAGGAGCCTTCAGACTTTGCTCCGCACCTGTGTATGCAAATTAACTGCCATCTTTGTTGAGTTAATTTGCATACTCTCCTGATTGGCTGGTGGGCATAAGGGAGTGACACCAATTTGCATGTTTCTCTTTTATTAGTGTAGATAGAGTAAACCCACAGGCACACCCACCCAGCCATGTCTGTGCACACAACCCCACGCCAGGTGCGCGCAGCCCGAGGGCACAGCCCCGCTAACTTCCCTGCTCTCCTGCCCACAGCCATGCCCAGCACCCAGGGGCCCTTCTTCTTCCCCATGGCCCACTTCGTCCTCTTTGTCTTCACGGCCTCCACCATCTTTCACCTTCAGCAGCGGCTAGTGAAGATCCAGCCCCCCTTGGCCGCCCAGAGGCTGGAGCCCGCGGAAACCGAGGACAACGCCTCCAGCGCCCCGAGTGCCCCGAGCACCCCCAGCACCCCAAGCTCCACGAGCTCCACGAGCTCCGCGCCCAGGGGCATGTGGACCATCAACTCCCAAGGCCGCCTGGGCAACCAGATGGGCGAGTACGCCACGCTGTACGCCCTGGCCAAGATGAACGGGCGGCCGGCCTTCATCCCCGCCGAGATGCACAGCGCGCTGGCGCCCATCTTCAGGATCTCCCTGCCGGTGCTGCACGGCGCCACGGCCAGCAGGATCCCCTGGCGCAACTACCCGCTCAACGACTGGATGGAGGAGCAGTACCGCCACCTCCCCTGGGAGTACGTGCGCCTCACGGGCTACCCCTGCTCCTGGACCTTCTACCACCACCTGCGCCCCGAGATCCTGCGGGAGTTCACGCTGCACGACCACGTGCGGGAGGCGGCGCAGACGTACCTGCGGGGCCTGCGCGTGAACGGGAGCCGGCCGGCCACCTTCGTGGGCGTCCATGTGCGCCGCGGGGACTACGTGCACGTCATGCCCAACGTGTGGAAGGGGGTGGTGGCCGACCGCGGGTACCTGCAGCAGGCCCTGGACCGGTTCCGGGCCCGCCACCCCGCCCCCGTCTTCGTGGTCACCAGCAACGGCATGGCCTGGTGCCGGGAGAACATCGACGCGTCCCGGGGGGACGTGGTGTTCGCGGGCGACGGCGTGGAGGGCTCCCCCGCCAAGGACTTCGCGCTGCTCACGCAGTGCAACCACACCGTCATGACCATCGGCACCTTCGGGATCTGGGCCGCCTACCTGGCGGGCGGAGAGACCATCTACCTGGCCAACTACACCCTCCCGGACTCGCCCTTCCTCAAAGTCTTCAAGCCAGAGGCGGCCTTCCTGCCCGAGTGGTTCGGGATTGCCGCCGACCTCTCCCCGTTGCTCAAGCCCTGAGACTGGCCTGCCCTGGGCACCCCCTTCTCCTTGTCGGGCTCCCCCAAGACCAGATCCACGCCCGAGGAGCACCCCTGTTACATGGACCCGGACCCTTCCCTCTTGCCTCAGAATACCTCCGGCCGCCAGTAGCAGAGTCCCAACAAACTTGTTTATCTTTTTTATTTATTTTTTAAAAAATATATTTTATTGATTTTTTTTACAGAGAGGAAGGGAGAGGGATAGAGAGTTAGAAACATCCATGAGAGAGAAACATCGATCAGCTGCCTCCTGCACACTCCCTACTGGGGATGTGCCCGCAACCCAGGTACATGCCCTTGACCGGAATCGAACCTGGGACCCTTCAGTCCGCCGACGCCCTATCCACTGAGCCAAACCGGTCAGGGCCCAACAAACTTGTTTAATTAACATATTCATGTGACCAGACTGGCACACGCCCAGGGTCAGCAGCTCAACGATGTCACCCGTGCCCCAGTTCTACCCATCATATATATTATTGATTGATTTTAGAGAGAGAGCGGAAGGGAGAGAGAAACATCAAGTTGTTGTTCACTTATTTATGTATTCATTGGTTGCTTCTTTTTTAAAAAATATATTTTATTGAATTTTTTACAGAGAGGAAGGGAGAGAGATAGTCAGAAACATCGATGAGAGAGAAACATCGATCAGCTGCCTCCTGCACATCTCCTACTGGGGATGTGCCCGCAACCCAGGTACATGCCCTTTGACCGGAATTGAACCCAGGACGCTACAGTCCGCAGGCCGACACTCCATCCACTGAGCCAAACTGGTTTCGGCGGTTGCTTCTTTTTTTTTTTTATTTTTTTATTGCTTTTGAGAGAGAGAGAAAGGGAGAGGGAGAGAGAGAGAAACATTGATGTGAGAGAGAAGCATTGATCAGCTGCCTCCTGCACGCCCTCCCCCCCTTACCTGGGATGAAGCCCACCGTCCAGGCATGCGTCCTGACCGGAATCAAACCAGCAACCTTTTGGATCACAGGATGACACCCAACCGACTGAGCCACACCGGCTGGGCCATTGGCTGCTTCCAGAACGTGGTCCTGACTGGGGATCAAACCCGCAACCTCGGTCATTGGGACGATGCTCTAACCGACTGAGCCACACCGGCCGGGGCCCAGCTCTGTCCGTCTCATTGAGCTGCTATCATCTCCTCTTAGGCGACTCCCTCACCGTCCCAGGAGGACGGCCACACGCCCAGGACTGTCACAGGCAGACAGCCTCTTCCCGAGGCAGCCAGCACAGGTTCCCTCTCATCCTGGGTCCCTTTGGAAGAGGGAGAAAAACCTCCCAGACCTCCGCCACTCACTGCCCCTCAGTGAGACAGGCCCCTCGCATCTCGTGGGCCAGATGTGTGTCACGCGTCCACTGAGCCGTTACAGGGCCAGATGGATGGAACCCGGGGATTGGCTTACCGTCACCTCGCTCAGACGTGGCCGCCGAGGACTTGAGCTGCCTCCGGGGGGCATGGCTGCTTGCAGAGAGGACAGGGGTCTGCTCTTACCCAGGAAGAAGGGGGAATGGCTGCCGAGAACAAAGCAGGGGGCCCTGAACTGATGTGCCCGTTGTTCACTACACAAAGGGCTCGGCCAAGAAGGCGAGTGGGGCTTGAAGAGAGCCCGCAAGCTGCTCTCCAAGCCGTGCGTCCTGGGGCCCTTGCCTACCGGGAGGGCTCTTTTTTTTTTTTTTTTTCCTAGTTAGTCCACCCAGAGGGGGACCTTTCTTCCAGTTTTCACGTACAGGCTGGTAGCTGGCGTGCCTCCAAGACCAGGCAGCCTCGTGCCCAGGACGAGTATTGTTGAGAACTCAGAGACCAGCATGGCTCCGTGAGCTGGAGGGGAGTCCATTCATTCTCTCGGTAAACGTTTGTGGCGGTGAACCTACCAGGGCCCTGGCTCCCAGGGGTGCAATAGCAAAACAGAGTGGCCTTCAGTGAGGGCTGTTTATTATTTCCCACAATCCCACGGGCCGGCCGGTGGTCCTCCGCTGCATGCGATGTTGGCCGAGGTCTCTCCCGCAGCTGCGTTTACGTGGAGTTCGGTTTGGAGCATCCTGGTCTCTGTGTGGCCAGTATAGCTTGGTCTTCCTCACAACACAGCTTTCAGCTTGTTTGCTAGAACGTTTACTCTTGGAGCCATCATCATCATCATCATCATCATCATCGTCATGTAAGAAATCATGAAGCCGCCATACTGTGAGGAAGCCCTGTGTCACTGAGAGGCCACATGTAGGTGTTCTGGCTCACAGTGTTAGCTGAGCCCAACTTCAGGTCATCTCCCCGCAAGCATCCGAGATGTCAGTGAGATGCCTGTCGACGCTTCTACAGTTGTCCAAATCAACTTACCACTTTCAGTGACCCCGTTGAGACTCCTGACAGTGTGTTGTAAGGATAAGCCATATCTAAATCCCCGGTTCACAGGTTCTGTGAACATAATATGACTGTTTTCTGCCACTAAGTTTTGTGGCAGCTCATATGCAGCCGCAGATAATTGGGAACAACCAGAACAAGCTATTCTCTGTCTGCAGATACTTTCGTGACTTTGACATGAATGTGGCCAACATGAACTTCCCCATCTGACTTGAGGTTGCATGTCCAAAGGTCCTGGGGCAGGGGGGGCGTCTAGTCACACATGGGAGTGAAAGGGGGCCAGTGGCTGGAGCACATGGAGCCAGATGCCAACGGGGACGTTCGCAGGGTCAGACCCGTAAAGACCTGTGTATGCTGACAAGGACTTTGGGTTTATTCTAGGGCCAAGTGGAATTATCAGAGGGTTTTAATTATGGAAGTGACATGATCCGATTTTCTGTGTGAACATACCAGCTTCTGTGTGGAGAAGAGGCTGTAGGGTTAAGGCAGGTTAAGGCAAAGAGACCCACGAGAAGGCTCCTGTGGCTTTCCCGCAAGCAGTCATGGTGGACCACGGAGCTGGTGGTGGAACAGGTGACAAGTCTCATGTCAAGGACCTACGAGAGGCTCTCGAGTCGCTGCCCGTTTCGCTGTCCTGAGACCATCTGACTGCCTCCGCTGGACTGATGTTTGAGTCAAGCATCTGCCAGGAGCCCATGAGCGGAGGCCCTGGGGAAGGCTCACCTGAAACACACAGGGCAGCCATGTTTCCTTCCAAGAGAAGGCGGTGAAAGAATGTGAAGATCGGGAACAGGCTCCCAACATGGGAACGCACGGGGGGGGGGAACGTGTGCTGCTCACATTGCCGTGACTGAAGCCGGTCGTGTGGTCACACCCAGCTTCAGAGAGGACCAGCAAGAGTGACCCGGCCACACGCCCCACAATATTTATGCACAAGTGACTACCTCACATCCCCCCACTGGCTGGCACCCCCTCACACCCCCTCTCTCTCCGGGCCTCTTGCTTTCTCCCTTTTTTTCTTCTTCCTTTCCTTCCTTCCTTCCTTCCTTCCTTCCTTCCTTCCTTCCTTCCTTCCTTCCTTCCTTCTTTCCTTCTTCCCTCCCTCCCTCCCTCCCTCTCTTCTTTGCTTTCTTTCTTTCTTTCTTTCTTCTTTTTTTAAAAAAATTGCCTATAGAGAGGAAGGGAGAGATAAAAAGAGAAAAGAGAGAGAGAAACACTGATTTGTTGTTCCACTTACTTATGCATCCATTGGCTGAGTCTTGTAAGTGCCCTGACTGGGGATTGAACCGGTTGGCGTATCAGGATGACGCTCTAACCACCTGAGCTACCCGGCCGGGGCCGGTGGACTCCTTTCTTTTGGTTTGGTGCCCACAGAACGGGGTGGCACCGTTACTCACCAGCTAATAGGCTCTGTCTCAATAACTATTTAAGTAACCCCCTTTCAAATTCCCAGTCTTCTTTTATTTTTTTTTTATTTTTAAAAATATGTCGGTTTTTTAAAAATATATTTTTATTGATTTCAGAGAGGAAGGGAGGGGAAGAGGGAGGTAGAAACATCAATGATGAGAGAGAATCACTGGCCAGCTGCCCCCTGCACGCCCCCCACTGGGGATCGAGCCCGCAAACCGGCCATGTGCCCTTGACTGGAATCGAACCCGGGACCCTTCAGTCCGCAGGCCAACTGATGCTCTATCCACTGAGCCAAACCAGCTAGTCCTTAAAATATGCTTTTATTGATTTTAGTGATAGAAGAAGAGAGCGAACATTGATGAGTGAGAAACATTGATTGCTGCCTCCTGCACGCCTCCCACTGGGGATCGAGCCTGAAACCCAGGCATGTGCCCTGACCAGGAGTCAAACTGATGACTTCTTGGTGCATGGATAGCGCTCAGCCAGCTGAGCCGCACCGGCCAAGTTCCAGTCTCACTTTATATAGATCGAATGCGTGGCCGTCATTGGACCAGGTTTTGCTATTAAAAACAAATAATTGATCCAACGTTAATTTATTAGTTTAGCATTCTCTCTCTTTTTAACGTATGTTTTTAATGGATTCTACATGCTTCTAAACACAGTGTCGTGGCCGGTTGTAGTTCCCAAAGACAGCCATGACCATATCTCGCCTTGATTCTAACCCCTCCAACCTTCCTTCCCCTGCCCACCCCCGTCTCACTATCCTTTCACTTCAGCCCAAAACTTGAACTTACCCTTGATGCGTTCTTGCACATTCCCCCCACCAGCAAGTTCTGTGGGCTCCACCTGCAAAATACACCCTGACCTCACTCTCCTCTGCTATCACCACTCAGCCCAGGTCTGTCTCCCTCCCCCTCCCCTCCCTCCCCTTCCCCTCCCCTCCCCCTCCCCCTTCCCTTCTCCCTTCCTCTCTCTCTAAAAACCAATACAACATCTAAACCAGGGGTCCTCAAACTTTTTAAACAGGGGGCCAGTTCACTGTCCCTCAGACCGTTGGAGGGCCGGAGTATAGTTTAAAAAAAACTATGAACAAATTCCTATGCACCGAGCGGCGGCAAAAACACCCAGCAGGCCGGGTAAATGTTTTCGGTGGACCATAGTTTGAGGACCCCTGATCTAAACAAAGAGAAAGAAAATAGTCCCTAAGGACCTAGCCCAGTTAAGCTACGGTCACTGGGGTGGGTCCTAATCCAATAGGACTGTGGCCCTTGTGAAAAAGGGAGGTTTGGACACAGAGAGACACACAAGGAGAAAGCCATGTGAAGGAGTTGGAGATTGGGGGGATGCATCTACCTGCCAAGGAGCCACAACGATGGTCCCCAAACTGTCAGAAGCTGGGAGAGAAGCAGGAAAGAGGCCCCGGAGGAGCCAGGCCTGGGAGAACCTGGGTTTTGGACTTCCCGTCTCCAGGACTGAGACACTCACTTGCTCGATGTCTGTGGTTAAATG
Source organism: Myotis pilosus (assembly GCA_036010255.1). Taxonomy (NCBI): domain Eukaryota; kingdom Metazoa; phylum Chordata; class Mammalia; order Chiroptera; family Vespertilionidae; genus Myotis; species Myotis pilosus. The sequence continues at coordinate 5,426,299 of JASKON010000029.1, forward strand.
CTCAGTGTGGGGTGCTTCCTTAGGGAGCCCCGGGAAGCTGAGGCGGGCCTGGGAGAGTGGGCGGGGGCAGGGGGGGTGCGGAGGGCGGGGGGGGGGGGGGGGTGCCTTCCTGCCGGCTTCCTGCAGTGTCCCCCGTCCTCCCAGCTTCCACGGCACGCCCACTGCTGCCCTGGCCGCAAGTTTGCACTTAGATCACGTTCATGGTTCAGGGCTGTTTCTTCCAAGTAGTGGCGTTCCCCGAGATTCTATCCGGGGCCCATAGTTCTCCCAGGAGGGTCCCATCGTTCCGCATTCTGTCTATAGATGGCTCTCAAATTTTTTAAAAAATATATTTTAATCGATTTCAGAGCAGAAAGGAGAGGGAGAGAGAGACAGAAACATCAATGATGAGAGAATCATTGATCAGCTGCCTCCTGCACACCCCTCTCCCCGGCTTGGGGACTGAACCCGCAACCCAGGCATGTGCCCTTGACCGGAATCAAACCCAGGCCCCTTCAGTCCGCAGGCCGACGCCCTAGCCCAGCCGTGGGCAAACTATGGCCCGCGGGCCGGATCCGGCCCATTTGAAATGAATAAACTAAAAAAAAAAAAAAAAAAGACCATACCCTTTTATGTAATGATGTTTACTTTGAATTTATATTAGTTCACACAAACACTCCATCCATGCTTTTGTTCCGGCCCTCCGGTCCAGTTTAAGAACCCATTGTGGCCCTCGGGTCAAAAAGTTTGCCCACCCCTGCACTAGCCACTGAGCCACACCAGCCAGGGCAGTGCTCACATTTTTATTTTGGGGCCAGAAGCTTCACTTTCGGGGGAGGAGGGGGAGTTAACCAAGAGAATCACTTTTAAAATTCCCAAAATAGAGAGCGCTGAGCCAGGCCAGCTCTACCAGATGTTAAAAAACCATGTTAAGTCTCAATAAATAAAACAGTGTGATCCCAGTGGGTGGGGAAATGGGCCAAAGGAACTGCCTAGAACAGTCAGGAGCCAGTTTGAGAATGTGATGTGTTCTGAGGGTGGCCTGGCACATGTGTAATGAAGGGGTGGATTCTGAGCAAATACTGAGCCATATGGGGGGGGGGGCGGGGGGAGGGGGGAGATGTGCATAAAAAAAAAAGAGAAACAAAAAAATTAAATGAATAAATGTAAAAAGGCCGTCAGTCGTCGCTGCGGTGGTTGTGTTTTTGCATATGGAATCCCCAATCCTGGGCGGCCTGCTTTCCCCTGCGGCCTGCTCGGTAGGAAACGCCTCTGCCTTTGGTAGTTAGTTGCACAGGATCCATCGTGTTGGTGTCTGTGGCACGTGCCTCCTCCAGCTGAAAGGGTGGAAGCGGTTCGCTGCTGCTCGTTTCTGCCAATAATGCCCACGAGCCCCGGCCCCTGGCTCAGTTGTTGGAGCATCGTCTCCACACCAACCGTCAGGGCTCATGCCTACGCTGAGGGTGGGCTACGTACGGGAGGCAGTCAATCCGCATTGCTCTCTCACACAGATGTCTCTCTCTCTCTCTCTCTCTCTCTCTCTCTCTCTCTCTCTCCTTTCCTTTCTCTGAATTCAATAAACATATCCTCGGGTGAGGATTAAAAATAATAATAATAATAACAAGCCCTGACCGGTGTGGCTCAGTGGATAGAGCGTCGGCCTGCAGACTGAAAGGTCCCAGGTTCGATTCCGGTCAAGGGCATGTACCTGGGTTGCGGGCACATCCCCAGTAGGGGGTGTGCAGGAGGCGGCTGATCCGTGTTTCTCTCTCATCGATGTTTCTGACTCTCTGTCCCTCTCCCTTCCTCTCTGTGAAATAAATAATAATAATAATAATAATGCCAAGGAGACTGTCCTTGCCATGTATGTCTATTGGCTGAAGTGTGGGAAATCTTTATGCATCCTAATATCACTTTTAAAATATATATATATTTTTTATTGATTTCGGAGAGGAAGGGGGAGGGAGAGAAACATCAACGATGATGAAAGAGAATCAAGGATCGGCTGCCTCCTACGCGCCCCCTACTGGGGATCAAGCCTGCAACCCAGGCATGTGCTCTTGACCGGATTTGAACTCGGGACCCTGGAGTTCCCAGGCCGGCGCTCTACCCACTGAGCCAAACCAGCCAGGGCTAATATAACTTTTTAAGGATATATTATTAGAAGTGAAATTGCTGGGTCAGGGCGCACGCATTTCAACTCAATACTGCTGTGTGATCTGTGACAGTGTGATGTCCGGTGCAGCCACGTCTGCGTGTTCATTCTCCCACAGTTCCGTGACCCCGGCAGCGCGGTGCAGGGTCCCCTGGGGCTGCTCAGGACTCCCCAGCGGACTTCCGGCTTCCTTCGCCCCCACTTTGGCTCAGCCCTCAGTTTTCCCAACTCCCTCCTCCTCCCCCCGCTCCCCCCCCACTCCTGCCCCAGGGGAGCCTTAGCCCTCTTCTGGGGGGCGGGGGGACGGAGGGAGGGACTGACAGGTCTGGAGAAAGGCTGGCGACACGCCTCAGTGCAGGATCGAAGCCGTGCCCCTGGCTCTGGGTTCAAATTCCCACGCCTGCCCGCGCCTCCATTCAAACCCCCGCCTTCAGGGGAATTCCGCCGCCGCCCGCACCCTCGGGCTGCCCTGGCCCCGCAGGCACCCAGCCCGCGGCTGCCCTCTGCCGGACACGGAGAGATGGCGGCAGCGGCAGGGCCCGGAGTCGGGGGGAGACCGGCAGGTGGACAGGGAGACAGATCCAGCCTCAGAGCGTCCAGAGCAGCGGTTCTCAACCTGTGGGTCGCGACCCCTTTGGCGGTCGAACGACCCTTTCACAGGGGTCGCCTAAGACCATCCTGCACATCAGATATTGACATGACGATTGATCACAGGAGCCACATGACAGTGATGAAGTAGCAACGAAAAGAATTTTATGGTTGGGTCACAGCGTGAGGAACTGTATTGAAAGGGCCAGAAGGTTGAGAACCGCTGGTCCAGAGGGAAAGAGAAACAGGAGCCCGCTACACCCCTCCCTGATGTTCCCAGGGCCGGCTGTACCCGCCCCCCTCCCCGCACCCCCCCGTGTCCAGCCGGACATGAAGGGTCCGGCAACACCCAGCGGCCACCCACCAGGCCGTGCCCTTCACACCCTCAGCTTTGCACCTTCTGCCTCTACAAGGCTGGGGTCTTCCAGGCGCTTCCTCCACCCGCTCTGCCTGGCCCTTGGAGAGTCAGCAAAACCCGCTCCCGACCCCTCTGCCCATGGCCCCGCAGCTTTTGGCCTTTCCTGGGCGCCACAGCCCTGCGGTCCCACATGCCCCGGCCGTGAACACCCTCATCACCCAGCAGCGGGACTCTCTCTTGGCAGACGTCTGAGATTCACCAGGGCAGAGATTGAGGCTCTTTGTTTTTTTAACTCTGAGGACTCAGCTGTGGACTCAGGAATGTGGGCTCATTCATTGAGAACCCCACTCCAGCCCAGCCAGCGTGGCTCAGGGAATGAGCGTGAGATCACAGTTCGATTCCTGATCACAGCACGTGCCCAGGTTGTGGGCTCGGTCACCAGCAGGGCATGCAGGAAGCCGCTGATCAATGATTCTCTTTCATCACTGATGTTCCTCTCTCTCTCCTCCCTCCCTCCCATCTGTGAGACACTGGCCATATCACTCCCCTTCTCTGATCTTCAACGACTTCATCTGCAAAGGGGTTCTTCTGAAGCCCAAAGATTGCCTTTGGCTCAAGCCGGTTTGGCTCAGTGGATAGAGCGTCAGTCTGCGGACTGAAGGGTCCCGGGTTCAATTCTGGTCAAGGGCACATGCCCGGGTTGCGGGCTCGACCCCCAGTAGGGGACGTGCAGGAGGCAGCCCATCAATGATTCTCTCATCATTGATGTTTCTATCTCTCTCTCTCCCTCTTCCTTCCTCTCTGAATTAATAATATATATATATATTTTTTTTTAAAAAAAAAAAAAAAAAAAAACATTGCCTTTGCTTCATGGTACCCAGCATGCATTCTCTTGCCCTTTTTAATGGAGGATCGCTCATGTCCAACAGTTTTCCACACGTCAAGGCACTAGGATTGTTGATTGTAAACTAATAACGGTGATCACTATCCATTGGCACATCTCCCATGCCAGGCCCAGTTTGTAGGCACTCTCAGCCACACGGGGCTATAGATGCAGGTGAGGAAACTGACAGCAAGGCAAGGGGACGTCACGGGCTCTCGGTCCTGTCACATGGCTTGTCCAGATATTGTGTCCTTTCCCACCTGTAGTGGACACGGCTGGTGGCCAGCCCAGGTCCCCTTACCCGTTCTGTTCATCCCGCCCCCAGCTGCTGTGAGCTCTGTGCATGAAGGATGCCTTTTTCCTCTTCGGTATATACAGTATTTGTGGTGTTTTGACATCTGGGGCTTTGTTGACAGTGGAGGGACTGCCCCCCACAGGGCCAGCTACTTCCTGGAGGTAACAAAGAACCCGCCTGTGCACAGGCCTCACAGGCCTTTCGTATGCAAACCTAGCAACCCATAGCCTGGACTCCCAGCCACTTCCCAGGACACTGTTCTCTGCCTGATTGCCCCAGGGCAGGGCTCCAGACACCTGGGGGCCCAGGAACCCGCTGAAATCACTCTCACTAGCCAACCTCACGCCGCTCACCTGCCTCATCTGTTCCTTTTAAAAAAATATGTCTTTATTAATTTCAGAGAGGAAGGGAGAGGGAGAGAGAGAGAGAAACATCAATGATGGGAGAGAATCATCGATCAGCTGCCTCCTGCATGCCCCCTACTGGGGATCGAGCCCACAACCCGGGCATGTGCCCTTGAGTGGAATCGAACCCGGGACCCTTCAGTCTGAGCCAAACCAGCTAGGGCTCTGCCTCAGTTGTTCCTTCTTGAGGGAACCACAATAAATGCTCTTCCCCTCTCTCCCTTTGCCTCCTGGCTGACACTGGGGCTTCCCCACGTGGCCCTGCATGGCTTGGAAAATTCCCTTCTTTGTCCTTGTTGTTAATCCTCACCCAAGGATATTTTTCCATTGACTTTGAGAGAGAGTGGAAGGGAGGAGGGGAGACACACAGAGAGAAACATCAATGTGAGAGAGACACATCCATTGGTTGCCACCCGCATGCGCCCAACCAGGGTTGGGGATCCAGCCTGAAACTGAGGTATGTGCCCTTGACCGGGAATCGAACCCAGGACCCTTCAGTCTCCAGGCGGACGCTCTATCCACTGAGCCAAACCGGCTAGGGCAGGAGGATTCCCTTCTTTTGGAAACTGAGAATAACAAACTCTCTTTTCAATGTCAATCAGATCCTGACTAATACTAATATCTACATTTTAAAACTCTGCTGCTAACCAATTACCCTGTGACCTTCTTGCCAGGATCACCCGTGGGGTCAAAGTGCTTGAGAGTTCGTGTCCCAGCCTCCTCTCAGGACCCATAGCCTATGACTAACTAGAGGGGTGTAATAGCAAGTCTCCAAATACGGCCTCCAATGACTATACCACCACCACCCTGATATTAACATTTCAGTAGTCCCCTCCCATATTCAGCCTGGATTGGCCTGACTTGCATTAACCAATAGAAAATGGTGCCCGGCTGGTGTGGCCCCATGGTTGAGTGTTGACAAATGAACCAGGAGGTCACGGTTCGATTCCTGGTCAGGGCACATGCCCAGGTTGCAGCTCAATCCCTAGTAGGGGGAATGCAGGAGGCAGCCGATCAATGATTCTCTCTCATCATTGATGTTTCTCTCTCTCTCTCCCTCTCCCTTCCTCTCTGAAATCAATAAAAATCTATTTTTTTTAAAAAGAAAATGGTGAAAGTTCTGCTTCCTCCCCTAGAAACGCTCACTTTGGGGAGCCCGGAGCTACCATGTAAGAAGTCCCTGCCTCTGTAGGGGGGGCCACGTGGAGAGGGAGAGGGCGGAGACTACGCAGAGAGCGAGAGAAACGCAGAGGCCCACAGCCCAGGCGAGTCCAGCCCAGTAGCTGTCCCTGCTAAGGCGCGGGCATGTCTGCGAGCAGCATCGTGGATTTTGCAGCTGGTTGGGCCCTAAGATGACTGCAGCCCTAGTTGACATCAGACGGTGCCGAAGAACTGCCTTGCTGAGCCCAGTCCACCCCTGGAATTGTGAGCAATCAAGACTCTACGTTTGGGGTGGTGTGTTATTCAGGGATCAAAACCCAAACTAGGATCTCCCTTTGCCTTAAAGGCCCAGTTCCCCTTGCCTCAAGGTGTAACGACCCTGCACCTTAAAAAAAAAAAAAGGCCCTAACCGGTTTGGCTCAGTGGATAGAGGATCGGCCTGCAAACTGAAAGGTCCCAGGTTCGATTCCGGCCAAGGGCATGTACCTGGGTTGTGGGCACATCCCCAGTGAGGAGTGTGCAGGAGGCAGCTGATGGATTTTTCTCTCTCATTGATGTTTCTGACTTTCTATCCCTCCCCCTTCCTCTCTGTAAAAAATCAATAAAATATATAAATAATAAAATAAAAATGTGGTTTTATTGATTTTTAGAGAGAGGTAGAAAATCGATGAGAGAGAAACATCATCAATCGGCTGCCTCCTGCATGCACCCCTACTGGAGATGGAGCCCACAAACCATGTGCCCCGACTGGGAATCGAACCGGTGACCTTTTGGTTCCTGGGTCGACACTCAGCCGCTGAGCCGCACCAGCCGGGCCTGGCCCTGCAACTTAATTCATCCTCCGGGATTGGGCTGAGATGGGGACTTCACCTGACGTCACCCTCCTGTTGGTCTTCTCCCCCTCGCTGTCCGGGCTCACCCCTTCCTTTTTGGTTTCTCCTGGGAGCACCTCTTTAAGAAATCGTGGACACAGGAGTGTTGCCTCAGGCTCTGCTCAGAATCTGACCTGGGACACGCCGTTCCTGATGTTCTCATCTCCAACCAGAAGCCCAGGGTCTAGCTCCCGGTCCTCCCTCCCCCTCTCTGCACCCCAAGAGCATAGAGCACCCCCAGGTGCCCCAGCTACAGGTAGCCCCGCAGTCGGCAGGATGAGAAGAAGACATCGGAGAGGTGTCTGCGGGAAGCAGCAAGCAGCTTGTTTGCCCGGCCAGCAGCGAATGAGGCTCCCGGCCCCCAGCACAGCCCTGGGGGGGGAAGCCTAGGAGGTCGGGCAGGGACAGTCAGGTGGTTGGCGTGTCCGGCAGCAGTTTAGGGCCCAGGTGAGATGAGAGTTGCTTCTGATCCTGGGTCTGGGGTGGGCGGGGTTCCAACCCCTCCCTCAGGGAGTCTGACTCTGTGACTCCCGGTCCCTACCGGTTTTCCGTCCCTGAAACCCTAGAATCCATCACCATGGACCCTCCAGCAGGTCCCACAGCCGCGGGCCGCCAGAGTCTGATAAATCAGCAGAGAAGATGCTGGGGGCCGGGGGGCCGCAGCCCAGCGGAGGACCCCCGCTCAGAGCTTCCAGCCAGTCCAAGGAGTCGGTGGGGCCCCTGGGAGAGGCGGATGGGGAGTTTGTGGGGGACGGGAGCGAGGAAGAGAAGACAGAGGAGAGGCCTTCAGAGTCTGGGGAAGGGGACAGCACGTCGAAGGAGCCAGGGAAGTCCAGGGGGATAGGGGGCAGCAGGTCTGCGGGGGAAGAAATGGAGGGTGAGCTTAGGAAGGCGGGGGTCCGGCCCCCAGCCCCCTAGGGGTTTCCCCGTTCGCAGGAGTCCAGAACCTCAGCCCCCTTTGCCCCAAAATCTAGGAGTTCGGCTTTTACCATCAGGCTCGTCCTGACCCTCCAAGATGTCATCGATGCCCCGGTTCGGAAGCAACTGCGGACGGACAGACAGAAGCGGAGTGAACCTGGGACTCTGGCCCGAATCCCGACCGGAGACCACCTGCCCACTGCCTCTCACCTGAGCCCTCCGGATCGCTTCCTGCAGCTCCTGCTCCAGAGTCGGGGCTGCGGCGGCTGGTGCGGCGGAAGGGGTCGGTTCTGCAGCCGGAGCGGGAGTCGGAGCCGGAGCGGGAGTCGGAGCCGGAGCCGGAGCCGGAGCCGGAGCGGGCACGTGGGTTCCCACGGCCCGAGAAAGAGGCGGCGGGGGAGATGCTGTGCTGGGCTTGGACTAGAACCCAGAGGATGGTCCTATAAGCCACGCCCACTCGCGCGACCCCGCCCACTCCTACCCCGAGGCTCCACCCCCTGGCCCTGGCCCGGCCCTTCCCTCCTGACCCTGGCCACGCCCCTTATTCTCATTGGCTTCTCCTCCCCCCATTCCTTCTTAACCACGCCCCGCGCCTCCCCGGCAATTCCCTTCTCCATCTCCCGCCCGGCCCGCTGCGTCTTCTCCTCATTGGCCCACACGCGCATAGCCCCGCCCTCACCAAGCCGTGACGTCGGGCGGCTGCGAGGGCCTTGGGCCTGAGGCGTGGCCAGGGCGCGCCCGCGGGATCTTCCTCGCGCCGCGACTTCGGCCGCTCGCGGGATGGGGCGCCTCCGCGCATGCGCTCCAGGAGCGTCGACTTGGTCCCCGACACCGGGAGGCCCCGCAGGCGCAGCTGCTGCCGGAGCTCCGAGACCTGGGGCGGGGCGGGGAGAGGCCTCGCTGGGCGGGCTCCGGGGGGCGGGCCGGGCTGGACGGCGGACCCCGAGAGTGACCGGGGACACGCGCGCACAAGCGCGCGCACACACACACACACACACACACACACACTCCTGGATATCACACACACACACCCGCCCCTGGATCACACACACACACACACACACACTCCTGGATATCACACACACACACCCGCCCCTGGATCACACACACACACATGCTCCTGGATCACAAACACACATGCTCTTGGATCACAAACACACATGATCCTGGATCTCACACACACACACACACACACACACACACACACACACACATGCTCCTGGATCACACACACACACACACACACACACACACACACATGCTCCTGGATCACACACACACATGCTCCTGGATCTCACACACACACACACACACACACACACACATGCTCCTGGATCACACACACACACACACACACACACACACACATGCTCCTGGATCACACACACACACACACACACACACACATGCTCCTGGATCACACACACACACACACACACACACACACATGCTCCTGGATCACACACACACACACACACACACACACACACATGCTCCTGGATCACACACACACATGCTCCTGGATCACACACACACACACACACACACACACACACATGCTCCTGGATCACAAACACACATGCTCTTGGATCACAAACACACATGCTCCTGGATCTCACACACACACACACACACACACACACACATGCTCCTGGATCACACACACACACACACACACACACACATGCTCCTGGATCACACACACACATGCTCCTGGATCACACACACACACACACACACACACACACACATGCTCCTGGATCACACACACACATGCTCCTGGATCACACACACACACACACACACACACACACACACACATGCTCCTGGATCACACACACACACGCTCCTGGATCACACACACACACACACACACACACACACACACACAGACATGCTCCTGGATCTCACACGCACGCGCACACACACACACACACACACACACACACTCCCGCTCCCGGGTCTGATGGGCAGAAGCCGCAGGGTCAGCCTCCTGGTCCCCCCAGGGAGGGAGAGGTCCCCCGGGAAGTCGCCCCGCACTCACCGTCAGCTCCTCCAGTTTAAGGGTCTGAAGCTCCAACTTGTGCGGAGGCGGCGCGGGGCTGGAGACCCCGGGGAAGCCCGCGGGGAGAGAGGTGGCCTTCATCCTGCGATGGCCGGGCGGCGGAAACGGGTTAGGGGCGCACAGGGGAAAGGCATTCTCCGCGTGAAGACGGGGGACCGGGCCCAGCATCGGGGTCTCCGAGGACCCACCCAGGAGGCCGGTTCCTGGGCGTGGGAAAGGGGGGGCTCAGCTCGGGCTGAGGGGGGCTGCGTGGAACTGCAGGGAGAGGGGCTGGGGGCTGGACTCCCGCGTCCTGGGGGAGGTGGGGTCTATGGGCCGCCGTCCCTGGCCGTGGACTCTGGGTGTGAAGGAGGAGGACAGAAATGGGGGCCGTACCTAGCAGGTGGCTGCTGTGCGCTTGTCTCTGCCCACGGAAGCGGCCCCGGGGCCACCCCGGCCGGCCCTGGGGCCTGGGAGTCTGCCCTGGACCCTTGTCTGGGCTCCGGGGGCAGGTACTGGTGGTAGGTCAGGCTCCCCTGGGGCTCGGCCTCCCTCCAGCGCTGGGAGGTCTTGGGGGTCGCCTGGAAAAGCAGGTGTGATGTCATTGCCGCAGCCCTGTTCCTCCTTCCCTGCCCAGCCCCACGCGTAGTAGGGGGTCAGCTGGGCACCACCAGCGCGGGCCAGAGGCCAGCAGGACAGAGGACCAAGGCCTGACTGCCAGGGGGGCTTCCCCTCCCTCTGGTGCAGACTCACATTCTTCAGGGGCCTCCAAGGGCAGCGTCGGGGCTCGGGGCGCAGGACCCCAGGACTGGAGAGGAAGGAGGCGGGACCGCAGGGCGAGGCTGGGATGGGGGCCAGAGCCGGGCCGGAGGCTGAGATCCACGGATCTGGGTCGGAGACTGGAGAGGTGGGGAAGGGCCCCGCGAGGCCTTCAGGCAGCCAGCCGGGCCGGGAGGAAGAGGCTGTGTGGGAAGGAGGGGCCCGGAGGCCTCGGTCACCCCCACCCCCATCCCCGCCCCCATGTGGGGCAGCAGGACCAGGGAGGGAAACCCAAGTGGTGGGAGCTGGGAGCCCCGACTTGTGGCTCTGTGGGCAGGAGTGCTCGAAAGCCAGACTTTTCCACGCTCCAGAAAGGCAGGAATCCCGGCCTCGGTCCCCAAGGGGTGCGGTGGCTGAGGATCAAGGATCTGGGGGTTTGCTGGAACAGGGGTGGGGCCAGTACTCCTGGCCTTGAGGAGAGAGAGAAGCCCAAAGCCACGTCCTGAGACTCGTGTGTGTACACCAAAGGTGGGGCCTGGGGCATTCTCTTCTGGGTGCACGCATTTCACTGGAAGTGGGGACACCAAGGAGCTCCGAGGGGTGGGGTGCAGGGGATCTGTACTCCTGGGACCTCCGAGAGGATGGGTCTCCGCGTCTCCAGGGCAGAGGGACTGGGGCTCTGGAACCAGCCAGGAAACCCGGCAGCTGCACTCCAGGGGGAGAGGGGCTGCCACCCCCTCCCGTGCAGGGCCCACACTTACTCGGGTCCTGATACCGTCTGTGGATCCGGAGCTGGAGGACTGTGGAGGGAAGAAGGGAGTGGGAGGAGAGAGGCGGGAGGGAGTGTCCAGGAGCCCGGCCTGGCAGGCGGTTTGAGTTGCTGCTGTTGGCGGGACGCGCGTGCCCAGCCCCCTTACACACACAGCCCTGCGGCGGGCGGTGGGCAGGCAGCCCGCTCCCTTTCCGGGGCCTCCCGCCTGCTCCCTGCCAGCAGAGCGCGAAGGGCCAGAGCCGTTCTGGGGCGAGGTGCCAGCCAGCGTGCAGGCAGGAGGCAGCCCTGCCCCCCGGCTCCACCTGCCCCCGGAGGAGTGTGTGCCCACCCACCCCTGGCACAACCTCCCTCTTGGCAGCCTGGCCCATTTGCACCTCGCCCGCCAGATCCAGGCACGCACTTCGGCCTTCTGCACTGCCTCCGGGCCTCCCCACAGTCGCGGCCTCTGCACACCCACCTTCGAACGCGCATTCCCCTGGGCCCTAGTTTTGCACACACGCCACTTCCGTGCCCTTGTATGTACCTTTGACAGTCGCTCCTCACCCTGGGCTCACTCTGGCTTGCCCCTCGCCCAGCCACAGTAGCACACTTACGTGCACAGGCAGGATCTGGTCGTTTCACACATTTCTGCTCTTGTGTACCTGCACTCTTTGCACGCTCCTTGCTCTTTTGGGTCATTGTGTCTGCACCCATCCAGGCACGTAGCACACTCATTGGCACACTCAAGTGGCTTCTGCCTACTCGGGCATTGGCCTCTGGTTTCACTCACTTGCACACTTTCCACCGACGCTAGGACCTCAGCTACAATGCTGACACTCTGGAGGCCTGGTAGCCCACTGTCCCACCCTGGCCGCTCTGAAGTCTCCGCTCTGTGCACGTCACTTTGCACGCGTGTCAGGTTAAGGCCCTGTTCCTTTGACCCTCTGCACACACACCTCTATCTGCCCACTCCCCACCGTTCCCAGGAGCATTGCATTAGCCATTTGCACACTCAGTGAGCCAACACAACTTGAGGCCTCCTTTAGGCACGAGTGCTCTTTTGTACAGAAAAACACTTACCTCTTGGGCCCCACCGCCCCCCTCCCACCTCACCCCACCCTGCACACTCCCAGAGTTAGGGTATTCCCCAGCCCAGAGAACCCCCTCCCTACAGCTCACCAGAGCGGAACTTGGAGCGAATGATTTGGGAGCGCTGGGAGGAAGCTGCCAGGGTCATGGCCAAGGCTGAGATAGGGACCTGGACAGGGGGGAAGGCAGGACCCCCACAGGAGGTCAAGAGGCTGCCCCTGCACCTGGACGCAGCAGGGAAACAGCCTGAAGGACTCAGAGACCGGAGAGGCTTTGGGCCACAACTTCTGGATCCTGGGGGAGGAGGAGGCTGGGGACCCACACTCCTGGGTCTGAGGGAGGAGGGGCTGGGAGCCTGGACGCCTGGGTCTGAGGGAGGAGGGGCTAGAAGCCTAGACTCCTGGGTCTGAGGGAGGAGGGCTGGGGGCCTGGACCCCTGGGTCTGAGGGAGGAGGGGCCGGGGGCCTGGAGCCCTGGGTCTGAGGGAGGAGGGGCTGGGGGCCTGGACCCCTGGGTCTGAGGGAGGAGGGGCTAGAAGACTAGACTCCTGGGTCTGAGGGAGGAGGGGCCGCGGGCCTGGAACCCTGGGTCTGAGGGAGGAGGGGCTGGGGGCCTGGACCCCTGGGTCTGAGGGAGGAGGGGCTAGAAGACTAGACCCCTGGGTCTGAGGGAGGAGGGGCCTGGGGCCTGGATTTCTGGGTCCGAGGGTGGGGCTCAGGGGCCCAATTCCTGGACCCTGGGGAAGAAAGGACTTGGGGTCTGGGACTCCTAGGCCCTAAGAAGGCAAACCCTGGGCCCTGGGCCCCTGGGTCTATGAAAGGGAGGAAGGAGAAAGGGGAGAAGGGCTGGAACTCATACTCGGAGGGGGCTAGAAGCCAACATCCTCGCCCAAGAGGGGAAGGAGACCTGGTAGGCCCCTGGGCGTGGAGAAGCCTCGTCCATCTGCATTCGGGAAGGAGAGGCTGGCTGTCAGCCACCATGGCCGGTGGGAAGGGACTGAGTCCAGAGAGGGGACCGAAGAGTTAAGTGGGTCTGACCCCCACCCCCACCCCAGGGGCTTCTCACCGGTGGCTCGGTGTGGCTGTGTGTGCTCTGAGCAGGTTGAGTCCCGAGGTCTAGGCTGGAGGCTGCAGCTCCACCCCACCAGCTGGGGACCCCCCCTCTTTTGGGGCGTGCTGGGAGTCCGTGAAACGGGGCGGGGAGCCGGGAGCCCTGCCTGGGACCGTGAGAAGGGGCGGGAGCTGGGGCTGAGAGGGACTGGGGCGGGGCGGACGTCGGGGTTCCCTGCTCGCTCCTCCTCCGCGTCCCCGGGCGGCGGGGCGGGCGGACTGACAGGAGCAGGTGCGGGGCGTGGCGGCGGGTGAGCAGCGGAGGCAGGTGGTCGCGTCCCGACCCCGCAGGCAGGTGCCACCTGTCACTCAGCGTTTCCCTGACGCAGCAGCAGGAGTCGGGTTCAGGGGGGTGAAAAGTGCAACTGGACTCCCGGACTCCTGGGCCCGAAGGAGGGGGAAAGGGACCCGCATTCCTGGGTTGGCAGGAAAGTGGGCGGGGCCGGGGCTCCCGGGGGAGAGGCGTGGGCCCGGAGCCCCGGCTTGCGGATGCTGGGGATGGGGACTAGAGGTGTTGGGGCTCCGCGGGTCCAGAATGGGCTGGGAACCGGCTCCGGGGTCTGAGGGAGGAGGGCGCTCGAGTACGGACTTTGAGGATCAAAGCGAGAGCATGAAAAAAGCAAAACAAAAAAAACCCTCGAGCAGGGCTGGTTCCCGCTGATATTTGGCAGAGCACGCTTCCGAGCTCTGCCCCGAGATTCGTGCGTGGGAGGCCCCCGTGCTCCCGGGTTGGATTACGTGCAAGAGGGCAAGCCGAGGCCGTGGTTATAAATACCTCCTCGGAGTCGGCAGGAGCCCAGCGCCCCAGGCAAGGGCCCTGGTGCCATATTCCGCAGAAAATCATCACTAACGTTTCCGGGGTCTTAACCAGTGAAACGCTGTCGATACCACAGATACCTTTATTGCTCCTGGCACTCCAATCCCACACCCATCTACCCACCGTCCCAGCCTCTACGACCCAAAAACTCAAACTCCCAGCATTCCAAGCGGGAAAGGAACTACAACTCCCAGGAAGTTCTGCGCTCAGGAAGGCTCCAGTGAGTCGCAGCCCAAGAATTTTCAAGGCTCGCGCGCTCGTTTGCTATTGGTTTTCAAGGGGGCGTGGCCACATGAGGTCCGTGGCGGTGATTGGCCGGCAGTTCCTGCTGCTCCAGGTCCCAGAGGAGGCGGCGGAGTCTGCGCAGTTCACGGTGCAAGGCGTCGTCCGTCACCGGCCCGGTGAGGCGCAGGCGCGAGCTGCCCAAAGGCAGGATGAGGGGCGGATGGGAGGAGAAGCTTTCGAAGATATCCCCTATGAGACCGAAAACGCAAGAGTTAAGTTCTGAAAATGGGCGGTAGGCAGCAGTGTCAGGGAGAGACTAGGCTGCGTCACGTCCGAAGGAAAAACTTAAAACCCTCCAGCAACTCCTAGAGCGGGGTACACTCCAGCGCGACTCCTGGGGTTCCCAAGCATCATGGGAGTTGTAGTTCACACTATAAAAGGCCACTGTTGCCTGGGAAACGGGCGATGTAGTTCGGTCCTTGGGTCCACGGGGAAGGAAGGGCTGGAACTTAGTTTTACGGATTCCTTCGTGGAGGGCCTGGAGCCCGGACTGGGAGGGTTGTTTGTAAGGCAGCGGTTCTCAACCTGTGGGTCCGCGACCCCTTTGGGGGTCGGACGACCCTTTCACAGGGGTCGCCTAAGACCATTGGAAAATGTTTTTGTGATTAATCACTATGCTTTAATTATGTTCAATTTGTAATAATGAAAAGACATCCTGCATATCAGATATTTACACTACGATTCATAACAGTAGCAAAATTACAGTTATGAAGTAGCAACAGAAATAATTTTATGGTTGGGGGTCACCACCACATGAGGAACTGTATTAAAGGGTCGCAGCATCAGGAAGGTTGAGAACCACTGTTGTAAGGGAAAGAAGCTGGGGGTCTGAACCCCTAAGAAAAAAAGAGGGAGCTGGGGGCTTGAAGTCCCGTATCCTGGGGAGAAGGGGATTGAGGTTTAGCACGTAGGTGCTGGGGGAGGAGAGGGCTGGGGGTCCAAATCTTGAGTAAGGAGGAGGAAGGGGCTGGGGCTATGGATTCCGAGGTCCCAAGGACAGAAGCAAGCTGATCGCCCCCATCCATGCCTGTCCCCATTTCTCCTCGCCTGTGTCCACAGCATCCCGGTCTGCAGGGAGAGGCTCCCAAGCAGGTGGGGGCCCGCGGCCAGGGCCCAGCTGGTAGTGGCTGAGCAGATGGTGGAGCTGAGCAGGGGTCAGCGTGGGGTGGTCGGTTCGTAGACTGTTCCATGAAGCCTGGCGGGAAGATGAGGTGAGAAGTCTGTGGTCATTATGGAGCAGCTGAGAAATCCTGAATAGAAAGCCCTCCATAGAGGGGCCGGATGTAGTGGGATGTACGGGTGTCTGTGCAATGTCTTGAGGGCACTGTGAAGCCTGGGGTCACTGAAGGGATGGTAGGGAAGGATTTTAAAAAAAAATCCCTTTTTTTTTAAGGGATTTGCTGCTCAGCTGGTGTTGCTCAGTAGTTGAGGTTCCAGGTTCAGTCCCCCAGTCAGGATGTGTACAGAAGGCAACCTATTAATGCTTCTCTCTCACATTGATGTTTCTCTCTCTCGCCCTCTCCCTTCCTCTCTAAAAATTAACAAAAACATTTTTTAAGTGATTTGCTGCAGAATAAATGAAGCTAGGAGTAGGCAGGGGATGGAGAAGAAACTAACTCAGCCATCCCTTCATAGTGTTGAAGCTGGTGATTGTACCTGGGGATTCCACAGCGGCTACTTTTTGTGTCTGTCTGAAAATTCCGACACCTAAGCTAGCTGGCATCAGAATCATCAGTGTGGTCAAAACCAGAGACTGGACCCAGATTGCCTGGGTTCAGAAAACCCAGTTTGGTGAATTAATACCTTCTGGCAAGTCGCTGTGCCTCACTCTCCTCATCTGTAAATTGGGGGAGATTAGGAACTACTACTAGGGTTGTTATAATGATTGAATATGGCAAATTCTAAAGTACTCAGAACACGGCCTGGTGCTCATTAAATGCTCTGTACAAATAAAAATAAATAAATGAAGTCAAGTGACCTAGCCTACCTAGTTCTCAGTTTCCTTGTCGGAGAAAAAATTGTCAATTAGTAACCTACTTCTTGGGGCTTAGCATCCAACCAGAAGTGCTAAACAGTGTCTGGCATGTAGTTTTATGTTCAATGAGTGTGATATTATATATATATATATATATATTATTTTTACAGAGAGGAAGTAAGAAATAGAGTTAGAAACATCAATCAGCTGCCTCCTGCACAACCCCTACTGGGGATCAAGCCTGCAACCAAGGTACATGCCCTTAACTGGAATCAAACCTGGGACTCCTCAGTCCTTGGGCCGATGCTCTATCCACTGAGCCAAAACGGTCAGGGCCAATGCGTGTTTTAACTACCCCATTCCTTGGTCTCGTACCCGACTTCCTGAGTCAGTATGTCTGAGGGTGCGGGTCCTGGAAACTGTGAATCAGTCCCACTGAGACTCAGTTGCAGCCCAGTTTGGACGCCTGTTGGCTACTTCCTTCGAGCTGCCAGTGTATCCCCCATGGTGTCTGAGCTGGGACTGAGGGTAACATGGAGAACACGGGAAGACCCAAGGGTAAGCTGAATACAGAGCAAGTCTGACGAGCAAGGGGCCCGGGGTCAGGAATCACCTTGAGCAGGGAGGTGCGAGGCACACAGAGCAAGTTGACAGCCATGGAGAGCTTCCGGAAGAACTCCATGGCAATGTCTCCCAGGCCAGCCCCCTGCAGCCAGTCCAAGACAAGGTCCAGGTTGGTCCGGATTTGGACAGCTCGAGACCACTGATAGAAAGGTCGGCCTTGACCTGTGGGGGAAGGGTGGGAGTAGCAATGGGTACGTGGATCCTGCCCTTCTGCCTCCCGGGCCCTTCCTGTCAGCTTAGGACCCGGAGCTTGCTTTCCAGAGTGCCTAAGAGTTAGGCCTCAGCCCGTGACAGGTCTGACTTGACCTGGGTCTCAGGGCCTCCCGTCTCTGCCTCCTTGCCCGTCCCAGTCTGACGCTCACCTCGCTCCATCAGTGAGTTGAGAAGGGATGCGTTGGAGAAGAAGAACAAGTAGCCGAAAGTCTGAGACACCAGGTCCGGGTGCAGCTCGCACTGGCTGGTCAGTTCCAGAGCCGCCTGGAACACGCCCAGGGTTGGTCTCAAACCCGGAGGCATGGCCTCCAGCTCTGCGCCAGGGCCCGGAAGCTCTGCCCCACCTGTGAAGGGGTTACTGTCCAGGAGAGCTGGCAGCGTGGAATACAGAGTCTGAGGAGATAGAGAGATGCCAACAAGATCAGACTACAGCTCCCTAGAAGTGTCAGGGTAGCCGCATAGGAAGATACTGGGGAACTCTACCAAAGGTTTCTGAGGATTGTAGGCCACTTTGCCTTCAACACCCTAAAGATCTCCACGAGTAAATTCCTACCATCCAGTTGGGTTTCTAGCAGGCATCAGGCCTGGGGCACCTCAGGTCTTAAGAAAGGCTTTGCAAAATTTATTAAAAAAAAAAAATTAAAAAAGCCGAAACCAGTTTGGCTCAGCGGATAGAGCGTCGGCCTGCGGACTGAAAGGTCCCGGGTTCGATTCCGGCCAAGGGCATGTACCTGGGTTGTGGGCACATCCCCAATAGGAGATGTGCAGGAGGCAGCTGATCGATGTTTCTCTCTCATCCATGTTTCTAACTCTCTATCTCTCTCCCTTCCTCTCTGTAAAAAATCAATAAAATGTATTTTTTAAAAAAATTAGAAAGGCTTTGCAGAAGTTTCCTGGGCATTTTAAGACCACCCCTGGTGACTTTCGGGACTTACAGTTCCTCAACAGAGACAACTCAAGGAGGACAAAGGATACTGAGCAAAGAGGCCCCCTTTAGTCAAAGAAGTATTTTTTATCCAGAATTCCTGAAGGAAAGAAAAAGAATGGAGAGTCAGGAAGTGGGAGGGGGGTGGCAGTCAGCCCGTGAAAAGTGAGATCAGGCCAAGGACAGGAAATAAAGTCAGAGCCAGAAAAAGTCAAACCACACTTGGCAGGGATGTACAGGAAGCGAAGCCTTCAGAAGGAGAGGGGTTCACCAATCAAGGCTCCTCAAGGAACATGGACTATCTGCCCCAAAGATCCCCTTTCACGTCATAGATGGGGAGGCAAGCCCGCCATACGCCCAGAAACCCGAGAATTCCAGGAAGCAATGTGAAGGTCAAGGGTGGCGGTGAGGAACTGGGCAGTGAACAGGTCCTGTAGGATGGGCACTCCGGGGAGAAAGAGGTCTGTGACTCAGAAAAGGCGGTGAATTCAGTTACAGAAAGTGAGCTCAGCAAACACAGGACGTGAAGGCTGGTTAAAGAGGACTTTTCGTTTCAATGACAGTAGCTACCACTATGTAATCTATCCATATCTAGAGACCTATTGCCCTGACCGGTTTGGCTCAGCGGATAGAGCATCGGCCTGCGGACTGAAGGGTCCCAGGTTCGATTCCGGTCAAGGGCATGTACCTTGGTTGCGGGCACATCCCCAGTAGGGGGCGTGCAGGAGGCAGCTGATCGATGTTTCTCTCTCATCGATGTTTCTAACTCTCTATCCCTCTCCCTTCCTCTCTGTAAAAAATCAATAAAATATATTTTTTAAAAAATGCATATCTAGACACCTATATATCCATCCACCGACTTCTCAGTGACTGACGAACTGACTCGGGAAAAGGGAGGGAGCTGGAGAAAGTGATGTAACCAGGGAGGGGGACTAGACTGTCTCGAGGGGATGGCTGCAGAGACCGGAAGAGAAACCAGAAGGCAGGAAGTGACGCAGGCGGGAGCAGGGAGCGATGGCGGAATAACGAAACGGGAAGTGACGTCAGAGAAGCAGGAACTCCTGCGAGGGCCGATCGGAAGTGACGTCAGAGCGAGGGGATGCAGTCAGCGGGAGGTGACGCGATGCCCACAGGAGGCAGCGGTCAAGGCCAACCTTGGTGAGGTAGTAGACAGACTGCTGGAAGGTACACATGATGACTTCATCCAGGAGGGCCATGGCCTCGTCACATAATTCCAAGTCATTGCAGAGCTGTGGGTCTGGGGACAGGCGTGGGGTGAGCGGGGGAACCGGAGGCCGGCAGAGGGGAGCCCAGGCCGGCGGGGCCCGGGGATGGCATGGGCTTGGAAGGGCCGGGGTCTGGGTCCGGGCTCACCCTCCTGGTCAGCCTCCTTCTCCATCTCCAGCACCTTCTCCTGCACGAAGCTCAGCAGTTCCGTGGTGTTGGCCATCCACAGCATGAGTGGCCGCAGCTCCACGGACACGGCCTCGGGGGTCAGGGGCTCCTCGGGGACGCCCTCAGGGTGGCTGGGGAGGGAGGACGGGACCTGTGACCCTTGCCCAACCCCACCGCAGTGTCCAAGCCCCGAGATCTGCGTCTCATTGCGGGTCGAACCAACCCCCGTTCCACAGCTGGAATAGCGGAGTAGAAGCAGGAAGAGCGGAAACTTGCGCGGGGACAGGCATGGGGTGGGCAGAACCGACTCCCATCCCAGCCCCCACTCCCCCCTCGTTAGCTTCTCCCAGAATCTCTCTTACTTCTCTGGCTGACGGTCTCCAATTTCCTTAATCTTTTCCTGTGGAACAGCAAGGTTAGAGTCAGAGTGAGGGGGATCAGGGGACAGGCCCAGGCTCAATACCCGGGTTTTTCTAGAAGCACCTTTTAGACAGACTCTCCTTGCTTTTCAGATGGACTCAAGCTTCAGAATGGTCTCACCTCACCTTTTAAAACACACGCCTCTGATTACGAGCGGTCCAGTTCCCCCAGGTCCGCTTCTCAGAGTTCCTTCTTACCCCCCAGAAGCTTCCTAAATCTAAGAGGCCCAGGCTTTTTGGAGTGCACCCCCTTCCCTGCCTCTCCCTCACCTCTAGGCACCGCCTCCCGCACCAGTTCAGGCCGGGTGAGCTTTCCACCTCACTTCCCACAATGGCCTCTCCAACTGTTTCATACACCGGGTTCTCGTCCTCCCTCCCCGCATCTCCATCTCCCAGAACGGCTTCTCCCATTGATCCCACAGCTGCGAAGGCGGACGCTGCACAGCGGATGGACCCACACCTCCCAGCATCCCATCGGACCCCCGGCTTCGTAGCCCGCGCCCCTCCTGAGCCACCACGGAGGATGTGGTGACAAAACTGGGGTGAAGGGTGGCCCGCGGAGGCTGCGCAAAGGACCCGGGGCGGAAGCGGTGGTGGGGGTCGCTCGCTCACCCAGACAGACTCCTTGATCAGACGGGCCAGGCGGCCTAGCAGGCGCGGCAGGTGGCCCAGCTCCAGCTCCCGGGCCGAGTGCTGCACGCACAGCGCCAGCAGCGTGGCGGGCCCGAGCGGCGGCAGGTCCCCGGCGCCCGCCGCCGCGGTGCGCACGATCTCCCCCAGCAGCGCCTCCTCCTCGCGCGGCCGGAAGCGCAGGACGGGCTCGCGGCCGTCCAGGTAGGCGGCCAGCGCCTCGCCGCGCTCCTGCAGCCCGCGGCCGCACAGGCGGCACGAGAAGGCCCAGCCGGGCCCGGGCGGCGTGACCCCGGGGCGCGCGGGCAGCCAGGGCGGCCGCGCGGGCCCCGAGCCCCCGACGCGGGGGTCCTTGTACATGAACAGGAAGTGCTCGCCCAGCCCCAGCAGGTCGCCGGGGTGCAGCTCGGCCTCCCGCAGCAGGAGGCACCCGTTGTGCGTGACCGGGGCCCCCCGGGACGGGCGCACCGTGGCCGGGCACTCGGGGTCTGCGCGCACCGTGCAGTGGCGCGGCAGGATGTCGGGGGCGTTGAGGAAGGTGTCCACGTACGGGGCCGCGGACCCACCGCGGGCGGAGGAGTTCCCGCCCCGGCCGAACACGTGCTGCACCCGCGTCATCACATAGACCACGAAGTCCTGCAGGGAAAGTGAAGATGCGCTCAGGGAGCGGTCCCCGGGGGATGGATGCTTCCAAAGAGACCTCCTGCCCGGCCCGCCTGCGTGGCTCAGCGGTTGCGCGTTGGCCTATGAATCAGGAGGTCAGTGGTTCGATTCCTGGTCACATACCCAGGTTTTGGGCTCGATCCCCAGTAGGGGGCGTTGCAGGAGGCAGCTGATCAATGATTCTCAGATCAATGATTCTCATCATTGATGTTTCTATCTCTCACTCTCCCTTCCTCTCTGAAATCAATAACAGAATATCTTTTAAAAATAAAGAGACCTCTTTACGACGATGACAGTCAACTCTCCCATCAACTCCGCCCTCACATGAACACTTCCAAGGAGGTCTCCCCGGATCCCAAAGGACTCGCCAATCACCCCCACCCCAGGAGTGCTGGGCTGTCCCCTAACATCCAGCCTGAACACCTGATTCCTCCAAGTCTTTTTTTTTTTTTAATTGATTTCAGAGAGGAAGGGAGAGCCAGAAAGAGAAACATCAATGATGAGAGAGAATCATTGACTGGCTGCCTCCTGCACACCCCACACTGGGGATGGAGCCCAAAAACCCGGGCATGTGCCCTGACCGGGAATCTAACCGTGACCTTTCAGTTCATAGGTCGACACTCAACCACTGAGCCACACAGTCGGGCCAGGAACCCTCTTCTTGACGTGGGCTCTACCATTCCCCTCCCTCAAAAAAAAGTGGATGATTCCCAGATCTTTCTCCAGTAGATGCTCCCATCCTCTCACCTCCCCTGAATGGACTCTTTCAAAGCAATCGCTACAGTGGACTCTCCCATAATATCCCGCCCAAAGAAGGGGTACTTCCAAGGACAGTGTGCCTCCATTGCTACAATGGACTATTCCATTACCCCCCCCCCAAAGAATGGACCTTTCCAAGGTAACCTTTCTCTGAGGAACATTCCCATTTCCCTGACCCTTGCCCCACTTACCCATCATTCCACCCCCATGATGGAGGCTTCCTAAGACATTTCCCCTTCTAAATACAGTTTCTTTCAATATTCCCAAAGCAAGGAGTGGGTACCTTTAAAGAGACTCCCCCTTTAAGCAAAGATTTCTTCCATTATCTCCACCCCGTGAATGTACACTTCCAAGGAGACCCCCTTTCTACAACGGACTCTCATTTTTCCCGCCCTATGATGGACTCGCTTCCGAGGAGACATAATCCTACAACGAACTCACCTATTACTGGTACCCCCTCTCTCATGATGGATGTTCCCAAAGATGCTCTCCCATCGATGGACACTCTCAATATTCCCATCCCCTCAAAAGGATATCTCCGTACAGTGGCACTTCTAGTAACCCCACCTTATTATTATTATTTTTAGAGAATTTAAGAAATTTTTTAAAGAACTATTCTTTTTCAAAATATATTTTATTGATTTTTTTAAAATATATTTTATTGATTTTTCACAGAGCGGAAAGGAGAGGGATAGAGAGTTAGAAATATCAATGAGAGAGAAACATCCATCAGCTGCCTCCTGCACAACTCCTACTGGGGATGTGCCCACAACCAAGGTACATGCCCTTGGCCGGAATCGAACCTGGGACCTTTCAGTCCGCAGGCCAACGCTCTATCCACTGAGCCAAACCGGTTAGGGCTATTTTATTGATTTTTTACAGAGAGGAAGAGAGAGGGATAGAGAGTTAGAAACATCGATGAGAGAGAAACATCGATCAGCTGCCTCCTGCACACTCCCTACTGGGGATGTGCCCGCAACCCAGGTACATGCCCTTGACCGGAATCAAACCTGGGACCTTTCAGTCCGCAGGCCGACGCTCTATCCACTGAGCCAAACCGGTTTCGGCACACCCCACCTTATTAATAGATGTTTTCAAGGACCTCCTTTTAATGGCGGTCCCCATTGCACCCACCAAAGGAAGAGGGGCATTGCAGAAGATCTCTTCCTAAAAATGACTCTCCCATCTCCATCCCAGGAAAATGGAAGCGCTCCATCCGATCCGCTTCTTACATTAGACCCTTCTGTTCTCCATTCACATCTGAGAGAACAGTCATTCTGATATTCATGCATCCTCTTCCCACACTGAGCTCTCCCATTACCCTTACCCAACGGGTGGACTTTTCCAAAGAGACCCCTTCCTGCAATGGATTTGCTCATCTGCCTCTGGAAAAACGGACCCTTTCAGCCTGCCCTCTTTCTGAAGGTAGATGCTCCCATTTTCCAACCCTGTCAAAGGAATGGAATGACCCAAAATATATGGCCCTAGCTTGTTTGTCTCAGTGGATAGAGCATCAGCCTGCGGACTGAAGAGTCCCAGGTTCGATTCCGGTCAAGGGCACATGCCTGGGTTGCAGGCTCAATCCTCAGTAGGGGGCATACAGGAGGCAGCCAATCAATGATTCTCTCTCATCATTAAGGTTTCTATCTCCCTCTCGGAAATCAAAATATATTTAATATATATATACATATATATGTATATGAACCCCCTTTCTAAAATGGGCTCTCCTGTTCCTTAAACCAAGAAGGGATGCTTGCACAGCAGACACAGTGAACCCTCAGATTACAGCCACCCATGAGTAGAGGCGTGCAAATAAATTCCTTTCTATAGTAGGCTCACCTCTTACTCCTTTTCCCAAGGAATGGACACATCTAATCAAGCCTCTTTCTCACAAAGGAATTTCTCATGAACTTCACCCAAAAGAATGGATGTTTCCCATGTCTCCCCCTCTTCCCGTAAAAGACCGTCCCATGCTCCCCAAATAGATCCTGCCAATTTGACCACATTCCCAATATAGACCCCTTTTTTCCCAATCTTGTCTGGAGGAATGAGCTGTTGTAATAGATGCAACCCTTTCCTACCATGAACTTGCTCCATCCTGTTGGTCAACAAAGGAATGACTTCCGTTCTGTGCAAACTCTTCTCTGAATAGTCTTAAACTCTCACCCACATTCACAGCTAAGCCATGAGCCCATTGGCTCTCTCTCTGATAGTAGAAATAGGACTGTTCCATTAGCTCACCACCTCCTATTGATCCCAACCGTACCTGTTGAGCTTGGCTGCCCAAAAGCAGACACCACTATAAGCATGATTCTCCTAATCATCACACAAAAATATGAGTATTTCCACTAATACATTACAGTTCTGTGGATGAAATAACTTCCCACCAACTCCCAACTGCCAGCCCTTTCTCCCTCTCTGCTCCTTATCACTCCAACAAGTCGATTGCCACCCAAAGATGTAAAATAGAAAGATCAGTACCACCTGCCCCTATCAACCATTGTCCAATCGTTCCAGTGTAAGCCACCTTTTAAAAAGGGATTCGTCCACTCCTCTCCTGGGAATAGAGGCTCATCCAGAAGACAAACTCTTCCATTACTGCCCCTCAGGACACTTTTATGGACATCTTTCTACAACAGGCTGTTCCACTCTCCCTTGGGAACTACAGTGCCTTCCCCAACTCTGAATGAAGGGAACTAACTATTCCCTACTCCTCCCGGAATCTTTCTCAGCCATCTATCCTCCTCCACTCCTACTATCCTCTCCGACAATATCCCCTACCTTGTCCTATCCCAGAGGTTCTCAACCTGTGGGTTGCGACCCCTTTGGGGGGTCAAACGACCCTTTCACAGGGGTCGCCTAAGGCCATCGGAAAACACATATATAATGACATATTGTTTTTGTGATGAATCACTACGCTTTCATTATATTCAATTTGTCACAATGAAATTAGGGGTCACCACAACATGAGGAACTGTATTAAAGGGTCACGGCATAAGGAAGGTTGAGAACCACTGCCCTAACCGGTTTGGCTCAGTGGATAGAGCATCGGCCTGAGGACTCAAGGGTCCCAGGTTCAATACCGGTCAAGGGCAAGTACCTTGGTTGCGGACACAGGAGTGTGCAGGAGGCAGCTGATTGATGTTTCTCTCTCATCGACGTTCCTAATTCTCTCTCCCTCTCCCTTCCTCTCTGTAAAAAATCAGTAAAATATATATTTTTAAACAAATATCTCCTACCTTGCGGGGACCACACCTTCCAGCACACGATAGCCCAAGGAATTCTGGGGGTTGTAGTTCTGTCGCCCTTCAACCTACGGGTGGGGCGCAGGGCTCTCTGGGGGACAGAGGCTGAGCTCACCTGGGCATCCTGGTAGCCCTGGAGCAGCAGGAAGTAGGGCCGGTTGCTGGGGGCCTGGATGAGGCACTGGGTCAGCTGGTCGAAGTCGCTGGGGTCGGTAGGTACTATTTGGGCGTCGGCTGCCCCTGGAGCCATGCTCAGCGCCTGCTGCCGGCGCTCCTGCTGCCGCCTGCGCCGGCCCTGCAGGCTGAGCTCCGACACGCTGCGCCGCAGGGAAAGATTTTCCGAGCGCTCCTTGCCCGACCCAGCCTGGGTACCTGACCCGGACCCCGGACCGGGGCTGGCCAGGGCCGCCCCACCGGATGCTGCCCGGGAGCGGTTCTTCTGTGGCCTCCACAAGGCGGGGCCTGAGCCTGCGGGGAGAGAGGAAGCGCAATAAGGCTGAAACTGGAAAACGACACGGGGAGAGACAGGCTCAGAAAGCAGGAGGTTATCAAGAGACAAAGAGTTGCCCTGGCCGGTTTGGCTCAGTGGATAGAGCATCGGCCTGCGCAGGTTCGATTCTGGTCAAGGGCACATGCCTGGGTTGCCGGCTCGGTCCAACCTGTGGGAGGCAGCCAATCAATGATTCCCTCTCATCATCGATGTTTCTATCTCTCTCTTCCTCTCCCTTCCTCTCTGAAATCAATTAAAAATATACTTTTTTTAAAAAAAGGAGAGAGGCCGAAACCGGTTTGGCTCAGTGCATAGAGCATCAGCCTGCGGACTGAGGGGTCCCAGGTTCGATTCCGGTCAAGGGCATGTACCTGGGTTGCGGGCACATCCCCAGTGGGAGATGTGCAGGAGGCAGCTGATCGATGTTTCTCTCTCATCGATGTTTCTAGCTCTCTATCTCTCTCCCTTCCTCTCTGTAAAAAATCAATAAAATATATTTTAAAAGAAAGAATGCTTTTTTTATTTTCTAAAAAGAAATAATAAATAAAAAAAATTAAAAAAAAATAAAAAAAGGAGAGAGAAAGAGTGGCGCACTGGAGAGTTGAGGCTGCTCCCCACGTTTAGGGGTTGCATATGCTGCCCCCTGCGCCTGGAATATTTTTTTTTCCCACCTGACTCCTACCCACCCCCATCGTAAAGTGTTCACCTCAGAAATTCATTCATTCTTTCAACTAATCTACTTTGAGCATCTAGGATGTGCTGGGCTCTCTTCTGGCCACTAGGGACTTTGCAGTGAACAGAGAAGACCCCATGGAACAGAACACGCTTCCCTGACATTCCAAGTTGAAGCAGAGAATGGCACCCCTGGGCGCTTGGGGTTCTGTCTGGGCCCAGCCCTGGCATGCAGTCGGCGCCTAGTGGATGAGGTGACCCAGTGAACTGGTGTGTTTCTCAGGAGGCTGTAAAATCTAGGAGGGTGGGAACTTCACCTGTCAATGTCCCCACTGTATTCTCCCAGGGTCCTAAATAATGTGCGGCCCAGAGTAGGCACCCAATGAATGCTTTTTGAAGAATAAGAAAAAAAGAAAAGAAAAAATGACAATGATGGCCCAGCCGGTGTGGCTCAGCGGTTGAGCATCAACTCAGGAACCAAGAAGTCACCGGTTTGATTCCCAGTCAGGGCACATGCCCGGTTGCAGGCTTGAGCCATAGGAGGGGGCATGCAGGAGGCAGCCATGATGATCCTCTCTCATCGATGTTCCTATCTCTCTATCCTTCTCACTTCCTCTCTCTCTAAAAATCAATAAAAACATTTTTTTAAAAATCCTCACCCGGGATGTTTTTTCATTTAGTTTTAGGGAGAATGGAAGGGAAAAAGAAAGATAGAGAAAAAATATCAACGTGAGAGGAACACATAGATTGGTTTCCTCCTGTGCCAGCCCTGACCAGGGGAGGAGCCTGCAACGAAGATAAGTGCCCTTGATAGGAATCTAACCCAGCACCCTTCAATCCGGAGGCCAACACTCTATCCACTGAGCCAAACTGGCTAGGGCTAAAAACATATTTTTTTAAAAGGACAATGATAGTTATAATTGCCATTCCATATTAAGCAACTAATGCGCCAGGCACTGGGCTAAAACTCTTTCTATACACTGTCTCCTTGAATCTTCTAGCACTTTGCTGACTTTAACTAGAACGTGTTGGATTCTCAGCTTGAGTTCAAAGCCTATGAGCTTAACTGCCACAACCACTCTATCTCCCAAAAGGAGACTCAGAAACAGAAAAGAGGTTACAGGACCCCCTTGAGCAGCCCCTAGTCCTGTGAGCCTGGCCCCACCCACCCCTGCTAGGCCCTGCCCCCCATTTGCTACTTCACCAATGGCACCACCTCCAGTTCCAGGCCCGATCTCCTTGGTCTCCACCCTCAAGCCCCAGCGCTCAGACTTGGAAGCCAACCCTGCTAAGGCCACCAGCTCCAAGGCCCGCCCCCCGGAGGCTCCGCCCATTCTCAGGCTTTGATCTCGCAGCCCATTTCTCCGCGCGCCAGGTCCCGCCCCCTCCTAGTCTCCATCGCAAAGGGCCGCCCGCCCTCAGGGGCTACTGCTCTGAGAGGCCTCCAGCCATAGGATCCCCCTCCACGCATCCGCCCCGGTCAATACCTCTAGCTCCAGGCTCCTCTATTCTGCAGGCCCCGCCCCAGCACCAGAAGCCCCGCCCATGGGCGCTGCCCTTACCCCAAGGGCTCTGACCTAGCACATCTGGCTGACCCGGGCCGAACTGAGCCTTTCCTCCACTTGACCCCCGTGCTCTAGGTCCCGCCCAAGTCGCTTCCCCGGGGCTTCGCTTCCAGCCCTGCAGGCCTGCCTCGCCCTGGCCCCGCCCCCAACCCCCCTGAGTCAGCTCCCGCCCCTTTCAGCAGACTCCGCCCCCAAACCCGGCCCATCCCTCCGCCTGGCCCCGCCCCTGGGTCAGCTCCCGCCCCTTCCCGCAGGCCCCGCCCCCAAACCCGGCCCATCCCTCCGCCTGGCCCCGCCCCTGGGTCAGCTCCCGCCCCTTTCAGCAGACTCCGCCCCCAAACCCGGCCCATCCCTCCGCCTGGCCCCGCCCCTGGGTCAGCTCCCGCCCCTTCCCGCAGGCCCCGCCCCCAAACCCGGCCCATCCCTCCGCCTGGCCCCGCCCCTGGGTCAGCTCCCGCCCCTTCCCGCAGGCCCCGCCCCCAAACCCGGCCCATCCCTCCGTCTGGCCCCGCCCCTGGGTCAGGTCCCGCCCCTTCCCGCAGGCCCCGCCCCCAAACCCGGCCCATCCCTCCGCCTGGCCCCGCCTTTGTGTCAGGTCCCGCCCCTTTCCGCAGGCCCCGCCCCCAGGCCCCCCGGGCCGCCTCACCTTCGCCGTCGGAAGCGCCATAAGCCTCCTGCTCCAGGCGGCGAGCTTCCTCGCGGCCACGTAGCTCGAAACGCCGCGCCCAGCCGGGCCGCGCCCGCCACAGCTCCTGCACCAGCAGCGGGCGCTCCGCGTCGCCCAGCACGCGCAGGTGCTCCGCGCGCCACTCGCCGTTCCCCAGGCCGCCCGCCGCGGGCCGGCCCAGCGCGTCGCACAGCGCGAAGGCGTCCACGCAGTTGCTCTCGCCGGGGCCGCCGCCGGGGCTGCCGGTCAGCCCGTAGCGCTCCAGCGCCTCGGCCACCAGCTCGCGGGCCGTGGAGCGCGCCGTGGCCAGCACACTCTTGTAGTTGGCGCCCGACGCCAGCCCGGCGCCGAAGATCTTGAGGACCCCCGGGGGCGCAGTGGCGCGACTGGCCAGGGGGGGCTCGGGGGCCACGCCCGCCGCCAAATCCGGCAGCTTCTTCTCGCTGGCCCAGCGCTGCGCGCTCCCCGGGGTCCCGGGACCTCCCGCGACCCCGGTCCCCGAGCCCCGGAAGAGCTGGGAGATGCGCTTGGCGCGACTCCCCGAGGCTCCCCCGGCCGCCTTCACCGCGCCCACTCGCCGCAGCTCCACGTGCGGCGGCGGCGGGGGCAGCGGCTCGCTGCTGCGGCTCCCCGTGTCGGAAGAGGAAGACCTGGGAGCCCGCCGAGGAGCGGAGATGCGGGAGAGAGAGACGCGCAGAGACGCGGGAGTTAGAGAAGGGGGGAGGCGGACAAAGACCCAGATTGGGGGGGAGGGGGGCAGAGACCCCGAGGCAGAGTGACAGAGACCCATGGAGACGGACAGAGACGGGCAGAAAGGTGGGAAGCGAGCGTAGGGTGTATGGAGATGCGAGGTGGGCAGAAGACGGAGACAAGGAAAGAGATGAAATAAATAAGTAAGTAGGCGAGTCCCACAGAAGGGAACCTCAAAGGGTGATCAGGGAAAGGAGTGAATCAAATCCATCGCCTTCTGGGTCCCCATCCTGTGTCCACGCCCAGCACCTCCCCCACCCGGGCCCTGGATCGCCGTGGCCCACTGTGTCCTTCCGACCGACCGACCACCAGCTCACTTGCCCATTCAGAGGTCCCTGGCACTGCCTAGGGCAGGGCCTGGGTCATCGACAAGGACAGGCAGGAGCAGACGGGGCAGGGGCAGGGGTTCCGGGGAGGAGGGCACTCACTTGACGGAGGCTGCGCTGGGCCAGCGCCGCCCCAGCTTGGCCAGCTGCTTCCTGGGATAATTGATCCAAAGGCCCACGGGCAGATGCAGCTTCCCGAAGCGGGGGCTCCCGCCCTCCTTCCGTTCACCAGATAGCATGGCCCTACGGGGAGGGTGGGCAAGGCCCCGACTCCTGAGGCTTTGGGTAGTGGGGATGGGCGGGAGGGGAGGGGAGGGCCTGGACTTGGGTCAGAACCTGGAGGGGGCTGGGGCCCAGGCTCCTGAGTCTGGGTAGAGGAAAGGGAAGGGAGGCCGGACTCCTGGGTGTGGGACGGGAAGTGGCCGAGGACAGAGTCCTGGATCTGAGGGAGGAGGGATCTGGACTCCCGGGTCCCCGGCTCTTACCCTGCTTCGGGTCCCAGCAGCACCCCGGGGGGCCCTGGCTCCGTCGGCCTGGGTCTGCTCCCGACCCCACTGCTCCTGTTCAGCCTTTCGTCTGCCCCAGCTCCCAGCACTGGGTGGGGGACAGGAAAAGGCCAGAGGAAACCCGGCAGGAAGAGCGGGGAGGGGGCGTCCTGTGAGGGGACCGGGCCTGGAGGAGGAGATCTGGGTAGCGCTGGCTCTGCCCCACTCCTTCATTCTGGATCGCACAGCAGCCCACTGGGCCCTGCCAGGACCCACGAGGGGGGTGCGGGGGGGAGGGCTGGTCCAGCCCCTCCTCCCTCGGAGAGGAGACTGTCCCCAGACCTCTCCTTTTCGGGGAACCCCAAGTTGAGATCAGTATGGAGGAGTGAGTCAGATACTTAAAACAATCAAATAAATCTTTATTGGCTCCTAGATTTCTTGTCCTTTTTCTCTGGAACGTTGGGGCTCTGAGCAGCCTCCTTGGCAGTACTGACCCAGGACTTTATGGAATCAATGAAGTATCCCGGATTCTTCTCCGACCAATAGCAGAGCATCCTGGGAGAGAGCGGGGTGCACACAGCCAAACCGGGTCAGCCTCCAGCCCCCAGGCTAGCTGATCTTATTCTAGCCATTATCCGAGCTTTGCCCTCCTAGGGAAGCCCCCACTGGCGGTCCACACCCCACCCCACCCCCGTGGTAGTCCAGGGCTCAGGGCTCCACGGCTCCCAGACCCACCTCTGGCCTGAAAGTCCCGCCCCTCACGCCAAGCCCTGCCTTTCTCTGCAGGCTGCTCACAAGATGACAATGCTGGCTATCAGCACCACAAAGCCCCAGATGAGCAGCCCGACCAGGAGGCTTCTCAGCATGTTCTCCACCGTCGGGGTCGGGGACGGCGCCGCGGAAGACGGCGACGGAGGAGGCGGGATGGTGGTGGCCGACTTGTTGGGCGTCCACGTCACCTCATCCAGGGTCATATCCTCCGGGTTTGAGATGATGTTTGTGGACGGTGTCTCCTCCACAACTCTTTTGGGCAACACTGAGAGAGGAGGAGAAAGGGATCGTCCTGGGGAGGCACCAAGAAGGTCCCAGCACAGCCAGGGCGAGCCCTCCCGGCCCGCCCCAGGACCCAGCCCCAGCAGGAGATAATTAACGCGCCTCCGACGGCTTGGCTTACGCCGGAACCCACCCCGAAGGAAACCCTGCCTACGTGGCCAGAGCCACACGCGGGGCAGGAAGCAACACTCTCCTGGCCTCAGACCACACCGTGGCCGGAAGTTATTTCCCCACACACACCCCTGAAGCAGGCCGCTCCCAGCCCCGGACCCCTGAATCCCATACTTCCCTCAGCGCCCCCCGCACTGACCTCTGACGTGATAACGGATGATCGTGGCAGGGCTGTTGTTCACGGTGTTCAGCTGGCAGCGGTAGGTGCCCGCATCCGACGGCTTTGCCCTGGTCTTGCTCAGGGTGGGTGCTGTCCCCTTGTACACCATGCTCTCAGATTTGTTCTTCCAAACCTAGACCCAAGCTCAAGGGGTCACAGAGGCCTGGGGAGTTCAGGGGTTGGGGGAAGTACAGGGGTAAGAAGATCACGGGTCTCAGTGGGGGAGATGGGAGTCCTGCGTACTGGTCGGGGTGTAGGGTCCGGAAGGGGTCATTGGCAGCCACACCTAGTAGGTCGTGGGTCCTGGGGAATGTGAGACGGGGGTCACACGGGCCTGGGGGCTCGGAGTTCAAGGGGTACGGGGGTTGGAGGGCCCCACCCTGTAAAAGGTGTAATCAGTCAGGCCTTCGGAGATGTGATGCCAGTTGAGCTCACAGTCCAGGATCATGTCTTCCATTTCATGGACATTGACTCTGCGCTCTGGGGATAGGGGGTCACCGTGGGGACAGCGCTTTACGGCTCTTGGCCTTCCCCCAACGCTCCTCCACTGGGTCAGCCCTGCCTTTTCTCCTCCGACACTGAAGGTGGCCTTGACCTTCTCTAGACTCAGTCACGCCCCCTTTGCGCCCACCCCCCCTCTCCTGCCCAGCTCTCTCACCCCCGCAATCCATGTTCTTCCGACAAGCATGAAGCTTCTTCTCGCAGGAATCACACCAGGTCAGAGTCTGCAACATCATACCTGCGGGAGCAGGGTCAAGGCTGTCTGCGCCCCCTGAGAGGCGGGGCTAAAAGGAGAGGGGCAAGGGCAAGGCCGCGGGCAGGGCAGGGCAGGGCTTGGTAGGAAGCCGGGATCTAACCAGGCTCCAGAAAGAGTGCTCCTGCTCCCTTAGATGGCCTTGGTGCAGAAGGAATGCTGGAGACCCGGAACCTCGCAGGCGCAGAGAATGAAGACACCGGAGACCCAGCAAGGGGAGGAGAAAGCTGGGCATTCACAGTAGGGATGAGGGAAAGAGGACCAGCTCCCATACTCCGTACTCACCGCATTTGTTGGGACAGAGAGCTGCCTCGGAAGAGAAAAAAAAAAAAGACAATCATATTGTTAAGTTAAAGGGGATGAGAGAGGGGGCAAAGGTCAGGGCTGGTGCTGGAGCGCCCAGCTTTGCGGGAGGAAGGACCTGGTGCCTGAACCCTTGGGTCTGAGGGAGGAGGGACCCGACTTGGAGAAGCAAGGGGCTGGGGACAAGGACTCTTGGACAGAGGATGGAGAGGCTGGGGGACCGGAACTCCCATCTTCCCTCACCATCTTTTTGGAACAGAGAAACGTGTCTGCCAAAGGTCTCCTTTTGCTGCTTCAACATCCAGAACAGCTCCTTCACGAAGAGCTCACCTGGGAAGAAGCAGGATGGAGCAGAGTGGTCCCCGCCCCGCCTCCAGGTGTGAGCTACAGGAAGTGTGTCTCTGTCTGCAGAGCCTGGCTCTCAGGACAGTGAAACTGAATGGCCACTGAACATACTGGCTAAGCAACGGCTGGGACTAGAGCCCTGTTGTGGTGTCCGGTGTAGGGTGACAAAGCTGCAAGGCCACACAGCTAGCAAGTGGCAGAGCCAGGAATCAAACCTAGGCAGTCTGGTTCCAGAGCCCAGTACCTGACCAGGTGTGACCATCGATCACTTCCCTGAGAGATTCTGGAGCCCCTCCCCTGTCCCTTCCATGCATTTACCTATCTTTAAAAATATATTTTTTATTGATTTTTTTACAGAGAGGAAGAGGGATAGAGTTAGAAACATCAATATCATCAATGAGAGAGAAACATCGATCAGCTAGCTGCCTCCTGCATGCCCCCTACTGGGGATGTGCCAGCAACCAAGGTACATGCCCTTGACCGGAATCGAACCTGGGACCCTTCAGTCCATAGGCCGATGCTCTATCCACTGAGCCAAACCAGTTAGGGTCATGCATTTACCTTTTACATCACTGTCCGTGATGCGTTTCAGTTCCTTCAGAAAACTCCAGGTTCCCTTTTCCAGTGTGGCATCATCTGTGGCGGGGTAGACAGAACCTCAGATTCCAGTGTTAACTGTATGGAGGGCTCACCTAGTCTTAGAAACTACAATACCCATGGGGCCACTGGGCAAGGGTAGGCCTGTTGAAGGGACTATCCGCCTGTTGCTTTCTGGGAATTGTAGTTTTGTTGCATAAAATTGCAGGATAAGGGGTAGGGGAACACAGTATTTGCTAGCCCTGGGGAAACCCCCTAAATCTGTACCCAAACCCAGAAGACTCTGCCTCCAGCCCTCTCATCACTGCACCCAGCAACCCTAGTCCCAGACCCCTCCTTTCCCAGGACCCAGGAGTCCCGGCTCTGCCTGGCCCTCACCCACGACCTTCAGAAAGAATTCGTCCTCCTCAAGCTCCAGGTTCTTGAAATCCTTCACGGCATTCTCTAACTTTTCCATCAGGGGTTTGTGATGCTCAGCCCCCAAGTGGTCGGGCAGGTAATCCGTCTCCAAGGATTTTAGAGCCTCCACGACCCTTTGATCACACCAGAGACAACCCAGGGCAGGAAGCAGGCAGCTGCCCAGCGCGGCCACCAGGAGAGGAAACCGCGGCCCCATTGAGGCCAGGGCGTTCAATCCACGCCGACCTCCGGGAAAGGTCCTTTCACCCGGAGGCCGTGAGCGCTAAACGAAGAGATGCCCTTCCCCGAGACGAACGGACACCCCCCCACCCCCGACCTCCCCCCAATGTGCAGGGCGCACACTTCTCGTTAGGAACACGAGGAGTCCCGATGCACCCACATCAGCCACTGCCCG
This sequence comes from Myotis pilosus, assembly GCA_036010255.1. NCBI lineage: Eukaryota > Metazoa > Chordata > Mammalia > Chiroptera > Vespertilionidae > Myotis > Myotis pilosus. The sequence goes on from JASKON010000029.1 coordinate 5,460,766, forward strand.
ATCCGGACTCCAGAGCCTTGTGCCCGCCAACACTAGGGTTCGCGGAAGAGCCGGGGGTCCAGGCTCTGCGGGCTTTGCGAGAGGAGGGCCCGGCCACGTCCCTCCACCCTACTAGTTTCCCCACTACTAAAATGAGGGGTTTTGGTTAGGGGCGAGGGTGAGGTTGGTTGCGTGGTATCGAGAGCATTGGACTGGGGTCAGAGGCACGGCTCGCCCCTCGCCACGAGGTACTCCCACAGTCTCCGACTTCTAACTTCCTAGTTGGAGCCCGAATTCCCAAGGGATACTCCCTGGGGGCTTCCTTGGCCCCGCCCAGAAGCTGCACTCCGAGCCTGATTGGACCGCAACAAAGGGAGTCCCCGCCCGTCGTGCTGTGACGTCACAGAGGCGGCCGCCTTTTAGACCGGAACTTTCCCAGCATTTACCGAAGAAGTGCCCCTTCTGCTCCGGCTGGCCAGGCACGAGGACCGGGCTTCCGGCCTCAGCTTCCTCCCCATCCCGGACCCTAGGACCCATGCTCCCCACTAGGTGCCCAAGACCCCGGCGTCGTCGACATAGGAGGACGCGAGAAGCGCCCCTTCCCAGCCCTAGGAATAGAACTCCCAGAAGGCCCCCTGGTCTCTCTCCAGGGCGCCGCAGCCAACCCCATGGCATTATGGGAAATGTAGTTCAAGATCTAGACTTTGTGCTCACTTCCTCCTCCACCTTCTCTCCCAGCCTCTGGGCTGAATGCCAAGGTCCCAGAGGAAAGTGAGGTCTGGGGGCCAGTATTGAGAGGTGAGAATGGAAGTGGGGCTCAGAAACCTCAAGTCTGACAACAAGAGGCTGCCAGATCTGAGCAGGGAGAATACCCTAAGACCTGAGCCATGAGAGCCCCTGGAAGTTCAGCACTTTTCCTCCTAACACACACACACACACACACACACACACACACACACACACACACGACTCCAAAAAAATTACAGAGTTTGCTGATGTGGACTTTTAATTCATACCTCCCTCTCCCACCCATGGCAGCTGAGTAGGGAATAGCCCCCCTCCAACCCTCCCCCCCCCAAAAAAAATACAAACCTCCATGAGAAGACTAGAAACAAGTCTGGAATAAAAGTATCTACTTTCATCCCCTTCAAAAAGCATCAAGGGGCCCCAGCTGGTTTGGCTCAATGGTTAGAGAGTCAACCTGCGGACTGAAGGGTCTCAGGTTCGATTCCAGTCAAGGGCACATGCCCAGGTTGCGGGCTTGATCCCCAGCAGGGGACATGCAGGAGGCAGCCGATCAATGATTCTCTCTCATCATTGATGTTTTTCTCTCTCTCCCTTCTCCCTTCCTCTCTGAAATCAATAAAGATATATTTAAAAAAAAACAAAACACTAAGGGGCTCCTGAAATCTGAGTCAAGAATCCGGTCCTCCTTGGCTAGATCCTAGCCAAGCGCACTCCTGCTTGGGTATGAGACTAGCGCAGGGTCTGCATACCCTCGGATCTGCCCACCCCTCACTTGCCCAAGGCCAGAGTCAGTGAATTTAGGGGCAGACAGACAGTGGTTGGCAAGGGGGCCAATACCAGCGGCTTTCTGCCAGCCCAGAGGGCACATATATCCCAGTCGGCTCCAAATCCATCCCATCTCCCCCCGCCGCCCAGCTGCAAAGGAAGGACCACCTTTAACTGGGAGAGGCATCCCATACTGGGGGGTAACATGTCAGATTCTGAGCTTAAAAAAAAAAAGAAGTCTCATTACAGTTCTGGAAGTTCCAGCATTTCAGCAGCCACCCCCTTCCTCCACCTCCCACCTTTTAGCCTATCTGCTGGGGGGAGGGGGAGTGGTTTTCCCCAGGGGCTGAGAGTGGATTAGAGTTTCCCTCTCCTCACAAACTGCCCCAGCTGCACGTAATCTGTCTCCCATCCATCTTCTGGGCAGTGGTGAGGTGTGGAGCTTCTGATTGTACTTTTATTCAACTCTTCACCAAAGTGATCCAGAATTCCAGGACGCCCCGCCCCCCCCCCCCCATCCCTCTGCAGGGTTCTTCACGGGTATTAGAGCGTGCCCCCCTCTAGAGCAAATGACCCGTCTAGAACCACTCCAGAAACACAGGGGGTGTTGGCCAGCGCTTGCACTGGAACACCCACGAATTCCTTCCATCCTGAGGGCCCAGGAGAAGAAAAACATCTCTTCTAGAAAACACCTGAGTAGTTAGCACTAGAGAGGGTAGTTCCCGGCTCCTGGGGGGCAGCCATCCACATTGTGGGTAAGGGCTGGGCACCACAGGCGGCCCAGACCTCGCCCATCAGGACAGTATTTCCTGCTGGTTCTAGAATGTTCAGCAGTTGCTGGAAGCCTCTCTTTCTCTGAAGGTCTAGCCAACTAGAATCACCCTCGAAACGGTGCCCGCCTGCTGCAGGACCGCCGCAAGCTCCCCCAGAAGCTGCTAGGCCCCTGGAGACCTAGATTTCTGGAGCGGAGACAAGTCCGCATTAATGCCCACCCACTCGGGCAGGAAGGCGGCCTCGGGCTTGAAGATGTCCAGGAAGCTGGAGTCGGGCAGGGTGAAGTTGGCCAGGTAGACGGTGTCTCCGCCCGCCAGGTAGGCGGCCCAGAAGCCGAAGGTGCCGATGGTCATGATGGTGTGGTTACACTGCGTGAGCAGCGCAAAGTCCTTCCCCGGCGAGGCCTCCTGTCCGTCGCCGGCAAAGACCACGTCCCCCCGAGACGCGTCCACGTTCTCCCGGCACCAGGCCATGCCGTTGCTGATGACCACAAAGATGGGGGCTTCGTGCCGGGCCCGGAACCAGTCCATGGCCTCCCGCAGGTAGGCGCGGTCGCCCACCACCCCCTTCCAGCGCTGGGGCATGATCTCCAGGTAGTCCCCCCGACGCACGTGGACGCCCACGAAGGTGCGCGGGCGGCCGCCGGTGCCCCGCAGGCGCAGCTGTGCCAGGAAACCTTGGGCCCCTTCCCGGAGGTGGTCGTGCAGCGTGAACTCCTGGCGGATCTGCTCCTGGAGATGGTGGAAGAAAGTCCAGGAGCAGGGGAAGCCCGACAGCTTCAGCAAAGGCTGCGGCAAGCGGGCGTACTCCTCCGACATCCAGTCGTGCAGCTCCAGGCGCTGCCAGGGCGTGCGGCTGTCCACCTCGGGCGCCAGCACGGGCAGGGTGATGCGGAACAAGGGGGCCAGGGCGGCGTGCATGGCGGGCAGGATGAAGGCCTGGCGGCCGTTGAGCCGGGCCAGGGCCAGCAGAGTGGCGTACTGCCCCATCTGGTTACCAAGCCGGCCGTCCGGGTAGATGGTCCAGGCCCCCGAGGGTGGGGTGGGGAGCTGGGCACAGGATGGGGAGGTGTTGAGGGCCAGGTGAGCGCCCGATGGGCAGAAGATGGCAACGGGGGCCGCCACCAGGTGTCGGTCTGCACACAGGAAAGACAGGTCCAGGCCGCCCTGGAAGAGGCCCTGGTAGAGGTGGAGGAAGGAGAGTCCGGCCAGCACACAAACCAGCAGGAAAGTCAGACACAGGTAATGGCGGCCCAGGGTCCACATGGCTGCGGGGAGAAGAGGTGAGTGAGTAGGAGCTCAGAGCCCGGGAGCCTCGCGGAGGCTCGGCCAGAAGGAATCTGGGGCCTGAGGTTTTGCACTCGCTCGAGGGCCTGAGGGCGGAGAAGCTGGAGGTTTGGGATTTGGGGGTCGAAGTGGGGGGGTGATTTCCAAGAGAGCAATCATCCAGGGCCCAGCACCTGGTCCCCACATCCTGGTCCCCACATCCTAGCTGCCTCCGCCTGTCAGGCCCACATGTAAATTCCACGGTTTGACTGTGTTGCAACTCCTCTCCCAGGTGAACCTGTGTGTGTGCGCGGAGGCGACAGGAAGAGACGCGCCAAACAGAACCGAGGGCTGGAGGCCCAGGACGGATAAGGGATCTTGACCACCACCCGCCACCCGCCCCCCACCTCCCCTCACCCCCAGGAGCAGGAACTGGGCTTGTGGGTGCAGGGGGCTCCTCAGGTCATGGGGGTTAGAGGTTGAGATTGCACCTCCACTAACCTGAGCTCCTGGCAGGTGGCTGATCCGCTGCTGGCTTGGTCTGGGGGCCGAGCGCTGTTCTTAAAAGCAGTCTACATCCGGCCACCCCAAACCTCAGACTCCAGGTTCCCGGGACCCGCAGCCCTTCCCTCCAGCCTCCTCCCCTCACTGGCCGCAGCAAGGAGAGTGGGCGCGGTCCGCGGTCCGCCCTGCCCGGCCTCTACCTCTCCCAGCCCTGCCCGGAGCTGCCAGGCAGAGCCCCACCCCTTCCCCACACCCCCAGCCAGGCTGGTAGTCCCCCGCCCTGCCCTCCGGGCACCCACCATCCTAACCCCGCACCCCCTCCCGGGCTTTGGCCTGGAGGAGGGCTCCGTCCCAGGCGGGCAGGCGGGCGGGCGGCCTACCCGGCCACCCAGGAGCCCCATCCTCGCAGGACTTGCAGGTGCCATGCTGGACCTGGGCAATCCGGTCCGTCAACCTCTTCGTCTTCCCCTCGGGTCCTGGGATCCCCAGGGTCTGGATGCGCCCAGCCAGCCTCGCCCCAACCGCTTGGGATGGGGCCCTGACTCAGAGCGGGCGGGGAGGGCAGTCCTGGCAGCCCGCGTCCTCCGGAGGGATGGAGAACCTGTTTGCCAGGTGGAAGCCGCCTCCAGCTCGCAGGGTCCGGCCTGGGGGTGTCCCCGCCCCACCAGGGGCCGCCGGTCCCCCCCCCCCACATTCCACAGTCACACCCTCAGCCTCTCCTTTGGGGAGATTCTGGGTCTGGTGCTGAACTGCGGCTCTCTAGGCAGGCACCGCCTGGGGGCGCCCCTCCCAAGCATGGGAACCGGAAATGCCAGAGTGGGAGAGCAACTCTTTCATGCCTGTCACAGAGCCCAGAGGCCAGAGCCCAGCGCCCAGCACCCAGAGCCCAGAGCCCAGCATCCAGTGCCCAGAGCCCGGAACCCAATGCCCAAAGTCCAGAGCCCAGTGCCCGGAGCCCAGTGCCCGGAGCCCAGAGCCCGGAGCCCAGAGCCCAGCGCCCGGAGCCCGGAGCCCAGTGCCCGGAGCCCAGTGCCCAGTGCCCAGAGCCCAGCGCCCAGAACCCAGAGCCCAAGATCCCAGAGCCCAGAGCCCAGCGCCCAGTGCCCGGAGCCCGGAGCCCAGCGAGGGAGCAGAGGCCTGGCTCTCCCGCAGGAAGGAGCTGCCATGGCTGAGGGACCTGCTCACCTCACCCAGGGCCCCGGCATCCGAACCAAGGACTCTGGCGTTGACAGTTGACCATCATCCCCCAGGACAGGGCCGGGCTGAGGAAATCCAGGCGGCCAGCGCCTTCCTCCTTCAGAACGGGGTCCACGCTCTTCACCCTTCGCTTCCAAGAAGTTGCCCGTCTCTCATTCCTCTTGGGCTCTGGGCTCACCTGCCCGCCCTCCGCCCAGGCTGTGCTGGGGGCACCTGGTCTGCACGGAGGCCAGAGGAGGAGGCCGGTGTTCGGGTGCCAGCTGCTGGGCAGGGCAGGTGAGAGGCTTTGGCCCTGGACAGCGGTGTCTCCGGGAGGACACGGTGGTCACCTGGTGCTGGTTCGTTTCCTGACGCATCAGGGACCCCATGTCTGACGCCAAAGCCTAGATGTTCAGGGGGAAGCAGACACAAGCTGCAGCGGACACTGGGGAGGCCGGCAGCTTACAGGCCCCCAGCCCTCCTCCCTCAGACCCAGGGGTCCAGGCCCCCAGCCCCTCCTCCCTCAGACCCAGGGGTCCAGGCTCCCAGCCCCTCCTCCCTCAGACCCAGGGGTCCAGGCCCCCAGCCCCTCCTCCCTCAGACCCAGGAGCCCAGACCCCCAGCCCCTCCTCCCTCAGACCCAGGGGTCCACCCCGAGCCCCTCCTCCCTCAGACCCAGGGGTCCAGGCCCCCAGCCCCTCCTCCCTCAGACCCAGGGGTCCAGGCCCCCAGCCCCTCCTCCCTCAGACCTAGGGGTCCAGGCCCCCAGCCCTCCTCCCTCAGACCCAGGGGTCCAGGCCCCCAGCCCCTCCTCCCTCAGACCCAGGGGTCCACCCCCAGTCCCGGCTCCCAGCTGGAAGGACCCCCTGCCTGATTGCATCACCCGTTCAGGCTGACCTGGCCACGGTGGAATCCATGCTCCTGCCAAGTGGGTCAAATATCACAGGTCAGGCGTAGAGAAGGTGACTGGGCGGGTCTGTTTGGATATAAATCCTGGACCTTCGGCATCTCTCCCAAGAGCCTTGGTTGTCCCACGGTCCGGGAATCCACGTGCAAGAAGGACGCAGGCGCGGAGAACCGGAGCAGCAGTGCGGCCGTCGCCCTCCCGGACACCCCGGGTCTGAAACAGAATCCAGACCCTTCAGTGATTCCGGCTGAGGATGCAACCTCACCTGAGGACTGAGCCACTGATGGGCTGGGCCAGGGCCTGGTTCCAGCACCCAGGACTGTGGGTCCCTGTGCTGGCTGTCCTGCTGGGAGCCGGCCAGGCACTCCCCATCCCGGACTCCAGCCCCCTCCTCCAATTTGGGGGCCAAGTGAGGCAGCGGTACCTCTACACAGACGATGCCCAGGAGACAGAGGCCCACCTGGAGATCAGGGCTGATGGCTCCGTGGTGGGATCTGCCCGCAGGAGTCCCGAAAGTGAGTGTGGGGGCAGGGCAGGGTCTGAGGGAGGAGGGACCGGGGGCCTGGACCCCTGGGTCTGAGGGAGGAGGGGCTGGGAGCCTGGACCCCTGGGTCTGAGGGAGGAGGGGCTGGGGGCCTGGACCCCTGGGTCTGAGGGAGGAGGGGCTGGGGGCCTGGATCCCTGGGTCTGAGGGAGGAGGGGCTGGGGGCCCGGATCCCTGGATCTGAGGGAGGAGGGGCTGGGAAAAGGCCATCTGAGTCTCTGACCACTTTCTTCCCTCAGGCCTCTTGGAGCTGAAGGCCCTAAAGCCAGGGGTAATCCAAATCTTGGGAGTCAAGACATCCAGGTTCCTGTGCCAGGGGCCAGATGGGAGACTGTACGGATCGGTGAGTTTCCGGGACACCCCTCCTGGGACCCAGTCCTTCCTCCTCCCGGGTCACCATGTGGGACCACCCCTGGCTCTGGTGGCCTGGGCGAGGCGGGATTCTGTGCCCACTTCAGGGCCGGACCGCCCCCCGAAACCCATGAAGCTGAGCTGTTGTTATCCATGTTTGCAAGAAGGGGAAACTGAGGCTCAGGCAGGGACGGATACCGTGGCCCCAAGTCACGAGGCCTGTGAATGAGAGACCCAGTCTTGCGTCCCGTAACCCTTGCTGACCCCACCGGCTTCCACATGTCTGGCTCATGGCCCGTGCAGTGACCGTGACCTTCGGGGGCAGCCAGACTCCCCGCTTGGTCTGGGGCAGTCTCAGCTGTCCCCTGGGCTGGAATGGCGGTCTTTGTGAAGTGGAGACCGGAAGTGGGCCTCGCAGGACCGTGTAGGGTGTCCTCGAGGCCGGGGTGGGAGGCTGGACCCCGGTCCTGCAGCCGGAGGCGTGCCCGTGACTCTGACCTCTTTCCTGTGCCCTCAGCTCCGCTTCGACCCCGAGGCCTGCAGCTTCCGGGAGCTGCTCCTGGAGGACGGCTACAACGTCTACCGGTCCGAGGCCCGAGGCCTGCCCCTCCGCCTGCCCCACGGGGACCTGCCTCCCTGGGGGCCCGCCCGCTTCCTGCCGCTGCCCGGCCTGCCCCCAGCGCCCCCGGAGCCGCCAGGGGGCCTGGCCCCGGCCCCAGTCCCGCCCGACGTGGGCTCCTCAGACCCCCTGAGCATGGTGTGGCCGTCGCAGGGCCACAGCCCCAGCTACACGTCCTGAGGCCGCCGGCTGCGGATGGTGGGGTTTCCTCCTTATTTATTGGCTTATTTATCTTATTTATATTTTTACTTTTCTTACTTGGAACAATAAAGGGTCTGAAAGAAGGGTCCGAGTGAGCATGTGTGTTGGAGGTCGGGAAGGGGGGCTGCCTCCCTGTCTCCCAGCGAACCCCAAAGCCCCTGCTCCCCCTATTTCTGGAAGGATGTGAGAAAGCCCCCGCACGCCCCCTGGGCCCCCGTTTTCTGCTCCCCTAAGGTGTCCCCAGGGACTCGGGACTACCCCTGCCCTTAGACAGCACAGAACTTATCCCCATTCACTGTATCTCAACCGCCTGTTCGTGTGGTGGAACTGTTTCTCAGAGGTACCTCGGTAGCAGGGGGGGTATTTTTTTAATGACGCTGCTTGCCCACCGCCTCATGGGAGATGTAGTTTTCTGGGTTCATTTGGCCCTAGAAATGGGAAGGCGTCTTCTCTTGGTCCTCTGAACTAAGACAAGGATTCTTGCATCTCTCTCTCTCTCTAAAAATCAATTAAGAAAAAAGAAAGAGCTCTAACCGGTTTGGCTCAGTGGATAGAGCGTCGGCCTGCGGACTCAAGGGTCCCGGGTTCGATTCCGGTCAAGGGCATATACCTTAGTTGCGGGCACGTCCCCAGTGGGGGAGTGTGCAGGAGGCGGCTGATCGATGTTTCTCTCTCATGGGTGTTTCTGACTCTCTATCCCTCTCCTTTCCTCTCTGTAAAAAATCGATGTAATATATTTTTTTAAAAAAAAAAACAGAAAAGAGAGAAAGAGATTCTATCGAGTCATGCTAATCTCTGAGGGCCCAGAACATACCAGCACATTCCTTCTTCCCATGGTCTTTTACTATTGGAGCTTGCGAAGTCACACACGCACACACAGGACATATGACTGCTGTTGCTGTTGTCATGTTCTCACCCAGCCCTTGGCTGTAAGGGCAGCCCCTCCTCCAGGGCTGAGGGCTGGTGGGGGAATTCCAACGTCCACATTCCCTTCCCCCTAATACTGGTACTGGCTTGGCCCCACCACTTATATTTCGGGGTTTGTGGGGCTCCACAGTCAGCTGGCTTGTGGAAGATCAGTGAACCTCCGCTCTCCTGCTTGTCCTACGGGGGATGTTGTGGGGTGGGGTTCAGGGAGGTTAAGAAACGGCTGCCTCACCTGAGTCTAACAGGGAGGAAACGCCCAGCGAATTCCAATGCGGGGACTTGCTGCCAAGCAACTGGCCTGGACTCAGAAAATGCCAGGGTCACGAAGGAGAAAGACAGAGGACCTGCTACCGTGAACGGAGACCAGAGAGAAGCCCCTGGGGCGCCATTCCAGGAGGAGGAACCTCCCCCCACCCTGCACGTTCCTAAGACACCGGGTGGCGTTTGAGTGGTAGATAGGAGGACTCTGTCCACCTTACACTTTCTGATTTCGGTCATCGGATTGTGATTCTTGAAAGGAATGCCCTTGTCCTTAGCAAATACACACTGAGGTATTTAGGGACAAAGGGACATGGTATCGCCAATGTTTTCTCAAAGGTTTCTGGAAATGTGAATATCTGATCTAGAGAGAGATGGAGGGTGAACAAAATAGAGCAAATGGGGGGTGGGGGGAGATGGTGAGGATTGGGGAACCTGGGTAAAGATACACGGGGTTCCCTGTACAAGGCTTGGAACTTTTCTGTAAGTTCAAAATTAGACCAAGTTCAAGTTACTCCTGCCAAAACATTCCACGCTGCAGCCCCTTTGAGATGCATGGATAAGCTGATAAGAGGAAAGAGAGCCCGGCTGGCCGGCCGGAATGGCTCAGTGGTTGAGCATCGATTCCCGGTCAAGGAGAAGAGGTTGGCCCTAGCTGGTCTGGCTCGGCCTGCGGACTGCAGGGCCCCGGGTTGATTCTGGTCAAGGGCACATGCCCAGGTTGCAGGCTCGATCCCCGGTAAGGGGCGTGCAGGAGGCAGCCAATCAACGATTCTCTCTCATCATTGATGTTTCTATCTCTCTCTCCCTCTCCCTTCCTCTCTGAAATCAATAAAAATATATTAAATTTACAAAAAGAAGAAAGAGAAATCTCCAGATGCCCCGCCCCCTCCCGCCATGGAAAAAGAAAGATAGGGAAAGGAAGGGGAGGGGAAAAATAAACAACTCTAGAGAGAAATGAAGCTGAGCGTGGAAAGTGTGACCTGCCCTGCAGTTTCCTGACTGGGACCGTATTCCAAGGTGAAGCGCTAAGGGCCGGACTCGGTTAAACTCTCAGGGGCCCGGAAGCGAGGGGATGTTACGCTTCTGGAGGGAAGGCAGTTCTGATACACTCGAACCACATGGATGGCCCTCCAGACACACAGGGACAGGGACCAGGAGCCCCCCTATAAAGAAACACCTACAACAGGCACATTCGTGGAGGAAGTAGGATGGGGGGTGCCAGGGGCTGTGGGGGCGGGGAGCGGAGGCTGCTTCCTGGCCCAGAGGTTCGATTTGGGACGACGAAGGCGCTACAGTGGATAACAGTGTGAATGCGCTTAACCGCCTCCGAGCTGCATTTCACATGGTTCACATGCTAGGTGGGTTTTGCCGCAATAAAACACACACACACACACACACACACATACACACACACACACACACAAACCCCCACCAGCCCTCGCCGGTGTGGCTCAGTGGATAGAGCGTCGGCCTGCGGGCTGAAGGGTCCCAGGTTCGCTCCGGTCAAGGGCACGCACCTGGGTTGCAGGCTCGATGCCCATCCTGGTCACGGGCAGGAGGCAGCCAACGGGTGTGTCTCTCTCACATCGATGTTTCTCTGTCTGTGTCTCTCTCTCTCCCTCCCACTCGCTCTAAAAATCAATGTTGAGGCCGAAACCGGTGTGGCTCAGTGGATAGAGCCTCGGCCTGCGGACTGAAAGGTCCCAAGTTCGATTCCGGTCAAGGGCAGGTGCCTGGGTTGCGGGCACATCCCCAGTGGGAGGTGTGCAGGAGGCAGCTGATCGATGTTTCTCTCTCATCGATGTTTCTAACTCTCTATCTCTCTCTCCCTTCCTCTCTGTAAAAAATCAATAAAATATATTTTTTAAAAAAAATCAATGTTGAGGATGAACAACAGCAGCAACACGTCCCCCCAAAACTGCACTCGGAACACCTCAGCGGGGCCTCCTGTTTCCACTTGAGCTCTGGCCGGGGAGGGTGATTCTGTTCAAAACACGTGTAACCAGCCGGCCGACCGGTCCCGTGGGGGGGGGTCTGGAGTCACCCCGGGTCGCGGAGGCCGGGACCCGCTGGCAGAGCCGTTGGACCAGTGACAGGCCCACGCTGCCGGCCAAAGCAAAGGTCTCCGGAGAGACGCCACTCAGCTCCGATGTCACAGGGGAAGTCGTGAATGAGTTCAAAATCCAAAGTCACAGAATTCACCGGGGACAGGGCACGTGGCACCTGCCGGCGGGAGCACGGAGTTAGGCAGCACAGCCCTGCCCACACCCGCCGTCCCACGGAGCTGTCAGCGAAAAGTGACGGTCCGAGCTCTATTCTTGTATTTGCTTGTGTGTTTATTTATCTTCCTAATTCTCACCCAACGACACCTTTTCTGTGGATTGTTTAGACCAGCGGTTCTCAACCTTCTGGCCCTTTAAATGCAGTTTCTTCATGTTGGGACCCCACCATAAAATGATTTCCGTGGCTAATTCATCACTGTCATGTTGCTACTGTGATGAATCGTCAGGTCAATATCTGATATGCAGGACGGTCTTAGGCGACCCCTGTGAAAGGGTCATTCGACCGCCAAAGGGGTCGCGACCCACAGGTTGAGAACCGCTGGTTTAGAGAGAGGACGGGAAGGAGGGAGGGGGAGAGAGAGAGAGAGAGAGAGAGACATCGATGTGAGAGAGACACATGGATTGGTTGCCTCCTACACTTGCCCCCACTGGGGCTGGGGATCGAACCTGCAACCCAGATACGTGCTCTTGACTCGGAGTCGAACCTGTGACCTCTCCGTGCCTGGGCCGATGCTCTAACCACAGAGCCACGCTGGCCAGAGCTCAAGAGCTTTAAAAAAAAATTATGATCAAATACACACAGCATGAAATGTGCCATCTTAGCCCTGGCTGGTGTGACTGAGTTGGTTGGAGCATCAGCCGGTACACTGAAAGGTCACAGGTTCGATTCCCAGTCAGGGCACATACTCAGGTCTCGGGTGTGAACCCCTGTGGGGGTGCGTACAGGAGGCTGCTCAATGCTTCTCTCTCACATCGATGTCTCTCTCTCTCTTCCTAAAATCAATAAAAGCATATCCCCAGGCGAGGATTAAAAATAATATGATCAGCCCAGCTGGTGTGGCTCGGAGATTGAGAGTCGACCTATGAACCAGGAGGTCACGGTTGGTTCAATTCCCAGTCAGGCGCATGCCCGGGTTGTGGGCTCCATCCCCATTAGGGGGCGTGCAGGAGGCAGCTGATCAATGATTCTCTCTCATCATTGATGTTTCTTCTATCTCTCCCTCTCCCTTCCTCTCTGAAATCAATAAAAATATGTTGTTGCTTTTTTAAAAGCGGACTTGAAAACACTGCTTAGTTACTGAGTTAGTTAATCCTCACCCGAGGATATTTTTAAATTGATTTTTTTTTAAAATATATTTTATTGATTTTTTTTACAGAGAGGAAGGGAGAGGGATAGAGAGTTAGAAACATCGATGAGAGAGACACATCCATCAGCCGCCTCCCGCACACTCCCTGCTGGGGATGTGCCCGCAACCAAGGTACATGCCCTTGACCAGAATCGAACCTGGGACCCTTCAGTCTGCAGGCCGAACTCTATCCACTGAGCCAAACCAGTCAGGGCTAAATTGATTTTTAGAAAGAGTGGAAGGGAGTGGGGGAGAGAGCGAAACATCGATGTGAGAGAGACACAAGATTGTTGCCGCCTGCACGTGCCCAGACCATGGCCTGGAATTGAGCCTGCAACCGAGGTACCTGCCCTTGACCTGACTCGAACCGGGGGACCCTTCACTCCGCAGGCCGACGCCCTCTCCCCTGAGCCAAACCGGCGAGGACCCCCCCTCGCCCTTTTGCAGGTGGGTACCCAGTTTTCCCAGCACCTTTGTTGAAAAGATGATGATGAAATCTCCTCATGTGGGAAGAGCTTCTGTGTATGGACACAGCTATTTGTTTTCGGGGTAATGATTAATTAACCTTTAAACCATCAACTTTCCTCTGATCACTCACTGACTCACTCCACGGCTAAAAATAGCAAGCCATGAATTTCACAATCCTAGATTGCCCCAAACACTTGAACAGCGATTGTAGGTTTAATCAATGAACTTTTAACAGTCTGGTAGCGCAGACTCCTCTACAGGTGACTTGAGTGGAGGGATTAGGGAGCACAGATTGCCGGTCGTAAACGCAGTCACAGGGACATGAGGCACCGAGTCGGGCACACGGCCACTCATGTTGTAAGGACTGTGGATGGCGTCAGAGGGGCATGTATCAGGTGATCGCCTCATAGGTTATACAAATGTCTGATAACTACGGCATCTACCTAACATTAGTATAATCTTGTATGTCAACTGTAATTGGAAGAAAAAAAAACTTGAGCCCTATTGGCTCAATGCATAGAGGGTCAGCCTGCAGACTGAAGGGTCCCAGGTTCAATTCCAGCCAAGGACACATGTCTGGGTTGCGGGCTCGATCCCCAACAGGGGGCATGCAGGAGGCAGCCAATCAATGATCCTCTCTTATCATTGATGTTTCTATCTCTCTCTCTCCCTCTTCCTTCCTCTTTGAAATCAATAAAGAAATATACATATATTTTTTAGTATATTTGAAATGTATTTGTTTTTATTTATTTTTTTATTTTTAAATTCTTTATTAGTTAAGGTATTACAAATGTGTCCCTATCCCTCCCCATTAACCCCCCCACACTCATGTTCTCATCCCCCTGTTAAGAAATAGATTTTAAAAAAAACAAAAAAATAGTCCCTTTAAAAAAAATTGAAAAAAATACCAGTATATGGAGAGAAAGTGCCTTGAATAGAAGAAAACCAGTAATATAATCTTTTTTTAAAAAAACAAAATATTTTTATTGACTTCAGAGAGGAAGGGAGAGGGAAAGAGAGAGAAACATCAATGAGGAGAGAGAATCATTGATCGGCTGCCTCCTGCACACCTCCTACTGGGCATGTGACCTGACGGAGAATTGAACCGGGACCTCCTGGTTCATAGGTTGACACTCAACCACTGAGCCACGCCGGTCAGGCCGGTAATATAATCTTGATCATATATTTTTTTAATGTTTTTATTGATTTTCAGGGAGAGAGAAAGGGCGAAGAGAGAAACATGGACGTGAGAGCACAAACGTCGATGGATCAGCTGCCTCCTGCACACCCCGTGCCGGGACGGAGGCTGCCCCCCAGGCATGCGTCCTGACCAGGAATCGAACCGCAACCTTTCGGGGCCTGGGAGGACACCCACCGCCCCCCACCCCCCACTGAGCCACACCGGCCGGAGCCTGCTTCTTCCTCTTCCCTGGGATCTTTCTCGCCCAGAATAGAGTTCTTTTAGGGAAGATTTGTCTCAGGAGTTAGGCTTTGCTTATCCACCAGGTGAGGTGAGGTTTGCAGTTTGATGGTTGAAGGTTCGGCCCTGGGTCCCTCCCAAGTGGAGTCTCACCCCGTTGTTAAATATATTTTATCGATTTTTTACCGAGAGGAAGGGAGAGGGACAGAGAGTTAGAAACATCGATCAGCCCTGACTGGTTTGGCTCAGTGGATAAAGCATCGGCCTGCGGACTGAAAGGTCCCAGGTTCGATTCCGGTCAAGGGCATGTACCTTGGTTGTGGGCACATCCCCAGTGTATGTTTCTAACTCTCTATCCCTCTCCCTTCCTCTCTGTAAAAAAATCAATAAAATATATTTAAAAAAAAAAAAAAAAAGAAACATCGATCAGCTGCCTCCTGCACACCTCCCACTGGGGATGTGCCCGCAACCCAGGCACATGCTCCTGACCGGAATCGAACCTGGGACCCTTCAGTCCACAGGCCGACGCTCTATCCACTGAGCCGCACCGGTTAGGGCGGTTGTTGATTTTTGTGTGTGTTCCGCGCCCACCTCGTCCCCTAAACAGTCTCATGATCACGTGACTTAGGAAGTTGATTGTGATGACCCTGAGTTATCTCCTATCTGTTTTCTCAGTGTCTGATCTTTTTTTTTTTCAGCGTCCTATCTTTATAGCAGGGCCTGGAGAACGTGTCCTAAGCGTCATGCTTTTATTGCATGTGTCGGGGTGCCCTTGGGGTTAATAAAACTCCATAGGTTTCCCGTGTACAGTTCTATCCTACGTCACCTGCCCAGAGTCACCCGGGCGGCCAGGTCGCTCAGCAGCTGTCTGCTCCGGGGTCTGCTCTGCAGAAACCTGGGAAGGGTGAGGCTCTAGGGCACACCCAGGCCGGGCACGGCCCCTGCTTGTTCAGGGGAGGCTGCTGCTTTCTCTTCAGCGTGAGGCTCGCCTTCCAACTCTGGGGCCCCCTTTGCCGGCTAACGAGAGGGGAGAGGGACGGGGGGGCCCTTTAGGAGCCCGGGAGGCAGGCGGTGGGACACAGGGCCTTCTTCCCGCCTCCCGTCCAGCCTGCGCCTGGCCAGCAGCCACTGCTCAGCCCTGAGCCCCCTTGGGCAGGGGCACCGTCCCCAGACACCCGGATGACTATCCAGATGTCCACGCTATGGCACCCACTGGCGCCAGGCCAGCCAAGGCAGGTGCAATGTGATTGGTCGGGGGCATTCTGGGCGGCAATTTGGCAACATCTATAACAGTGTAAATGTATCCTTTGGCCTAGCCATCCTATTTTGTGGGACTTAGTGTATCTATACACACCCCTATATATTAGGTGTATACACACACACACACACACATATTAGGTATATGTACCTTTATATATCTCCATATCTATTTATGTATATGTTTTTATGTATTGATCTGAGAGAGAGAGAGGGAGACATCAGTTTGTTGTTCCACTTATTGATGCGTTCATTGGTCGATTCCTGTATGTGCCCTGACTGGGGATCGAACCTGCAACCTTAATGTATTGGGAGAGGGCGCTCTAACCCACTGAGCTACCCAGCCAGGGCTTATCTATATAGATATAAAAGGCTAATATGCAAAGTGTCCCCTTGGGAGTTTGACAGGGAGTTTGATTGCTCACTATGACATGTGCTGACCACCAGGGGGCGACGTGGAATGCAGGAAGGCCTGGGCCGGCAGCCGGAAGGCCCCATTGGCCCTGATCAAAAACCAGGCCTAGGGACGCTACCCGTGCACGGCTTTCGTGCACTAGGCCTCTAGTTTGTGTATATTGAAAGCCGTGAATTTATAATGCTATATCCAATTCAAGTCCAACACCTCTAACTCGCTCCCTTTCCGCATTTATACCCTCACCCCCCCTTCTCCGGACATGAGGAATCTGACTTCCATTTTCCTTAAATTGCTTCTTTGATCAATTCCCCTGTGTGTCCCCCATCCCCTCCTCCGCCCTCTCCCAGGCCCTCCTCGCCCAGCGTGGGTTTCCACTCCCCTCTCCCACTTGGGAGCTTCCCTCTGTGCTCAGCTGCTGTGTGAGGTGATGCCCTCCACACCCCTCTATGGTCCTGACCCCCCTTCGGGGCCACGGTCCCACCCCCTCCCCAAGCTGGCCTGGCCTCCTCCACCCAAGGGCCTCTGGACTGTATTGTTCAGGAAGAGAAGGAAGGGGAAGAGGGAGAGTGTGTGATCCTATGTCGTGCGTTTAAACGTATCAGTGCTCCTGTGTGTTCGTTTGGTTTGGGGTTTTTTTGTTTGTTTTTTTTAGCCTCCTGTGGGGTTTTTTTTAATGGCTTTTGGATTCTGAGTTCAAAAGCTTCTCTCCACACCCAGGTTGTAAAGGAACTTTCTAGTGTTTACTTCTCACTCTTTTTATGGTGTCACATGTTCCACTGAAATCTTTGATCCGTGTGGAGTTCAATCAGTGCCTTATTCCCCCCCCCCCATTCCTTCCTTCTATTGAGCGGGTAGGGTTTATTTTCCTTTTTGGGTATTTATTATCCTTATCAAAGTTACATGGGCACACAGTAAAGTCACCAAGTGCTACGTGTTCAGTTTAAACTTCTACATCCTGTCCCTCCGGCCATTGATCCCTGTATGAGATAACCACTGAGGCAAATACACTCTGAAATACCCATGGCTTCCACCATGGAGTTTTGTGGGGTTTTTTAATATTTTATTGATTTTTTACAGAGAGGAAGGGAGAGGGATAGAGAGTTAGAAACATCGATGAGCCGAAACCGGTTTGGCTCAGTGGATAGAGCGTTGGCCTGCAGACTGAAAGGTCCCGGGTTCATGTACCTGGGTTGCGGGCACATCCCCAGTAGGAGATGTACAGGAGGCAACTGATCGATGTTTCTCTCTCATCGATGTTTCTAACTCTCTATCCCTCTCCCTTCCTCTCTGTAAAAAAATCAATAAAATATATTAAAAAAAAAAAAAAGAAACATCGATGAGAGAGAAACATTGATCAGCTGCCTCCTGCACACCCTCTACTGGGGATGTGCCCGCAACCAAGGTACATGCCCTTGACTGGAATAGAACCTGGGACCCTTCAGTCCCCAGGCCGACGCTCTATCCACTGAGCAAACCGGTCAGGGCCACCACGGAGTTTTATTTCTCCTTCGTGTGAAGTCCAATTGGCAGAGGGGCAGAGGGGCAGGAACCGAGCTGATGGCAGCTGTGCTGTCTTAACACACGACTCCCAAACTCTCCCTGGGGGTGGCAGCCGGACTCCAAGATGAACCCCAACAATCCCCACCAGCTAATAGCCACTTGCTGCCTAGTCCTCTCCCACAGTGCACGCAGGTTGGTCTGTGTGACCCGTTAGCATATAGAAGAGGCGATGGGGTAGCGATGGGGTATTACCACTTAGAGCAGCGGTTCTCAACCTGTGGGTCGCGACCCCTTTGGCGGTCGATCGGCCCTTTCACAAGGGTCGCCTAAGACCATCCTGCCTATCAGATATTTACATGACGATTCATAACAGTAGCAACATGACAGTGATGAGGTAGCAACGAAAATAATCTTATGGTTGGGTCACCACGTGAGGAACTGTATTTAAAGGGCCAGAAGGTTGAGAACCACTGTCTTAGAGTACGTTATAAAAGCTATGGCTGGCCCTAGCTGTTTTGGCTCAATGGATAGAGCATCGGCCTGTGGATTGAGGAGTCTCAGGTTCGATTCCAGTCAAGGGCACATGCCTGGGTTGCGGGCTCTATCCCCAGTCGGGGGCGTGCAGGAGGCAGCTGATCAATGATTCTCTCTCATCCTTGGTGTTTCTATCTCTCCTCCCTTCCTCTCTGAAATCAATAAAAATATATATTTTTAAAAGACTATGGCTGCCTGCCTCTCTCTCTCTCTCTCTCTCTCTCTCTCATCACTTCCTATGGGAGAGACTAGCTGCTGTGTCATGACGATGCCCAAACCACCTATCGGGAGGCGAACTGGCAGCAAGGAACTGAGGCCTCCAGCCGGGTGAGTGAAGCCGGGTGAGTGAACTTGGAAAGAAACCCTTTAGCCCAATGGTTCTCAACCTCGGCTGCACATGAGAATCACCTGGGAATCTTCTTAAAAATCCTGATTTCTGGGTCTCACCCTCTGGAAATTCTGTTTCTTTGTTACTAATGTTGTGGTCCCCACCCCATCACAAAGAAACAGAATTTCCGGAGGATGAGGCCCAGAAATCAGGATTTTAAGAAGATTCCCAGGTGACTCTCATGTGCAGCCGAGGTTGAGAACCACTGCTTTACCCCGTTGAGCCTCCAGGTGGTTGCCGTCCTGGTTACGCGTGCCTGAGCCTCATGGGGAAGCCGGAGGCAGAACCACCTGGCGAAGCCGCCTGGATCCAGACCCTCAGGAACCATGGGAGACAGTCCATGTGTGTTCTGGGAAGCTGTGAGGATCTGGGGGCTGACTCGTTACGCGGCAGTCGATAACTGATACGCTGGCAGCCACGTCCTGTGAGCAGGTGGAGAAGGGAGAACGAGACGACACTGGGGTGGTGGTTGGCTCCCGGGGTCTTGCCTGGAACAGGCCAGTTCCCTCTGCGCCTGTCTCAGTCACACCCACTTCCAGTGTCTGGGTTGTTGGCAGCCTGGATGGTCCAGAGCTCCCAGGGCCAGCTGGTCCCGGACTGTGTCCCAGGCACAACCGTCCTATTTAATCCTCCCAACGAGCCTATGAGTGAGGTGCTGTTAATATCTCCATTTTATAGATGGGGAAACTGAGGCCCAGAGAGGGAATCACTTTGCCCAAATCCACACAGCTACACAACAGAGGAGGGAGGGCCTTCTCAGGTATATGATTTGCAAATATTTTTTTTGATATATTTTATTGATTCTTTACAGAGAGGAAGGGAGAGGGAACAGAGAGTCAGAAACATTGATGAGAGAGAAACATCAATCAGCTGCCTCCTGCACACCCCCCACTGGGGATGTGCCCACAACCAAGGCACATGCCCTTGACTGGAACCAAACCTGGGACCTTTCAGTCTGCAGGCCAACGCTCTATCCACTGAGCCAAACCGGTCAGGGCCAAATATATTATTTTCTTCTTTAAGAAGTCCCTGGAATAGTTCTTGTCATACTGGTTTGGTGGTGATGAGCCCCTTTAGCTTTCTCTTTTCTGAAAGCCTCAATTTAATCGTGTTTTTCTTTTTAAAATATATTTTATTGATTTTACAGAGAGGAAGGGAGAGGGATAGAGAGTTAGGAACATCAGTGAGAGAGAAACATCCATCAGCTGCCTCTTGCACGCCCCCTACAGGGGATCAAGCCTGAAATCAAGTTACATGCCCTTGACCAGAATTGAACCCGGGACCCTTCAGTTCACTGGCGGATGCTCTATCCACGGAGCCAAACCCCTCAGGGCCTCAATTTAATCTTTTCTTTTAAATATGTTTTTATTGATTTCAGAGAGGAAGGGAGAGAGAAACAGCAATGAGAGGGAATTATGGATTGGCTGCCTCCCGCATGCCCCCTCCTGGGGACTGAGCCTGCAACCCAGGCCTGTGCCCTTGACCTGAATCGAACCTGGGACCCTTCAGTCCACAGGACGACATCCACTGAGCCAAACCTGCTAGGATTCAATTTAATTTTATTGTTGTTTTTTCTTATAACAAGGAAGTTAAGTACACAAGTGAATACTTTTTATCACCACTATTTTTATATGATACTAGGTGTTCCTGAATAGAACAGAGTTGATTTTATTAATATTCCTGGTCATTCATTAACTTAGAATTGGTACTAAGCATTCACAATTAGTTAGACTAATCTGATTGTTTGGGGACTCATCATGGATAAGTTTTTGGTGGTGTTGTTTTGTTTGGGTTTCTTTTTTAGAAACCAATAAAAACGTTCACATCTAAATGCAATATTGTTGAACTTGATTAGCAAAATGAAAACACTTAGATTCAGAAAATCAAATTTGCAAAGTGGCTTTCGTACATGAACCCAAATGTATTTCTGTGAATTTTCCCAGGATCCTGATTACTAAATTAAATGGACATTCACATTTTGGTTCCTGCCACTTAGTACACAGCTATTATTTCAAGTGGAGAACATCCTGAAGCAGGAATCTGGCTTGAAATGTGTTGAAGAAAGTCAATTTTCTGAATCCATGAAGTCCCCTAAGGATTGAATAATTAAATGCATCCCATCTTTACAGATATCCATCTTCGCACACAACTGAACAACTTTTTGGAGAAAGCTAAAACATGACAAGGCAAACTCAGTTGTCAAACATAAGAGCCATTTGCCCTGACCAGTTTGGCTCAGTGGATAGAGCGTCGGCCTGCGGACTGAAGGGTCCCGGGTTCGATTCCGGTCAAGGGCATGGACCTTGGTTGCGGACACATTCCCGGTGGGGGGTGTGCAGGAGGCAGCTGATCGATGTTTCTCTCTCATCGATGTTTCTGACTCTCTATCCCTCTCCCTTCCTCTCTGTAAAAAATCAATAAAAAATATGTAGATATAAAAAAATAAGAGCAATTTTAAGCGCCTTCTACACTCCCCGGCTGGTCCCAAGCACTTTACATGTAAATCATTTCACCCTGTTTGGCCTTGGTGGGTAGGCCCTGTTTTCTTTATTTTAAAAACGAGAAAACGGAGGCTCAGAGCCGTGAACGCACTTCCCCAAGGTCAGTTACTAGGCAGTGATGGCGAACCTTTTGAGCTCGGCGTGTCAGCATTTTGAAAAACCCTAACTTAACTCAGGTGCCGTGTCACATATAGAAATTTTTGGGTCTTTGCAACCACAGTAAAACAAAGACTGATAGTTTTGATATTTATTTTATATATTTCAATGCCATTTAACAAAGAAAAATCAACCAAAAAAAATGAGTTCGCATGTCACCTCTGACACGCGTGTCATAGGTTCGCCATCACTGGACTAGGGAATTCATTTGGTGAGAGTTGATCTCTAACTAGGCAATGTTAGAGGGTTCCCTGACCTGTGACTATGTGCACCCCCATATTCTCTTCTGCACCCTAAGTGTGGCCCGGTGACTGCATGCGCAGCGGGGCTGTCCCCAGGATGGGGATGGGGGGTAGAGGGAGGCGCAGATTGGGGGGCAGGAAGCTCAGTTTCTGATGAAGGAAGAATTTCCCACATCAGAGAAACCGCCGGGGCATTGGGGGCTCGGAGGGAAACTGAACCCCGGTTGGGACCCCGGCGTCCCTGAGCGGTGACATCACTGGAGAGGACAGCCGAGGTCGTGTATTTGGCATTTTATTTCAAAATTCCAGCAAGAAGAAGAAGAAGAAAACGGCAGCACTAGGGAGATCCGGCCTGAGAACGGAGAGGTGCGAGTCCGGGCCAAGGAGCGCCCGGACCTCAGCGCGGAGCAGCGGGGAGCGGGGTCCCCGGCCTGAGAGCGGAGCGGGGCGCGGCGCCGGCCCGGCCCCTATGGCTTTGGGAGTGTCGCGGCCACGAGGGGGCGCCCGAGCCCCAGGCGTCGGGCCGGCCCGTGGCTTCGTATTGCACTTGAGGTTGAGTCATTGGTGGGAGGTGAGGGTCCGGCGGGGCTCGATGCTGCTGGCCGGTGGGTCCAGGGCGGACGGGACGGCCGTCTGCAGCGTCACACGCGGAGCGCCCACTCGTGGGCCTTTGCTCCGTACTGCGGGCAGCAGAGGCAGAGCGTGAGGGGGAGCGGCCCCCGACGCTCCTAGGAAATGCCGGCAAATGGGGGGTGCAGAAGGGGGGCGGGGGCAATCATTGCAAAGGTGCGCAGAGGCTCCAGGGAGAGGCGGTTCTGCAGAGGAGCGACTGTCCGGCCCCGAGGACCGGGGGGAGGCCCGGGTAGCGCAGCTCTAGGTCCCCATGCGCGGCTCCCAGCTCCCGGGAAAGGGGGCTCTGGGTGGGCCGCGTGCCAGCTGCGCCCAGAGGTTCGCAGGGAAGATCCCAGGGGGGTTACGAGAGGCAACAGTCCCGGCCGCCGCGGGCACAGAGTCCTCAGGCCAAAGGGACAGCCCGGGGCTCCGGGGCATCCGCGGGGAGTGGACTTCCCGGCTCCAGGTCCCAGGGGCTCGTGGGAAGGGGATGCCCCCCTCGGGAAGGACACCCGGGGCCCAGGAGGTGTCCTAGGCCAGCGGGAGGGCCCGGTCACCTCCTGGGACGGGGGGGGGGTGAGAGGTGGGGGTCCCCTGGGCGGGAACCTCTGGGGAACCAGCCCCCCGCCGCCCCCCAGCCAGCGCGCCTCACCTGGATGGCCTTCAGCTCCTTCTGGAAGCGGAGGATCAGCTCGGGCCCGTGGTCCATGGTGGGAATGTGGAGGTCCTGGAAGGACAGCGCCGTGAGGGCGCAGGGCGCGGCCCCCCCACCCCTCACCCCATCCCCTCACCCCACTCCACCCTGCCCCCGGCTCTCCCGCCTCCAGGGCAGCCACCTCACCTGGCCTTGGTACAGGACTCGATGCACAGGGCACACCTGGCAGGCGGTGCCCGAGCCGAAGACTTCCCGGACCCGCCCCTCCTCCAGCGCCCGCAGAAGCTCCTTCATGGTGACCTTCCGCTCGGACACGCGGAACTCACCCTGCGGCCGGAGGCGGTGCCCTGAGCGGGGCTGCAGGGCCTGCCGCTCCCGCCCTAAGGATGGGGGGAAAGACGGAGGCCCAAGGGGGGGAGACAGACACCCGGGGACCAGAGGAGGGGGACAGAGACAAGCCAGTGCGCCCCCCGGCCCCCATGGCCCGCCCCCGCCTCACCCAGGAGTGAGCCAGGTCCAGCAGGCTCTGCCTCACGACTCCCGGCAGGATGACACCCTCCAGCGGCGGGGTCACCAGCTCCAGCACTGGGCCAGGGGCAAGGATGGGGTGTCACCTCACACCCTCAGGCCCCTCCATGGCCACCCACCCCAACCCCCAGCCCCGCCCTCTGCTAGGACTGCACCACCGCCTCCAGCAGGGCTCCCTGGGGGGTGGCGGGTGGGCTCACCCCCGTCCTCGTGCGTCCAGTAGACGAAGATGTTCATGGTGCCCACCTCGGTGAGCTGGTGGTCGGGCCCGTACAGCCAGAGGACCTGCTCGCAGCCCTTCTTTTTCGCCTCCTGCTGCACAAACACTGTGGGCCCGTAGTTCCTGGGGGAGGACAGCGCGGTGGCCGGGGGGCAAGGGACCCAGCCTGCTCCTCCCCAGCTCACAGCCCGCCCCTGGCTCCCCACGACCCAGGACCCAGGACCCAGGACGGCTGCTTGGGGCCAAGGCTCTAGTCCGGCCTCCCTTCTCCAGGTCACGAGTGCATCCCATTTCCTTTATGTTTTTTCTCTTTTTAAAAAAAAAAAAAATATATATATATATATTTTTATTGATTTCGGAGAGGAAGTCAGGGGGAGAGAGAGAGAGAGAGAATCATTGACCAGCTGCCTCCTCGAGGCCCCCAACGCAGGATCCAGCCCACAGCCCAGACCTGTGCCCTGACCGGGAATCGAACCGTGACCTCCTGGTTCATAGGTTGATGCTCAACCGCTGAGCCATGCCGGCTGGGCCCTGTTTCCTTTTCTGGGATCACCTTCCTCAGCCAACGCCCCAGTGTCCTTCAAAACCCCGTGATGGCACCTGCTCTCGGGGCGTTTCTGAACCTCCAGGCGGGGTTGCAGGCCTCCTCTGCGCTCCCTCAACAAACTGGGCTGCTCAGCGATTTCCCACGTCACTTGGTTTTAACACTGTCTCTCCCCCAAAGCCCGTCTCTCACCCATCGCCTGCTCGCAGGCCTCCCAGGGCTCCCCATCATGGGGATAAGACCACATGCCTGGGTTGTGGGCTCGGTCCCCAGTGGGGGGCAGGCGGGGGCAGGAGGCAGCCACCGATCAATGCTGATGTTTCTCTCTCTCCCTCTCCCTTCTTCTCTAAAATCAGTATTTTTAAAAAGAAGAAGAAAAAAAGATCCCAGCAGCTCAGCCTGGCAGCCAGGCCTGGCCTGCTCTGCACCAGACTTACTTCCTCCCGGACAACCCCCACGACGGCCCCGCTGCCCGTCCCCAGCACGTGGGCCCAGATGAGCAGCTGTGCACCAGGGTCTGCACCCGGGACCATCGCCTTCCCACCTTGGACTCCCTGAGGGTCACCACCTCGTCTGTGAAGACGGGCAATGACCCTCTCACCCCACCGGAGCACACACGGCCCTGGATGGGGGCGCCCCCAGCTTCACTGGGCACCGGGCCTGGCCCCAGCCGGCCTCATAAGGTGTGTGTTTGGAAGGATCCGAGCGAACCCCCAGCTGCGACCACACGCGCTGTCCCAACACCCCTGGGCCCCATCCTCCGCCTCCATCATCCCCTCCTCCACCATCCCCTCCCTGCAGGCCCCAACCAAGGCCCTGGTGACAGCCGGACACAGGCAGTCCCCACGCAGGTGATGGGCACTGCGGCCCAGGGGCCTGGGGAGCTGGGGGGTGGGGGGGGCGAGCCTGGGTGCTCAGGGGAGGCCACTGGGGGTGAGACCAATGGACTAAGTGTAAACTTTATTGCTGGGGGCTTCCCAAGGGCCAATCCTGGTTTCCTCACTGACACCCCCCCCACACACACACACACCCTGCCCTCACCGCCCTCACCACCGGTGCCAATGATGTCACTTCCCCATGTATGGGCACAGCTGTCCCCAACCATGTGAACCAGGACGGGGAGGGCAATGGACATCCAAGGACACCCCCAAAGCATGGGTGCTACACCCTGAGACTCTGACTCCCAGGGGACCAGAGGTACAGGAGCAGGGCGGGGCGCAGTGGGGGGGGGTGGAGAGAAGTGGGGAGCAGCGGGGGGGGGGGGAGAGAAGTGGGGAGCAGCCTGGGGGGAGGGGCGGGACTACTTACCCGCCCAGCTTGCAGTCCCCGACCCCACCCATCCAGGCGCGGATGAATGACGGGTCGGCCAGGAGGGACACAGGGGTCATGGCGTCTCCGGGGAAGTAGGAGCCCACGGGGCAGAGGATGACGTAGAGGAGGGCTCGGGTGGCGCTGGAGACACCCAGCGAGGGCTGCGGGGGGCACAGGGGGCACCAGGACCCCGGGAGTCAGGCCTGCAGCCCCGCCCCTGACCCAGGGGTCCGGGTCCCCCGCCCCCCGCCCCCCACTCCCCACCCCCACCCCGACCCCCAGCCCGGAGCGCGGCCCACCTCGTTCCCCAGGAGCACCGGCCGGATGTAGAGGCTGGCGCCCGCGCTGTCGGGGACCCAGTCCTTGTCCACTTCCACGAGGCGGCGGATGCACTCGAGCAGCTCGGCCTTGTCGAAACTCTGCGCGGGATTCCCACGCGTCAGGGCCCGTGGCCCCCCGACCCTCCCCGCCCCGCGCCCTCCCCGCCGCCCGGGCCCGGCCTCACCGGCAGGCAGAGGCGCAGGGCCGAGCGCAGCATGCGGTCCATGTTGAGCCAGGGCCGGAAGAGGCGCACCTGCCGGTCGCCGCCCTTGAACGCCTTCATGCCCTCGAAGAGCTGCGGGGACAGGGGCGCGCGTGGCTCAGACAAATACACGCGGGCAGAGACGGGGCGGGGAGAGGCCGGCCGCTGAGCGCACGAGGAGGCGACAGAGACCCCGAGGGACGAGACAGAGAGACACTCAGAATGCAAAAGGGAGACCCGCCCTGGCCGGTGTGGCTCAGTGGATAGAGCGTCGGCCTGCGGACTGAAGGGTCCCGGTTCGATTCCGGTCAAGGGCATGTACCTTGGTTGCGGGCACATCCCCAGTGGAGGGTGTACAGGAGGCAGCTGATCGATGTGTCTCTCTCATCGATGTTTCTAACTCTCTATTCCTCTCCCTTCCTCTCTGTAAAAAATCAATAAAATATATTTTAAAAAATAAAATAAAATCCCACAGAAAGGGGGGAGGTCCAGATGTAACAAAGCGGTGACCAGCCATGCTAACCGGTGAAGCAGGGTGATGGGGGGCGGGTCCTATGGCTCTACTTTTACGTTTGAAGTTTCCCATAATAAAAACACTTTTTAAATAAATTAAACAACAACAAAAAAAAACAAAACACGTTGGCCTGGCCAGGTGGCTCCGTTCATTCAAGCATCGTCCTTTACACCAAAAGGTTGTGGGTTCGATCCCCGGTCAGGACACAGACCAGAATCAAAGAATCAACCAATGAATGCCTGAATAAGTGGAACAACAAATTGATGTTTCCCTCTCTCTCTCAAGACAATAAATACATTTTATTTATTTATTTATTTTTTAAATATATTTTATTGATTTTTTACAGAGAGGAAAGGAGAGAGATAGGGATAGAGAGTTAGAAACATCGATCAGCCGCCTCCTGCACGTCCCCCACTGGGGAAGTGCGCGCAACCCAGGTACATGCCCTTGACCGGAATCGAACCTGGGACTCCCTGTCCGCAGGCCGACGCTCTATCCACTGAGCCAAACCGGTTTCGGCAATAAATACATTTTAAAGAAGGCACGATGCCCCCCAGTGAGTATGACGTCGGCTGCCTTTTGTGTGAAAAGAATGGGAACAAGTACACACATCGGTGTTGCTACCCAGAAAGCAGGGCTCGGGGCGGACTGGGGAGAGGAGTGGGGACCGCTGCGGGAGGGCAGCTGGGGGGCTGGGGGGCTGGGGAGGTATGTTCCCTCTTTCCCACTTAGAATTCTGAACTGGGTAAATATATGACCATTTTTTAAAAACACATTTTAATTTAAAAACACTCCAGCCCTAACTGGTTTGGCTCAGTGGATAGAGCGTCGGCCTGCGGACTGAAGGGTCCCGGGTTCGATTCCGGTCAAGGGCATGTACCTGGGTTGCGGGCACATCCCCAGTGGGGGGTGTGCAGGAGGCAGCTGGTCGATGTTTCTCTCTCATCGATGTTTCTAACTCTCTATCCCTCTCCCTTCCCCTCTGTAAAAAATCAATAAAATATAAAAAAGATATATTAAAAAAATAAATAAATAAATATATATACATATATATATAAACACTCCAAATAAAATTAAAAAATTTTAAGTAAGGTGGGGGGGAGGGGGGGATAATGACAGGAAGCAGATGTTATATGTATTATTCTGGGTGTGTATTATTACAACAACAACAATAAAACAATACAGGTGGTCCATTTGTTATTGCACACAGGCCCAGTGTGAAGACGACACAGGAAAGGGGGTTTTCCCAGGCCCTGGGCTCCTCACATGCTGTAAACGAGAGGGATCATAGAAAACCTATGTTTTGGTCCTGGCTGGTGCGGCTCAGTGGGTTGGGCATCGTGCCATGAAAGGTTGCTGGTTCTATTCCCGGTCAGGGCACATGCCCGGGTTTCAGGCGTGATTCCTGGTAGGGGGCGTGCAGAAGGCAGCCCATGGATGCTTCACTCTCACATCAATGTTTCTCTCTCTCTCCCCTCTCCCTTCCTGTCTCTCTAAAAATCAATTAAAAACCTTAAAAACAAACAAACAAACACAAAAGTGTATGTTTTGTGTGCCGGGGCCTCCAAACCCTTTCATCGGCACTCCCCCAGCTGCCGGAGTGAGTGCTGGGTCCCCGGCCGGCAGACAGAGGGGTAAATAGATGGTGGTTTCCAGAAAGCACCTCCCTGTGGTCAAAATCCCCCCTGTCCAGCCTTAGCTCCTAACTGCCACCGACGGGGTGCCTCCTCTGCACAGAGTTGGCTGGTTCTAGTCAAACGTCCAGAGGGGAGTAGAGGGGGGAGAAGCCCTCAAAATTCTTTTTTTTTAAAAATATAGTTTATTGATTTTTTACAGAGAGAAAGGGAGAAGGATAGAGAGCCAGAAACATCGATGAGAAACATCGATCAGCTGCTTCCTGCACACCTCCCCCTGGAGATGTGCCCACAACCAAGGTACATGCCCTTGACCGGAATCAAACCCGGGACCTTTCAGTCCGCAGGCCAACGCTCCATCCACTGAGCCAAACCGGCCAGGGCAGCCCTCGCAATTCTTAAAAGCATACCTCATGCCACAGAACCATCTCCAAAGGAACAGAAATTACTCAAACTACAGACCAGCGACTAGAGCTGTAATGTGTCCATTCAGTCCCCTCACAGCTAACGTCTCCGCAGGAAGGCCGTGGGCTCAGACAGAGCTTTAGGTCGCAAGCCAAACACCCTGGCTCTCTCCTCACCGGCACTCACCGGCCCTCACCGGCCCTCACCGGCCCTGCAGAGCCGACCCGCCTCCTGAGTCCCCATATGCTCACCATCTACGGACCTCCTGGTCCCCCAGCCAAACCTCTGGGCGCCATCCTCAGCCCTCCCCTGTCCCCTCGTCCAGCTGCAACCCCTCAGGTCCCTCCTGTCCAGGGCCCAGCTCCAGCCCCAGCTCGGGCCTCCTCTCCTCCCTATCTTCTCCCACCTGGGCCTTTGCCCCAGCCTGGCCTCCGGGCCTCCAGCCTTCCGCCCACCTCACCCTCCACATGTCCTGAGCGGGGCCTCCCGGTACCCAGCGCTGGCCCTGCTCCATGCCCACTCAGCGCCCATGGCTCCTAGCGCCTCGACGCAGTCCCAGCCACACAGCCTCTCTGTGGCCCTGAGGCCTCCTTGGCCTGTGCCCCGCACTCCCGTCCCACAGTTCCCCCAAAGATTCCAGGCTCTTCTTTGCACCGTGTCTCTGTACTGGCTGTCCCCTCTCCCTCTATTACCCCACTTTCTTTCAAGTTAGAGGCAGAACTGGGTCCCTCCTCTGGCTTCCTGCAGAGCCTTGGCCGCCTGCATCAGGGCTCAGGTCACACTAGCTTGTAACCAAATCGTGGGACTTTTTTTTTTTTTTTAGTTCTCACTTGAGGATAATTTTCCATTGATTTTTTAGCAAGAGGGGAAGGGAGGGAGAGAGACAGAGAGAGAAAAACATCAATGTGAGAGAGACACATTGATGGGTTGCCTCTCACATGCACCGCGACTGGGGCCGGGGATCGAGCCTGCAACCGAGGTTCGTGCCCTTGACCGGAATCGAACCCACCGATGCTCTATCCACTGAGGCAAACTGGCCAGGGGCAAATGGGGGGGTTTTCACGGGAAGGAACTGGATCTGCTCATCTTGGGGAACCTCAGCATCAGCCAGCACAGGGCCTGGAACATGGGGAGCCT
Organism: Myotis pilosus; assembly: GCA_036010255.1. Taxonomy (NCBI): domain Eukaryota; kingdom Metazoa; phylum Chordata; class Mammalia; order Chiroptera; family Vespertilionidae; genus Myotis; species Myotis pilosus. The sequence goes on from JASKON010000029.1 coordinate 5,490,159, forward strand.
CAGAGAACAGACGACGGAGACGCGGAAAGAGGAGACAAGAAGCAGGCCCAGGGAGGTGGACCCGGCGACAGACACAGCGGGAGGGAAGAGATGAGAGAGCAGAGAGCTACGGGGACCGAGGCCGGCGGCCATGCCACCTGCAGCGAGTAGTGGAGGGCGGAGCAGGCCGGGTGCAGCGTGAGGCTCTGGAAGGGCTGGATTCTGGGGTGGCTCCAGCCCTTCTTCTCGGACCACTCCACCATCAGCATGTGGTCGGTGAAGGTCTTCCCGAACACCAGGGTCTCGCTGGGGTCAGGCTTCTTATGAGGCTTCTGTGTCATTTCCAGCTGCAGGTCCGCCGCCTGAGAAAAGAAAGGGGACCTGGATATCCTGCAATCGGCCACAACCTGCAAACTAAGGGGGGAAACTACAACTCCCATGAACCCCTGGGGCTAAGACCCAGACAGAAGAGGGTCCTGAGGCTCCAGAGGCTTCTGGGACTTGCAGTTTCAACTCTTTCCCACAGCCTGGTGGCAGGCAATCAGGCTAGCCCATTGCTGCCCACCTTGACCTTTGAACCCTGGACCTTTCGGAGATCCCCAAATCCCACCTTCAGCCCCCTCCTGCCTCGGACCCAGCCGTTCAGGCCCCAGCCCCTCTGCCTTGGGATCCTCCCTTTTACCTTGAAGCTGGAGGAGGCATATCTTCTGGGGCCACCCAGAAGCCAAGGGGCAGTGAGAAGTTTTCGGGCCCAAACCTGGTGGGGGGGGGGGGAGACAGAAGGAAGGTGGTGAGGCAGGACAGAGGGAGGGCGGCCCTTTGCTGCCTCCTTCGCTTGGGAGGCCCCCCTGACCGGTTCTTTCCAGGCCCGGGGCCCTCTAACGGGCTGTGTGGCCGGGCCAAGTCTTGCTCGGCCCTGACCAGCAGGTAGCAGGAGGGGCTCCTGCAGGAGGCCAAGTCCCTCCCTGGCCCTACAGGGGCCACCCCTAGAAAGAGCTGAATCAGCTCCCATTCCCTCCTCCATGCTGGGCAAAGTCAAACGCAGGCACCTCCCACCCCAGGGAACTTTGGCCCCAGCCCCGAGACCGGTTCAGACAGAAGACGACAAGGGAAAGTACACAGGTAAGCGAGGGCTCGCCGGGGGACCCAAACCCCGATAAGAGTGGGGGACCTAAGGTCATGCTCCCCCAGAACCCAGGATCTACACCCCCACCTCCCTCCGACCCAGGAGTCCAGGCCCCCCAGCCCCTCCTCCCTCAGACCCAGGAGTCCAGGCCCCCAGCCCCTCCTCCCTCAGACCCAGGGGTCCAGGCCCCCCAGCCCCTCCTCCCTCAGACCCAGGAGTCCAGCCCCCAGCCCCTCCTCCCTCAGACCCAGGAGTCCCAGTCCATATTCATTCAGGGTATTAGACCCACCGAATTCAGATTACTTAAAGCCCCCGCCCCACGCTTTGGACACTAGTGATTCCAGTTCCCTTCCAATCCCAGGGCTGAGGGGCAGCCATGCGGACGTGGAGGCCACCCCAGGCAGCCATGGACACTGTCCAGATGAACACTTCCCTGTGGTCCTGCCCGAGGCAGCAGGGGAGCGCAGGTCCGGCTGTGCCCAGCAGGGTGGCCTCTGCCCAGTGTCCTTGGGCCTCACAGTGCCTCTTTCTCCAGCCCCGTGGGAAGGCAGCTGGGTCGTGAGGCTCGGGGAGGCCACAGCCTCGCCTGCCCCTGCCCCGTGAGCTGGGTGAGCTGACGCCAAGCAGTGAGAAGGGATGGGAATGGCAGCCGCGACTGGTCCGCAGGTGAGTCATGGGCAGAGGGGGCCGCGGGGCTTCCATGAGGGACAGGCTGGGCCATGAGGTCAGAGGAGTAGCCCTGGGTGGCATGGGGCACCGGCTCCTGGCAGGCTCAGGGTGTTGCTCCCGCACGTGGCCGCTAGGTGGTGATGTGCGGCCGGCATAAGCCTGTGGCCATGCTTCGGTCCAGGAGGGAACAGGACACCCACAGTACCGTCCGAACACACAGGGCAGAGGCAGCCCTCAGAGGGCGCAGAAATGGAAAAAGAATAAAAGAGAGTAAGAGAGCGAAGCTCAAGGAGGAGAAGAAGAGCCCTGCCCGGTTTGGCTCAGTGGGCAGAGCATCGGCCAGCGGACTGAAAGGTCCCAGGTTTGATTCCGGTCAAGGGCACATGCCTGAGTCGCAGGCGCCATCCTCAGTAGGGGGCGTGCAGGAGGCAGCCAATCAAGGATTCTCTCTCATCACTGATGTTTCTGTCTCTCTCTCTCCCTCTCCCTTCCTCGCTGAAATCAATAAAAATATTTTTTTAAACAAAAAAGGAAAGAAAAGAAGGAGAAAAAGAGACAGAGGGGGAACCAAAATGGAAAAAAGAATAAAAGAGTAAGAGAAGGAAGAGTGCCCGGCCGGTATGGCTCAGGGGTTAAGTGGCAACCTATGCACCAGGAGGTCAGGGTTCGATTCCCGCTCAGGGCACATGCCTGGGGTTGTGGGCCTGATCCCCAGTAGGGGGTGTGCAGGAGGCAGCTGATCAATGATTCTCACTGATGTTTCTATCTCCTTCCCCATTCCTCTCTGAAATAATAAAAATATATTTTTCTTAAAAAGAGAGGGAGAAATAAAAAATAATAAAATAATTAAAAAATTAAGAAAAGAGAGGGAAGAGCAAGAGTGAGAAAAACAGACAGAGAAATAGAAAACACACAAACAGAAAACAAGACTAAGAGATGCCAAAACAGATTAGAGAGAGAGAGAGAGAGAGGAGAGACAAGAGAGAGAGAAACTCAGGGAAAGTAGAGCCTGAGAAATCAGGAAAAATACTGAGTGGAATACAGAGAGGCCACGACAGAGAGAACGAGGAAAAAGGAAATCCATGAAGCCCAGACTTCAGATACGGAAGCACACAGCGAAAGGGAGACCCTAGAGATGAGGAAGGGCTGTGTGAGAGGGACAGGATGATGCCACCACCTGAAGAGACACCATCTCCAAGATGCTTAGAGACAGACCATCTAGGAGAGGGCGATCCTCGGGGGCAGAAAGACACACCCACCGGGCAGGGGAGGTGCCAGGCGCAGTGTCCAGAGGTCCTGCCACATTGGGAGAAGCTGCCTTGCCCCTCCCAGGACATTCTCGCCAGGCAGGGGCCTCACCTCTGCTCAGGGAAGGTGCCCCACCCTCTGACACCCCAAGCCATAGGGATTGGGCCTAAAGGAGACTGTCGGGTGGTAGATGGGCGTTTGGGACAAGTGTGAACGCATGGGGCTGAATTAAGGAATGAGGGAGGGCTGACTGGTTGGTTTGGCTCAGTGAATAGAGCATCGGCCTGTGGACTGAAGGGTCCCAGGTTCGATTCCAGTCAAGGGCATGTTACCTTGGTTGCAGGCACATCCCCAGTTGGGTAGGGTGCAGGAGGCAGCTGATCGATATTTCTCTCTCATCGACGTTTCTAACTCTCTATTCCCTCTCCCTTCTTCCCTGTAAAAAAATCAATAAAATATATGTATATTTTAAAAAGAAATGAGGAAGGGGGGGCAGCGTGTACACCGCAGGGCTCTGTAACACCATGCAGCCTCTGCCCTGTCTCATTACGGCCAGACCGCCCCCACCACGATCCAGGGCTGCCCCCACCACATGGCCCAGGTGTGTCACCACCAGAGCCCAGGTGGTCTCCGTCCTAGCCCAGCACTGTCTTTCACACACAGGCCGGCCCCCACGTCACAGCCGGGCGTCCCCACCATAGAGCCCAGGACTCCCCCATCCCGGACCAGAACGGCCTGACAGCCCAAGACTATGCACAGCCCAGGCCCAGGCCGCCCCTGTCGGTCCCACCACGGTCCCCAGGGCGCCCCAGGCTTAGCCCAGGCCTGTCTCCACCCGCCACGGAGGCTCCCCGGGAGGACGCACCTGCCCTGCCCGCCATCCATCCAGCTGGGCTCAGAGACCGGGTCAGGGCAACGTTAGCAGGAAACACGTCTCCAAGGTTATGCTGTAGCTGGCGGGTGGCAATGCCCCCCCGCCCCCCTCCTTCCCAGACTTGTTACTGTTTCCTTTCCCACTGAGCAACCTTGTTCTCCCCAATCTCAGGCTTTGCGGAACGCCGCCGGTTAGCATCTTGGCAAGAACGGACTATCTCAGCCTTCCCTGGAGTAGCCCTGTCGCTCGGACAAGGCGCCGCTGCCTCGATTTCCAAGCCAGGTGGGGAGCCCAGATAAGGGGTTCCGGGGGGGGGGGCAGCTGCCCACATCTCTCTTAACCTTTAGTTCCAACAAGACCAGACCTGAGGACGCATTCCGCGCCTTCATCCTACCCCCCTCCCCTATAGATGCCGGGGCCCCTATCCCGCTACTCTCACCCGCGCGCTAGTCCCGTCTCAATCCGCACCCAGCCCCGCGCCTCTCCCGTGACTGTCCCCCGCTCCTTCCCAGACCCCGGTCCGGGTCTCCAGCCCACCAATGAAGCCCCCCCCATCGCCCCTAAAGCTCCGCGTTCCTTTCCAATGGGGCCCCCTCCTCCTCCTCCTCCTCCTCCTCGGCGCCTCGCAGCGGCCCCGGGAGCCGGAGGGACGGCGCCCAGCGGGCGGGCTGCGGGCGAGAGAGAGGTCCTCCGGGAAGCGCGCCTCCCGCGGGCTCCCCCAGCCCCGAGCGCGGCGCCCCCCGCACCCACCTGCCCCAGCGCGGCTGCCGCCATGGTCGTTGCGGCGGGTAACTGCGCCCGCCCCGCAGAGGACGTCGCGGCCCCGCCCGGTCCACGCCCCCTCCCACCCGGCGCCCATCCTCGCCCGGCGCCCGCGGGGAGCCCGGCCCGCCGCAGCGCGCATGCGCCCCGGGCGCGGGGCGTCCGTCCCAACCCCCCGCCCCGCCCCCACCGGGTCGGATGCCGCCGCATCCCGGCTGCTCGCGGGCGGAAATGCATTTCGGTCGCTCCTGCGGCGGAGCGCGAGCGCGGGGAGCGGCCCGAGGTAAGAGGGGGGACGCCGGGACCCCCGCGCGTCTCCATCCCTCACTTGGACCCGAGCGCCGTGCAGGTCACGTGGATGAAAGGGGAGCGGGCTCGGGGAGAGGCCTCCGAAGAGGGCGGCGGCAGGGACGGGGGGCGGGGGGCGGGGGGTGGAGGGGGGCAGTCCCAAGCCCTGTTTGCACAGTTTTTCTTTCCAGCGAGAACGTGTGTATATTTGTAGCTTCGGGCGGTAAAGACGCCCGCGGTCCGCCGTGCCGCCTTGCAGCCCCCTCCACCGGTGGGGCCGGGAAGTTTCCGCTCCCCCAACTTATCAATGAGCCTCTAAGCCTGGGTCCCCGGGCAGGATTTCCTGGTGACGCCCCTTCCTGAGTCTCCCCAACTTCAGGGCCCAGAGGCGGAGGCGGCCCATGGCTCTTGCGTCACTGTGCCGCCCAAGCCTCCCGGGGTCAGAGCGCCCCAACTCCTGCATCCAGGTTAGCGTGCCCTCAAACTCCGGCCCTGAGCCTCGCTGCCGCCGTGATCCTGCTCTGGGTCATCCTCCCCCCCCCCCCAAAAAAAAGGCTGTGCCCCGGCCCTAACAGCGGGGGACCCCGGCGAATTCCGAGCGTTCCTCCCGCCTCGCCACCGCGCCTGCGGCTGCAGGGGTGTGGCGCCCCCGGGCTGCCCGGCCCCGCCCCTGCCAATCGGAGCTCGCCGCACACCCCCCTGCGGCAGCCAATCCCCGGCGGCCCTGCAGCTCCACCCCCACCCCCACCTGGGGTGCCACCCCCGCCCGGGCCCCGCGCCCCGCTGGGGCAGCCCGGGGTCAGCTCTCCTACGCCGAGCGGCCGCGAACCCCAGTTTCCGACCCGCCCGTTTTCTCTCCTCCCAAACCAGGAGTCTCCACCCCCAGCCTCCTCTCCCCGCAGATCTGCCTGCTCCGCGGGGCAGCGAGGTCCAAACCCCTTTCCCCTTAGGGCCTAGAACAAAGGGGAGGCCCTTGGCTCCCCTCCCGCCTGATCTCCTAATTAGAACTTAATTTCCTGCCCCCTGCGGACCTCTTAACGGGGCCACTGGCGAAACCGCCCGGCCACTTCTCCCGGGAGCCCCGGCGGGAGGCTCCTGCCGCAAGGTCTGCTGGGAGTTGCAGTCCCTGGGGTCCAGGCTGCTCCAGGGCTGGGGTAGCGGGGACCGGGGGGTGCGGTGTGGCGGGACTCGAAAAGGACGGAGAATAAATGCAACGCTGCCCCCCTCCTTCTGGCTGCCCGTTGCTTTTGTGGGGCCCTGTGGGGTGTGGATTGGCGCGGTGGTGGAGTTGGGGGTGGCACCCCAGAGGCAGCGCGCAGCAACCTGAACGTGGGAGACGGAGTTTGGAGAGGGAGAGTCCTCGGCAGGGAAGCCCACGCGCAAATGTGGCAAATCAGGAAGGGGTGGCAGGGGCCTCCACGGGGGGGAGCCCCGCCTGGCCTGGCACCCGCACCCCAGCGCGGCACCCCGAGTCACCCAGATCCGGTGCAGAAGCTGCCTTCCGGGGCCAGGGGCTGGGGAGAGAGGAGGGTGGAAAGGAGGTCCTGAGGAGCCCTCACCTGGAGCCCACGCACCACACCACCTGGCCCTGGCGCCCACGCCCACCTGGGCCATTGTGTCCTCTCAGACTGTGGCTTCCGGGTCAGGTGTTGGGGCTGCCAGCTCCTCCCACAGTGGAGTCCAGATGTTTCCTGGGGAGACACTGGGGAAGGGAGGAGAGAAGCAGGCGGGTCTGCTGCAGACACTGCTTCTCAGGCTCACTGCATCTTCTTCCCCCCACCCCCGCACCCCCCAGGCTCTCAGACCATGGGAGCTGCTCACCAGTTGCCTCCCCACCCAGGGCAAGGCCTTGGTCAAAGCTATTAGTGCCCCCGGCAAAGACAGAGCCTGGGAAAGCTCAGTCCAGGGAATATGAGCTCCTCCCATGCCCTCTCCTCCCAACCATGGGGTCCAGCGGGGGCATCCGAGTGGGGAGGTCCCGCCCTCCCTGCAGACTACGTCGGCAGGCACCAGGCTCTGTTTCTTGGGAGTCACCTAGTGCATAGCAGCATGTCACGGGTTTTTCTTCATGTGTGTTTTGAAGATATTTTAATGATTTTTAGAGAAAGAGGGAGGGAGAGGGAGAGAGAGAGAAACATCAATATGAGAGTGAAACAGCAGCCGGCTGCCTCCCGCACACCCCTACCCGGGATCTAGCCAGAAACCCAGGCATTTGTCCGGACCAGGAATCGAACCGGCCACCTTTTGGTGGACAGGATGGCGCCCCCTGAGCCACACCGGCCAAGGGGTCAGGGCGCATCACAGGTTTTTATGCCTCAGGTCTGAGCCCCTGGGGAGGGAAGGGAACAGCAGGCAACCCTGATGGCCTACGTTGGTGGCCACGTGGAGAACTGCCTGGGATTAGCCAGTTGCCCCCATCAGGCTGGAGATGTTGATGGCACACACATACCCTCTTCCACAGGTGGGGGGAGGGTAAGCCTCCCCAGGTCCTGGATCTGCCCCAGCCCCCAGAAACACACCCCGAAGTCTGGGACAATGGCCGTCTCCCTGGCATGCTCACTGGGTGACCTGGGTGCCTCGGAGGGACAGCATCCGACCTCCAGCCCACCTTACACCTTATGTCCCTTCCCCGTCTCTCCCCCACCTCACTGGGTCCCTATATCCCTCTCGCTGGGCCTTTGTTTGTTATTCAAACTCCTGTCCATATCAAGACAGAATCATGCAACACAGCTGCATTGTTTGCAAAAATGGGAGGAAGCTCTGTTATCCGTGGAGGGAAAGACAGTGTCTGAGTTTCAGGGAGAGCTCCGTGGTCAGAATGTGACAGGGAGGCCTTTGTGAAATGCACCTCTATCCCTCCAACTTCTCCCCTAAAACCCCCTGGCTACCTGGAGGTCCCTAAACTAACTCTCCCTTCTCTCCTCCCTCCCCCTCTCCCTGCCTTCCTCTCTGGCTCCGTTCTTTCACCAGCCATGACCTTGAAGAAACTCAACTTCTGCCCCTCCCCTTGTTTGCTTTGGGCAGCTGACCTGGCCAGGCAAGCCTGTCCCTGCCACTGCCTATTTGCATGCACAAGCAGGCCCCGCAGGGGTTCGCAGGGTGGGACACCCCCCCCACCCCCCGCACTGGCTCCCTCTCGCAGGGTCACCCACCAGCTCGTTCAGACCTACTTTACTCTCTCACAAACAGCCCCACCGCGTTCCCAGTGCTGCATCTGCATATGCGTCCTGAGTGTGCCAACCTCAGGGCCTTTGCACGGCTGTTCCCTCAGATAGCCACGCGACTCACTCCTAGGTGAACAGCCACCCTGTGTGGCCGAGACCGAAGGGTTTTGGGGGACATGGGGCCTTCAGCCCACAGTTTCGGTGCTAAAGTGGGACCGTCCTGGGCAAACCTACTCCCTCAGCAACTTCACATCCTGTTCACATCCTTCCTTCCTTGGCCTGCCCATCCCCTGGGTCCCATCCATTCCTGCTTCCTCTCCTCCGTGGCGCTTGTGCCCTTCTGACGTGCCATCTCTATTTGACTTACGTATTTGCTAATTCTCTGTCTCTCCCACCAGAACGCAAAGACCCGCAAGGGGACCACTGAGATTCTCATTTTGCTACATCCCCAGTCCTAAGGTGTCTGGCATATAGTAGATGCTCAATAAATACCCTTTGAATAAGGGAATGGATTCATTGAGGATCTATTCTGTGCCTGGCCCCGGTTTCAGCAGTTTATGCAGGTTAGCTCATTTAGGAACCGAAGGGCAAGTGATGTACACAGAGGGTCACGTGACACCTGACCGGCCAAGCAGCCCGAGACCAAAACGATAACCGAGTAAGAATTTCTGACAACTCCAGGACAAGAACCTTAGGATACAGCATGCGTGTGTGGGCCTTGGGGGTGGGTGGAATTCTAATCCTCCAGCCTCTCCCCCAGGAACCCACCCCACACCCACATTCATCTTCTCCCTCTCACTCATCAGCCTGGAAACCCTCCCTCTCTCAGGCTGGGGGGCTTGCCCAGCCCCCACCCCTGGCCCTGCTCCAGCCACATTTCTCTCCTCCATCCAGCTACCTAACTCCCTCCCCACCACCACCCTGCGAGCCTGAGGCCTATGAGGGCGGAGACACGGTTCATTGGTCGCCCTCTCCCCAGCCCCAGCGCCCAGGACACAGCTGCCACCAAGCACTGTTTGTCCCGCATTCCCTTCCCAGCCTCTCACACATTCCTCGGCCACGTCCTCCCTGCCCCCCCTTCACCCCCCTAAGGTCACCTAGGAACTACACCAAGGACCTGCTGGACTCATTGGCCTGCCCCACCTCTCTCCCTTCAACACCCCACGGGGAGCCGGCTTTCCTGGATGCCCTGAGGCCTCGCTCTGGCCCGACTCCATTTCCTCTAATGTTGGGGGTCCTGGGTCCTTCCCACTCTCCCGGCTTTGCCTGGGGAGCCCCTACTTTGTTGGTTTCCCACCAGCAACTCCTAAATCTCCCTCAGAGCCCCCACCCTTGGGCCTCTCCATCCCAGTGTCTCAAGGGCAGGAATCACCCCGCTGTCTCCGAAAACCTGCCTCTCTTCCTGGGGCCCACACCCACCCCGCTTCTCAAGCCGCAGACGGAGCCCTGGGATCTCCCTGAGCCTCCCTCTCCCTCATCCCTCCTCTGAGCCATCGCTTTCTGGCTCAGATCCCCTCCATGGCTCCCTAGTGCTCTTGAGATAAAGACCAGGCACCTGGCATGGCCCTCAAGGCCCCATGTGACCTGCCCCTCAACCCTTCCCTGGGCCACCCCTTCCCCTCCCCACTCAGTCCCTCAAAGGCACCAAACCCTCTCTCGCTGCCAGGCCTTCGCACCGGCTGTTCCCTCTGCCAGGAACACTCGCACCCGCACCTCCGTGCGGCTCCATCCAGGACCCGCCACGCTCGTATTGGCCTGACTCTCCCTCCCCTCCCCGCCCTTTGGACACCGGATCTGGAGCGTCCCCTTCACCACCCCTCTAGCTAACGCTGCTCGTCATTTGCTTCCTCCAGGAAGCCCACCCTGATCCCCCAAACGAGCCAGGCTCCCTGTCACACATCTCCCAGAACCACACCCGTCTGGCACAAAACACCCCCATAAGCTCACGTCTGCATTGATTGAATAACGCCTGGCTGCCCCACAGCTATGACTGCCCCAAGGGCAAAGACCATGTGGTGAATCCCTGGCACCTAGAATACTGCCTGACACCTACCCAGGTCTATGTATCTATATATATATAAAAGCCTAAGGGACCGGCCGACCAGCCGGTAGCTATGATGCATAATGACCACCAGGGGGCAGACGCTCAACACACAGGCATGGAAACATGCAACGGACTGATGAATCTTAGAGGAAAGTGGGGAGGGGGAGGACAGGAAGAGATTAACCAAAGACCTTATATGCATACTAGAGGCCTGGTGCACAGATCCGGGCACTGGTGGGGTCCCTCGGCCGGCCTGTGGGGATCAGGCTGAAACCGGCTCTCCGACATCCCCCAAGGGGTCCCGGATTGCGAGAGGGTGCAGGCCAGGCTGAGGGACCCCAGCGGTGTATGAATCCGTGCACCGGGCCTCTAGTTGATCAATACATAGATGAATGAATGGGTAGTTCTCTAAGAACCAACCCAGCTCTGAGAGTCTACGGGGGACATTCCTTTCCTCAAACACCTTCTGCGGATCCTTGCTGCCCATAGGATCTCGTTTCCTTGGGCGTAGAGAGACCCCTAATTCCTCCATCGTATTCACTAGCCTCGGGAATCCCCAACTCTGCTTGTGTCAGAATCCACCAGGGAGGCCAACGATGCAGATTTAGGAGGTCTGGGCTCGGGCCCAAGAGTCAACATTTCAAGATGAAATGTTGTTGGTGATGGTGGTGGTGATAACGATGTTGATGGTGATGAAGACTATGATGGTGATGATGGCCATGATGGTGGTGAAGATGATGATGACAGTGATGGAAGTGATGAAGATGATGATGGTTATATCGATGGTGATGATGGTGAAGATGATGATAATAGGGATGGTGGTGGTGATGGTGGTGATGATAATGGTGATAGTGATAATGATGGTGATGGTAGCCATGATGGTGAAGAAGATGATAATAGGGATGGTGGTGAGGGTGGTGATGATAATGGTGATAGTGATAATGATAACAGCAGCAACTTGCTCATTTTGACATATCTCCTGGCAACAGGCACAGTTTTTTGTTTTATCTTTTTGCTAATAATTTTAATTGTTTTATTTATTACTTTTTTATTTTTGTTGTTGTGAATCCTCACCTGAGGATATCTTTCCAGTGGTTTTTAGGGAGAGCAGAAGAGAGAGGGAAAGAGAGAAACATCCTCCCACATCGGTGGGTTGCCTCCTGAACAAGCCCTGTCGAGGCTTGGGCTGGGGAGGAGCCTGCAACCGAGGTGCGTGCCCTTGACCGGAATCGGACCCGGGACTCTGTGGTCCGCAGGCCGATGCTCTACCCACTGAGCCAACCGGCGAGGGCCAGGCACAGATTCAGGTGCTGGGATGGAGGCGTGAACACGAGACAGGAGTCTTGCCCTCCAGGAAACCAGATGTAATGCGTGGACCTCGTCCGGAGCTTGGCGTGAACAAACCAACTGTAATAAGACATTTGGGAACAAGGGGGTGAATTCAGATCGGGCTTGGATACTCAGTAGCAGGAGTAGTAGTAAAAAATTACCGTTAAATTTCTTAGAAGGCCGAATGGCAGTTTTTATGTTTTAAAAAAAAAAGTCTTAATTTTCATTTTTAACATAAAGTTGAAAGTATTTTAAAATTAAAGCCATTGGCTCTCCCCCACCTCCTGAGTGGGGGTCACTGTGAGGCACACATTTCTCTCTGACTCCCAGAGTTTCTCGGGACTAGCGCCCCCGTGCCCCCGTGCCCCCGTGGTAATTTGCTCAGTGATGCCCTCCACCAGCTGCCTTGCCTGTCCACCCTCACCCCCACCCCCAGGGCAGCACTTCCGGGGGTCGCCTCCCACACACCCTGCACTCCAGCCTCACCTGGGGTCTGCTTCCGGGGGATCCCCAACTAAATCCAGTGTGGCCAAGGACCTGTGATGACAAGAATTCGCATAATCTGCCCAGCCAGCGGGACTCAGTGGTTGAGCATCGGCCTATGAACCAGGAGGTCACGGTTCCATCGCCAGTCAGGGAACATGTGTGGGTTGTGGGCTCGATCCCCAGTGGGGGACGTGCAGGAGGCAGCTGATCCATGATTCTTTTGCATCATTGATGTTTCTCTCTCTCTCTCTCCCTCTCCCTTCCTCTCTGACAGCAATAAAAATGTGTATTTAAAAAAAAAAAAAGAATTCGATAATCTGAATAGGAAGGTCTCCAGGTTAACTAAGACCATGGGGTCAACGTGAAGCTCACGGATTATTCTTGTGTTTAGGAAATGCACTCCAAGCACTAAGGGATGAATGGACATCAGACCTGCAACTTACTCTCAAATAGAGAGACGGAAAAGTCATGCCAAAGTGGTAAAATATACACAATGGAGAGTCTGGGTATATGGGAGTTCTCTGTACTATTCTGGCAATATATTATAACCTTTAAAGTATTTCAAAATAAAAATAAAGCTTTGTAATCCACTGGCAGTATTTATGAAATTCTTACTGATGAAATTATATGATGCGTGGGTAGGAGATTACAAGAGGCAATGAGTAGGACAAATTTAACTTAGTGCTTGTAATTGCTAAGCTGGAGATGGAGGTGGGGGATTGGTTCTCTTGTTCTTAGAGGACACGCAGGTGTTTCTGCCCCAGGGCATTTGCACATGCTTTTCTTAGTGAGTGAAACACTCTGTGCCCTATTTCTCCACTTCCCTTCCTCCCACTCAAGGTCCAGCTCAAATCTCACCTTTTCCCTTTTACTTCTCCCAGGTTTCATTTGCCCAATATGTACCTCAGAGACCTCAAACTGAGGCCCTAGCCAGTTTTCTCAGTGGTTAGAACAGTGGTTCTCAACCGTCCTAGTGCCGCGACCCTTTAATACAGTTCCTCATGTTGTGGTGACCCCCAATTTCATTGTTACAAATTGAACATAATTAAAGCGTAGTGTTATAAACTTACGAACAATCATAGATACAGAGGCAGAGCTGCCTCGAACAGACTGTCAAACTGCAGCGGGAAGGCGGAGGGCGGGGGGCGGGAGGGAGGGTGAGAGATCAACTGAAGGACCTGTATGCATGCATATAAGCATAACCAATGGACATAAGACACTGGGGGGTAGGGGAGGCCAGGGGATTGTCAAGGGCGGGGGGGGGGGGGAGGAAGGACACATATGTAATAAATACTTTAAGCAATAAAACAATAAAAAATAATAATAAAAAAAGAAGGAAAAAAAAGCATAGTGATTCATCACAAAAACAATATGTCATTATATATGTGTTTTCCGATGGTCTTAGGCGACCCCTGTGAAAGGGTCGTTCGACCCACAGGTTGAGAACCGCTGGGTTAGAGCGTCAGCCCACGCCCTAAAGGATCTCAGGTTCGATTCCAGTTAAGGGCACGTGCCTTGACTGCGGGCTTGATTGATCCCCAGCCCTGGTCAGGGCACGTGTAGGAGGCAACCAATCGATGTGTCTCTCTCCCTCTGTCTCTCCCCTTCCCTTCGACTCTCTCCAAAAAATAAAAATAAAAAATCAATGGAAAAAATACCCTCTGTTGAAGATTAACAAAAAAAACCCAAAACCACTGAGGGAGGTGGATTAGCCACAAGAAACAGAGGGGGACAAGGTTGGTGATAAACAGTAAGAGCGTGCACACAGCAAGCTCTGAGCCGGGCATGTTCTATGGGCTCGGTGGGCGGGCGTTTCACTGAACCTCATTCCATTCTCAGAACAGCCCTGTGAGTCAGGTACCACGATTAGCCCTGTTTTACAGATAATAAAGCTGAGGCCCAGGGAGATTCACCTGCCCGCTGTTGCCAGGAGGAAATGGCAGAGAACTTAGGGGGGGCGGGGGGCAGATCTAGACCCTTTACTCCCACCCACTCACAGGTAACAGTCACTCTCTTTTTAAATATTGGCAACTAATGAGAGAAAAATACATACAGACACTGTGTGTGTGTGTGTGTGTGTGTGTGTGTGTGTGTGTGTGTGTGTGTGTGTGTATAAGTCCCCAAATTCACGCAAGAAGTAATTTTGATAGAAAACACAGGTTTATAATTAAAAATGGTAAATTTTTTATTGATTCATCAAGTACACAGTCTAGGGTTATGTATGGAAATAGCACATCATCGGGTAAATGGCCGCCACGGCTCTGCTGGCACAGGTGCAAAGCCGTGGTCTTCATTGGTCTTCATTGTCCCTGCTCCTGGGTCATCATTGGTACTTGGGAATGCTTATCAAATTGAAGGGGTTGACATCAAAGGGCAACAGATATTAGAATCTGATTCCATAAACCAAGTAAAATTAGGCTTTTATTTTGTTGTTGTTAATGCTCACGCAAAATTCAAATCTTGCGTGAATTTGGGGACTATATATATATCTCCACACACACAAATAAAACCTTCACAGGCTATGGTGTATGTGCGTCTTCTTGTGGGAGATGCCAGTCCTAGAAGGTGACAGAAACAGGACAGGAGCCAGGGCTCACCGGGCGGGGCGGGCGGGGGATGACCCAGTTGGGGACATTCCACCTGGATCTCAGATCCAACCTGGGTTTCCCCACACCCCTGACCCCTGGCCCGCTCTGTGGGCCTCTCCCCGCTCCGTCTACACTCGCTCTCTGAGCCTCAAGCCCATGAGCTCCAGAATGCCTTCAGGCCCAGACCCTCCGCCCAGACCCACGATTCCCGCTCCACACGTCCCCCACCCATCTGCTCCCCCGCCCCCCCCCCCACGGTCCTGGTAAACAAACAACAACCATTTATTTCTTTCTCGAGTTCACCCCCATCTCTAGTCTATGAGGAAAACCAGATATTTCTGCCTTCAAAATGGACCCAGAATCAGGCCACTTCTCACCAAATCCACTGACCACCAGCCTGGCCAGACCCAACATCACCTCCCGCCTGGACCATCCCCGGAGGCCCCTGCCTCAGTCTTCACCCCCCCCCCCAATCTGTTCTCCAGGCGGCCGCCAGGGGGGCGCTGGTTCCCACTTACAGCAGTTCACCCCCTCTGCTCCTAACCCTCCATGGCTCCCTGCTCACTCCCTGTCAAAGCCAAACCCTCCCCCTTGTTTACAAGGCCCCATACAATCTGGGTCCCATTGCCCGCTCTCTACCCTCCCCTTGCACCTTCTCCCTCTTGCTCACCCTGCTCCAGTCCCACTGCCCCCCTCGCTGTTCTGCACACCACGCCGTCCCACCCCAGGGCCTTTGCACTGGCTGTGTCTCCGCTGGACCCCTCTTCCCCACGCACACAAATACACAATTTAAAATAACCCCTCGCGCTGAAACCGGTTTGGCTCAGTGGATAGAGCGCCGGCCTGCGGACTGAAGGGTCCCGGGTTCGATTCCGGTCAAGGGCATGTACCTGGGTTGCGGGCACATCCCCAGTAGGGAGTGTGCAGGAGGCAGCTGATCAATGTTTCTCTCTCATCGATGTTTCTAACTCTCTATCCCTCTCCCTTCCTCGCTGTAAAAAATCAATAAAATATATATTTTAAAAATAATAATAATAATAAAATAAAATAATCCAGAAAAAGAAAATTAAGGGGTCTCCAAGAAAGCAAGAACGCCAGAATGCTGGTCATTGTCGGCATCGGGTGACGACCAGGTGGGTTCAGCATATGACTCCTGCTTTTGTGTGCACTTGCGAAATGCCATCATAAAAACATAAATAAAATGCCTCGTAAAAATAAAATAGCGTTTGCACGTACCCCTCACTCATTATCTCCCTTCCTTCCTTCGCTTCGTATCTCCTTGCCTGCTGTCTGTCCCCCGCGGCTAGAATGTCTGGGCAGGAATGTCTTAGCACATGGCTGGTGCTAAATGAACGCTTGAATGAATGGATGAATGAATGAATGAATGAATGGATGGGTGGATGGATGGATGGATGGATGAATGAATGAATGAGAAAGTGCTCTGATGGAAATAGACACGCTGTTATCACAGAGCCTGAGTATGGAGGTGTAAATGCCACACGGGCAAGGGTGGCTGGGAAAGGCCTTTCGGAGGAGGTGACCTTCGAGCAGAGCTGGTAAGCGGGGGGGCAGTGTGGGAAGGTTGAGAGAAGCACGCTCTTGGCTCCTCATAACTACTCACTGGGTGGCCAAGCTGCAGCTGCCTGCCACTGCCTCCCTGTCTCAGCCCTCCCCGTGTCCTTAACATCCCCCTCTGCCGGGGTTCATGTCCCGGCACCAAGGAGGGTTCAGGAAGCTGGAGAAGGGGCTGTGCGGAGATGACATAGGAATCCAGGGACTAATAAAGGGTCCGGAGACAAGATATAATTTTGAAAGGCATTGGGGGTCAGAGGACCTTCAGCTAAGGAACTGAAGACTTCCTCCTTGTCTAGGGCCCTTGCTTTTATTAACACAATTTGTCCTAAGGCAAGGTGGAGATAATACACTTCAGAGGGTACAGAGGCATGGTCAGTTTGGGGGAATTAGCCTATGGCCGCTCAGGTGTTTGGCCAGCAGGAGGCAATAACATGTAGATGAAGGTGCCTTTTAACTGTCTGGCAGCCACAATCCGTCTCCTATTCAGGTTTGGGGAAACGCCTTTAGCCATTCCCAACCGGTGACTCCATGTGTGACTCAACCCTGCTGAGTCCCCAAGTCTCATCAACCTTTTGATGAAACTCTCAGAATTATGACCTGCGGGCATTGGTCTCCGGCACCCCTCCCCCCGCCCCCACCCCCACCAGGGCACCACTTTGAAAGGCTCATACGAACTCTGGGTTCTGTACCCACCCAGGCAGCTGGTGCTGGCCGTAGGCATTTGAGTTAATTATTTCCTACCAAGATGGAGGCCCTGGGGAATAAGATTTAACAGAAAACATTCCGCTCCCAGTGGGTTTGGCAGTCTCCCTGTCAGGAGGCTCCCTGGCACCTTGGTAAAGGCTACATCCCCAGCAGGTTCGGCTCCAGCAGCAGCCAGAAGCCCTGGGCGGAGGTCTCCTCGGGCCACTGCGGAGGGGGGTCTAAGGGCGGGGTTTGGGGAGAGAGGAGAGAATGAGGGAGGCAGGTGGACAGGAGAGGAGGAGGGAAGTCGGGGCGGGGCAGGAGAGTGGGGGGCCCAGGTGCGGCGGGCAGACGAGAGGGTCAGTGATGGTGAGAAGACGGGAGGCTGCACAGCCATGAATAAATAAAGCCGTGTCTGGGGCCAGGAGGCCTGGGTTCGAATCTCAGCCCTGTCATTTCCTGGCTGTGTGATTTGGGGCAAGTCTCTTAGCCTCTCTGTGCCTCCGTTTCCGCATCTGCAGAATGAAAATGACCCATCTCGAGCTTTGAAATGTCAAAGTCAATATCTGTGCCTGACACTTAATACCATAACGTGCCTCCTGCACGCCCCCTTCTGGGGATCAGACCATGGTTCAGTGGTTTGTGAAATATGATTGACGCTTTAACAACACAGGATTTAACTGCGTGGGTCCACTTATACACAGCACTTTTTTTAAAAATATATTTTATTGATTTTTTTACAGAGAGGAAGGGAGAGAGATAGAGAGTTAGAAACATCGATGAGAGAGAAACATTGATCAGCTGCCTCCTGCACATCTCCCACTGGGGATGTGCCCGCAACCCAGGTACATGCCCTTGACTGGAATCGAACCCGGGACCTTTCAGTCCGCAGGCCGACGCTCTATCCACTGAGCCAAACCGGTTTCGGCGGCACTTTTCAATAAACATACAGCCACCCCTCTGTATCTGGGTTTTGTATCTATGGATTCAGCCAACCACAGATCGAAAACAGTAACATCTTCTTTTCTTTTTTAAATGTATTTTTATTGATTTCAGAGAGGAAAGGAGAGGGAGAGACGGAAACATCAATGATGAGAGGGAATCATTGATTGGCTGCCTCCTGCACGCCCCCCACTGGGGACCGAGCCTGCAGCCCGGGCATGTGCCCTTGACCGGAATCGAACCCGGGACCCTTCAGTCCACAGGCCGATGCTCCATCCACTGAGCCAAACCTGTCAGGGCAATAACATCTTCTTTTTAATTTTTTAAATTACAATTTACATTCAATATTACTCTGCATTCGTTTGGGGCATACAGCATAGAACAATAGCATTTTTGACCCACAGTTGAGAATAAATGGCACCGCAGACCTGGCACTGACAAACCAACACTCGGCTTCCCCCAAGTGGGACACAGGCCTCACCACCACCCCAGAGCGACACCCACCAAATCGCAGCCAATGCTGCCAACACCCCATGACGTAAAATGCGGCCCAAAGCCCAGCCCAACCCAGCCCAGAAATGGTGGCTGTGGGCACTGGGTAATGACCTCACATAGCAACGCCCAGCTTCCTCTCCTTAGCGACTAGCCTCCTTGGAGTTTCTTCAGCCCAGGAACATGACTTGCTTTATAGCCAGGTGCAAACATTTTACACTTTCACCAAATGTCTGTGAAGCATTTTCTCATGCCTCATCTCATTTGATCCTCACAGAGGTCCTGGAGTAGATAGATAGGAGACTGGGTGGAATCCTATTTTCTTTTCATTAGCCAGAAAACAGAGATTTAGAAAGCTTAGAAACTTGACCCGACTGAAAAGAAGTAAGAAATGGTGGGCCTTGGAAATGACTTCAGGTTTTCTCACTGTGCAGAATATAGTCAAACCCTGCTGCAGTTAAATATTTCACCCTTTGTTCTCCCTGCGTGATCTACAATAATAATCTGCTTCGTGTTGATATTTACTGCTGTGTTGCTGACAATTACCTGAAAGAGAAGTTGGGGTGCTTCACTGGGCTGGGAAAAGCTTAGCTAAGTCAAAAAGCAGGTCAGATGAAGCAAGTTTATTCTATACATATAAAAGGCTAAGTCAACTCGCACATGCGCAATACAGCTCTCACTGGTGCCAGTCACGTGTGTGTGTTTTGATCTGTCATTGTTAATCGTGAATTTGGTTGACACTTCTATTATAGAGAAAGGGCGAATAGCGCTATTAAAATATTTCTTCTAATTAATTTCCTTTCAATGTGCACAAATCCGTGCACCGGGCCACTAATATATAATAACATGAACCTGCTATGGACTGAATGTTTGTTCCCTCAAAAAATTCATGTGTTGCCCTGGCCGCTGGCTCGGTTGGCTGGAGCATCATCCCATACACCGAAGGGTATCGGGTTCGATTGCCAATCAGGGCACATACCTAGATGTGGGCTCCATCCTCAGTCAGAGTGCGTTCGGGTGGCAACCAATCGATGCCTTTCTCTCACATCGATGTTTCTCTCTCTCTCTCTCTCTCTCTCTCTCTCTCTCTCTCTCTCTCTCAATCAATATAAACATATTCTCAGGTGAGGATTTAAAAAAAATGTGTATGCTGAAATCCTAACCTGTAAATTGATGGTGTTTGGAGGTGAGAGCTTTGGAAGGTGATTCAGCCACGAGGGTGGGGCCTTCATGAATGGGATTAGTGCCCTAGAAAAGAACCCCATCCCCCCTGAGGCTCCCTCAGCCCGCCCACCTGTGAAGACACAGCCAGAAGCCGGCCCTCACCACACACAGAATCTTGGTCCTGGACTTGCCAGCTTCCAGAACTCAGAGACAGAAATGCTGGCTCTGTGAGTCACCCAGCCTGTGGTATTTCTGTTACAGCAGCCGGAACAGGCTAAGGCGGTGCCTGTATGTGCACGTATATGTATATGTACACATATATAGATACATGGATATCTAACATAGATTGTCATCTTAAAGCTAGAACCAACTCAGACTGGTTAACTCTATTTTGTTGATTTTGCAAATAAATACATTGCCTGAGGCTGCCCCCCCGCCCCTCCCCCAGGCACCAGCCCTGAGATTCAAACCCGTTCTGCGACCCCAGAGCCTGAGCCCTTGGCTGCACCACCCCCTCCGGTCTGTCCTCCGGGCATCGCTCTGCCTGACACCTGAAATCAGGGCAAAGTGTCCTCTTGCTCGGCCTCAGCTGGGAACAGCACTACTGACAACTCAAAGTCTTGCCGCTCTGCGCATGTCCGCGGAACCTGGAGCCGCACAATGAGCGCTGCTGATCCTGGGGTAACAAGGACTTTTTTGGCCCTACTGGTTTGGCTCAGTGCATAGAGCATCGGCCTGCACACTGAAGGGTCCCGGGTTCGATTCCAGTCAAGGGCACATGCCTGGGTTGTGGGCTTGATCCCCAGTCGGGGCCATGCAGGAGGCAGCTGACCAATAGTTCTCTCTCATAATTGATGTTTCTATCTCTCCCTTCCTCTCTGAAATCAATAAGAATATATATATGCTGAAATCCTAACCTTTAAATTGATGGTGTTTGGAGGTGAGAGCTTTGGAAGGTGATTCAGCCATGAGGGTGGGGCCTTCATGAATGGGATTAGTGCCCTAGAAAAGAACCCCATATATATATTTACTTTATATAAATAAATATATATATTTATTTAAGAACTTTTTTGGCAAGTGGGAATTCGCAAATGTGGAATCTGTGAGTAATGAGAATTGCCTCCCGGCCAGTTGGCTCAGTTGATTGAGTGTCGTCCAATGTACCAAAAAGGTTGTGGGTTTGATTCCCAGTCAGGGCACACACCTAGGTTTCGGGTTTGATCTCTGGGCGGGGCACATAAGGGAGACTGATGTTTCTCTCTCTCTCCCCCTTCTTCTGTCTCTAAAATAAGTAAAAAAATATCCTCGGGTGAGGATTAAAATAATAATAATAATAATAATGAGGATTACCTGTATCTGTCTCTTTGTCTATTTCCTTCTATTCACACTCTAGAGCAGTGATGGCGAACCTATGGCATGCGTGTCAGAGGTGACACACGAACTCATTTTTTTGGTTGATTTTTCTTTGTTAAATGGCATTTGAATATATAAAATAAATATCAAAAATATAAATCTTCGTTTTACTAGGGTTGTAAATATCAAAAAATTTCTCTATGTGAGACGGCACCAGAGTTAAGTTAGGGTTTTTCAAAATGCTGATACGCCGAGCTCAAAAGGTTCGCCATCACTGGTCTAGAGTGCGAATCCCATGAGGACTGCAATGTTTTGTCTGCTGTTTTATGAAATATTTTTATTGCCTGGCCAGTGTGGCTCAGTGGTTGGGCGTCGACCTATGAACCTGGAGCTCACGATTCGATTCCAGGCAAGGGCACATGCCCAGGTTGTGGGCTCGATCCCCAGTGTGGGGCATTGCAGGAGGCAGCCAATCAATGATCCTCTCTCATCATTGATGTTTCTATCTCTCTCCCTCTCCCTTCTTCTCTGAAATCAATAAAAATATATTTAAAAAAAAAAGAAAAAAGGAGGACCCACCCAGGAGACACCACCCACCAGCAGGATGCGGGAGGGAAAAACACTGAGCTGAAACCTCCAGGGCCTGAGCAATTTAGCCCAAAGGGGAAAAGGTAGAGGGAACAGCATATGCAAAAGCCCAGAAGAGAATGAATCGGGAGAGAAATTGGACATAGGGAGGGGGGACAGAAAATACGCTCACCCTCACACCTTCCTCCTGCCTCACTCACAGGGCCGGCCCCCCAACTCTGCAGGGAGGGAAGGGCTGGGGCCTGGGGCTGCGGGAGGGGGGGTTTGGGCCTGGACCCCTGGGTGCGAGGGAGGAGGGGCTGGGGCTGAAGACTGAGAGACCCTCACTCGCTGTCTTTGTCACAGGTAAGCACGTGGGCCCCCATTCCCACTGAGCGGGGGAAGAGAAAGGTTACCCCAGCACAGACCGTGGTGAGGCCTCTGCTGCCCCCTTGTGGCCACCTGGGGCGGGCCCATCACCCAACTCGGTGCCCCTGGTGACCCCAGTCTCCTGGTGACCCCCCAGGACAAAAGGCAGAGGCCTGGACACATACTCTCCTTAGCGACTCCCAGTGCCCGCTGGGGTTCCTAAGACCACCCCACTCCCATCTCTGGCTTCCGGATAAACCCTAAATCTGCAAGAGACATACCCCCACCCCCACCCCCCGCAAAGCCACCCGTTTTGTAGCCCTAATAACGGAGACCCAGAGAAAGGGCGTGAGGAGGGTTTGGCACCTGCCAAAACCCCGGCTGGCTGTAACCGGTTTGGCTCAGTGGATAGAGCGTTGGTTTGCGGGCTCAAGGGTCCCAGGTTCGATTCCGGTCAAGGGCATGTACCTGGGTTGCGGGCACATCCTCAGTGGGGGGTGTACAGGAGGCAGATGATGGATGTTTCTAACTCTCTCTCTCCTTTCCTCTCTGTAAAATCAATAAAATATATTTAAAAACAAACAAACACACAAAAAAACCCGGCTCCAGGATGGATGCCACTCCGGCGCATTCCTTTGCAAAGGGAACTCCTCCTTCCCACCTGGTCGCTCCTCTCCCGGAGACCCCCTCCCCGAAGGCTCGCAGATCCCGGCTCCGATCCGCGCTCCCCGCCCTGCCTCCCCCCCAACAAGGACCACCTTCCCGGCTTAGCGCGACCCCGTGGGCATCCCGCGTCGGTCAGTCTGTCTCTCCGTCGGTCACATCGGAGCCCCTCCCTCCTCCAGAGTCCGGTGGGCCCTGGGGTGGGGGTGGGGCGGCGTTGCCAGGAAGTCCCGATGCCTGGAAGTTCGGCCGCAGACCCCTCGGCCCCCCTCCTCCTGCAGCCCTAACAAGTCCGAGGTCCCTGCCCTTTCCTCCCCGGGGGACCCCGATTCCAGCCTCCAGCTGCGCCCTTCAGAGTCCCCGGGGCCCCAGCCCCAGACGGCCAGACGGAACGCTATTAACGAACAATGCAGGGTTTTAATCCCGATTTGGACAAGTGCTGGGAAAACCCAGAGAGACCCCTCCCTTGCGGGCCACCGGGGCGGGCCGGACCGGGTGTCTCCGGGTCTCCGGCCCGGGACCGCCAGGCCACGCCCTCGCGCTCCTATTGGCTGCCGCCCGGGGGTCAGAAGCTGGACTGCAGCAGAGTGACGCGCAGAGGCCACGCCCCCTCGTCCTGCGTCAGGGCGGGAGGGCCCGCCCCCGAGTCCCACGTGGGCGCCCAGGAGGCGGGGCCGGCGCCACGCCCGCTGCCCCGGCGGGAGAACCCGGGGGAGCGGGCACTGGCCGCGGGAGGAGATCGTGGGGGCGAGGGCAGCGGGGGCTTGGGGTTTGACGGAGGCGGCGGCACCGGGGGAAGAGGTTCGCCTCCGGGGTCCAAGTTTCCACCTGGAGAGGACGAGGGAGGGGTGAGAAGGGCAAAATGGGGGGCCCGAGGTTCCGGACCCCCAGCTTTTCTTCTCTTCGACCCAGGAGCCCCGGGCCCCAACCCCCTGCTGTCTGGGGTCTAGAACCCCCAAACGCTGTGCAGCTCTTTCCTCATCAGGACAAAGAATTTCCAGGGGCCCTCGATCCCTTCCCACCAGGAGCGAGGATTCCAGGCCTAGGTCCCCAGCCCCTCCCCCCCGCCCCACCTGTCATCATCCGGTGCCACTGCGAGGCCTCGGTGGCCAGAGCTTGAGAGAGGCTGAGGACTCGCTCCCGATGACCTTCGGACATGGGAATATAAGGGGTGGTGTTCCTCGAACTAGAAAAAAAGATTTGGGGGAGACGAGCAGTTAGGACAGTGATTACTGCGGTGCCCCCACGTGTCCTTCTGGGAGGTGTAGTCCTTAGCACGTGTCTTCAAGGACTTTAGAAATATATTTTATTGACTTTTTACAGAGAGGAAAGGAGAGGAATAGAGAGTTTAGAAACATTGGATGAGAGAGAAGCATCGATCAGCTGCATCCCGCAACCAAGGTACATGCCCTCGACTGGAATCGAACCCGGGACCCTTCAGTCTGCAGGCTGACGCTCTATCCACTGAGCCAAACCAGTTAGGGCAATCTTCAAGGATTTTGAACCTGGCCAGGCCGGCATAAAAAGCTCCTGTGCACCATGGAATTTCCCCTCCCGTCACCAGTAACTTTCACCCCATTTCCAGATGGTCCGGGGGAGTTGATATCTAGCCAGGGTTGCAGTTTGGGGGACTGCTGTTCTCACTGGGGATCCAGGGCTTTCTGATGCCCCGGGAACTCTAGAAGGTTCTGCAATCATCCTGGTCGGGTGGTTCAGTTGGTTGGAGCATCATCCCGTAGACCAACAGGTGGCGGGTTCGAGTCTAGGTCAGGGTACATACCCAGGGTGCAGGCTCGATCCCCACCCAGTCAGGGCGTGTACAGCAACCCAGAGATGTTTCTCTCTCTCTCCCTCATGAATTTAAAATTTTTAAAAAAATAATAATAAAAGGCTGCAATCTGCACTTCAGAACTCAGGAGACATAAATAACAAAGCTACTCGCCTCCCCTTGGGAAATTGATTTCTCCGCTCCTCGCGGGCACCCCAGTTCCTTACCTGCTCCAGGACCCGGAGCCTCTGAGCCATTTCTGGGTTCCGGCGTGTCCCAGGCCAGGCTGCAAAAAAACGGGGCACAGTCCTCCTCACCTGGGAGCCCCCTTCCCACTGTGAGGGTGAAATGAAGGAGGCTCGGAGAGGGGCTGAAACGGCCTCAAAACACTGGCAACGATTAACTTTACGGGTAAAGACCCTCCTTCGCCGTGGACCTCAAGCAGACACAGAGGCCGCACCTCGCTTACCTGTGACAAAGCCAGAACCGGCCCTGCGGATTCCCCCTTTACCTCATACAGGACTGGCTGGATGGCCTGTCCCCCCAAAACCGGCTAGAGAGAGACATACGTTTGGGTTCGTCTGACTGAGACGATCCCCTGATTGACAAAAACAATCCTACCCGTAACATCACCCCACCTACAACTCGTCTAATTCCTCCCTGGAAAAGTAAGATGAAACCGCCCTGGGGAGCCACTCTGATGGGTCTGGAGCGCTCTCCTCGCTGCAATAGAATGAATTAACTCCTTCCTTCCTTCCTTCCTTCTTTCCTTCCTTTCTCTCTCTCTCTCTCTCTCTCTCTCTCTCTCTCTCTCTCTCTCTCTCTCTCTCTTTCTCCTTCCTCCCTCCCTTCCTTTCTTTCTTTCTTTTTTGCCTTTGACAACACAGAGTACTGAAAAGAAAGCTCAGGCTTGCAATCTAGACCCTAGAAGCCTAGATGCCTGGTGAGCTGGGGATGTTGTATCTGCCCACCTCCGTCCCCCACCGAGAAGGGGCCTGGATGCTGCCTTTGGCACAGGGACAAGCCGGGTGGAACTGGGAAACCCGGTTGTGGGTAGGAAGGGAGCACCCCCATTTTCCGGAGAAGGACAATGAGCCTCACACCAGGAGCCTCACACCCCGCCACCCCACCGGCCTCTCTGCTCCCCTCACCCTTTGCTCCATGTCAGGCTGGCATCGTGCGGGGGACAGGGTCCTCCCCAGAGTGAGGAGCCTCGGAGAAGCGGGGCGAGGGAGAGGCCGTCCGCACTCCTGGTTCCTACGGATCCTCTCCAGCTGCTCCTGAGCACTCATCCGGGGCCGGGCCTGGGGGGGCTGGAGGACGAGAAATGCCCCAGGACCCCAACCTTGACTTCTGTTTCGTCTCTTTCCTGAACCTCTTAGCCTCCAGCCCTGCCCTTTCCAGTAAGTTCACCACCGGATCTCAGAGGGATCTTTCTACGCCCGCCCGGAGCTGAGGCTGTCCCTCCACTGACCGGCCCCCCTCCCCGCCTCCCAGGGTCCCCAAGCACTGCACCCTCAGGGCCAAGACCTTTGAGGCCATGAGGCCTGGTCCCCACCCACCACTCTGCCTCAACACACACACACACACACACACACACACACACACAACTCTGAATCAGCCTTGAAGACAACAGGAGGAATAGGATTAATTAAATTGTCCCGAGGATGAGCTCTGGTGGGCCTG
The DNA here is from genome assembly GCA_036010255.1 of Myotis pilosus. NCBI lineage: Eukaryota > Metazoa > Chordata > Mammalia > Chiroptera > Vespertilionidae > Myotis > Myotis pilosus. The sequence goes on from JASKON010000029.1 coordinate 5,515,979, forward strand.
AGAGAGGACTAATGAGCGCTGTCTTGCCCTCGGAACCAGGGTGAAGACGCTCACAGAGAGAATGCCATGTGCCAATCGGAGCCACGTGGCCACAAGCCAAGGCACCGGCTCGGAGCCGATCCTTTCCCAGCGCCCTCAGAGGGATCACGGCCCCGCGGACACCTTGATCGTGAACTTCAGCCTTAAATGCAAGAGGACAGCGATAACGCCCAAAAGAAATTGTTCAGCAAAAGGAAACCGGAACTTGAAGGCTGGGGCGATCGGTGCTCTGCCTGTTCGCATGGCAAAAAGGAGAGAGCGTGTTCTGGACAGAACGCCAAGGGTGTGGCCGGAGAGCCGTGTGCTGAGCGATTTAGGCACGTGGCCTGCGGGTCCAGTACATGGTCGCAGCAGAAACGGTGCCAACTTGCACTGAAGGGGACAGAGATGGGGCTCAGAGAAGACGGGCTGGGACACCGCAGGCAGGAAAGGGCGGTCTGGCTCAGAGCCTGTGATCCTGCAGGAAAGGGGGCAGCTTGGACACAGACACGCACCCCGGGAGAGAGCCACATGACCTTGCAATTGTGCGGCCACAAGCCAAGGAAGGGACCTGGAGCAATCCTTCCCCAGGCCGAGGGCATGGCCCTGAGGGCACCCTGCTTCCGGGCTTCTAGCCTGCAGAACTGCGTGTCAATAAACGCGTTGTTTAAGGGGAAAAACACACAAGAAAAAACAAAAAAAAAATGAAGGGAAGAGAACTCCTCACTGCAGGCTGCAGCTAGAACATTCTAAACACTAGAAACAGCTTGGATCCATCTGTTGCTCACTGTGGGGCCAGTTTTACTCCGATTTGGCCAATCCTGAGTCGCACGCCCACCTGTTGGACACAGTCCCCCGCACATGGCCCTGTGATGTTTATTTCTTCACAGCGGGCCAGAACCCTGGCCCCAGAGCCTCCCAGGGCCCAATCCAAACTTCTACACCTTCACCTGTTTCAAATATAGCCGTCCAAACAGGCAGATATTTTTAGAAGCCTGCCTGTTTGGAATACTCCAGGAAGCTGTGCCCAGCCTCTGCTAGCGGGAGGTAAGGTGAACCTGCAGCTATAAAGGACTCCAAGTGGCCCTGGCCAGTGTGGCTCAGTTGGTTGGGTGCCATCCCGTGCACCAAACGGTTGCCAGTTCTATTCCTGGTCAGGGCACCTGCCCGGATTTCGTTGGGGCCTTGAGGCCTGGTAGGGGGGGTGCAGAAGGCAGCCGATCAATGTTGTGCTCTCACATCGATGTTTCTCTTTCTCTCCCTCTCTCTCTAACATATATATATTTTATTGAATTATATTACATTTTTATTTTTAATATGTTTTTATTTATTTTTAGATAGAGAGAAAGGGAGAAAGAGATGGAAACATCAATGGTGAGAGAGAATCATTGATCGGCTGCCTCCTGCACGCCCCCCACTGGGGATCGAGTCTGCAACCTGGGCATGTGCCATTTGAACTGTGACCTCCTGGTTCATAGGTTGACGCTCAACCACTGAGCCACGCTAGCTGGGCTATATATATATTAGAAGAAAGAGAGAAAGAAGGAGAGGAAGGAAGGAGAGGAAGGAAGGAAGGAAGGAAGGAAGGAAGGAAGGGAGGGAGGGAGGGAGGGAGGGAGGGAGGGAGGGAGGGAGGGAGGGAGGGAGGGAGGAAAAGAGAGAGAAAATATACCCCAAGCAGCTGCCGCCTAAGGAGTCTCCCTGTGCCCTGAGTGCTATCCCCCTGCCCCTTAATCCCCTTCTCAGCCCTCCCCCGCCCCCCTCTCCTTGGACAGTGGCTCCCACGCAATCACTCGGGGTCTCAGGTCCTGGCTTCTCCCACCCACGGGCAAACCTGTCCGAACGTGGTCAACAAAGCCCGTGCGTCTACTGCCACCTCGTGGTCATGTCTTTCTCCTGCGCGGCTCTGCAAAGGCTGCGCCCCCAGGGCAGGCGCGGAACTGCCCGGCCCGGGAGCGGAAGAAGCCATTCCCCGAAGCAGCCCCCACCGCCCATGTCCGTGCTGCACCCCGCGCCCTTCCCGGGAAAGGCCGATTGTTTGGTATCCATGACAACAAGGAAGCACCGGAAGTGCTCTCAAATCTGCTAGGTCAGGTCCTCGCCCCAACCGCGCCTCTCTGAGAGCCCGCCAGCCAATCGGGGCTGGCCCCGCGTTTCTGAAAACCAGCCAATCAGCAACAGACACAAAGCCTCCCCCAGCTCAAGGGCGACCAATCCCTAAACTCTCCGGGTCGGCCTGGCTTAAGCAAAGGAATACGTTCGGCCTTGTTTCTGCATCACCATCACCTCCATGCTGGTCCCTCCGCTGGACTTTCCTGCATGGCCAAACCTTTTCTCATTCACCCGGACTCAGTTTACCTATCCTTTAAAAGGCTTCCCAGCCCTGGCTGGTTTGGCTCAGTGGATAGAGCGTCGGCCTGCGGACTTAGGGTCCCGGGTTCAATTCCGGTCAAGGGCATGTACCTCGGTTGTGGGCACATCCCCAGTGGGGGGTGTGCAGGAGGCAGCTGATCAATGTTTCTCTCTCATCAATGTTTCTAGCTCTCTATCCCTCTCCCTTCCTCTCTGTAAAAAATCAATAAAATATATTTTTTTAAAAAAATAAAAGGCCTCTTAATGCTGCCAGTCCCCCTGTGAAACTGCTTGTTGCTGTCAGACTTGTATGAAGATCGCATTCGTGCCTTCTCTCCAATAGACTGGAGCATCAGGTCTCATTCGTGGCTGGCCCCCAACACTTTCAACAGGGCCTGGCCGCTAGAGGGCTCCGGAGAGAGATGTCTAGCAAATAAGGGAATTTGGGATTTTTTTCCTGGAGTGGCCACACCTCAAAGCTTAGCGGGGAGAGGACAGGTGGCAGCTCCCTGGCCTTCGTGACACCTTATTTGGATTCATCATCTGCCGATGTCTTAGTGGGCATCAGGCTTGTCCTGCCAAGCCCAGTGGGCGTGACTCAGTAGTTGAGCATCAACCTATGAATCAGGAGGTCACGGTTCAATTCCCGGTCAGGGCACATGCCTAGGTTGTGCGCTCAATCTCCAGTAGGGGGCGTGCAGGAGGCAGCCAATCAATGATTCTTATTAGGCCCGGTGCATGAAAATTCATGGGGTGGGGGCGGGGTCCCTCAGCCCAGCATGCGCCCTCTGGCAACCCGGGAGCCCTCAGGTGATGTCTAACATCAGGGAGTGAGCCTAAGCTGTTAGTTGGACATCCTTTGATGGCTAGCCATGAGCTGGCTTCTGGCTGAGCGGCGCTCCCCCTGTGGGAGCGCACTGACCACCAGGGGGGAGCTCCTGCATTGAGTGTCTGCCCCCTGGTGGTCAGTGCCTGTCATAGCAACTGGTCATTCCCCTGTTAGGGTCAATTTGCATTTTCCTTTTTATTATATAGGATGTTTTTCTCTCTCTCCCACTCCCTTCTTATCTCTGAAATAAATACAAATATTGTTTAAAAAGAAATAAAAAGTAAAAAAAAAAAGAAATAAAAAGTGCCTAATATAAATATAAATATATTTATATTTCTATTTTTATTCTACTCTGACTTGCTCATTTAGTAGATTATTGCTATTTTTAAAAACGACATTTAAATGAGATGTTATTTATAGCTTTTATCCCATTTAATATGAATATTCATACATTTTATTGAAGAAATGTTAAAGTGTTTGGTTAAGGATGCTGGGCCAGGCATCACTGGAGATTTTATATAATACACAGTGTATGCACCATATTACTGGTCTAGAATCTGCAAAATTTTGCACTTTTTCCCCAATGATTTTTAGAGAGTGAAAGGGAGAGAGGAAGGAAGGAGAGAGAGAGAGAGACATCAATTGGTTGCCTCCCAAACATGTCCAGACCAGAACCAGGATTGAACCTGCAACCCAGGTATATGCCCTTGACCGGGAATCAAACCCGAAACCCTTCAGTGTGTGGGCCAGCACTCTAACCATCAAGCTACACCAGCCAGGGCTACAGTAAATTGGCTGTTTATGATCTGCCTCTGACATCCACTTGAACACCAGATTCATAAGGAAAAAAAAGTGTTTTTTTCTCATTTGGTTCACATCTGCGACTTCAGCGCCTAAACACCTCTGTGCGTGAGCACTTTCTTCAGTGATGGAAATGTTTTATCTGCTCCTGGGCAATAGCAGTGTGGTGAGTGTGAGAGAATTTTTAATTTTATTTCATTTAATGTAAACAGCCACATGTGGCTACTGGCTACCTTATTGGACAGTGAGGAGAATATTGAATCAGTATTTGTTGAGTCAATGAATAGATACATGAATGAATGAATGAATGAATGAATGAATGAATGAATGAAGTCCTTACTATATCCAGGCACTATTTCCAACCCTTTCTGGGCATTCATCTAGTTTGGATCCTCACATCAGCTCTAGGTGGTGGGCACTGCTATCAGCTCCATTTTGCAGATGAGAAAATGGAGGCAGAGAGAGGTTTAGTAACTGGCCCAAAGTCACACGGCTTAGTCGTGGCAGAGACAAAAGGTAATCCCAATGTTCTTAAGTCACATTCTCTCTGATCTGGGCTGTGGCCTCAGAACCCCCTCTCCCAGCCTTTCCCCTGAGAGTGGGTGATCCGTGCTGACCAGATGGAAACGTTACAAGATGGGCCGGAGGGGCCCAATAGGCTGCCTACCTTGGCTCCTGGCTGTGGGGAGGGAGGGCAGCGACCCTCAGGGCTAGAAGCCTGGGAGATCCTGGGAGATCCAACACCTGGAAGGGCAGAACGGGGCGTGGTGAGGACAGGGGGTGCCATGCGTGTCCCTCCCGGCCCAGGGTGCTCACCTGAGCGAGGGCTGGCAGGGCCCCTGTCTCCCCCAGGGGGCCGCCCCCAGTCGGCCTCTGGGGACCGGGGTGAGCTCAGTTCCAGGGATTCAGGCAGACTCTGGATGGGTTGGAGAAGAGGAAGCATGATTATCAGCATCGTTATTATTACCACTTACTAAGCACCTGGCAACTGAGACACAGCGCAATAGGATTAAGATCGAAAAACAGGAGCCGGATGACCAACCTCCGCTCGGCCGTTCATTAGCTGTGTGATCTTGAGCAAGTTACTCAACCCCTCTGGGCCACATTTAAACTTCTTTTTTTAAAAAACTTTTTTTTATATATCTCTTTATTGATTTTTTTTTACAGAGAGGAAAGGAGAGAGATAGAGTCAGAAACATCGATGAGAGAGAAACATCGATCAGCTGCCTCCTGCACATCTACTGGGGATGTGCCCGCAACCTAGGTACATGCCCTTGACCGGAATCGAACCCGGGACCTTTCAGTCCGCAGGCCGACGCTCTATCCACTGAGCCAAACCGGTTTCGGCCACATTTAAACTTCTTATATGAGGATTGAAACCTCATGGAAGGCCCTGAGAACGGTGCCTGGCACAGGGCGGTGCATTATAAGTGGGGGGTTTTATAATGATGATGCATCTGGCATGGTGTTCAGTACTTTTCCTGTTTTATTAAATCCCCTCAATAAATCTATGAGACACCTATTCTTATTCTACTGACGCTCAGAGAATTCGGTCAATGACTGAAGTCACCAAGAAGGCAGGGCTGGGATCTGAACCTAGGGCTCCTCCACGCATGCTCTGAAGCTCACGGCAGGCAGCGGCCCTAACCCCGATGAGACAATAGTGGCTCCTGCCCCCGAGGGCCGACTCTGTGTCAGGCACTCCCCAGGCATCCTTTCTCCTCCTTACAGAGCTCCGCAAGGTGGGGGTTCTGATCAGAGTGTCTGGCAAATGTTTCAGCGATGCCTCTCTGGGAGAAAACAGCCCTGGTTTGTATGTTTGCCAATTACCGTGGTGTAAATATTCCCACTGTGGTCGATTTCAACAGGACGTCACTGAATGTGGAGCTGGGCAGTGATGCCAGCAGTTGGCCTTGGGGGGGGGGGGTTAGGGGGGAGTGGGTCCAGCATACCCCTGGCTTATGCTCACAGTAACAAATAAGGAAACTCAGGCTTCCACAGCTTAGGATACTCGTCTGAGGTTGGTTAGTTGGTCAAAGGAGAGGGGAAGAGGTGAGTGGGTGGTGCGTTTGGCCAGGGGCAGGTGGGGCAGGAAGCTGGGGATGGGAAGAGAGGTGTGGAAACCTCACCTCTCTCTCTGAAGACTCCTCGCCTTGGAGGGCTGGAGACGGGGAGTCAGGCTCAGTGCTTTGGGGTGGTTTCGGGGGGCCCCCCAGACCTGCCAGGGTGTCTTCCATCATCCACAGCTGCTGCTGAGCGGACGTTCTGTCCTGGGGGTGAGAAAATACAAGAGGGTTAAAGCTGATAGGCCACAGGCAGGATCTGAAACCAGCTGGGCTGTATTTATGGAGTCATAAATGGACTATGGCCCTGGCTGGTTTTGCTCAGTGAATAGAGCGTCGGCCTGCGGACTGAAGGATCCCGGGTTCGATTCTGGCCAAGGGCACATGCCGAGGTTGCGAGCTCCATCCCCAGTAGGGGGCGTGCAGGAGGCAGCCAATCAATGATTTTTCTCTCATTGGTGTTTCTATCTCTCTCTCTCCCTCTCCCTTCCTCTCTGAAATCAATAAAAATATTTCTTCAAAAAACAAACTGCTGTTTATTTACTTTCTAATTGTTTGGCACTAGCAAATATGAGGACAACTGATATTAACCTTGCGTTCAGTGACCTTGCTAAATATGCTTATTCTAATAGTGCCTCTAGAAATTATTTTGTGGGGTTTTTTTGGCTTGTTTTTTGTTGTTAAAAATGTGTGCACTTATTTATTTATCCTCACCTGAGGATATTTTTCCATTGGTTTTCAGAGACAGTGGAAGAGAGAGGGAAAGACAGAAATGGTATCACTGTGAGAGGAATACATCATTCAGTTGCCTCCTGAATGCACCCTGACCAGGGAGAACAGAGCGGGGAGAAGCCTGCAACGGAGGCATGTGCCCTTGACCGGATTCGAACCTGGGACCCTTCAGTCTGCAGGCCTGCTGCTCTATCCACTGAGCCAAGCCGGTTAGGGCTATAATAAGGGATTTAAAAGGAAAGGAAACAGCCCTGGCTGGTGTGGCTCAGTTGGTTGATGCATCGTCCTCTACTCCTAACGGTCGTGGGTTCGATTACCGGTCAGGGCACATACCTAGGTTGGGGGTTCGATCCCTGGTTGGGCCAGATAAGAGAGGTAACCGATCAATGTTTCTCTCTTTCTCTCTCCCTTCCTCTCTCTCAAATCCATAGACATATCCTCGGGTGATTATAGAAAAAAAGAAGAAAAGAAAAGGAAGGAAATGAGAGAAGGGGAGGAGCTTGTGATAAAGTGAGAAGTTCTCCAATCTGTGGGCGGGGCCTCCATGCCCCAAGGGTCTCCAGGTGGACCTGCAGTGGAGGGTGGGGTTGGGGGCCTGGGACAGGGACTTCCGTACCTGGGGGGACCCGAGGTGCAGCAGGTACTCCAGGGCCTCTCTCAGGGTGCCCAGCTCCTGCTCCAGGCCGCTGTACGTGTCCCAAACCCGCTCTCGCTCCTGGGGCCCCAGAAAGGGGAGACACAGGGTTAGCATGCCCGCCCGCTAGATCGTCCCTACTCCCAATGTTCCCAGATGGGGAGGAAGACTGCAAGCCTGGTGCCTGGGGTCCTGCGGCAGCACCTGGACTACAAGTCCCAAAGGCCTTTTGGCTCCAACTACCGTGCCTATAAGGACCCTGCCACTCCAAAGAGCTGCTAGTGGAGAGAAAGAACAGCTGTCTCTGAACCCTCACCTCTGTGGCACACCTGGGGCACACCTGGTGAGTCCTTGGGCTAGTCCAGACCTCACCCCGATGCACTCCTGGGCAGCAGAAACCTCCTCACCCGTAGTAATAATTATAGCAGTGAATATGTATTAGGCTCTTCATGTGTGTTAGGCGCCGTTCTTGGCACTCATTTAAGTCTGTGCTACAGGTGCTATTCATGTTTCCATTTTACAGATGATAATATTTATAGCTAACACTTAACTAGTGCTTATCAGATGCCAGGTAGCTACGTGTTAAATATCCATTCGTTCATTTATGTATATTTATGGGATTTCCACAGTGACCCTATGAAGCAAATACTGTATTTTCCATCTCGAGTTTACATAAGAGGCATCTGATGGGATCTAAGGCCCAGAGGGGTTAAGTAACTTTTCTAAGCTCACACAGCTCCCGTGAGTGGGAGCTGAGGTTCCACGCCAGGAATCCTTATCAAACGCACCCTCTAAAGCCACTCAGTTACGTTCTGCAGCTTCCTGGCTGCTCACACTCTGGGACAGACAAGAGCACGGGGTTAAAATTCGGGGAGGGGGTGATTCTCAAGAACTACCTTCCCATGAGCCCTTGGGGTTGGGTCCCCTCCAGGAACCACCTGTTGAGTCCTGGGGCCCCCAGGGAGGGTAGGTCCCTTCCCAGATGCTCACCTGCGTCAGGTGACAAAGAGTGGCCCTCACACTGACCAGTCTGTCCTGCAGGAGGCGCTGGCGCCCCCAGGCCCGCGGGGGAGCCGCAGCCTCCCTGGCTGCTTGGCCCAGCTGCTGCCTGGTCAGCTCCAGGGCTGCTTCTAGCTGCTCCTGCACCGAGAGGGAAAAAGATAACCTTTGCCCAGCCAGTGTGGCTCAGTGGTTGAGCATCAACCCATGAACCAGGAGGTCACAGCTCAATTCCTGGTCAGGGCACATGCCCGGGTTGTCTGCTCCATCCCCAGTAGCAGGCGGGCAGGAGGCAGCCGATCAGTGATTCTCTCTCATCATTGGTATTTCTCTCTCTCTCTCTCTTTTCCTCTCTGTAAATTCAATAAAAAACATATTTTTTAAAAAAATAGATTAACCTTCTGAGGTCACAGCCAGCCCCAGGGAGAGAGGAAAAGTGTCTTCCCACATCTTTGACCACCCCGCATGCTAAGGATCAGGAAGGGCTAAGGGGGGTGGGGGGAGTAGGGAGGGGGGTGCTGGGTGTCTTCCCAGCCCAGAGCCCCACCTTCTCCTCCTGTCTCTGGTCTATCTCCGCCTGCAGCCTCTTCAGGAGCCGGTCCTGCCCACACAACTTGGTCAACAGGGTCTGAAAAAGGAGAACAGGACCAGATCTGGCTCTTACCTCTCCCCCCCGCCCCCCCCCCCCCCCCCGCCAACCTAGAATATTCTCTCCCCAACCCTGGAACTCAGCAGGGGTAGGATCCGGGAGGACTTACATCTGTCTCCAAGCTTTGGTGGAAGGATGAGTCCAGGGGAGGGCCCGGCTGAGGACGAGGAGAGAAGCCGGGGTCACCTGGGCGGTCAGGGCTTTACTGTAGCTCAGAGCTGAGCCCCGCTCTGCTTCTACCGACAGACACCCCCCTCCTTGTTAGCTCCGTTCCAAGCGTTAGCAAACCTCAGTAGGCCCATTGTCTACCTCTTGGCTTTGGGGAGATACAGCGTGCTGTGTTAACAAAGAGCTGTAACAAATATTATCACTAATGGGAAACATTTAGACATTTCCTTTACTGCTGAGACGAAACCAAGGATGCCCACTACCACTGTTACCGTTTAACACAGCATTAGAGGTCCTACCCAATGCTGTGAGGCACAGGAAACAGCCCGGCCAGTGTGGCTCAGTTGGTTGAGCATCATCCTGTGCATCAAAAGGTTGTCAGGCCAAAACCGGTTTGGCTCAGTGGATAGAGTATCGGTCTGCGGACTGAAGGGTCCCGGGTTCAATTCCAGTCAAGGGCATGTACCTGGGTTGTGGGCTCATCCCCAGTGGGAGATGTGCAGGAGGCAGCTGATTGGTGTTTCTAACTCTCTTTCTCTCTCCTTTCCTCTCTGTAAAAAGTCAATAATATATATATATATATTTTTTTTAAAAAAGGTTGTCAGTTTGCCCAACAGGGTGGCTCAGTGGTTGAGCGTCAACCTATGAACCAGGAGGTCATGATTCGATTCCTGGTCAGGGCACATGCCCAGGTTGCAGGTTTGATCCTCAGTGGGGGGGTGCAGGAGGCAGCCGATCAATGATTTTCTCTTATGTTTGATGTTTCTATCTCTCTCTCCCTCTCCCTTCCTCTCTGAAATCAATATAATATATATATGTATATATATATATATCCTTCTTAAATCATAAACGCCTAATATGCTAAATGTCCAACTGTTTGTTCAACTGTTCGACCAGCCGCTATGATGTGCACTGACCACCAGGGGCAGACGCTCCCACCGGTAGGTGGGGTCCCTCAGCCTGGCCTGCGGGGATTGGTTGCCAGTTTGATTCCTGGTCAGGGCACATGCCCAGGTTGCTGGCTCGATCCCCGGTGAGGGGCGTGCAGGGGGCAGCCCATCAATGATTCTCTCTCATCATGGATGTTTCTCTCTCTCTCTCCCTTCCTCTCTCTCTAAAAATCAATTTTAAAATCTTAAAAAAAGAAAAGAATAGGAAGGGGAAAATAAAACCAAATTTACAGATGACATGCTCATCTACCCAGAAAAGCCAACCAGCAGAATCCAAGATTAGAACAAAGAGAATTCAGCAAGGATGTCACATGCAAGATGAAGCTATAAACATTAATGGCATATCTCTAGCCCTGGCCGAGGTGGTTCAATTGGTTAGACTTCAGCGGTCGGCAAACTCATTAGTCCACAGAGCCAAATATCAACAGTACAACGATTGAAATTTCTTTTGAGAGCCAAATTTTTAAAACTTAAACTATATAGGTAGGTACATCGCTATTAACTTAATTAGGGTACTCTAAGGCTTAGGAAGAGCCACACTCAAGGGGCCAAAGAGCCGCATGTGGCTCGCGAGCTGCAGTTTGCCGACCATGGGATTAGAGCATCATGCCAAGGTTGGGGACTTGATCTCCAGTCAGGACACATACAAGAATCCACCAATGAATGGAGTGAATGAGTGGAACAACAAATTGATCTCTCTCTCAAAAAAAAATCAATCAAAAAAATTTTTAAATAGCATATCTCTACACTATCAATAACTAGAAGACATAATTTAAAAGATGATGTCATTCAAATAGCTATAAAAACTGTCAGGTAACCCTGGCTGGCTTGGCTCAGTGGATAGAGCATCAGCCTGCGGACTGAAGGGTCCCAGGTTCGATTCCGGCCAAGGGCACATGCCTGGGTTGCAGGCTCGATCCCCAGTTGGGGGCGTGCGGGAGGCAGCCGATCAATGATTCTCTCTCATTGACATTTCTCTCTCTCTTCTTCTCCCTTCCTCTCTAAAATCAATAAAGAAATATATATTAAAAAAAAAACAAACACCTGTCAGGTATTTGGGCGTTATCTTAACTAAGAACACATAAGATCTCTATGGAAATACTTTAAGACTCAAGTAAAAGATCTAGAAGATTCTATGACTGAATGGAGCGATAGTCTGTATGTATGCCACCCGGTTTGCGGCAGCCTGAGGAGACTAATGGAAGCCCCTGCCCAAGGCCTTGAAACATCCGCCCCGGTCTAGGCACACTAGTCCACATGAGGTTCAGCTTAGCCAGGAAAGCAAGGGAGGGGCTCTGGCGGTTTCGAGGTGCCCCAGGATATTTACCAATAAAACCATGGAAGCCCGAGTCCCAGGAGATCTTGGGGGCAGCTGGATATAAGTGGAGGAGCCAGAGGGGGCCTGGGAGGAATATTGAAAAAGATGTTCAGAAATTGGCGTGTCTTAGCAACACATGTTAAAGTGGGGGTGCCCAGCCCTAGCTGGTTTGGCTCAGTGGATAGAGCATATGGCCTGCAGGCTGAAAGGCCCCAGGTTCGATTCTGGTCAAGGGCACATGTCCAGGTTCCGGGCTCAATCCCCAGTAGGGAGGCGTGCAGGATGCAGCTGATCAATGATTCCCTCTCATCACTGTTATTTCTATCTCTCTCTCTCCCTCTCCTTTCCTCTCTGAAATCAATAAAAATATATTTAAAAACATAAAATAAAGTGGGTGTGCCAAGAACTGAAGTGCCCTGGGAGGCCCTTTGGGGTTCAAAACTGGGCCCCCTAACTTCCTCCACTACCTGCTCTCCGGCCCTGTGTCACTGTAGGGACATGCAGGATGATAATAAAGAGACAAGCCTGACCCGGACCAGTTTGGCTCAATGGATAGAGCGTCGGCCTGCGGACTCAAGGGTCCCGGGTTCGATTCCGGTCAAGGGCATGTACCTGGGTTGCGGGCACATCCCCAGTAGGAGGTGTGCAGGAGGCAGCTGATCGATGTTTCTAACTCTCTATCCCTCTCCCTTGCTCTCTGTAAAAAATCAATAATATATATATATATTTAAAGAGAGAGACAAGCCTGGCCAAACAGCCCCAGGGCGGATGGGAGCTGCCATCTGCCCTCCCTCTCGCTCTTGTGGTTAGCTGCGGATATTCCGGGCTCCAGTCCCGTGATGCCCAGAGAAAATAGCAGGCGGCCAACTTGGAAAGACAAACTGGACACAGGAGGCAGTTGACACCCACCCCACTTCTGTGCAACCCACACCACTTCTCACGCCCTTGTCCAGGCGGAGGGTCCTCGGACTGCAATCCCCAAAATGCTGACGGTGCAATGGCCCGAGGCCAGCCTGGAGCTACAGCCCCATCTCCTCCCTACTCACCTGCGTCCTGGCCTCCTGATGCCAGGGCTGGGGGCTCCGGGGGGGCCTTCCTCCCCCAGCCTCGGAGGACGGTCCTCGGCGGGGAGTGGGAGGCCGGGCAAGGGCCTGGCGCTGGGGGCCCCATTCCGAGGGAGGGCGCACGTCAATGCGACTCAGTGGGGTATGGGGTCTGGCGGGGAGCGGGATGTCACCCGAGGAGGAGGGAGGGGGCCTGCGGGCAGGGGCCGACCGGGGCCGGGGGAGGCTCAGAGGGGAGGGCGGGCGAGAGAGGGGTGTGAACAGGCTGCGGGGAGGAGAGAATTTAGGGGGGGACTGAGAATCGGGGGGGACTGGCTCAACTCGAGCCCTCGCCCCACCACCCACCAAGTCAGCCTCCAAGACGTGTCTCCCTCTGTGGTCTCTCACGGTCCCTCTAAGACAGCGGTTCTCAACCTTCTGGCCCTTTCAATGCAGTTCCTCATGCTGTGACCCAACCATAGAATTATTTCCGTTGCTACCTCATCACTGTCATGTTGCTACTGTGATGAATCGTCATGTCAATATCTGCTCTGCAGGATGGTCTTAGGCGGCCCCTGTGAAAGGGTCGTTCCACCGCCAAAGGGGTCGCGACCCACAGGTTGAGAACCGCTGCTCTAAGAGCAGAACCCTCCTCTTGGCCGGATCCTGCATAATCCCTCCCCTTTTGGCATTTCCTCAAGGCTCCCCGCCCCCCACACCCCCGGCTCTGACCCCACAGGCACCCCAGCAAGTCCCACTCCACAAAGCAAGCGCTAAGCCACGCCCCCGGCCAGCCCCAGGCCCCGCCCTTCTCTTAGGCCACGCCCCCAACCCAGCTTTCCCCTCCCGGACTCCCCCGGTCCAACTCACTCGGGGCTCCTCGTCCTCTGCATCCCGGGCCCAGATGGGAGGTCGGCGTGGGAAGTGGGAGTGAGCGGCCCCGGGCGGCCACGCTCTCTGGAAAGCCGAGCCCCTTGCGGCGATTCTAAGCTGGGCCCCTCGTGTCCCGTGTTCGCCTCCGGAGGGCCGCCGGGGCCGCCAGGGCCCTCCCCCGGCTGGGGGCGTGCGGGTGACCTGGGTCGCCCACTAGCGAGTGAGCACAGACAAAGACAACACTCCTTGGCACCTCATAACAGCCCTTATTCTCAATGCACAGACAAAGGCACAGGGACCTACACAGAAAAAAGGGGGGGAGGCAGTGCACTGTCAATCATTGTGGCCATTTTGCAGATGGAGAAACTAAGGCCCGGGTCTGGAAGACTGGTAGAGGGCCACCAAGTGGGACCCCAATGCCCCAGACTAGGAATCTCCAGCCTGAAGACTCGGCCAGACTCGGGGAGAGACAGTCTGAAGCCTTTAAAAAAAAAAATCTGACATTGCAGAGAAAGACAAGTGTCACATGATCTCACTCACATGTGGAATCTAATTGATAAAATAAACTGATGAGCGGATTGGATCCAGAGACAAGGAAGCAAGGGACAGAGTGCGGGATCTTAGCGCGGGGGAGGGAGGGTGGGTGACAGGTAATCAACCAAAGACCTGTATGCATATATGCATGGCCCATGGACACGGACAGTAGGGTGGTGAAGGCCAGGGGCGGGGTGGGGGCAGGGGCGAGGCGGACTGGAGGGGGTTAATAGGGGGGAAAAGGAGACATATGTAATACTTTCAACAATAGAGATTTAAAAATAAATAATAAAAATCTGACATTGTGGCCCGGCTGGGGTGGGTCAGTGGTGGAGCATTGACCTATGACCCGGGAGGTTGAGGTTCGATTCCCGGTCAAGGCACATGCCCGGGTTGTGGGATCAATCCCCAGTAGGGGGCGTGCAGGAGGCAGCTGATCAATGATTCTCTCTCCTCATTGATGTTTCTATCTCTCTCTCTCTCTCTCCCTTTCCCTTCCTCTCTCTGAAATCAATATATTTTGATCAAAATATTGTGTCGGTTTTTTTTTAAAAAAACTGACGTGTAGGGGGCAACCTCTGGGTATAGACTTCTGAGGGAGCCAGTCAGAGAGTGTGGAATATTGATAAGGGGGCCTGGACAACTTGGTGGGCGGAGCTTAGAGGGAAAGACTGATAATTGGGAAAGCTGGCCCTGACCGGTTTGGCTCAGTGGATAGAGCGTCGACCTGAGGACTGAAGGGTCCCAGGTTCGATTCCGGTCAAGGGCATGTACCTTGGTTGCGGGCACATCCCCAGTGGGGGGTGTGCAGGAGGCAGCTGATCAATGTTTCTCTCTCATGATGTTTCTGATTCCCTATCCCTCTCCCTTCCTCTCTGTAAAAATCAATGACATATATTTTAAAAAGAAAGAAAGAAAAGAAAAGCTGGATTTCTTTCAACGCAGAGGCCTGAAGGAGGGAGTCTCTTTCGCTAGGAGACTGGTGATTGGGTGCTGAGGGCCTCCAGGGGCGGAGTTGGGGATGAACAGACGCCCCAGTTTGGAGCAGCAGGGCCAGGTGCATGGCCTGTAACTCACCCATCATCTCCCTCTGCGCGGGAGGCCCTGCCCAACGCGCGTATCCATCCTCGCAGGTCCTCCAGCGTGTCCGCCGCCAGGACGTAGGTCCGCATGCCAGGATGCTCCGCCTGCGGGGAGAGAAAGCTGGCGCCCGTGCCCTCCCAACAGGGGGGTGGCACCCATCCTGGCCAAGATCTTTGATCTACAATAACGGCGCCCCAATGCCCTCCGCATCGCCTAGTGCACAGCGCATGGGGGATGGAGGGACTCACGGTGAAGGTGAAGCGCCGCCCCCGGGGGGTTCCGGGCCCATCCGGCCGGACGCTGTAACTGGGGAGCAGAACGCTGCCCAGGACGCTCTCCTCGCGGCTGTCTGCAAAGAGAGGGCCCGAGGTCAGGGGTCACACAGAGATCGGAAGACCGCGAGGCTCCGTTCTCAACCTGTGGGTCGCGACCCTTTTGGGGGGGCGAACGATCCTTTCACAGGGGTCGCCTAAGACCATCGGAAAACACATATATAATGACAAATATGTTCATGGTGATGAATCACTATGCTTTGATTATGTCCAATTTGTCACAATGAAAATACATCCTGCAGATCAGATATTTACATGAAGATGCATAACAGTAGCAACATGACAGTGATGAAGTAGCAACGAAAAGAATTTTCTGGTTGGGGGTCACCACCACATGGGGAACTGTATTAAAGGGTCGCGGCATTAGGAAGGTTGAGAACCACTGGGCTAGAGGGAAGGGAGGGTGGGAGGCGCGTCCCTCGCCCCATGCCGCCTGCGGTACTGACCCTTGTAGTAGAAGAGGCAATGACCAGAGAGAACGAACCAGCGGCGTTTCCAGAGCCGGAGCCCGGAGCTGTCCTGGGGGGAGAGAGAGGGAGGAGAGGATGAGGAGCGGGCCCTGGAAAGGAGATGGAGACGGTGACACTTGGGGACAAAGACTCGGAGAGAGGGGCGGACAGAAACACGTCTGATGCAATAGGTTCAGATGGAAGACGGGAGGTTGAGAGGAGGGAAGATCCTGGACACAGTCAGACCTGAGTTCGACTCCCAGCTCCACCACTTGCAGACTATGCGCTTACACAGTCATTTTCCCACCGGGACCCTCAAGTGTTCTCATCTATCAACTGGGGGTTGAGAAGTTACAGAAGCCATGGCAGGTTTGGCTCCGTGGATAGAGCATGAGCCCGCAGACTGAAGGGTCTTGGATTCGATTCTGGTCAAGGGTACGGACCTCAGTTGGTTGCAGGCTCAATCCCCAGCCTCAGGTCAGGGTAGGTGCAGGAGGCAACCAGTCGATGTGTCTCACTCATATCAATGTTTCTCTCTCTCTGTCTCCCCCCTCCACCCCCGTTTCCACTCTCTCTAAAAATCAATGAAAATATCCTCCGGTGAGGATTAACAAAAAATAGAGAGAAGTTACGGAAAGTTGGAACAGGTACATGCCACTCGTGGGCAGGGGCTGGATATATCTGATGATTCTGGAGCCTGAGACACAGAGACCATGAAGGTGGCACTGAGTTATAACGAAATCCTGCATCTCCCCATCCTCTCTGCCAGCACTACTCCACTGCCAGCCTGGGCCCCTCTACTCTTCAATCCCTGCCCACGGAAGCAATGGAATCTTTCAAAGTAAATCAGATCATGTGAGTCCCCTGCTCAAAAACAGAGCTTACCATCACACTTAGAATAAATCATCAATTCCTTACCCTGGTTCACTGGCTTCCAGGGTATTTGAAACTTGGGCGTGCAGAGGACTCACCAGGAGGCCTTGTCAAAACCCGGTTCCTGGGCCCAGTCCCCACGGCTCAGAGTCAGTGGACCTGGGATGGAGCTCGACAGCTCGCCTGTCCAGCAAGTTCCCGGGTGCTGCTGGTGCTGCCAGCCTGGGACACACTTTGAGAATCACTGCCTCTCTGTCCCCTTGGCTTCTCCAGACACCCAGCGTTGGCCTGCGGTGGGGCCTTTTGCTTTCGGATTCCCTCTGCCCCCCAGATCTTAGCATGAGGGGCTCCTTCTTGTCATTCAGTTTTCAGCTCAAATGTATGTCACCCCCTCAGAGATGCCTTCCCTGACCAACAGACAAAGGTAGCTTTCATCCCTCAGCCACTTTGGAAAATGTCCCTGTATTAGTTCTTCACAGCACCTCATTTCACAGGAATTCCTGTGATCTGAAATCATCGATTTCACATCGACTTTATTTACATACTAGAGGCCCAGTGGAGAGGCTCCTGCCATCGCCACTGTGCTCACCAGCCATAAGCCCATCTTCTGGCTGAGCAGTGCTCCTGCATTGAGCATCTACCCCCTGGTGGTCAGTGCGCGTCACAGCGACCGGTCATTCTGCCGTTTGGTCTATTTGCATATTAGCCTTTTATTATATAGGATTATATACAACATATTACTTCACTCCTTCCATTTATTTGTGTACTGATTTGTTAACCATCCCTGCCCCACCCCCATCCTGAATGGACTATGGATACTTGGCCTATTTTTGTGGTATGTGACCCTGGGCTTGGCACACTGTCATGTCGAAGAAGTTGTCATTGAGTGAAGGAATGGATGGATGAAACCATGACAGAATAAGGGGAGAATGAATGAGAGCAAAAGCAACACAAAACAAATGTGGAGACTTGGAAGGAGAGAGAGAGCAGGCAGCCGGGGACACAGCCTCTAGCGTCACTCGGAGTGTCTGGTCCTTTCTCCCGCTCACTCCACCTGCTTATGCAGCCAGCCTCGGATGTGCACCGGGAGGTTGGGGTCCCTTCTGAGCGCATTGCCTCTCTTCCCGAAAGTGTGCACCTTGCTTACTGCCCGGGTGGGCTTCTGAGGAGAGAAGGAGGCAAATGAACAGGGCTTTGTGGGGGGGGAGAGCAGTGCAGGGGGAGGGGGGCGACCCCCTCATCTGATGCCCATGGAGACCAGGTGCAGGAGGGAGCCGAGCTTTGAGGTCAGAATGAGTGTGCACAGTGCAGAGCTGAGACCCTTTTCACAAGTGGAAATAGGTGTTCAGAGGCAGGGAAGAGGCTGGCCCATGGGGAAGGAAGTTTGGAGCGAAGGGTCCACCGCCAAGGAGAGGATGCCCTTGGCCACCAGAGCTGGAGACGTGGGCAGCCTTTGAGATGAACTGGAAGTATTCCTGGGAAGTCCCCATAATCAGGAGGCCTCCATGTGATGAGTCAGAATCAAGGACGCTCAGGGCCAGAGAGAGGCATCGCTTAGCAACCACGTCCGGGGTGGAGGGGCCTCCGAATCACTCCATCCCAGTGGTGGGCACATTGCGGCTCTCGAGCCACATTCGGCTCTTTGGCCCCTTGAGTGTGGCTCTTCCACAAAATCCCGACTTCTGCGCATGGGCCACGAAATTTCAATTGCACTGTACGTGCGCGCCCACAGGTGGTATTTTGTGGAAGAGCCACACTCAAGGGGCCAAAGAGCCGTATGTGGCTCGCGAGCCGCAGTGTGCCGACCACTGCTCCATCCCAACAGACAGAGCCCCTCTCTCTCCTGGGCACACGGGGTCTCAGGCATCCAGGGCCGCATTCCCACAGCTGCCCTCAGGGATGGAGCTGAGCAAGGTCAGGTTCGAATCTATGGACTCGGAACTTGGGAAAGGGAATGAGGGAGGGGCATGGCGGGAGGACAAGGGAACCCGGTGTCACCAAACGCTGGGCTGGGCGACCAGGTGGGATGCACGTATCTTGGGCCTGACGGGGCCTGATGGTCAGAGAAAGGTCTCTCCTTATCGGATCTCAGCCCTGGGCGCATGGATGGCTAGAGATTGGGCAGGGAGCTCAGGAGTCACTGAGCCGCCACTGCATCCGAGCTCGAGCTCCGGGGGTGTGTGGATCGTGGCTGGGGCGTGGCCTGTCTTAGCAGCCAGACTCATCCGGAGGTGCCTCTGGCTTTGAATCAGGAAAATGCAAGGGGTGGGGACGGCTGGAAGTGCGTCGGAATTCCTAGCTGCAGGGGGTGGTCAGTGCGGGGGCCCTCACTAGGCCGGGCAGACCCTGTTGCTAAGGATCTTGGCTCTTGACCACCGGAGTCCCTGGGGTGGCCCCCACCCAGGGCTAGGAAACGGGAGGAGGGGGCAGCCCGAACCCCGCCCTCCTCCCCAGCCCCATCAGGAGGCTCCCACCTTGGTGCTCAGGCTGCTGAGCGACGAGATGGTGGAGGCGCTGCTGGCCAGGCTGAGGCTGCTCCGAGGCCGGCCCTCCTCCATCGAGGGCCAGAAAGAAAGGGACTGTGTGCGCGTCCCTGCAGCTGACCCGGCTGGGGACAGAGCCGAGGTCAGGGGCTTGCAGGTCGGAGCAGGCTGCGGAGAAAGGGCCTGTTGTGTGGGGACCGGGGGGGGCTGGGCGAGGCCCGGCCTGGGCCCGCATACCGAGGGTGATGCCAAGAGAGGTGGGCGGCACTGGCAGCTGCGGGGAGGGGGCAGCTGTCTGTGGCCCAAGACAGAGAATAGGGGCTCCTTTATTCTTGGCACCCCCAACCCCCACCCCCCACCCCCGCACCATGGCCAGGAATTTGACCCTCTCTGCTCTCTGTGTGCGTAGGGACCCCTCATTGCGGCTTCCTCCAGCTACTGTCTCCTGCACCCCTTCGCCCCTCCCACACGCACCCCAAACCATCCCTGCCAAGCCCTGGGGCACCAGGAATGTGCACCCCTTTCAGCCCAGCCAGGGAACTTACCAGCTCTGGGTCCCAAGGACAGGGGGCAGGAGGGCGGTGTGGGTGCTCCGTCCAGTGCCCGTCAGGTGCTGCCCCTCACAGGCCTGTCTCACTTCTCTGCTCTCTCACACTCTCTGTGTCTCTTATGGCCCCTTCTTCCCGCTCTCCCTTTCTTTCAGACTGTCCCTGTCTCCCCGTCTCATCCCTGTCTCTCTCCCTCTCTAATCTCTGTCTCTTCCAGTCTCTCTTACTCATTTCTCTCTCCCTCCCTCCCTCTGTCCCTCACACACACACCCATATCACTTTCTCTCCCAATCCTTGTTTCTGTTTCTGTCTAAATCTTTTCCTCTGGGACTCCAGTCTCTTCCTTAAGTCTCTATCTTGTTCTTTCCCTCTCTCCCTCCCTGTCTAGCCCAAGTCTCTCCCCCCTCCCATTCAATCTCTCCCTCTTTCTCTCTCTCTCTCTCTCTCTCTCTCTCTCTCTCTCTCTCTCTCGCCCTCCACTTCTGCTGTTTCCTCCTCTCCCTGCTTCTCCTTTTCACTTTCTCTTCTTCCCTCTCCCAGTTTCCTTCTCTCCGCTGGTCTTTCCCTCCCTCCAGCCACCCACGCTGCTGTCTCCCCTCCCAATCCCCGCTGACCCCGCCCCTCTGGGCCTCCCCACCACAGCCTGACCCCTGGCTCAGCTGCCCCCACAGCTGAGGGGAGGAGCTGGGCCACCCCTGACTCCTGGCTCCCTGCTGGGCTGGGGCCTGGAGAGCCCGGGTCCCCTCAGGGCTGAGGCTGGTCATCCCAAGTGCTTGGAGAGTAGGAGCTGAGCCTCAATGCCAGGATCTCCATGGGCTGGTTGGGGTCAGGAGCCTGAGATATGGGGTACCCAGAATGGAGATGGCTTGGCTCTGGGGAGGGGTGGTGTTTCAGAGCCCTGGGTATCTGGAAAGGTGTGAGCTAGGACTCAGGACTCCTGAGTTGTGAGTGGAGCCTGGGGCAGGAAGTGTGGCTCTGCAGGTGGGTCCTGGTCCTCCTGGGAGGAGGGAGTGGCCTTGAAGTCCTGGATTCTGGCTCTAGCAAGTCAGAGATCCACCTCAGATCCAGGTGAGAATTCTGCTCCAGGCTAAGACTGACCCCCCTCAGGAGGGAGAGGTGGTTCCTGGGCATATTTTGAGGAGCAAAATGATGGACCGGGTAGGGAGGGGTGTTACCGGAATGGGGATGTGGACCTGAGAAGGTCTGCCTAGGGCCAGCGGTAGTGTGTGGGTTTTTGACTTCCTGCAGGAAAAAAATTCACAACAGGAAGCCAGGTGAATTTTAGATGCTTTTTGTTGAAGCTGGGACAGTGAAACACGGGAGGGCTGGGGAAATGAGCTGGGCTGGGCTGGGCTCACTAAGAAGTCAGAGAAAGGGGGGTTTGGGGGACAGGGTTAGGGGGTGGGCCCGGGATGAGCTGCCACTGCCCATTGCTGCTCTGGTTGCAAGCCTCATGGGGTCCCTTAGAGTTTAGGGGATGCAGGCCTGTGGGGGGAGAAGGGGTTGGAGGGGAAGGCGAGGGGGTGTGCCTGGGAGGAGAGCACTTGCTAGGACCTTCGTTTGTGTGTGTGTGTGTGTTTTTCCCCCTGGTACCTCCCCTAAAATCTCCACTCTTAAAACCCTTAGGACAGAGGACCCCGAGGGCTCTCCCTCCCAGGTGCACTCCTTTGCCTCCCCCACCCCGATACCCAGGGTGTCAACTTCTTCTTCCTCACTTCTAAGCTCCCAGGACCCTTCCTTTACCTCTACAACTTGTCTCCTAAGCCTATTTCTTCTACGAATTACTTCTTCCACCTTCATGATTTTTAAAAAATATATTTGTATTGATTTCAGAGAGGAAGGAAGAAGGAGAGAGAGAGAGAGAGAGAAACAACCATGATGAAAGAGAATCATGGTGGGTCGGCTGCCTCCTGCACGCCCCCCACTGGGGATCGAGCCCACAACCTGGGCATGTGCCCTTGACCGGAATCGAACCTGGGACCTTTCAGTTCGCAGGCTGACGCTCTATCCACTGAGCCAAACCGGCTAGGGCCACCTCCATGATTTTATAAAGAAATATTCTCTTATAGTTGGAGTCTTGGCTCTGAATTCTTTCGTAGCCAGAACCCAAGAACCAAGGTCGCTGAACCCAAGTATGGCCTGACCCCAGAGGTCTAACACCTGTGCCCTTCCCGCTGCCCCCAACGGTACTAGTTGCTCCCATGTGACATCACCCCAACATCTGTCGGGAGGCGTCTTTGTTTCCATCAACATTTTATCCCACAAAACACAATGTGGCCCCTAAGTCTAGTGTTGACCCTTCTGTGGAAGCTCCGTCATGTTTACTCAGTTGACTGCTCCCAGCAACAATACTAAACTCTTAACCAGAAGACACCTCGTGTTGCTGTTCAGGCTGGAAAGTCCACACAGGATACATATAAACTCTAGCACATGCACCGTGCTGCTGTGGAAATTCCCCTCCACTCAGGAAACGGTACTTGACCTTTAATATAAGTTTTGCTATGAATTATGAAAGAGAAAACGGGGGAACCTCAGTTTGTGGGTGGGGTTAACGATTCTAACTGGAGCAGATGAGCCAATGAAATGCTTATACCACAGACTGCATGAGCTGCCGGGTGCATAGGCGGTGCCAATGAGAACAGGTTGGTCAGAAACACGTGCCTCTCTCCAAGCCGACATTTCGGCCAGGCGTTGGCTCTGGCAGGATCGGGGCCTTTGTTTCGAGGGGTTTCTATCCTTTTCCCTTCCTCTCTGTAAAAAAATCAATAAAATATATTTAAAAAAAATAAAATAAAGGCTGGGTGTTTAGAGGGGGACTTAGGGGAGGATTCTAATAGATTAATCATCAGCTTTATGCTGCTGTTGGTACAGCAGGTTTATTATCTTAATCTCATCTGTCTTTGGGTGTGGTTGGCAAATGGCACTGATTGGATTTCTGCCTGTCCCACCTACTTTTTTAAAAAAAATATATTTTATTGATTTTTTTTACAGAAAGGAAGGGAAAAGGATAGTTAGAAACATCGATCAGCTGCCTCCTGCACACCCCCTACTGGGGATGTGCCTGCAACCAAGGTCCATGCCCTTGACAAGAATCGAACCTGGGACCCTTCAGTCTGTAGGCCGACGCTCTATCCGCTGAGCCAAACCGGTTAGGGCCCCACTTATTCTTTGAAGTGTCCTTGGTTTAGGGAAGATAGGATTTACCAAGTGGCTGCTATTTGAGGGCCTCGGTTTCCCTATTCTGCTTGTCCTGGCTTACTCACCTCCCAGGGGGATTGGGCTAGGCCAGTGGTCGGCAAACCTCGGCTCTCGAGTCACATGCGGCTCTTTGGCCCCTTGAGTGTGGGTCTTCCACAAAATACCGCCACACTCAAGGGCCCAAAGAGCTGCATGTGACTCGAGAGCTGCGGTTTGCCGAGCCGCAAGTTTGCCGACCACTGGCAGGCCCCAGGCCTGGAACTTTTGGCAGAAGACCCCCGCTCCCATCAGGTTCATTCGATGCCACCCAACCAGAATTTCAGTTTGTGTAATCGGAGCTCTTGGATGATTTTTGAAGCGGGTGAAATCCAGGCATGGAGTCTTGTGCATGAAACCGGGAAGGGGTGTCCACTCGCTCAATATTGGTTGAGTACCTACTATGTGCCAGGCACTGAGAAGAAAGCAGTGAGCAAAATAAAGGATCTACCTTCAGGATGTTTGCATTCTAGTTTTCATTTGCTGCGAATCTACACTCTGCTGTGGCCACCTTGGGCAGGCGTACTCCATTCCCAAGACTTAGTTTCTTCATCTGTGAAATTAAAAACAAGAATACTGCCCTAGCCCTAGCTGGTTTGGCTCAGTGGCTAAAGCGTTGGCCTACGGACTGAAGGGTCCCAGGTTCAATTCTAGTCAAGGGCACATGCCTAGGTTGCGGGCTGATCCCCAGTAGGGGGCGTGCAGGAGGCAGCCGATCAATGATTCTCTCTCATCATTGATGTTTCTATCTCTCTCTCTCTCCCCCCCCCTCTCCTTTCCTCTCTGAAATCAATAAAAAATATATTACAAACAAAAACAAACAAACAAGAATACTCTCCCATAGCGGATGCGAAGGTGGGAGACTCTAGCCTGGGGCCTGCGGGTTCAATCGGGGTCAGGGAGCTCCCTCACGTCCAGAGCCCACGACGCATTTGATTGACAGCTGGCTTGTGTCGGGGCGTGGTCACGCTTACAATGCCGCGGTGACGACTCAAAGCCCGGAATCCCCGCGAGAATTCCAGCCTTCCGTCCCTTCCTGTTTCTCTGCTTTCTCGTTCCGAAGCTCCGCCCCTTTTCGAGACGTCAGCACGTCCGGCGGTGCAAGACTATAAATCCGCCTCGCGGGCGGTGGCGCACACTCCTTGGCTCCGTTCCCAGCTCGGTTGTGGATTTCATGCGCCGCTCGGCGAGACCCCGCCGCTCCGCGAGACCCCGCGCCCGTTTGTCGCCACCGCGCTTGCAGCGACCGGAGACAGTTTGAGCGCCGAGCCCGAGATGAAAGCGCTGGCCTCCCGAGCCGTCCGGACCCGCGAATGCTCCTGGCAGCCCCAGCCGGCGCTTTTGCCCCCGAGGTGACGCGCAGCCCGCACCCGT
Organism: Myotis pilosus; assembly: GCA_036010255.1. NCBI lineage: Eukaryota > Metazoa > Chordata > Mammalia > Chiroptera > Vespertilionidae > Myotis > Myotis pilosus. The sequence goes on from JASKON010000029.1 coordinate 5,540,318, forward strand.
TGAGTGAGGGGCGAGGGGACGGGAACGCACGGGTCTCCGCGGGCGGGGGGCGAGGGCTCAGACTTTCGGTCGTTGAGGAGGAGGGAGCTTGGACTTCTGGGTCATGAGACAGGAATGTTGGGGGCCGGGACTCCTGGGTCCTGAGGAAGAGGCCCGGGAACCGGAATTCCTGTGTCCGGTGGCGGGGCGGGGCGGGGCCAGGCCCCAGGGCTCCGACGTGAGTAGAGGGGCTGGGAGCGTGGAGTGCTGAGCCCGACAGGGGAAGGTCTAAGAGCCAGACTCGGTCCCCAGTGAGGAACCAGGGGGCTGAGGAGGCCGGAATTTTTATTATTATTATTATTATTGTTATTTTGCTTAAAACAAATTTATTCGCCCTCAGTTCTGGAGGCTAGAAGTCTGCAGTAAAGATGGCAGCGGGGGAAAAAAAAAAAAAAAAAAGATGGCAGCAGGGCCACGCGCCCTCTGAAGGCCCCGAGACAGAATTCTTCCTTGCTGCTTATTTTCTGGTGTTTGTCGTCAGTTCTTGGAATTCCTTGGCTCCTAGCTCTGCCTCCGTTGTCACATGGCCATCTTCCCTCTGTGTGTGTGCCTCTAATGGCCATGTTTCGTTATTTTTTAAATGTTTATCTTTATTGCTGAGAGTATTACAGATGGGGGTGGGGAGGTCCGGGGGTCGGAATTTTTGAGTCTCCAAGGGAGGCGGGTGTTGGGGGCCTGGCTTGTCAATCCTCAGAAGGATGAGAGAACCAAAGGCCAGGACTTTATCCCGAAGGGGAACAGAGAGGACCTGTGTTCTCCCTACTTGGGCCTGGGACTTGTGGGTCTGAGGGACAATGGGGGCCTTGGACTTTTGGGTCCAAGGAAGGAGGGAATGGGGACCCCGACTCCTGGGTATTGAAAGGAAAGAGAGGCAGGAACCTACGGACAGAGATGGGAGTGGCTGGTAATCGGAAAGGAATGTTGGCAGGGATTCATGTTGCTATTTGTGTTAGTGTTTCCGTTGCTGACTCAAGGTCATCCCCTGATGCTGTTTCCTAAATGGCTTCTTACTCCCTTTTCCCCAGCCCAGACAGATGGCGCCAGGCCAAGTGCCCCAGCCCCTCCCCTGGAGGGATGCCCACCCCTTCTTCCTCCTGTCCCCGCTGATGGGTCTTCTCAGCAGGGCCTGGGGCCGGCTGAGGGGCCCAGGACCTCTAAAGCCCTGGCTGGAGGACGCAGTAACGAGTGCAGATCAGGGAGAAGCTTGCCTGGAGGAAGTGACTAAGGCTGCTTTGGCTACCCGCTACGCCCCATGGGGTGGGCACCCTCCGCGGGAGCCTGGAGACCGTGGAAGAGCTGTGGAGGATGGTGGGTCGCCCTGCCCTGACCAAGAGGCCAACAGTTCTCTTCCTGAAGCCTGGGGACTTTCAGAGGATGATGAAGAACATGGTGGGGAAGAAGCAACCAGCATCCCTAAAGAACAAGGAAGTGACTATATCGGTGGCCAGCCTGCTCCCATGACCCTCAGCCTTCTGAGAACCCTGCAAGGCCCTCCTGCGGAAGAGGAAACTGAGGAAGGAGGAGCTGCTGAAGATAAAGTGATGACATTCTTCTCTTTCCCGCCATCACACTGGGAGCACTGTCCAGGGATGGAGGAGAAGGAGGAGGATGGAGAAGCTGTAAACAAAGTTCCCACAACATCTACTTGCCCCTCATCCCCAGGATCCAAGCCCAGTGCTTGGGTGTGTGCTGCAGGGGAAGAAGAGGCTGGAGCGAAGGAGGAAGAAAGAGCCGAGAGTGAAGACACCAGGAAGATCTCCATTACCTCTTCATCTGCAGGCTCCCGCCCCAGCACCTGGGAGTGTAATTCAGGGGAGGAATCTGAGGGAAAGGATGGAAAGGCTGAGAAAGAAGCCGACCCAGAGCCACACTCCTCAGTTCTAAGCCACAGGCCCCTGCTCAGGACCTGGCAGCATCAACCCAATAAGCTCACAGAGGAAGATGAGGAGGAGGAGGAGGACAACGCTTCAGGGGAAGCTGAGGGTACGTCAGCCATCCCCACCACAAGTGCCTTCATGAGGGCCTGGGTGTGTTGGCCAGGAGAGGACACAGAGGAGGAAGATGAGGACAATGATTCAGGAGCATCTGAGGAGGAGGGAGAAGCTGAGGGTCCCTCTTCCATCCCCCCCACAAGTACCTTCTTGAGGGCCTGGGTATACCGACCAGGAGAGGACACAGAGGAGGAAGATGAGGACAGTGATTCAGGAGCATCTGAGGAGGAGGGAGAAGCTGAGGGTCCCTCTTCCATTCCCCCCACAAGCACCTTCTTGAGAGCCTGGGTGTACCGACCAGGAGAGGACACAGAGGAGGAAGATGAAGACAGTGATTTAGGAGCATCTGAAGAGGTGGGAGAAGCTGAGGGTCCCTCTTCCATTCCCTCCACAAGCACCTTCTTGAGGGCCTGGGTGTACCAACCAGGAGAGGACACAGAGGAGGAAGATGAGGACAGTGATTCAGGAGTATCTGAGGAGGAGGGAGAAGTTGAGAGTCCCTCTTCCATTCCCCCCACAAGTACCTTCTTGAGGGCCTGGGTGTACCGACCAGGAGAGGACACAGAGGAGGAAGAGGAAGATAGTGATTCAGGAGCAGCTGAGGAGGGAGAAGCTGAGGGTCCCTCTTCGATTCCCCCCACAAGTACCTTCTTGAGGGCCTGGGTGTACCAGCCAGAAGAAGACACAGAGGAGGAGTATGAGGAGAATGAGGATGAGAAAGATGATTCAGAGACTGCTGGCTCGGACCCAAGTTCTTCCCTTCAGGCCCAGAGTGCCCTCCTCAGGGACTGGACATACCCACCTGGAGAGGAGACAGAGGGAGTGGAAGCTGCTGAATGGAGAGAAGCTGAGCCCTTTCGAGTGGCCATCTACCTACCAGGAGAGAAGCCGCCACCTCCTTGGCCTCTTCCTCGGCTGCCCCTCCGACTGCAAAGGCGGCTCAAGTCTGCAGGAACCCCTGCCCAGCATCCGGACCCCGAGACTCCCCAAAAGGCCAGAAAGGTTGGTGCTGAGGGCTCTGATTCCCTTATTTTTTAAAGCTGGGGACAGTAAAACAAGGGCTTAGGACAGAAGAAACAGGAGGGAGCGTGCCTCCGCAGGTCTACTTTGGCTCACTAGAAAGTATGAGAAAAGGGGGCTAGAGACAGGTTGGGGGTGGGGGTGTTAGCCCAGGATGAGCTGAGAGGCATGGGCGTGCCCCGGGAGGGAGAGCACCTGGGATTCCTGAGTGTTAGGGAGGAGGGAGCGGGGACTCGTCCCCTGTGTGTGTTACAGAGGGTTGCATGTGAACTCCACGGGGAGGGCTGTGCTCATTGTCATGCAATCCTTTGCAAGAGGCTGGGCTCCCCTGGGAGCAGCTTTGGTGCTTGTCAGCCCCAGAGAACCACCTCCGTCTTCAGTGAGTCAGACGGAGAATTTGGTGGCAGGCAGGTGACTAGACAGATAGCAAGCATTTGTGTAATTTTTGTCTGGTTCTCTCTTCCCTCTCCCCCCTGTGGCCGTGTGTATCCTGTGTCTGTATGTGCCGGTCTGTCTCCAGGTGCACTTCTCTGAGAAGGTCTCCATCCATTTCCTGATTGTCTGGGCAGGACCAGCCCAGGCTGCCCGAAGGGGCCCCTGGGAGCAGTGTGCCCGGGATCGAAGCCGCTTTGCCCGCCGAATTGCCCAAGCTGAGGAGACACTGGGCCCCTGCCTCACCCCTGCAGCTCGGGCCAGGGCCTGGGCACGCCTCGGGGACCCTGCCTCTTCTATGGCTGCCATACCTGCCACCACCCAGACCTTGCCCACATCCTGTGTCCAGGCCACACTCTTGAGCCATACTGTGGCCTCTCCCTCCCCTCTTTATGTGTCCATGTCTCCTGCCTTAGACCTCAGTGGGAGGCGTGGCTAGGATCCTGTGGTTTTTGTGTTATTCACTATTTATTTACCAGTTGGTTTAAGAAATAAAGTCTTTTGGTTTGTACTGAGCAATGTCACCTTGTGTATCTGAACTGACAGTATCTACCTCTCCTGGGTCCTGGAAGTAGTTGGGGGGAATAGGGAAGAGGCAGTGCCTTAATAGAGGATAAACTACATTTCCCATCATCCCTCAAATTTGCCTCTTCTCCTGAGGCTTCTTTTGAACAAAAGGCGGGTGAGTTTTGTAGTTTTTCTTTGGCTTCCACCTAGATTTTATTAGACTTGGGACAGTTATCTCCTCAAAGGGGGCTGGGAGCTAGACTCACTGGTCTCTAACCAAGGGTTAAGCTCCAGTTTTCTGCATCTCCCTGGAATATACAAACATCCTCCCACTGGCCTTCACATGTTGAGTTCCTTAAGGTTTTTCAACTGCCCCGATTTAACATTCACAAGCCCTGTGCCCATTGCCTCAGTTTCCTTATCTGTAAAGTGTGGCAAACAACTGTATACACCTTAGGGGATTACAAAGGCCCCAAAGGAGTTTGTGTTTAAAGTAATGCTTGTTGTCCAGCCAGCTCAGTGGTTGAGTGTTGACCAATAAACCAGGTCACTGTTCGATTCCCATCAGGGCACATGCCCAGGGTGCAGGCTTGGTCCCCAGTGTGGGGGGGGGGGGGGGAGATGGGGGGGGGCAGGTGCAGGAGGCAGCCTATCAGTGATTCTCATCATTGATGTTCCTCTCCCTCTCCGTTCCTCTCTGAAATCAAAGATATTAAAAAAAAAAAATGCTTGTCAATTAAATGTGTTAGCGGGTATTGTAATTGTTCTCCCTCACCCATGCATGTCTTCAGTTACCACCCAAGTTTATGTCTCCAGCTTAGAACTTTCTCTTCTGATCTGGTAAGATCTGTCCAGCAAGGGCACCCTGTCCAGCCTCCCGCTCCCCGTCCTCGATTGCTTCCCCAGGCTCCTACCGCACTAGCCTTTCATTTTCCCAAACAAGCTAGCCCCCTTTCACCTTACGATCTTTGCGTGAGCTCTGCCTACTATCCCATGTTCCCATTCCTGACCCCTGGTGATCTGCTAGTTCCTTGTGATTCTATAGGTGTAGTATGAAAACTTTCAGTTGCCTTGCTTTGAGCCAGCTGACTTGTGCCTCCATGTGCTTTTCTCCATCGTAGGGGAGGAGTGGTTTGGTTATTTGTTAAGACCCTGTCTCCCATGATGCACTGAGTGCCACCAGAGCAGGTGCTGCTCAACAGCCCACTCCCTAGAACCCAGAACACGTCCAATACGTGTCGGTTTTCAGTAAGGTGGTGCACAAGAAGGCATGCTGGAGGCCGTTCTCCAAATGAGCAGGCACAGGCGCGGTGGAGAGGATTATATTTTATTGGGTTACTCACACGCCAGTTTCCCATCGAAACTGGACAAGCAGATAGCAAAGGCTTGAAGTGGGCAAAGAGGGAAGCAGAAGTCCATGGTGAACATGTCCGGGGCCACGCGGCCGAACTGAAGCACCAAGTAGTCGGCTGAGGAGGAAGTTAGAAACCTAGTCAGACTCTTACCCTGCCTGGGCCCTATGAGCTGAGAAAACTAAGGGTGTAAGGCGCCCTTACTTTGCCCGGAAATCCTATGAGTGCCGCCTAAACTACAGTTCCCAAGAGGCTTTGCAACAGCGTGGCGTGGGCCTTGCTGAGAGAAAACCTTAAGTGTTGATGGGAGTAGTAGTTCTTGTCCGTTGGTATCCCCGTTCCCCCCGCCCCCGACCCCCAGCCGGGTTCCTAGGAGCTCACGGTCATCCGGATACACAATCTGGAAGTTCTTGACCGAGGCCTGAGTGACTCGTCCGTGAAAATTCAGCACGTAGGCGCCGGTCTCGTAGCTCCACGATGGGGCTTTGTTTTGCAGGAGGACCAGCCCCTGGTTGGCCCCCCGTTGGATGCGTCTCATAAGGCAGTCCCGCTCCTAGAGGGCAAAGCAGGGGGCGTGGTTAACCTACCACAAACTAGGCTTTTTTTTTCCCCTCCGGACACACAATTTTGAGTTTTTAGCCTCCCCTCCCTGAGACACATAAATCTGACAAGATCCTCCCAGCTGCACATGTGACCTGCTCCCTTAGGACCTAGGGCCTGTGACATAGCCTTTCCTCCCCTATCGACCCAGAGATTCTCAACCTCAGCCAACTCACATTTTGTGGCTGGACGCTGATTCTCTTGTTCTGGCCATCAATTCCTGGAATGATCACAGACATTTTCCGGGGTCCTCGGAATCCCAAGACGTTGGTGTCCTAGGGTATCATCCTCCAGTTGGCCTGGCTCTTCCTCCCTCCCCACCATCTGCTCCATTCACTCTCTAGTCTCCGGGATACTTACATAACACACAACGCCCAGCTCCTCCCTGATCCGGCCAGTGTCAGGGATGAAATACTTTTTTTCAGGATTCACCCCATTGTCGAAAATGGTGAATTTGGTGCCCAAGACATTAGATCTACTCCAGGAAGGCCGCGGCCAGAATAAAATAATAATCGTTACCGTTCTGCTGTACATTAACTGCTTGCCCATGCCATCTTATCAAGTCTTCCCATCAGTCCTCTACTACGTAAGACTCATTTCCATGTAGCCACAGTCCCAGCCCTGCGATCCATAATTTATCATTTCCTGCCTCGGCCCTTTAGGAACTCTCTTCCCTCTAATACCTGTTGGTTAGTATTAGAGGAAACTCCTACTCAGGAACGTAGGAGTCCCAGCCCCTTGCCTTTCAAGAAGTCAAATGTCTTAAGGCCAGCCTGTGTTACAAAACCTCCAGTTCTATTTCTAACCACCCTGGGGCTACAACCTGAAGAACTCCAGAGCCCACCCATCCCTAGGAGTAAAAGGTCCTTCCTAGAGCAGGCAGGACTTGTGCCCTATGGCCTGTTGGGAAATGTAGTTCAATTCTCCCCTTCTTCCCCCGGGTGCCCTGTCACCTGCCATCTGTTTCTCACACACACCAGGGCTCTGCCTACCTGACTTTGCCCACAAAGCTCTGCCCATCCCGGGACAGGTCTGTGGGGTCCAGGGAAATGAGATAATTAGAGGTTGTGCTCATTTTTCTCTTGCGCCCAGCGAGAAGGAAGTGCTGTGGATCAGAGAACAGCCCATCAGATTCGATTTCGGGGATTGGGCGAGGGCTAGGGGTCTAAAGACAAGGAAACGTTATGTCGCGGGGGGTGGGACAGAGGGAAGGGTGACGGGGCAATAAGCGCCCCGGGCTTGCTGGGAGGTGCAGTTCTCACTGAAGGAAGTCACCCGCTGGGTCCTGAAGGGGAGCTACACATCTGAATGTCTCCCCTTCAGGCAGAGCCCAGGCAGGCAGGAGAGAACCTGACCAGCAGGCCTGACTCTGGACAGCAGGGAAGGGCCTCCCTTTGAACGTGGCACCAGGTCTTCAGTAGGTGTTGCATCCTGGAAAAGTGGATCTGGCTCTGGGTAGGAAAAGCCCCTTCTGGGGGAGAGAGAGTGCCTTGAGGGGCAGCCACAGAGAGGGGCGTGGCTAGGCTGAAGGGGGCGTGGCTTGGCTCTGCATAGGCAATCCGCCAAGGGCGGGGCTTGGGCGGGGCCTTATCGCAAAGGCGGCTCCGTGAAGCGGCCAGACTCGGACCTACAAAGATGGGTTCTGGAGGGTGTGTAAGGGTGAGGTTTTGGACCCCGGTAGGGCGTGGCCTGGGTTTGAAAAAGCCGGGCCCAGCTCCACCGTGGGCAGGTCCCCGGCTGTGGGACGGGCAGGGCCTTTGCCACTGGGCTCTAAGGAGCTCGGTTCTGGGACGTTTTGGAGTTGGGGTGGACAGGTCCTAGCTCAGTGATGAGCAAGGCCTGGGTTCGTGAAAGTCAAGCCCCTGAGAGGTGGGGGCTGGCCCCCGCCGCCAGACGGCACCTTCCGGCTGTGGCCGTTGATCGCCTCCAAGTAGAGGTAGTAGAAAGGGAACATGCCCTTGTCTATGCCACGCTTGTCGCGGCTGATGCAACACTGCATCGTGCAGCCGCGCACCGCCGGCCGCAACACATATTCTTCCAAGTCCGAGATGAGCCGCGGGTCTGGGGCGAGGAGAGAGGAGAGCGGCGAGCTCCGCGCACTGCCGAGGCCCCCGCCGCCCTCGCTTTCCAGGGCCTCGGACATCTTCTCGTCAGCCAGCCCCGGGAAATTCCTCACTGTGGACTCCGACTCCTCCTTCTTTTCCTCCAGGTCTTCTCCCTGGCCCACAGGCCAAACGCAAGTTGAGGTGCAGCCCAGACCCAGGCCGCCACCCCCGCCCCCATCCCCCGCTAGTAAAACACTGATTGGCCATCCCAGCTCGGGGCTACACCCACTCTCGACCATGTAGTCTGCCTATTGGTCAAACTTGGTCGATCCCTTTAAAGCTTTCCACCCAGCCAAGCCCCACTGGCTTCCCTCTGCTGCCTGGCTCACTCCATCTACCAGATTGGAGAATTCCGTTTGCAAGGCCTGTTCAGCTAAAACGTGTGTTGATTCGATCTAGATAACGTAATAGGGCCCGGATCTACCCAACTGAAACTATTTGTTGTTCTTTGTTCTTAATCCTCACCGGAGGATATATATTTTTTCCGTTGATATTTTTAGAGAAGGAAGGGAGGGAGGGAAAGGGAGAGAAGAGAAACATCTATGCGAGAGAGACACATCTACTGGTTGCTTCCTGCACCCACCCTGGCGGGACAGGGGATCAAACTTGCAACCCACGATGCTCTAACCACTCAACGTACTGGCCAGAGCCCAACTAAAACTATGTATCTCACTTTCATCAATGCCAAAGTGAATGCCAACTGGCCCTTGCCTATGGCTGTGTCACCATCCCCCACCCCCACCCCCCAGCTCACAGTCTTTCGGTGGGCTGGGTTTTGATGTGCTCACATCTCTTCAAACCCTCTCTAGATGGTCAGTGGGGCACTGAGAGCCTCTGCGAGGTCAGTAGCACAGGTTCTACCCACCCGTAAAAGGGGCCTCTGATTGGGCCGCAGGGTTTTAGCACCACCCTCCTCTTCCTCTGTCTTGATGGGCTGTGCCATCTCTCACCCTGTTGGAGCTCGAGTCTCCACTTCCCCCATCACCATCCCTTCCAGACGACTCGCATTCATCTCCACCATCCTGCGATTCACTATCGTCCTCTGTACTGGACCCTGTGGGATGGAAGCAGACAGCTCAGGACACCTGGGTCCCAGGAGCTCGGGGCGAGGTCACCAGTGGTAGCTTATCGCCCTCACTGGCCAGACACCTCACCTCCCCCACATGCAGAGGGTCTACACAGGTCAAGGAGTCTCTGCCTGCTCTGGGCCGAAGGACAGAACAGGATTTGAGCTCCCCCTTCCCTTTGTGCCAGAGAGAGCAGAGGAGAGACTGGGGATCTAGGATGGGGGTGGAGAGAGAGTGGAGTTTTGCAGTGATAATTAAGATTCCTGTTTTGCAATAGCGAAATAGTCCAGTCGTGAGAATAAAATGTCATTACAATGAAATATTAAAGGATAAAAGGGAAGCCCTAGCTGGGATGGCTCAGTGGATAGAGCGTCAGCCTGTGGAGTGAAGGGTCCCAAGTTTGATTCTATCAAGGGCACATGCCCAGGTTGCAGGCTCCACCTCCAGTAGGGGGCGTGCAGGAGGCAGCCAATCAAGGATTCTCTCTCAATGATGTTTCTATCTCTCTCTTCCTCTCCCTTCTCTGAAATCAGTAAAAAATATATATATATATATTTTTTAAAAGAATAAAAGGGAATGAAGTACTGATAATACTACAACGTAGATGAACCTTAAAAACATGCGAACATGAGAAGCCAGTCATGAAAAATCATATTGTGTATTATTCTGTTTATCTGAAATGTGGAGAATAGGCAAATCTAGGATTAGTGGTTGCCTAGGGCTAGGAGAAAGGGGGGTGGTGACTGATAAGAGGTACAGGTTTCTTCTGGGGGTGATGAAAATGCAGGAAAATTGACTGTGGCGATAGGTGCGCATCTCTGTAAATATACTAAGAACCCTGGAATTGTAAACTTTAAATGAGTGAACTGTATGGTATGTGAACTATATCTCCAAAAAGCTGTTACAAAAGGGGGGAGGATTTGCCACTTGGAGCAGAGGGCCTGACGATGTCCCTCAAATTACCACGTCGTCCTTGGGGTATCCAACCCCTGCGTCTTCTCCTTGGGGGCCCTTTGAAAGGCGGGCGGAAGGTGGGAACATCCTCCACGAAGACCTCCTCCAACTCGGGATAGGACGTGTCTGGAGGGCAGAAGAGAGAAGGCACCTGGAGGCTGGGATCCCCGGGGAGGGAAGGGCTGGAGACTGAGATGACTGGGTGTTGGAGAAGGAGAAGGTTCAAGACCTGGACTTGGGCTCTGGCCGGTTTGGCCCAGTGGATAGAGCGTCGGCCTGCGGACTGAAGGGTCCCAGGTTCGATTCCCATCAAGGACACATGTCCAGATTGTGGGCTCGATCCCCAGTAGGGGGCGTGCAGGAGGCAGCCAATCCATCATTCTCTCTCATTATGGATATTTCTTTTTCTCTCTCTTCCTCTCTGAAGTCAATAAAAATATATTTTTTAAAAAAAGACCTGGACTTGGTGTGGATTTCAGAGCCCCTGGGGCGGGGGGCGGGGTAGTGGGGGTCTGCACTCCAGGCTCTTTTGGAGATCAAGGATTGAGGTTCCAGACGCCTGGGTTCTAGTGGGAGTGGAGTTCTAGTACAGGCGGTCCAAGGGCTTGAGAGTACCTTCTTCCGTCGGGGATGCCAAGGGGCTGGGCTCGGGGCGGCCATCGCCACCACAGCTCATGATGCCCTGGGCGCTGTGGGTACCAGCGTGCAGATGTGCTTCGGGCACGTTCTCCCGGAGGAAAGGGTTCCCGAGGCCTGGGAGACAGTGCAGAGGCCCCTAAACGGCGAAGATCTGCCTCCGCCCTGGGCTCCCACACACAGCCCCTGATTGAACGACCACCCAAACCCCCGAGACGCACGCAGAACCCGCCCTTCATTCCAAGGCTCCGACCAGGACGGCCCGACCGCTAAGTTGTGGCTCCTCGCGAACACCACCCCCGCCGGGCTCTCCGTCGGTAGCACCTGGTTTCTAAGTCACCCAGGTCCCCGGGCTTTGCCAATCTCAGTCCTGGTCCCGCTTTTCCAGGCCCCGCCCCAGCCCTTCCTAGGCCCCGCCCCGCGCTTTTGGTTGGTCCCCGGGTCTCGCAGGCTCCGCCCCAGAACTCTAACAAGCCCCGCCCTCTCGTCGCCTTAAAGGGCCCGCACCCGCGCTCTCCCTGGGTCCCCACTGGCTGTGACTCGGGCTTTTCCAGGGCTCCGCCGGGCTCCCACCCTCCCTCCTGGCCTTCGAGGTGGTCGGACCCTTTCCTCACCGCTGTTCCCCACGAGGCGCTCCGACCTCAGGCGCGGTCGGCAGGACCGCAGGGAGGCGTCAGGATTGGCCTGAACCATGAGGAAATCTTGGCGTTTCCGCCGCTGCTTCTTCTCAAATAGCCGCCGCTGCGGGAGCGGGAAAGGGGTGTGTGGGGGCCAGGAGTCCTGCGGAAGACTCGGGTGAAAATGGGCCTGGGGAAGGGGAGCCCTGGGGAAGGGGCGGCCTGCATCCGTGGGAGAACTTTGGAACCCAAGCCCTCAGTCCCTCGTCTCCTCCTTCCTCAGAACCAGGGGTCCTGGCACCTGGTCCCCTCCGAGCCCTTGTTCCTTAGAAGTTTTGGAGCCTCGTCCCCAAGGTTTACTTTTCTAGGATCCCGAGTTCCTATTTTCTCATTTCCCAATTGCAGAACCTGAGGCTCAAGAGAGCCACGGAGGGCCAGCCCGCCCAGGGCGATCCCTGGGGATGGGGCTCCTGGGGGGCTATGAAGGGGCCCCGGGTTGGGGGGCGGGTGAGGACTCCTAGTACCGTACCTGCTGTTCCAGCTTCTGCAGCCTTATGGCGGCCAGCTCGTCCCACAGGACCCTGAGGGAGAGGCAGGCTTATGACAAGACTAAGCAAGGCACCCTGGATGCCCAAGAGCCCCCCTAAGTTAGGATTCTGGGCACTTGTGAGGTCACAGAAGGGGTAGAGTCTAAAGCTCTTTCCCCCAGCACTGGCCTGTCTGGATCCGGGACCCAGAGATCCCAGGGCCCTCGGGTCTCAGAACTCAGGAGTCCACGCCTCTCCCCTTTCTGACCCCTTAGTCCTCATCCCAGGCTGCTCCCTTTAGGTGGGACTCAGAGGTCCAGGCCCCCAGCCCCTCCCAGCAAGGCTGATGGTGCTGAACCTGCAAACGCCCTTATGAGGCCAGAGCGGAGTGTGTGTGGGCACAGTCAAACGCTCAGTGCCCTGTGCACCCCTTTTCTCCACTCCTGCCCATTCTGGTGCCTTACTCACTCTTTTTTCCATGTGTCGTTCTCCTGAGACATTCTAGAGAAACAAGAATGAGAAGTCAGGACTCAGACCCCACCTCCCAATGGGCTCTGTCCCCCCCACCGTCTGATCTTAAACGCTACATTTTATCCAGGAACCAGGAAGCCTGGATTCCAGCACCTACTCCCGTCCAGGGAAACCGCAGCCTTATTCCAGTTTTGGGCACTAACAGGGGCCCAGGAGTCCAATTCTCTCTCCCCCAAATACCTCTCTTAGACCCAGGCGTGGGAACTCAGAAATCTGGGCCCCAAACACCAGACAGCCAGCACCCCTCTATCCTCTCCCGTGCCTACACCGGCTTTTCACATTCACGCCCCAGCGCTCTGCCCCTCTGGCCAATTTCTAAACATACCTGACTACTTTTGGGGGGAGCTGGGGACCTAATCTCTGGGTCTCCGGGAAATAAAGCTGGGGAATAAAGAGGGCTCCGAGGGAGGAGGGATTCCCTCTGGGATCTACCGGGATCCCCTCCCTCCAATTCCCTCACGCTCAACTTCCAACGGAGCAATGACCCCTGGCTTCTGCCGCAGCCAGGCTACCCTGCTCTGGGGGTTCTAAATTGGAAGGGGGTGCGAGTGTTCCTTAAAGGGACCCCGGAGAGGTCGCAGCGCAGTCTCTCGCTCTACCCCTCTCACTCCTATAAGAAACTTAGAAGGCGACCTGGACAATTGCTACTGATCTGTAACTTGCCGCCGCCACTTCTAGGGGCAGAAACACAAACGAGAAAACTACAACTCCCATGAGGCAAAGGGACCAAGATGGTGCGGAAGTTACGTCATCTTACCCCGGACCGACGCGGAGTTGTAGTTCGCTTTGAAAGTCTCCGTACCGCTTTCGCCTAAATTTTAGGCCCTAAAAGGCAGGAACTGTGTCGTCAAGAATCGGAGCTTCCGCGAAAAGGAGGCAAGCCTTTCGAGAAAAGGCGAGCGACTTCGACAAGGGGCGGGGCCACGAGGCAAGAACCGAGCGGGCGGGAGCTAGCGTGGACCAATCAGATAGCGGGAGGCGGGTCTTCGGCGGGGAAAGTGGGCGTGGCCTGAGGGGAAATCGCCTAGAACGCAGCGGAGGTCCCAGCCCGGGAGAACGCCCTCTGCGGCGAAGGAGAGGTGAGGGTCCGGGGTCTCTGGACGCCGGGGTCCCAGGAAGGAGGGGCGGTGGGGGACTGGAGGGGCTGGAGGCTAAGATCCGGAGGAAGACGGGCTGGGCACCAGCTCTCCGAGGTCCCAGGATAAAAGGGGGCTGGGGGCTTGGATCGCCCCAGACCTGAAATCCCGGATTCCTGAGTCAGTGAGCGAAGAGGGTGCAGGGAGCCCCGACGCTTTGGGTCTGAGGAAGGAAAGGCCGGAGGTTCGTTCCGGGATGCTGGGTCCCGGGAAACGAGACGCTTTGATTCTTGCCTCTTGGAGGGAAGAAGAGCGTGCGGCGCTGCGGGCCTGACCTCTGGGTCCAGGAAAGGAGGCGGCTTGGAACAGACACTCTCCACTCCCCGCCCGCACAGGTCACGCCGCCATGCCTCCCGCCGGGCCCCGCGCAGCCCTCCTCCTGCTGCTGCCTTCGCTGCTGCTGCTCCGCGCTGCCCTGGCCGTGCCCCTGGATCGAGGGGCGCCCAAGGAGGGGAGCCCCGCGACCGAGAGCCCGGTGAGTCGCCCTGTCCTGCTCCCCAGCCCGGTGTTCGCAGGGGGCGGGGGGTGGGGGGGAGGCTGCAGTCCCGCGGATGCCGGGCCCCGGGGGGGTGGCGGGTTACTCCCCCCACGGACACGGCTGGGAGTTTGCCGGCCATTCTTTGTCGTCCCCGGGCTTTGACTTGATGAAAAACTGGGGCGATGGGGGGTGGCGGGGGGCGCGGGCTGAGGGAGCAGATGTCCCAGTCCCTGACTCTGAACTGTGGGAAATGAGGCCAGATGTTAAGTGAAAAGTCGGCATCAGCTCCCACCCCCCAACACCCCACCTCTACACACACCCCTAAACCTCTCTGTTTGGGGGAGTGTTTTTTATTTATTTTATTTTATTTTTTTAAGACTCCCCTCTCCTCAAGCAGGAATTTGAACAAAAGAACTACATTTCCCAGTAGCACCTTACACAGGTGTTGTGTTGTTAGCTAATTGGGCAGTTCTCACTTCCTGGAGCTCCTGGGAGTTGTAGTTCAAATGACAAAGAGGCTTATAAACCACCCGGTTAGGTAATTCCAGTAGGTATTTATCCAACGCTAGGAAACCTTCGGTCTTAGGGCAGCGGTTCTCAACCTGTGGGTCGCGATCCCTTTGTGGCGGCCGAAGGACCCTTTCACAGGGGTCGCCTAAGACCACCCTGCATATCAGATATTTACGTGATGATTCGTAACAGTAGCAACATTACAGTTATGAAGTAGCAACGAAAATAATTTTATGGTTGGGTCACAACATGAGGAACTGTATTTAAAGGGCCAGAGGTTGAGAACCACTGGTCTTAGGGCATTTGGTACTTGGAACTTGAGAGATTTCCTCAAGGCCAGTGTCCTGATTTATGACCGGAATCCTCGAACTAGGGAGGATCCTCCCACTAGGGACGGGCACATCACTATCTCCGGGACACACTGTGCCAGGCTCCTGTGTGGCAGGTCTCCACCCAGTGACTTAGGCCTCTGCCCAGAGAAATCTCTGCAGAGACAGAAGGGCTCCCTTTTCCTCATTCACTCCACACATTTCTTTTAAAATATATTTTATTGATTTTTTACAGAGAGTTAGGGAGAGGGATAGAGAGTTAGAAACATCCATGAGAGAGAAACATCGATTAGCTGCCTCCTGCACACCCCCCACTGGGGATGTGCCCGCAACCAAGGTACATGCCCTTGACCGGAATAGAACCTGGGACCCTTGAGTCCGCAGGCCGACGCTCTATCCACTGAGCCAACCCGGTTAGGGCTCCACACGTTTCTTGAGCCTCTTCTATGAGCCAAGCACAGCCCTAACGCAAGCCCAGTTCCGTCGCAGGCCAGCCTAGCTCTCCAGGCTCCTGGGAGTAGACACGAGGAGTGATGGCCATTGAGGCGAGATCTGAAGTTCAGGGCGGAACCTCAGATCCCAGGCAAAGGGAGCAGCCTGGGTGGAAGAAGCCAGTGTGGCTGGAGCTAACTGAGCAAGAGAGGGGACGGGACGAGGCAGGTCCCACGGGGCCCTGTGGGCCATGATAGAGAATGTCTTTACACGGAGACTAGTGGAAAGCACCGAATGTTATAAACATCAACAGCAACAGGAGGATGGGGAAACTGAGGCACAGAGGGATTAAGGAACTTGTTCAGGGACTAAGTTTGCCAGACTTGGGAAGTACAAACACAGGACACTGGGGCATCCTGGCAGTCCTACCTAAAGATTTCAACCCACTGTGTTTGGCTGAAAAAATGGTCCCCAAAGATGTCCCCTCCCTAATCGCTTGAACCTGGGAATATATCACCTCCTGCGGCAAAAGGGTGTCCCCGAGTGTGACTGAGTTGGCATCTTGAGATGGAAGCGTTATTCTGGGTCATGTAGGTGAGCCCAGGGTCCCTCTAAGACAGTGGTTCTCAACCTTCCTAACCCCGCGACCCTTTAATACAGTTCCCCATGTGGTGGTGACCCCCAACCATAAAATTATTTCCGTTGCTACTTCATCACTGTAATATTGCTACTGTTATGGATCATCATGTAAATATCTGATCTACAGGATGTATTTTCATTGTGACAAATTGAACATCATTAAAGCATAGTGATTCATCACAAAAACAATGTCATTATATACGTGTTTTCCGATGGTCTTAGGTGACCCCTGTGAAAGGGCCCTTCGACCCCCAAAGGGGTCGCGACCCATAGGTGAGAACCGCTGCTCTGAGAGGAAGGCAGGAAGGTCAGCGCCAGAGGCGATGTGATGGTGGGAGATGTCAGAGTGAGCAGGGCCATGGGCGAAGGAGCGCAGGCAGCCCATGGGAGCGGGAGAAAACGAGGAAATGCTGTCCCCTGGGGCCTGGGGAACCCGCTGAGCCCGCCAACCCATGCTGCTCTCTGACCTCCAGACGCTGAGAGAATAAACTGTGTGTTGCTCTAGGCCACTTACTTTGGATACTTTGTTTCAGCAACAGTAGGAAAGGGTGCACCCACAGTGGCATAGCTGGGATTCGCTTACCTTGTACTAAGCACCTACTGTGTGCTCCTCAACTGATGTCGTGAGAGCCAGAGCAGGCGGAGTGTCGTCCGCATCCTTATCATCGGGCCAGGCTGTGTGTCTCATTTTCTTTTCTGCGCAGCTCTGAGCAGTGGGGCCAGGAACCCAGAGCTTCAGTCTGTCTTGTTCACTTGCTGTATCCCCTAGAGCAGCACCTGCCACGTGGTAGGGGCTCAGTGGATGCTAATTGAATGAATGAATGAATGAATGAATGAACGAACTCTGCTCGCCAACAAGTACCAGTGTGTCTGCTGGGTAAGCCCCACCCTGTGAGCAGGGTTGGGCGTGTGTTTGCCCTTGTGACACATTTTGTCTCCACGACAGACCTGGGCAGAGGTGAGAGCTGTGGCCTGGAGGTCAGCAGGTCCCTGGGGTACAGAGCAGATGGGGGTTAGGACCCATCTGCTGGCTGCAGAGCCTTGATCCAGGGGGCGAGCCCCCAGCTCCAAGTGGGGGCTCTCTGGGTCCCTCTGCAGATGCCTCGGGGAGCCGGGTCTGGGCCCCCCCCTTCAGGCGGGGACTGAGCTGCTCTCTTCCTCTTTGTCTCCGCAGGACACAGGTCTGTACTATCACCGCTACCTCCAGGAGGTCATTAATGTGCTGGAGACGGACGGGCACTTCCGAGAGAAGCTGCAGGCCGCCAATGCCGAGGATATCAAGGTGCGGCTGGGCGCGAGGGGCAGGAGGGGACATGGGCTCAGGGGCAGAGTTTTGGAAAGGACCGGGTTCCTGAAAGGGGCCACGTGGCTCCAGCCCTCGCAAGGGGAGAAATCGCTTCTCCGGGTCACATACCTGGGAAGGGACTTGGGAACACAGAGTGTGTAGTGTCTCAGATGTCGCAGCTCCCAGCCTCAGCTCTGCCACGTGTTAGCTATGTGACCGCCCCTTGCTGTGCCTCAGTTTCCCCATCTGTAAAATGGGGTGTCACAGAACCTGCCCCCGGGGCTCGAGGGTGGATGGTCCCAGGTTAGACTTGCACAGGGTTTCCACAGCCACAATGGTGTCCCTAGTGAGTGTGCACGCTCAGCACTGAGCACAGCGCTTCCTGCCTGAGGATCAGCCCTGATTATCTCCATCTCACAGAAGAGAAGGCTGAGGTCCTGAGCGCAGGGTTTGTCCTTCTGTGGGCCCGGCTCTCACCCCCTGAGCCCAAAGCCCACGCCCTGTCCCATCCCCCTGGCAGCGCCCCAAGTCCCTGCCCCGCTCCATCTCCCCACCCTACCACACACACTCCCTCCCTGGGTGCTGTCAGAATGTCCCTTCTGCCCCGCCGGTGTGGCTCAGTGGTTGAGCGTTGAACTATGAACCAGGAGGTCACAATTCGATTCCCAGTCAGGGCACATGCCCGGGTTGCGGGCTTGATCCCCGGTGTGGGCATGCAGGAGGCAGCCGATCAGTGATTCTCTCTCATCACTGATATTTCTCTCTCCCTCTCCCTTCTCTCGGAAATCAATAAAAATATATATTTTTTAAAAATGTCCCTTCTAGCCGAAGCCGGTTTGGCTCACTGGATAGAGCGTCGGCCTTCGGACTGAAAGGTCCCAGGTTCGATTCCGGTCAAGGGCATGTACCTGAGTTTCGGGCACATCCCCAGTGGGGGATGTGCAGGAGGCAGCTGATCGATGTTTCTCTCTCATCGATGTTTCTAACTCTCTATCTCTCTCCCTTCCTCTCTTTAAAAAATCAATAAAATATATATTTTTTAAAATGTCCCTTCTAGAGGAGACATCCCAAGTTCTCCAAAACCTGGACCCAGGAGAAGCCCCAGGACCTGGAACTGGTGGGGAGGCAGCCCTGCTCCCCCCCAAAAACCTCCCAGCATTCCCGGGGCCCTTGTCTGTCCTTGTCCACTCTGCCCCTGAGGAGAAACACGTAACAGCAGAGACAGCTGAGCCCAACCCCCCCCACTGCCCATCTGGGGAAACTGAGGCACCAGAGGCCCCTGGGCTTGCCCCAAGTTGCACCCCTGAGTAGCGAAGTCAGAAGCAGAGGCCACTGGGTGGGCAGGTTCAGGGGGGGCCGGTGCCGGGTTCCAAGCCCAGCCCCGCCTGCGCTCCCGGGGTCCGCGCTTTCCTTCTCAGCAGACAGGCTGGTAACACCCTCTCCGTGGTGAGGGTGGTTGTGCAAATCGGCGATGGTTTCCCCAAGGGCTGCACCAGGCACGTGGGGAGCCTGCGGAAATGTCATCATCGGTGGCGGTTAGGGTTAGGGGGTTAGGACCGCCTGAGCCCGCTGTGAGGCCCAGCAGGGAGGAGGGTGGAGGGACCCGTCCTGCAGGGAGGGGGCTGGCGTTGGGGTGCACCCTGGCCGCCCAGCCTCACTGAGGGGCCTTGGGCAAGAGGCTTATCCTGGGCCTCACTCTGTTCGCCTGGAAATGGGGTCGTGGGCAGATCTAGAGCACAGGCCCAGGGGGGCCCGCGCGGAGCTTGGCTCAGGGACTGTGCTGGGGGCTCGGGGGCCCCACTGAGTCATGAGTGACAGGAAGCCATCCGAGATCTGAGCGGTGGTTTAGGCGGGGCCCCGGGGAGGCCCCAAAGAGGGCCCGTCCGGTCTGACAAGCGAGAGGCCGCCTCTAGGGGAGGACACCCGGGTGAGGGTGGATTCTGGGGGGAGGGCAGGGGGGATAGAAGGTGAAATGGGTGGGGGAGGGGTGGGGCCCTGACATTTCAGACGGAGACGGGAGGAGCTATGTGCAAACCAAGCTTCCGGCACGTTAGCTGCAGGCGGTTCCTTATAACGGACAGAGACCAGCGGACGGGGCTGGGGCGGTGGGTGAGTGCCGAGCCCGGGAATTCTTTTTTTTAAAAAAAATAATAATTTCAGAGAGGAAGGAAAGGGAGAGAGAGACAGAAACATCAATGATGAGAGAGAATCATTGATCAGCTGCCTCCTGCACGCCTCCTACTGGGGATCAAGCCCGCAACCCAGGCATGTGCCCTGACCAGGAATCAAACCTGGGATCTTTCAGTCCGTAGGCCAAGGCTCTATCCACTGAGCCAAACCGGCTAGGGCAGAGGTTCTCAACCTGTGGGTCGCGACCCCTTTGGCGGTCGAACGACCCTTTCACAGGGATCATCTAAGACCATTGGAAAACACAGATATAATTACATATAAGTGGTAATGGAAGCAGCTTGGCAAAGGCCTCCTGCTCCGCACGGTGTGTGTGCGTGCGCACATGTGTATGCATGTACATGTGTGTGTGTGTGTGTGTGTGTGTGGCAGGGCCCAGAGGGTTGTTGGGGGGATTCTGCCATCTGCTTTGAGTCTGCAGGACAGGAGGGCCTGGTTAGGCTTGGGAGCTTCCCCGGCCGAGGGCCCAGCGTGTGCAAAGGCCCTGAGGTAGCAAAGGGCCTTGAGCTTGGGGACCTGCACCCAGTGAGAGTGGCTGGAACCGATGATTGGATGAGTGAGGGGAGGTGGGGCCACAGGAGTGGGCAGGGCCTCCAAGGCCAAGCTGAGGGGCTGGGACCTTTTCTCGGGGCCTCTGTGGAGCCCTGGGAGGCATGAGGAAGCTTGTGGAAGGTTCCAGGGAGGCCAGAGACTGTGCCCGTCCCACGCCTCCAGCCTGACCAGTGTCCCCTCACTCTCCGGCCAGAGCGGGAAGCTGAGCCGGGAGCTGGACTTTGTCAGTCACCATGTCCGCACCAAGTTGGACGAGCTCAAGCGGCAGGAGGTGTCGCGGCTTCGGATGCTGCTCAAGGCCAAGATGGACGCGGAGCAGGAGCCCAGTAAGCAGGGGTGGGGCTGGGGGGCAGGGCCCAGTGAGCAGGGGTGGGCCAGGGGGTGGGGCTGGGGGCAGGGCCCAGTGAGCAGGGGGGGGCCAGGGGGGTGGGGCGGGGGGCAGGGCGCAGTGAGCAGGGGTGGGGCTGGGGGCAGGGCCCAGTGAGCAGGGGTAGGGCTGGGGGGCAGGGCCCAGTGAGCAAGATTGGGGTGGGGCTGGGGCAGGGCCCAGTGAGCAGGGGTGGGCCAGGGGTGGGGCTGGGGGCAGGGCCCAGTGAGCAGGGGTGGGGCAGGGGGTGGGGCTGGGGGCAGGGCCCAGTGAGCAGGGGTGGGGCTGGGGGCAGGGCCCAGTGAGCAAGATTGGGGTGGGGCTGGGGGCAGGGCCCAGTGAGCAGGGGTGGGGCAGGGGTGGGGCTGGGGCAGGGCCCAGTGAGCAGGGGTGGGGCAGGGGGGTGGGGCTGGGGGGCAGGGCCCAGTGAGCAGGGATGGGGCTGGGGGGCAGGGCCCAGTGAGCAGGGGTGGGGCTGGGAGCAGGGCCCAGTGAGCAGGGGTGGGGCTAGGGGGCAGGGCCCAGTGAGCAGCAGTGGGGCCAGCAGGGCAGGGCCACCTCCCTCCTGGCTTCCGGATGGTTCTGTACTAGGCAGGTGGGCTTCCTGATAAAGTGCATGGGAGACTGAGAGACTATTCTTCCTGGAACAGTAACTGTTATTGGCTGGTTGCTTTTCTGTTTGGGGGTTTTATTCTTATATTTTTGAAATCATGGTCGTTTAAAATTTTGATGTAACTTCAGCCCTGGCTGCTGTGGTTAGAGCAGGGGTCGGCAAACTCACTAGTCCACAGAGCCAAATGTCAACAGGACAACGACTGACATTTCTTTTGAGAGCCAAGGTTTTTAAACTTAAATTATACAGGTAGGTACATTGTTATTAACTTAATTAGGGGACTCCTAAGGCTTAGGAAGAGCCACACTCAAGGGGCCAAAGAGCCGCATGTGGCTCGCGAGCCTCAGTTTGCCGACCACGGGGTGAGAGCATTGGCCCACCCGCTGAAGGGTCGCAGGTTCGATTCCCGGCCAAGGGCAGGTTTGATCCCTGGCCCTGGTCGGGGCATGTGCAGGAAGCAACCAGTTAAGGTGCCTCTCTCACATCGATGTTTCTTTCTCTCTCCTCTGTCTCTTTCTCTGCCCCTCCCTGCCTCCTTCCCACCCTCTCTAAAACCAATGGAGAAAATATCCTTGGGCGAGGACTCACCAAAAACAAAAACAAAGTTTTTTGATGTAACTTCAAACTTACAAAAAGTTGCAAGAAAAGCAGCAAACATCTCCTGAATACCCTTACCCCAGATCCTCGATTGTTAGCATTTGCTCCACTCGCCTTCAGTGCACATTTGCCAACTTCTTGCGGCCACCATGTCCCTGACACCCACATATTTCAGTGTGATTGGCCTCAGAACAGTAACATCTGCCTACATAGCCACAGCCCCGCGACCGGCTCAGGACATGTAGCAGGTTACACTATATATATATTTTTTAAATATATTTTTATTTATTTCAGAGAGGAAGGGAGAGTGATTGAGATATAGAAACACTGATAAGAGAGGAAGGCATCAATTGACTGCCTTCTGCATGGCCCCTCCCGGGGGGATCAAGCCCACAACCTGGGTATGTGCTCTGACCAGGAATCGAACCAGCGACCTCTTGGTTCCTGGGTGGACGCTCAACCACTGAGCCACACCAGCCGGGCAGGACATGACTTCTTTATTGCGTTTCATCTCCTGACACCCCGGGAGGCTCCTGTGTTACCGACGGGGGTTCTGTGCGTTAGTGGATGATACTGAGGGTCCGTGGGAGAGCTGGCCTTAGTTTTTATTTCTGCCTGACTCCATTTATCCGTAGACCAAACAGGTCTTGAGGTCCTACTGTGTGCTGGAGTGGGAAGGTGAGCAGACAGGCTCGGTCCCCGGCCTCTGTGTGACCGCCACGGCCTCTCTGCCCTGCTGGCTCATTATTACAGTGTCAGAGCCTGCTCCGCTTTCTGGTCAGTGAGAGCCCCCGTCACTCACGAGAGAAAGGTCTCCTGGTGACACTCTGCTCGTTATGTCCCAGGCACCACGCTCTATCCCCGTGGTTCTCAACCTTCCTAATGCCGCGACCCTTTCATACAGGTCCTCAGGTTGTGGTGACCCCCCATTTCATTGTTACAAATTGAACATAACGAAAGCATCGTGATTCATCACAAAAACAATATGTAATTATATCTGTGTTTTCCGATGGTCTTAGGCGACCCCTGTGAAAGGGTCGTTCGACCCCCAAAGGGGTCGCGGCCCACAGGTTGAGAACCGCTGCTCTAGACTCTGTCCCTTCGACAACTCAGAATAGCTCCCGAATAGGCCACTGCACTTCCCTCTTCACTCGGGTCCCACTTGGATCTCTGCTGCCCCCCCCGCCCCCGCCCCCCGGCTGTTCTCCCTGTTCCGTCTTTCCCACGGGGCAGCCGGTGGGACCCTGTCAGCACCGTGTTCATTCCCTGTGGCCACTGTCACAGATTACACACACTCAGTGGCTTAAAATAAAATCTGTGCGGCCCCTCAGCAAGTGCTGCCCTGACCGGCGTGCACAAGGGAGCCTGTGTGAGTCCTTCGTGGCCCTGTGTTTGTCCCTTCAGCACCTGCTCTCGGCCTCTGGGCTGGGAGCTCTGTGTCACAGACCAAACCACAGTCACCTGCTGTCACAGGTGTGGAGGCCAGAGGTTGGTCACAGTGTGGGCCGGGCTGGCCCTTGGGGGAGGAGGGAGGATGTGTTCCGGTCTCTGTCACTGGCTTGTAAACGGCCGCCTTCGTCCTGTGTCCTTTCACATCCTGCCTCTGTGTCCGGATGCTCTTTTTTTAATTTTAAAGGCCACCAGTCAGACTGGATTTGAGTCCACGCTAATGACCTCACTGTCACTTCCTCGCCTCTGGAAAAGCCTTCTCTCCAAATAGGGTCACATCCTGGGGTCACGGGTCAGGACATCAACCGAGGAATTTTAGGGCCCACAATTCAACCCGTAACAGGCTGAGTGCACGTGCCCCGGAGCCAGGCAGTTGAGTCTAATCCTCGCTCTGCCACTTCCTAGATGGTGGCTGAGACAGGCCACTTCCTCTCTCGGGGCCTCAGGTTTTGTATCCATAACATGGGAGACCATAGAACCTCTGTTGTAAGATACTTGTGAGAAGTTAATGCATTTAATGTGTTTAGAGCTGGGCCTGGCATATAGTAAGCACTCATACATGATAGTTGTTGTCATGGTTATTATTGTCAGAAGCATGACACTCGGTTTGGCACCACCTCCTCCAGGAAGCCCTCCTGATTGCCCCCGGTTCAATCAGGCTGCCCTCTGGGTTTCCTCAGAGCCCTCTGTGACCTCGTTTAGAGCACATCTGGCCCAGGGTAGGGATTTTGAAAGGAAGAACATTCTATGAAGTGGGCTTTTTCCCTTCTCTCCCCTCATCCAGATGTACAGTTGGATCACCTGAGCCTCCTGAAGCAGTTTGAACACCTGGATCCTCAGAATCAGCACACGTTCGAGGCCCGAGACCTGGAGCTGCTGATCCAGACGGTAGCGTGAGGGGGAAGCGACAGGCAGAGGCCTGAGGGAGCTTTGCGGAGGGGGAGAGGGGAGCAGAGCCCGGGACACAAGCCCGCTCACCTCTGTCTGCGTTCTCTGAGGTCGGCAGCTGAAGAGGGCCTGGTGGTGTCTAAAACCCTTCCCAGAGTCTCTGCAGGAGAGCAGAGGTGCAGGCAGCAGGGGCTCATTTCCACCAAGACCTGGTTCTAAATCCCTCCTCGGTTTGTCCTTCCCATGTGACTGGGGGTGGGGGCTGTTCCCATTGTGCCCTTGTGGTAGGCAGAGTCATGGCCCTCACCAAAGATGTGCTGCCCCGCCCTGCTGGTGTCGCTCGGTTGGCTGGCGTCGTCCTGCACACTGAAGGGTTGCCAGTTTGATTCCTGGTCAGGGCACATGCCTGGGTTTCAGTTTCAATCCCTGGTGGAGGGCAGGCAGACAAAAGATGTTTCTCTCTCTCTGTCTCTCTCTCTCTCTCTCTCTTTCTCTCTCTCTCTCTCAAAACTCAATTCAAAAACCTTTAAAGCCCAGCCGACGTGGCTCAGTGGTTGAGCTTTGACCTATTAATCAAGGTCCCCAGTTCAATTCCTGGTCAGGGCACATGCCCAGGTTGCAGGCTCCATCCCAGTGTGGGGCCTGCAAGAGGCAGCTGTTCAATGATTCTCTCTCATCATCGATGTTTCTATCTCTCCTTCTCCCTCCTCTCTGAAATCAAATTTAAAAATATATATATTTTAAATATTAAAAAAGAAAAAAGGCCCCCCTGGGGTGGCTCGGGGTCACCTCTGAACCGGGAGTTCATGGTTCGATTCCCGGTCAGGGCACATGCCCGGGTCGTGGGCTCGATCTCCAGTGTGGGGCGTGCAGGAGGCAGCCGATCAATGATTCTCTCTCATCATTGATGTCTCTATCTCTCTCTCTCCCTCTCCCTTTCTCTCTGAAATCAATAAAAATATATATATATAAAATATATAAATATATTTTTTTTAATCTTTAGAAAAAACAAAACGGGCTGTCCCACCCTCTTCCATGGAACCTGTGGATATGTGACCATTTCAGGAAGAAGGGATTTTGCAGACGTGACTAAGTTGAGGGTCTTGAGCTGATGGGATGACCCTGAGTCACCCAGGTGGGCCCCAGATCTCATCACCAGGGCCCTTGAAAGAGGGAGGCCGAGGAGATTTGAGTTCAGGTCTCAGCAGCTGTGTGACCCCTGAAGCCAGACGCTCCCGGAATCAGCTCTAGAAGCTGGAAAAGGCAAAGAAACAGGTTCTCCTCTAATCTCTGGAGGGGGCACAGCCCTGCCGACACCTCCAGTCCAGTGGGACTCATTTCAGGCCTCTGGCCTCCAGCCTGTAGGATGATAAATGTGTATTGTTTTTAGCCACCAAGTCGATGGTAATGTCACAGCAGCCACCGGAACACATACTCCTCCTCTGAGAAACGGGATCTGCAGCCCCGCCCATTGCAGAGGCCAAGTGTGGGAGGGATGCCCCTGCCTCTCCCTGCTCACTGCCCTCCTGGGGGGACAGAATCCACCCCGCAGCCTGGCCTGGGCCCTGCTTTCCTGGCTTCCTGGGGCGCCATCTCGTGGCCGCGAAGATAATAGCAGCGGCTATTTGAGTCCAGCCCAGCCCTTGGCTGTCTTTGCCACTTGTTTCCAGAACATTCGAGAAACTGTCTGCTTTGCTCCAGCCCCACTATCACTCCCCTGGTCTCAAAATCCATCGCTGCTTCCTCACCGGGCACCATGCTTCTGCCCCCCATGCTTGCCCGCAGGGTTTCCCAGCTCAGCCCTCCTGACATTTGGGGCTGGATGATTGTTTGTTGTGGGGGCTGTTCGTGCATTGGATGATGTTTAGCCGCATCCCCGGCCTATGTCCACTAGATCCCAGGAGGCCTCCCTTAGCTGTGACAACCAAAAAATGACTTTAGACCTTGACCATTGTCTCCTGTGGGCAACAGTGGCCCTGGGATGGGAACCCCAGCTATACCGTCTATGCCCCACACGACAGCTGCATTAGCTTCCTATTGCTTCCGTATAACAACCACAAACGTCGTCGCTTAACACGAATGTATTATTCAGTGTAGGTCAGAGGTCGAGAAGGGTCTTTCTGAGGCTGCCGTAACACATTGCTACAGGCTCGGTGGCTTAAAACAGATATGTGTCCTCTCACGGTTCTGGAGGCCAGAAGTCCAAAACTGGTATCACTTGGCCAAAGCCAAGGTTTTGGCAGGGCTGTGCTCGCTCCAGAGGCTGTCGGGAGAAACCTGCTCCTTGCTCTTCCAGCGTCTGGAGGCTGCCAGCATTCCTTGGCTTGCGGACACATCACTCCCGTCTCTGCCTCCATGGCGTTCTCCCCAGGTCTCTCTGGGACTTCTCTGTAGCTTTCTTATAAGGAAACCAATCATGGGATTTAGGGCCCATCCTGATCCGGTAGGACTTCATTTTAACTGATTACATCTGCAGAGATCCTACTTCCAAATAAGGTCACGTTCTGAGGTTCTGAATGGACATGAGTTTTGTTTTGTTTTTCCAATATATTTTTATTGATTTCAGAGAGGAATGGAGGGAGAGGGAGAGAGAGAGAAACATCAATGATGAGAGAGAATCATTGATTGGCTGCCACCTGCATGCTCCCTACTTGGGATCAAGCCTGCAACCAAGGTACGTGCCCTTGACCAGAATCAAACCTAGGGCCCTTCAGTCCGCAGGCCAGTGCTCCATCCACTGAGCCAAACCAGCTAGGGCTGGACATGAATTTTTTTGTGAGAGGGAGACACTATTCAACTCTGTGTAGTAGTAGTATCTCCATTTTCTCAGAGGTAGAAATTGAGGCAGAGAGAGGCTGAGTTAATTGCCCAAGATCACACAGTTAGTGGGGTTTGTTCACACAGCAGAGCCTGGATTTGAATTCTGAGCAAAATAATTAGAGACCTCATCTTCCTTACCCCCAAGCTATGCTGCTTTTCATATTAAATACACCTTGTGTGGGTTTTTTATTTTATTACTTATTCCTCTAAGATCTTGACATTGTGAGTTAAAGTAACCCTCCCCATCTCTTTTGAACAAAGAGGCTGTGTTATGGGACAAAAGTGTGTCCGAGACCAAGTGCTGCGAGGTCAGGACATGCGACCTAGGACAGGGTGGAGGTTG
Source organism: Myotis pilosus (assembly GCA_036010255.1). NCBI lineage: Eukaryota > Metazoa > Chordata > Mammalia > Chiroptera > Vespertilionidae > Myotis > Myotis pilosus. The sequence goes on from JASKON010000029.1 coordinate 5,567,321, forward strand.
GGCCAGGTTCAGAGCCAAAGGCCGGGCATTTGGAGGTTGGGCATTTGGTGCTGGATTTGACCCTGGACGTAGGGGTGAGACGAGAGTGGCTGTCTGCCATTCCCCAGGCCACCCGTGACCTTGCCCAGTTCGATGCAGCCCATCATGAAGAGTTCAAACGCTATGAGATGCTCAAGGAACATGAGAGACGCCGTTACCTGGAGTCGCTGGGAGAGGAGCAGCGAAAGGAGGCAGAGAGGAAGCTGGAAGAGCAACAGCGACGGCACCGAGAGCACCCCAAAGTCAATGTGCCTGTAAGGACCATCATTCGTATCCACCTTCCCCGCTGTTCCCCCGCCACCCCGCTATGTCTAATTCCCTAAGTTCCATAAAGCAAGAATGTAGCTGAAAAACTACAACTCCCAGCAGACCCTGAGGCAAGAGTCCCTTTTAATGTACCTACCTCTGCCCAGGGGCTTCTGGGAGTTGTAGTTTTCTTGCTTGAAGGGAATGACTGAGAGGTGGAAGCATAAAGCGTTCTCTAGCTTTATCCCATAGGACCTAGACTTCTTACTCACGAGCCCCTCGCTCTTACCTCCACAGGGCAGCCAAGCCCAGTTGAAGGAGGTGTGGGAGGAGCTGGATGGATTGGACCCCAACAGGTTTAACCCCAAGACCTTCTTCATACTGCATGGTAAGGTGGGGAGGGTGTCCCAAGACCCAGGCTGAGTTCTGAGGCTCTGACCTTTGGAAATGAGGACCACGGGATTAGGAGCCTAGAATAACCATTTTTGGTAGCCTGGTCGGGGAAGGTTTTCTAGACCAGCATTGTCTAGTCTAGTAGAACCTTCTATACCAATGGAAATACTCTGTGTTCAGATGGTCTTTGTACAGCAGCCACCAGCCCCACGTGACCATGCAGCACTTGAACTGTGGCTCTTACAACGAAGAAATTGTGTCCTTAGAGTCGGTAAATTTTTTAAGACTTGTGAGTCTGGTAAAACACACGTAACATAAAAGTTCCCTTCTCAGCTATCTTTAAGTGTCCAGTTCAGTATGTTAAGTACATTCCCATTGCTGTGTAACTGGTCCTTGTGAAACTGAAACTCGTTATTAATCAACCAGGGGCCCGGTGCACGGATTTGTGCACCGTTGGGGCCCTCGGCCTGGCCTGTGGGGATCGGGCCGAAACCGGCAGTCCGACATCCCCCGAGGAGTCCCAGAGTGCGAGAGGGCACTCTGCAAAGTTGCTGTCGCTCAGCAGCACCTGCATCGAGCATATGCCCCCTGGTGGTCAGTGTGTGTCATAGCTACCGACCGGTTACTTAGCCTTTTATATATATAGATAACTTCCCATTACCCCTCCCCCCAGCTTCTGGTACCTTCTATTCTTATTTCTGTCTCTATGAATTTGACTACTCTAGCTACCTCAAATAAGTAAAATCACACAGTATTTGTCTTTTTGTGACATATGGCAAGGAAATGAGATTTTAATTAGATGGTTATTGATTGGAATTAATTGGCCTCATGTGGCTAGTGACTGCTGTGTTGGACTGCACAGTTCTAGAGAGTTGAGATTTGAACAAAGACCTCAGTGATTGAGGGGCTGCGGCTTGCAGAGATTTGCGAGAAGAGCATTGTAGGTGGAGGGAACAGCAAGCACAAGAAGAATGAGCTTGGTCTATCCAAGGTCACAGCCAGGTTAAGGAATTTGGACTTTATTGTGTCATGTGACGCCACAAAAAGGCTTTGAGCAGTGGACTGACACCCTCTGCCTTAAATTAGGTTGGCAGACTCCCATCTGGCTGCTGTGTCAAGGACAGACTGTAGGTGTGAGGGCCAAAGCCAGGAGCCCACTTAGAGCACAAGGTGCCGGTGGCTGGACCACCGGAAGGAAGGGTGATCCGTTTCTGGATTCATCTTGCAGGTCAAGCTAGTACGACTTGTAGATGGACCAGATTAGAGTTATGAAGGAACAAAGGGGTCAAGGGTGACTGCAAGGTATTTGGCCTGAGAAACTGGAAAAACTGAATGGAAAGAGCAAGCATGTTTGGCAGGGCAGATCGGGGACGGGGTTTCCGTTACATTAGAGACGGCTGGTAGACATGTGCATGGAGATGAAGACTAGACAGTTGGATATTCAGGTGTGGAGGCCGCTTATGGATGGCATGGAAAGCTGAGGGACTGGAGGAAACATCTAAGAAAGTGCTGGCCAAGAGCACTCGCTTTGTGCCCTGGCCATTGTGGCTCAGTTGGTTAGGGGTCATCCTGCGCATCAAAAGGTTGCCAGTTCCATTCCCGTCAGGGCACATGCCTGTGTTGTGGGCTCAGTCCCCAGTAGGGGGCATCCAGGAGGCAGCTGATCAATGTCTCGCTCTCACATTGATGCTTCTCTCTCCCTTCCTCTCTCTAAAAATCAATAATTTTTTTAAGAAAAAAAGAGAGAGAGAGAGAAATGCTGATTTGTTGTTCCACATATTTATGCATTCAGTGATTTCTTGTATGTGCCCTACCCAGGGATCAAACCCACAACCTTGGCGTATCAGAATGATGCTCTCACCAACTGAGCAACCCGGCCAGGGCAATAAACTGAAATTTTTATTTTATTTAATATTAATCTATTTAAATTTAACAGCCCATGTGGCTAGCGGCTCCCTTATTGAACATATCTGAAGATTAGACAGAGATGAGGCCCCGGGCCTGAGCCCATAGATGTACCAAGGTATAGACGTCAGGAGGACAAGGAAGCCAGCAAGGGAGAGAGGGAGGGGGAGCTGGGGAGGAGAGAATGATGTTCTGGAAACCACAGGCAGAGTCAAGTTAGACGTGAACTAAAAATTAACCACTGGTTTTGCAGGGTCAGGGGTTCCGGCCACCTCAGCAGGATGAGTGCGGGTGCTGACCTGAGTGAGCAGAGGAGGTGGAGCAGAGAGCATAGCCCATGCGCTGTATGAGCTGGATTGGCAGGGAACTGGAGTTGGCCCTGGCCTGGCTCTCTGGAAGGCAGAGGCCCCCGAAACCCCAAGATCCTGTGCACAGGGGTTGATCCTGGCCCATGTCACACCAGGCACTAGGGATCAAGGCATCCTGCATGACAGCGGTCCCAAGAACGGTCCCACCTTCATCTGCTCCATTCTTGGGACCCTGGTTAGAAGGGAATGGACTGTCCGAGCAGCAGGCCTGTGGGGCACTAACGCTGGAGGCCACCATTCTACCATTGGAGACTTGTTACCCGTCCTCTAAAACAGATCCCGTATCAGCCCAGATTCCTTCTCCAGCTGGTCCCTCGGGGACCTGAACCCCTCCCCCCCATCCTCAGTCCCCTAAGATATGTGTCGTCTCCCCTCAGATATCAACAGTGATGGTGTCCTGGATGAGCAGGAGCTGGAGGCCCTCTTCACCAAGGAGGTGAGTGTCCGGGAAGCCCGGGCTGCAGGGGAAGCCCAGATCAGCCACGTGGTCCTTCCTTAGCGACCCCCCCCCCCCCAGGTAAGTTCAGGGAAAACTACAACTCCCAGCAGCCCCAGGGGCAAAGAGTTAAAAAAAAAAAAAAAAAGGCTGCCAAGAATGTCAGGGTGCCCCAAGGACCAATGGGCGTCAGCTGGGGTAGGGAGGTGGAGCGGCTTGGGAGAGAGGTTACCCCGGCCTAAACCTGCCCCGCCTCCCGCTGGCCTCTGCAGCTGGAGAAGGTGTATGACCCGAAGAATGAGGAGGATGACATGCGGGAGATGGAGGAGGAGCGGCTGCGCATGCGGGAGCACGTGATGAAGAATGTGAGGGGGACCCGGCCCCGGAGGGGGGCGGGGGCGGGGTGGGGGGCAGCTCTGTGGCTGACCCGTCCCGGGCTCCCAGGTGGACACCAACCAGGACCGCCTCGTGACCCTGGAGGAGTTCCTCGCGTCCACCCAGCGGAAGGACTTCGGGGACACCGGGGAGGGCTGGGAGGTAAGGTCCCCACCGGATCTCCCGCCTCCCCGCTTCCTCCACGGGCAGAGCCCTCCCACAGAGTGGCCGGCGCTGGAGCCCCTGCTCACGGCCCATCCTGTCTGCCCGCAGACGGTGGAGATGCACCCCGCCTACACGGAGGAGGAGCTGAGGCGCTTCGAGGAGGAGCTGGCGGCCCGGGAGGCCGAGCTGAACGCCCAGGCGCAGCGCCTCAGCCAGGAAACCGAGGCTCTGGGGCGCTCCCAGGGCCGCCTGGAGGCCCAGAAGCGAGAGCTGCAGCAGGTGACGCCTCCGGCTTCTGCCGCCCTCCAGCCCCTGGGGCCTGGGCCCGGGCGCCCGGAAGCTGGGCTGCCTATGGTCCCTGTGTAATCACCGATTGGTCCGCATATGGCGGCCGCCATCTTGAGTGAGGGCGGAAGTCCCGCCCTGACGGCGCCGCGGCTGCCATGTTGGATAAGGGCAGGGGTGTGAGAGGGCGACAGTGGGAAAAGTGGGGACCGGGAGGGCTTTTCTCTCCGAAGGTGCAACCCGGGCCATGACGAGGGAGGCTGCACGGGTCGTTATTCAACCCAACTGTCAATGAGGAGGAACTAAGCCCCATAGAGAAGGGACTATGAGCACGTGGCAGGATGGGAGATTCACGCCCTCTTGCCTGTGTAACCGCCCCCTACTCCCCCTCCCCCCCCACCCCCCCACAGGCGGTTCTGCAAATGGAACAGAGGAAACAGCAGCAGCAGCAGCAGCAGCAGCAACAGCAAGGCCACAATGCCCCAGCCCCTGGCCCCGAGGGACAGCTCATGTTCCAGCCCCACAACACAGGTGCTGACCCTGCACCCAGGTGGTGGGAGGGGCCGGGGGCCTGGGCTCCTGGGTCCGAGGGAGGAGGGGCTGGGGGCCTGGACCCCTGGGTCCGAGGGAGGAGGGGCTGGGGGCCTGGGCTCCTGGGTCTGAGGGAGGAGGGGCTGGGGGCCTGGGCTCCTGGGTCTGAGGGAGGAGAGGCTGGGGGCCTGGGCTCCTGGGTCCGAGGGAGGAGGGTGAGGGTGTCTAGTGCTACCTTCCCTCCCTTCCTCTCTAGATGACGCTCCTGTCCCAGCTCCAGCCGGGGACCAGAAGGAAGCAGTTGCTTCAGAAAGGAAGGTCCCTGAACAGCCCCCGGAGCATCCCCCGCTGGATGCCCAGCACCTGTGACCCTCCCGGAAGGTGGCATCTGGGCTCCTACGGACGCAGCTGCTGGGAGGATGGGGAAGCGTCACAATCCGCCTCTGAGGACAACACAGGGCCTCCTAGGGAAGTGGGATGAGGCGGCACTTTCCACTTTGCCACCCAGGCCCCTATCTGCTGCTTAGCTTCCAGCCTCCGGGTGTGTGGCCCCTGCTCTCTCTCCCCCTCCAGGGATCTGCCCCTGGTGTCCAGTGGGGGCACGCACAGGGTCAGCTAGCTTAGGGGCCGCCGTGTCCCTGCCTTCGTAGGTGGACTGGCCTCGCTGCTCCGGGTTGGGGCCACTCCAGCATCCTGCGCCCCACAGCTGCTGCTCTAGGCCCGTTTCTGCTGCTTTATGGGGCGTGGGTGGTCCCTCAAGACCTTTCTCTGCCTTTTGTGGGACCAGCGATGCCTTGAAGACTGTGTAGCCCACGGCTGGGACGACTCCCTGACCCCTGGCTTTCAGCCTCCTCAGCCTCGGCCCCTCAGCCACAGGCGGGTCCCAGAGCTGACCGTGCCCAGGACCAGGTTCCCGCCCCTCAGCCTCCGCGGGAGGCCCAGGCCCTCCTCCTGGCCTTATCTCACTGCTGTGCGGCCGCTGTGTATCCCGCCCCATCCAAGTACACTTCCTGGAACAAGCCCACGCCTCTGCCTTTGTACGCGCCGTTCCCTCCGAAACCCCATCCCCACGCCACCTGCCAACTCCTCCTCATGCTTTAAGATTCAATTCAAGCTTCTCTGAGAGGCTGCCTCCGGGCATCTTTCTGTTCTCTCCTGATGAGTCCGCTGCCTACACACACACGCACATGCACACACACACACACACACACACTCATGCACACATGCACACTCACACATGCACACACTCACACATGCACACACACGCGCACACACACATGCACTCACACATGCACACACACACACACACACACACACACACACACACACACACACACACACACTTCATGGGATCCTTTCAGCCACAAGGACAGAAAACCCAAACCCAGACTTAAACAATAAGGGAAAGTGTACAGTCACCCAAACCAAAAGTCCCATGGCCGGGTGGCTCCAAACCCTCAGGGAACCAGCGTCTCCCATCCGGCCCCGCCGTGGACATGGGGGTGCTGCGCTCCTCACCCCAAAGTGGCTGCAGCTGCTCCGCATGTCACACCTGTCTTCCCCAACGGCCGATGGAGGAAGTTGACAGAGGCTACCTGCCCCGCCCATTCCCCTAGAGCTGGTGGGCCAGCCAGCACCAGACCTGGGGTAGATAAAGGAGGCTCCACTAGAGATTACCAGAGAGGCCCATGGCCACTAGTCCCAGATCCTGGGCTGCCCAAGGGAGGGCCCTGGGAAGTCACATGTGCCACACCACCCGCCCCACCCTCCTTCGCTGAACTTGAATGACAATTATCTGCTTCTCTTGGGAAACGGAGCTGGACTGTGATGAAAGCGGAAGACAGGCTCGCAGGGGTAGCGGCCCCCGCATTCCTTAAAGGACTGGATTGCACACACGCTGATGGGGCTCCTGGCCAGAAATTTGAGATCAGTGTTTAGGAACCTGCGCCTGGCTCCCATCCCTAAGGAGACCTGTCCAACCCCCACCATTTGCGATGCTTCGTTGTTAAGTGTCTCCCCCAATGGGCGCCAAAAGGAACAAGGAGAGAGGGAGGCTGCCATGCACCCTGGAGGCCCTGCACACACGGGCCAGAAGGGAGCCCTCTGCCCTGGAGCAGCCCCACCCATCTCCGCCTCCTGCCCCACCTTTAATTCTAGGCTTAAAGTGCCAGAATCAGACCTCATGGACCCTTTATGTTCATCTGAAAATGACTCCCTTTTGATCTATGTGTGCAAAGGGTTTCACATGGCTGCTCTCGCCCTGGCTGCTGTGGCTCAGTTGGCTAGAGCATCATGTGCACAAAAGGGTTGCGGGTTCGATCCCTGGTTGGGGTGTGGACAGGAGGCAACCAACCCATGCTTCTCTCTCACATCCATGTTTCTCTCCCTCTCCCTCTCCCTATCCCTCTCTGGAATCCATGAAAACCTTACCCTCATAGCCTCAGGTAGGGATTAAAAAATATTTTTAAAAATTTTTTTAAGAGAACACCTACCAAAACATCGTGGTTTCTTTATTTTTAATTTTTTTCAAAATATTTTATTGATTTCAGAGAGGAAGGGAGAGGGAAAGAAAGAGAGAAACATGAATGATGAGAAAGAACCATCGATTGGCTGCCTCCTGCACGCCCCCCACTGGGGGTTCGAGCCCACAACCCGGGCATGTTCCCTTGACTGGAATCGAACCCAGGACTTTTCAGTCCACCAGCCGACGCTCCATCCACTGAGCCAAACCAGTGAGGGCACACGTGGGTGTCTTTGGTGGGGACATCAGAAGGCCGACCACATAGGGTGCCTGTACCCCCACCAGAGGGGGCAGGGAGTGGGCTGAGGTTCATCGCTGGGCCCCCAGCATCGCCCAGCATAGGGCCAGGTCAGGAGTAAGCCTGTCAACGGAGTGAATGAGCCACATCCACAATGCACGCCACAGCCAGAAGCTCACGGTGCCCGCTTTGCCCCTGCTGCTCGGCTGGAAACCCCTGGGCCCCCTCCCAGACCATGGTGACTTCTCCCTGCCTGCTTCCCCAGCCCCGGCTCCTATCTCCCTCCCTCACTCCTGCCTCCTTTCGACAGCCACCCGGCCTTTTTCCACACCTACAACATCCCTAGGTCTTTCCCACCTCTGAGCCCTCGAGCATGCTGTTCCCTCTGTCGCTGTTCCCCACACCATCACCTCCACCGGCCTGACCTAGCGGCATGAGGACAGAGCATCTGTCTGGTCTCCATGGTGTCCCTGGTAAATATTTGTGTTGCATTTGGCTCTTTCTGGAATTCCTGGCTGTGCGCTGTCTGGGGCAGGGCCTTCACCTCTCACCGTGATTTCAACACCCCCCCCCCACCCCCCAGGCCTCTAGATGGCATTGCCAGCAGGTCCGGGAATGTGCTGGCTCACACGAGTAGGTGTCCAAGCTCGGACGGGGTACCTTCTAACATCATCCCTTAGCTTGTTTCGAAAAGAGAGCAAGGGGGCTCGGAAGCAGGCATGTTTCTCGGACTCAGGCCCACAGAGCGGCCGGCTGAGGCCAGCCAGCAGCCCCGGCCGGTGGCGTTCGCGGACCCTTCGCCTCTAAGTCCTGCTTCGGGCCTGTGCCCTCTGCTCATCCCCTGCCTCTCACCCTGGGTCCCAGACACGCTGTCCCGGGTGTAAATCCTGCGGTCTACCTCCTGGGGAGAGAAGGTGCCCGGCCTGCTGACCAAGGCATTCCGGTCTCAGGTCAGTGATTTCCGTACTTAATTACGAAGTAACCCAGACACGGCGGACACGGTTCAGGACACGGTTCAGTGCGTGGGATCTGGGGCCTGGCAGGCTGGGTCTCAATCCAGACCCTCCCCTTTGTTTAATGTGTGACATTGGGCAAGACTCTTTTTTTAAAAAAAGTCTATTTTTATTGATTTCAGAGAGGAAGGGAGAGGAAGCGAGAGAAACATCAATGATGAGAGGGAATCATTGATCGGCTGCCTCCTGCACGTTGGACCGAGCCCACAACCCCAGGCATGTGCCCTTGATCGGAATCGACCCTGGGACCCTTCGGCCTGCAGGCCGACACTCTATCCCCTGAGCCAAACCAGCCAGGCCTGGGCATGACTCTTGACCAGTCTGTGCCTCAGTTTCTCCATCTGTGAAATGAGGCTAATCACATGCCAGAGGGGGACTGTGAAGATGGTCTGAGCTCGTGTTCAGGAAGCCCTCAGAACAGAGGCAGGCTTCGGTGAGCCGTATGAGAGCTTGTGGACTAGACCCACAGACAGGAAAACATACGGACAAGTGCAGAGAAGGTGCAAACACTCTTGGACACATTGCCTAGGTTTTCCAAGCCTTCGGAGTGCTTTTCTTTTAGATATTTCAGAGAGGGTGGGAGAGGGAGAGAGAGAAAAACATCAATGATGAGGGAGAATCATTGATCGGCTGCCTCCTGCACGCCCCCCACTGGGGATCGAGCCCGCAACCCAGGCATGTGCCCTGACTGGGAATAGAACCGTGACCTCCTGGTTGGTAGGCTGATGCTCAACCACTGAGCCACACAGGCTGGGCTGCTTTTCTTTTCTTTTTCTTTTTTAAGTGATTTGAGAGAGAGAGAGAATCGATGTGAGAGAGAAACATTGTTTGGTTGCTTCATCGAGGCGCCCTGGCCCGGGCATGTGCCCTGACTGGGAATCTAACCGGTCACCTCTTGCTGTGCAGAGCAATGCTCCAACCACTGAACCACACCGGCCAGGGGTAGGCACGTGCTTTATACCCGTGAGATCTGAGATCCCATGGAAACAGTGTGGAGTTAGCGCATTCGTTTTCCTCGCTCCCTGGCATCCGGTGGTTAGCGTTTGCCACCGTCTATTTGCCGTTGTTTTGTTCCCAATTTTGATGATCACACCCGGTGCTGCAGTCCGCGTCCTTGCGCGTGTCTTCTCCGGCACAGCTCTGAGCGCTTCTCAGGGGCACAGATCTTCTACCCGGGATGGAAATCGCTGGGCCAGGCCATACCCTCATTTTAACCCTCACCCCAGGGTATTTTCCCATTGACTTTTAGGGAGAGTGGAAGAGAGAGGGAAAGACACAGAGACATATCGATGTGAGAGAAACACAGCGATCAGTTGCCTCCTGCATGTGCCCTGACTGGGGCCCGGACCAGGGAGGAACCTGCGACCTAGATACATGCCCTTGACCGGAATCGAACCCAGGACCCTTTGGTCTGCAGGCCAACGCTCTATCCACTGAGCCACACTGGCCAGAGCCATAACTTCATTTAACACTTTACCAGATATTGCAAAATGACTTCTCTGGGTACACAAACTCACTGCCAGCAATTTAATTTTTTTTAATTTTTGTTGTTTTGTTCATTTTTGCCCCAGGATATTTTCCCATTGATATTTAGAGAGAGTGGAAGAGAGAGGGAGAGACGGAGAGAAACATGGATGCAAGAGAAACACATTGATTGGTTGCCTCCTGCAGGTGCCCTGACCAGGGCCCGGGCCGGGGAGGACCCTGCCACTCAGATACGTGCCCTTGACTGGAATCGAACCCAGGACCCTTTGGTCTGCAGGCCAACGCTCTATCCACTGAGCCAAATCGGGCCTGCCAGCAATTTTAAATTGTCAGTTTTTATTTGAAATCGTGTTTAAGAAGTTGCAAAAGAATAGAGCAGAGTGTTCCTTTGAACCCGACACCCAGCTCCCCCCAGTGACATCTGAGGTGACTGTAGTCCGTCCTGAAGGCCAGGAATTGATATTCCTGTTATGTAACCAGCTTCAGGCCTGACTCATGTCTTCAGCGCTCAGAGCTCTAAGAAATGTTATCAAACGTGAGGGTTTGAGCGTCGAACACCACAGTCCGTCTACAGAGCTGTTCATTCTCACAAAGACACTCCCGTGTTACCCCTAAATCATCGCCCCCTCCCCCAAACCCCACCCAGCGGGGGCTTGTCTGTTCTCCATCGCTAACTTTGTCACTTGGAGAACGTTATGTCAATGGGACTCGTACACCATGCAACCCTTTGAAATTGGCTGTTGTCATTCAGCATAATGCCCTTGAGGTCCATTCAAATTGTTGCTTGTATCAACTGTTTATTCCTTCTCATTGCTGAGCGGTATTTCATGGTGTCTGTGTACCAGTTTGCTTATCCAGTGGCCAATAAGGGACATGGGTCATTTCAGATTTGAGCTATTACAGATAAAGCTGCTATGAACATTGTACACGGATTTTTGTGTGAAGAATAAATACCCAGGGGCATCCATTTTTTAAAAATTCTTTTCTTGCCCTAACCGGTTTGGCTCAGCGGATAGAGCGTCAGCCTGCGGACTCAAGGGTCCCGGGTTTGATTCTGGTCAAGGGCATGGACCTTGGTTGCAGGCACATCCCCAGTAGGGGGCGTGCAGGAGGCAACTGATCGATGTTTCTGACTCTCTATCCCTCTCCCCTCCTCTCTGTAAAAAATCAATAAAATATTTTTTTTTAAAAATTCTTTTCTTTTTTCTTTCACCCGGCTGCGGTGGCCCAGCTGCAATTCAGAAATCAAGAGATTACTGCTCTGATTCCTGGTCAGGACACATGCCCGGGTTGCAGGCTCGATCCCCAGTTAGGGGCATGCAGGAGGCAGCCAATCGATGATGTTCCTGTCTCAACGATGTTGCTCTCTCTCTATCCCTCTCCCTGCCTCTCTCTCTAAAAATCAATTTAAAATATTTAAAATTCTTTTTTCCTCTCCCCCCACTCCCCAGTAGTGATATTGTGTACTCAGTGCAATCCATTCATATTTTTATTCAGCAGTTTGTGTGAGCTTGGAGCCTGTGAGTCCCTATGGGAAACTCAGGTCTTAATTAAATGTCTACAAGGGAAGGGAAAGGGATTAATTCGCTGTGGGTGAAGTTGGCCAGCTCTTTGCCCATTGAGAATAATCCTTTGTTATCTTTTACCTACTAGACCCCAGAGCTGTTAATCCTCTTAGCTCTCTATTGTGACCTCTGTTTTTCAAAATAGAAAAGTGAGACTCAGGCCCAGCTGTGGTGGCTCAGTGGACGGAACGTCATCCCATGGAAGTCCCGGGTTCGATTCTAGCCAAGGTCACATGCCGGGATTGTGGGCTCCATACCCAGTAGGGGGCATGCAGGAGGCAGCCAATCAATGATTCTCTCTCATCACTGATGTTTCTATCTCTCTCTCTCTCCCTCCTTCTCTGAAATCAATAAAAAAAAAATTTTTTTTTAAAGAAAAGTGAGACTCAGAGAGGGAAACCACTCTGCAAAGCAATAGAGCCAGGAAGTGGGAGGAGGGTTTGGGAACATGCCGGCCTGGCTCCGGGGCTCAGAAGCCCTGCAGCCCGGCTTCTCAAACCAGGGTCTTTGGAGGCAGCCAGTTTGCGGGTCTCCTATCTGGGCTGTGAGACCTCGAACAGAATGACCGAGGCGCTCTGAGTCGGCTCCCTCTGTAAGCGAGGTCCCTGGGGAGAAATCAGGGAAAGTAAAGCTTGGACCTGAGGCCCTGGGTACAGCAGGTGTTCTATGAATATTAGCAGTTATTACTACCTTTGCTATTACTATCTCCTCTGTGTGTGTGTGTGTGTGTGTGTGTGTGTGTGTGTGTGTTTAATATATTTTATTGAGTTTTTACAGAGAGGAAGGGAGAGAGATAGAGAGTTAGAAACATCGATGAGAGAGAAACATCGACCAGCTGCCTCCTGCACACCCCCCACTGGGGATGTGCCCGCAACCAAGGTACATGCCCTTGACCAGAATCGAACCCGGGACCTTTCAGTCCGCAGGCCGACGCTCTATCCACTGAGCCAAACCGGTTTCGGCTGTGTGGGTGTTTTTAAATATATATATTTTTTATTGATTTCAGAGAGGAAGGGAGAGGGAGAGAGAGATAGAAACATCAATGATGAGAGAATCATGGATCGGCTGCTTCTTGCATGCCCCCTACTGGGGATCAAGCCTGCAACCCAGGCATGTGCCCTTGACTGGAATCGAACCTGGGACCCGTCAGTCCGCAGGCTGACGCTCTATCCACTGAGCCAAACCAACTAGGGCAGTGTGTGTTTTTTAAAGCATGTTTTTTTTTTTCATTTCATTTCATTATATATATATTTATCTTCACTTGAGGATATTTTTCCATTGACATTTAAAATATATTTATTGATTGATTACAGAGAGAGGGAGAAGGAGAGAGAGAGAAACATCGATGTTAGAGAGAGAGAGACACGGATTGGTTGCCTCCCGCACGTGCCTGACCCACCAGGGCCAGGATGGAGCCTGCAACCGAGGTTCCTGCCCTTGACCCGAATGGAACCGGGACCCTTCCGTCTGCGGGCTGAGGTCCTACCCACTGAGACACACGGGCTAGAGCTATCCTCTCTCTGTGGACAATGCCTAAGGGTGCGCGACTTTCTCAGCAAAAGATTGGGGGGCGCGGGGGAGAGTAGGAAAGAAAACAGGCCCCCCAAGGATCAGAATTGACCAGAGAAGAAAGCCCCACCCCCCCTCCCCGCACTTGTCCTGTGCTTAGCGGTCCAGAGGCGGCCGCGAGGTGTTCCTGGCCCCACCCTCAAGGCGGAGCCAACGGCACGCTCTTCCAATGGGGACGCGAGGATTAAAGGCCCTCTTGGCATTGGGCGGGGCGCGCAGGCCGGATGGCCAATGAGAAGCGGCGTAGGGGCGATGGGGGCGGAGAGATGGGCCACGCCCCCACGGTGGGCGGGGCGTCGGGGCCGCTTAATTCCCATTGGGGGAAAGTCGCCGGTGTTGGGACCGCGGCTTCCGGCGATGGCGCTGCGCTGGGGCATCGCGTCCGCCGGCTTGATCTGCGGCGACTTTGCGACGGTGCTGCGGGCGCTGCCTCGCTCCGAGCACCAGGTGCGCCCCCCACACCCCGGGGTCCTGGGGCCGGGACTCCCGGGTCCGAGGGAGTTGGGGGTTGGACTGCCGAGTCCTCCGGGCAAGGAAGCAACGGACTCCGCCCTCTCTCCTTTCTCCGCTCCGGACTTACAAACGCGAGCTCCGTGCGGCGTGGGAGGGTCCTCGTCGGAGCTGCTGCGAAGAGAGGGCGTGGAGCGAGCAGGGGGCTTGGCCATCGCGTGCCCCGATCGCTCTCCCAGGACCCCACTGTCCAGCCTCCGGTCACCTCCCCCGCCCCACCCCCAGGACCAAACTCCCCCTGCCCCTTCTTGGGGTGTGATTCCTGCTCCCCCCCCGCCCCCTCCCCGGCCTCCTCCATCACCTCCCTCCCAGCACGAGTCTCCCACGTGTGTCTCAGGTGGTGGCCGTCGCGGCGCGCGACCTGAGCCGCGCGAAGGAGTTTGCACGGAAACATGACATCCCCAAGGCCTACGGGTCCTACGAGGAGCTGGCCAAGGACCCGGACGTGGGTGAGTGACCTGCGCCGGGGGTGGGGGGGAAAAGGGGGTGCTGCCCCCAGGTGCTCCGCCGCAGGTGCAAGGTCCGCGGGATGGGCCCCGCCTTTGGACTTGGGGAGGGACCTCGGCTGGGAGACCGGCCATAGGCAGGGCTTTGGTCTGGGGTTTCCTCCTCTGCTCGCCCTTCTCAGTTTCCTTATTTTTATTTTTATTATTTTTAATATATCTGTTTATTGATTTCAGAGCGGAAGGGAGAGGGAGAGATGGAAACATCAGTGATGAGAGAGAATCATGGATCGGCTGCCTCCTGCACGCCCCCTACTGGGGATGGAGCCCACAACCTGGGCATGTGCCCTGACAGGGAATGAACCGTGACCTCGGGGGTTCATACGTGGACCCTCAACCACTGAGCCACACCAGCTGGGCTCAGTTTCCTGATTTTTAAAACGGGCAAAACGGCCCTGCCGGGGTGGCTCAATGGTTGAGCATAGGCCTGTGCACCAGGAGGTCAGGGTTCAGGGCACATGCCCAGGTTGCAGGCTGGATCCCCAGCAGGGGGCGTGCAGGAGGCAGCCGATCCATGATTCTCTCTCATCATTGATGTTTCTCTCTCTCTCTGTCCCTTCTTCTCTGAAATCAAAAAATATATATTAGCCCTGACTGGTTTGGCTCAGTGGATAGAGCGTCGGCCTGCGGACTGCGGACTGAAGGGTCCCAGGTTCGATTCCGGCCAGGGCATGTACCTGGGTTGTGGGCACATCCCCAGTAGCGGGTGTGCAGGAGGCAGCTGATCGATGTTTCTCTCGTCCATGTCGCTAGCTCTCTATCCTTCTCCCTTTCTCTCTGTAAAAAATCAATAAAATATATTTAAAAACAACAACAACAACTAAAACGGGCAGAATAATAGTATCTCCCGGTTGGTGTTGTGAGGATTCAGTGATTTCGTGTCATTGCAGGGGCGACAAGGACCTGAGAGGAGGGTGATGGTGGCCAGTGGTTAGCTCTTTCCTCTGGGAGACGAGGGTTTGACCAAGGTGGTAGGGCTTGGTCCCAGGTTGGGGGTGGGGGGCACCCCGATTCCTTGGATGCTGGAGGCGAGCCTTGGGGACTTGGCGGGGCTTCCGATCTCTTGACCCCCTTCCTCTCACCCTAGAGGTGGCCTACGTGGGCACCCAGCACCCGCAGCACAAGGCCGCTGTGTTGCTGTGCCTGGCGGCGGGCAAGGCCGTCCTGTGCGAGAAGCCGATGGGCGTGAACGCCGCAGAAGTGCGGGAGATGGTGGCGGAGGCCCGATCGCGAGGCCTGTTCCTCATGGAGGTGAGAAGGGAGCAGCTCTTTCAACATCCCAGGCAGCTCCCTGCCTTCACTAACCATGGTCGCCCGTGGGCATTTTTGGAGGGACACACGGGAGGGGTTGACCACGAGTTAAGGTGACCACAGCATGGCCCGGCCCGTGTGGCTCAGTGGTGGCATGTGGACCTAACACCCAGGATGTCACGGTTTGATTCCTAGTCAGGGCACATGCCCGGGTTGCAGGCTCCATCCCCAGTGGGGGGCGTGCAGGAGGCAGCCGATCAATGATCCCCTCTCATCATTGATGTTTCTCTCTCTCTATCCCACTCCTCCCTTCCTCTCTGAAATCAATAAAAGTATATTTCAGGCAACACCGTTCATGGGCGGGAGGCATGGCTTTGGGCCCCTAGCGACCAGGGCTGCCTGAAGGGCCCTTTGTCAGACGGTCTGGTGCCAGCAGTGAAGGCGGCACAGGGTGGCCGTGGGCTCCGTTTGGGTGGGTGTCCAGGGATGGTGGTGGCGGGACCGAGGATCACCGACAGCCCTCAGCCACGGGCATTATTAGAGTTTGCCCTTATCAGGCTCAGATGTATGCAGGCGACTCGGACATCTTGCAGATTGCTAGTGATTCTAGTGGCTGCCACCGGGCCTGAGCAGCCGGAGTTAAGATGGCCACCGCGTGGTCCCTAGAAAATATTTTAGTGTTAAGGAATATTATGGTGTGTGTTTTTAAATTTATTATGTTTTAAAATATATTTTTTATTGATTTCAGAGAGGAAGGGTGAGGGCGAGAGAGAGAGAGAAACATCAACAATGAGAGAGAATCCTTGATCAGGTGCCTCCTGCATGCCCCACACTGGGGATCGAGCCGGCCACCCGGGCACGTGCCCTGACCGGGAATCGAACTGTGACCTCCTGGGTCATAGGTTGACGGTCCACCACGGAGCCACGCCGGCCTGGCTGTTAGGGCTTGCGTACCTTGTAGGTTCTGACAGTACGCCCTACGGAGCTGGCATACGCCTACTGCTGCGGAGCCGCCCAGTCCGGAACATTCCATATGCCCGAGCAGCGGTCAGCACTTATCAGGGTGACTCAGGGCCTCTGGTTTGCAGTGTGCCTGCCAGCGCCAACATTCTGTGAGTTTATTGCTTCCTCGTTTTTTTTATTGGCCCCTAATGTGTGCCACATCCAACCCTAGGACCTGGGAACTCATAAGGGATAAGACGCAGGTTCAGTTTTCAAGGAGTTCAAGGTCGGCTGTGGTCCCGGAAATAGGCAAGACCAGTGCTCAGCTGCGTGGACTTGTGTGGACTCAGCGCTGGGCGGGCAGTCGACAGAGAGCCCAGTCTGGGGGCTGGTGAAGCAGCTTTCCCTACAGGGAGGGACTGGCCTGAGCCTTAAAGGGAAAGTCAGTTGCACAGGTGACTAGGCCAGACGGGGGAAGCGGAAGCAAGATTTAAAGAAAACCAGCGTGGGCAGATGTCATGTCTTTAGTATGAACTTGATCTTGGATTAGTCAGGATTCCTGGCGTTCGAGTCAGAGGATTCTAGACTCCAGTGTCCCAGTTCCTAGCTCTGTGACCTTGGGCAAGAAATATGACTCAGCGGACCTTCAGTTTTCTCACGCGTGGGATGGACATGAGGACAGCTACCTGGCAGGGGCGCTGGGAGGATTCATGATGTAAAAGCTGTGCACAGTGTCTTGTCCAGAACACACACAGCCAGCAAATGGGAGCTGAAATCCGGCGACGGGGAACCCTGGAGAGGGGGGCTGGGTAGTGGGGAGGCTGGATCAGCTCCAGGAGAAGCGAAGACCCCTCTGGGGCCATGTGGGACACGGACTGCAGGGGAGAGGCGGGGAGTAAGGTTCGCTAGAGCTGCCATAACAAAGGCCAGACTGCGTGGCTTAAACAGCAGAGATACCAAAGCCTCGCACACATCTGGAGGCTGGAAGTCTGAGATAAAGGTGTCAGCAGGGCTGGTTTCTCCTGGGGCCTCTCTCCTTAGCTTGTAAATGGCCATCTTCTCCCTTTGTCTTCACATGGTCTTGCCTCTATGCATGTGTGTGCCCTCATCTCTCTCTCTCTTTTTTTAAAAAAAAAATATAGTTGTATTTATTTCAGAGAGGAAGGGAAAGGGAGAGAGAGAGAGAGAGATAGAAACATCAATGATGAGAGAGAATCATTGATTGGCTGCCTCCTGCACGCCCCCTACTGAGGATCGAGCCCACAACCAGGGCATGTGCCCTTGACCGGAATCGAACCCTTCAGGCCAATGCTCTATCCACTGACTCAAACCAGCGAGGGCCTCATCTCTTCTTATAAGGACACTAGTCCTACTGGATCCGGGCCCACCCTCAAGACCTCATCGTAACTTAATTGGCTCTTTATAATTACCTCTTTAAAAACCCTATCAGCCAAAACCGGTTTGGCTCAGTGGATAGAGCGTCGGCCTGCGGACTGAAGGGTCCCAGGTTCGATTCCGGTCAAGGGCATGTACCTGGGTTGCGGGCACATCCCCAGTGGGAGATGTGCAGGAGGCAGCTGATCGATGTTTCTCTCTCATCGATGTTTCTAACTCTCTATCTCTCTCCCTTCCTCTCTGTAAAAAATCAATAAAATATATTTAAAAACAAACAAACAAACAAAAAAAACCCTATCACCGAATACACTCATATTGGGAGGCACTGGGGGGTTAGGACCGCCACATGAATTTGGTGGGGACAGAATTCAGCCCATAACATTGGGAGACTAGGGTAACGATACAGATAAGACAGGACAAGGCTGGCCCTGACCGGTTTGGCTCAGCGGATAGAGTGTCGGCCTGTGGACTGAAGGGTCCCGGGTTCGATTCCGGTCAAGGCCATGTACCGTGGTTGCGGGCACATCCCCAATAGGGGGTGTGCAGGAGGCAGCTGATCAATGTGTCTCTCTCATCCATGTTTCTAACTCTCTATCCCTCTCCCTTCCTCTCTGTAAAAAAATCAATAAAATATATTTTTAAAGAAAAGAAAGAAAGAAAGAAAGGACAAAGCTGGAGTTGGGGACCTGGGTGTCAAGAGCAGGGGAGAGGGCGGAGTCGGGCAGGACCCAACTTGGGGACTGATGGGCTGTGGAAGGAAGGGGGAGGGTCTAGTTTGGAGACTGGGTCACAGTGGGTACCCTTCAAGATTGAACCCCATGGGGGGAAAAGGAGACATATGTAGTAAATTTACTTTCAGTGATAAAAAATTTAAATAATAATAATAACAAAGAAGATTGAACCCCAGAAGGGAGAACTGGTTGGGTGACCCCTGACCCCTGACCCCTCCCCTCCCCTTCCCCACCCTGCTTTCTCCCCTCTGCTGGCTTCAGGCCATCTGGACCCGCTTCTTTCCTGCCGTAGAGGCTCTGAGGGCTACCCTGGCCCAGGGAGCTCTGGGGGACCTTCGAGTGGCTCGGGCAGAATTTGGGAAAGACCTCACTCACGTACCGCGGGCCGTGGACTGGGCCCAGGCTGGCGGCGGCCTGCTGGACATTGGTATCTACTGCATCCAGTTCATCTCCATGGTCTTTGGTGGGCAGAAGCCCGAGAAGATTTCGGCCGTGGGAAGGCACCATGAAACAGGTATGGTCTATTCTGGACTGTACGGCAGCGGTCAGAGTGATCCGCTCTTACTGGGCGCATTGACCTGGGAATAGGTCTCCGAGCCATGAACACCAGGCGGGGCTGCTGGGGGATCAAGTATGGTCAGGCTCTGTATTGGGATTTTGCTGTGTGATCTTAGTCAAGGAACTCCATCTCTCTGAGTCTTAATTAGTTACTCACTGAACCGCGTCCAGCTCCGCCAGTGGTGAACCTGAGGAGGGCAGGGGGGAGGGGGCGGGGGCGGGGGGTGGTGAAGGATTAAAGAAAACAGACAAGAGACTATAGCTGGGGCCAGGTGGATCACTGTGCCTGGATGAGGAAACAGTGACACCGTCTTTATTTTATTGTCAGAGCAAAACAAGGGAGTGGTCAAGATGTTTACAACGTTCTTAACTTTCAAATCTACTTAGTTACATGCACCTGAGAACTCTATTATCAAGTTTTGTTTTTGCTGCACCTCCCACAGCCCACAGCCCTCAGCAACCTAGGACCACAGGGTCGGACCATAAGGTCAAGCTTACATACAACCATAGCCTTTGGCTATAATTGTGCCGGGAGGGCTTTGCCCTCCAAGCTGGGACTTGTATGTGGCTTTGCCACAAGAGGACCGTGCCCTCTCAGCAGTCTGAGGCTTGGACCTGTCCAAACGCTGTAGCCGCTCTCCACAACTTACTGGTAAAATTTCAGTAATAGGGTTGTTATAAAAAGTTAATGAAGTAACTGTTGAAGCAAATTAAGCAGTACGTAAATACAAAGGATTATTATTTTTGAGGTTGTCTCAGTTAGCCTCTGCTGCATAACAAACTACCCTAAAATGTAGTGACGTCAGATAATCATTTATTCACTTGTGATTCTGTGGGTTGGCCATTGGGCTGGGCTCAGCTGGAGTGGTTCTTCTGCTGGTCTTAGTCATGCAGCGGCCATCGGCAGCTGTGCCACTGGAGCTGGATGGTCTCTAGCCAGTGGTCGGCAAACCGCGGCTCGAGAACCACATGCGGCTCTTTGGCCCCTTGAGTGTGGCTCTTCCACAAAATACCACGTGCAGGCACGCACGTACAGTGCGATTGAAACTTCGTGGCCCATGAGCAGAAGTCGGTATTTTGTGGAAGAGCCACACTCAATGGGCCAAAGAGCCGCGTGTGGCTCACGAGCCGCAGTTTGCCGACCACTGGTCTAGGCTAGGAGGTCAGTGGTTCTCAACCTGGGCTGCACATTAGAATCACCTGGGAATCTTTTTAAAATCCTGATTTCTGGGCCTCATCCTCTGGAAATTGTTTCTTTGTTATGGGGTGGGGCGTCCCTAGGCTGGGCCAGTGATCAGGCTGATCAGGGCCTTCCAGCTGCCAGCCGGGGCCTGCCTTCCTTCCGCGCCGCCCCCTGGTGGTCAGCACATGTCATAACAAGCGGACGAACTCCCAGTGGGTCAAACTCCCGAGGGGACAACTTGCATATTAGCCTTTTATTATATAGGATGATCTGCCTGAGGTAAATATATTACAGTTGTCCCCATTTTACAGATGAGCAAACTGAGGTTCAGAGACAGGAAGTGACTTGTCTAGGCTCACACAGCAGATCCAGAATTAGAACTTGGGCCTGTCCAAGTCCAAAGAGAACTGGCGGCTCAGTAGGTTCTTCCAGCCATTGCGTGTCCGATGGGTCCCAGAACCAGGCTGGTACTTTACTGTGTTTAATTTTTTTGAAGCATTTTTAAAAAAGTGTTTTTATTTATTTTAAAGAGAGAGAGGAAGGGAGAGGGAGAGGAACACTGATCAGCTGCCTCTCCCATGCCCGCTACTGGGGGTGGAGCCCACAACCCCAGGCACGTGCCCTCACTGGGAATGGGACCTGCTATCTCTCGGTGAATGGGACAGCACTCAACCAGCTGAGCCCTGCTGGCTGGGGCTGTTTAACTTTTCACTAATGCTCACCTCTCTCTTATTCTGACCTAAATAGTCTCAGTGCTTTATGCATTTTACATCCTTTAATGTAATGCTTATAGCAACTCTGTGAGGCCGGTTCCATTGCCCTCATTTTAGAGACGAGGAAATGGATTCTCACACGCCTCTACCACAAGTATGTATGAGGAAGAAACTAAAGTTCAGAGAGGCAAAGTCTCTTTAATTTTTTTTTTTAGCATGTATTTGTTTATGTGTTTTGGTAACAGCTTCCTGAAAGAATTCACATACCATACAATTTATTCATTTAAAGTGTATCATTGCAGCCCAGCTGGGGTGGCTCAGTGGTTGAGCATCAACCTGTGGAGCAGAAGGTCATGGTTCCATTCCTGGTCAAGGCACATGCCCAGATTGCATTCTATCTCTCTCTCCCTCTCCCTTCCTCTTTGAAATCAATATATATATCACCCCACGGCTTTAGTGTATTCACCATGTTATGCACTTATCACTAGAATCAATTTTAGAATATTTTTATTACTAAAATACAAAACAAGCCCTAACCGGTTTGGCTCAGTGGATAGAGCATCGGCCTGCGGACTCAAGGGTCCCAGGTTCGATTTCGGTCAAGGGCATGTACCTTGGTTGCGGGCACATCCCCAGTAGGGCGTGTGCAGGAGGCAGCTGATGGATGTTTCTCGCTCATCAATGTTTCTAACTCTCTATCCCTCTCCCTTGCTCTCTGTAAAAAATCAATAAAATATATTTTAAAAAATAAATAAAAATAAAATACAAAACAATAAATAACCCAATTCTCCCACACCGCTGAGCCCTAAGCAACCACTAATCTACATTCTGGCTCTGTGGGTTTGCCAAATATTGGACATTCCACACAAATGGAGTCCTACCGCACGTGGCCTTTTGGGGGCGGCTCCATTCCCTCACCATGACTGTTTTCGGGGTTCCTCCCCGGGTCGTACATACCAGCGCTTCATTCTTTTTCGTCGCTGCTGCATTAGAGACGAGACCGCCTGCCCAAGGTGGCACAGGCGGGCTTGGCGGCCAGGCTTGCCCCTGACCGTGCCTCTCCCCAGGTGTGGACGACACGGTGACCGTGCTGCTGCAGTACCCGGGTGGCGTCCACGGCAGCTTCACCTGCAGCATCACTGCCCAGCTCTCCAACACGGCCCACGTGAGCGGCACCAAGGGCATGGCCCAGGTGAGGCGCTGCCAGCCGGGCTGGGACAGGCCCTTAGCACGGGACTGGGCCATCTGAGGCTGCTGGCCCTGGACGTGGGCGGAACCAGTCTTTTCCCACCGTTGCTAAGAAACCCACCCCTCAACCAGCAGGCCAGGCGATGATGGGGTCTGGACCTCCGGGCTCCTTCCTGAGGTGAACCTGCGGGCCTGTTAAATAACCCTCCGTCCTGATAAGAAACCAGCTCTTATCAGCCCAGCCTAGAGGGCAGTGGTGACCTTTGGAACCAGGATCCAGGGGTAACCACAGAGGCTTCCACAAGCTGCCTCTGGCCAAGTTGCTGGAAAGAAATCCTATTCTTAGCAGGAGAATTTGGGCCTTGTCCCAGCTGCATCTCTGCTTGTCCATTTCGGCCTAGAGCTGGGTCTGGGAATAAGCGAGGCCCCCAGGACCCTGACCGGTTTGGCTCAGTGGATAGAGCGTCGGCCTGCGGACTGAAGGGTCCCAGGTTCGATTCCGGTCAAGGGCATGTACCTTGGTTGCGGGCACATCCCCAGTAGGGGTTGTGTAGGAGGCAGCTGATCGATGTTTCTCTCTCATCGATGTTTCTAACTCTCTATCCCTCTCCCTTCCTCTCTGTAAAAAATCAATTAAAAAATAAAGCAAAAAATCTAGGCCCCCAGGGCTCTGGAGCTAATACAAAGTCTCCTGGTGGATAGGAAGGTGCTGGATGATGTCAAAGTGGAGATGGGACGATAAGCATCTCCTCTAGGCTCCAGCATCGCCTTGGAGAGGGAACTGCCCAGGGGGCAGGGACATGCCGGCTGCTAGGTAGGTGAGACACACACTCCCAGCAACCGGGTCTGGGGGCTCCAACCTCCCTGCGGATGCACAGGGGGCAGCCAGCCCTTGACCACCAGGTGAGGGAGGGAAGCGCCAAGCATCAGCAGGCAGGAGCCCCCGCCTTCCTGTTGGTAAGGGCAGTGGGGCCACCGGTTTTCTCGCCCCAGATCCTCGACCCCTGCTGGTGTCCAACAGAACTGGTGGTAAAGGGGGAGCGCACGGAGTTCCCGCTGCCCCCAGCCCCAGGCAACGAGTTCCATTTTACTAACGGAGCGGGCATGACTTACGAGGCCAGGCACGTCCGGGAGTGCCTGCGGAAGGGTAAGGACATGCCAGGCGGAGGGGTGGGGTGGGGGGCAGCAAGGGAGGAGGGACCCTCCCCACCCGTCAATACTCAAGCAGCGGTTTAGAACTACGTCTCCCAGGGGCCCCTGGGACATCTTGTGCCTGAGCCATGCATGACGGTGCCCCGTGGGATTCTGGGAATTGTAGTTCTTTCTGGTCTTGGGGGGCGTGCGTAGGAGGGGTTTTCTAACTGCGCTCTCCCCTAGGCCTGAAGGAGAGCCCTGTGGTTCCCCTGGCGGAGAGTGAGCTCCTGGCCGACATCCTGGAGGAGGTGAGGAAGGCTATTGGAGTCACCTTCCCCCAAGACGGACGCTGATGTCAGCCCTCAGTGAACAAAGACATGGTTTCCACCGAGAGGCTGGTGTTGATGGTTATCAAAAGAGCGACTAGAAATGGACACAGACAACAGGGGGGTGAGGGCCTGAGTGGGGGGGGGGGGGAAATGTGGAGATAAGGACACAAATGTAATAATAAAGAAATTTAGCCGAAACCGGTTTGGCTCAGTGGATAGAGCATCCGCCTGCGGACTGAGGGGTCCCGGGTTCGATTCCCGTCAAGGGCATGTACCTTGGTTGCGGGCACATCCCCAGTAGGGAGTGTGCAGGAGGCAGCTGATCGATGTTCCTCTCTCATCAATGTTTCTAACTCTCTATCCCTCTCCCTTCCTCTCTGTGAAAAATCAATAAAATATATAAAAAAAATTTTTTTTAAAAAGTTAGAAATGCAAAATAAATGAATAAATAATAAATGGAAAAGAAAAGAGTGACTAGAGCAGCCGTTCTCAACCTGCGGGTCACGACCCCTTTGGGGGTCGAACGACCCTTTCACAGGGGTCCCCTAAGACCATCAGAAAACACATACACAATTTTGTTTTTGTGATTAATCACTATGCCTTAATTATGTTCAATGTGTAACAGTGAAATTGGGGGTCACCACAACACGAGGAACTGTATTAAAGGGTCGCGGCATGAGGAAGGTTGAGAACCACTGGACTAGAGAATAGGTGGGGAGTGGGGGGAGGGGGGGGAGGAGGGGGAGGAAGGCAGGGTCAGGACCACATTTCCCACATCTCCTGGAGCAAACACCTGTTGGTCTGTCTGCTCAGGAAACAGGGGAGGTAGTACGAACCACCTTCCGGTGAGGATTAAAAGGGGCGGTGGGTGAACAGCCCATAGCAGACCGTATGTTCTCAACAAATACTATTCGCTGATGGCCCTTCGCCTGGAGGTCAGGCCTTTCCCATATTGGCCTCCAGCAGCCCCAGGCCTCCGTTAAGGCACCGAGAGAGTCGTTTCATAGGACAGAAGGGATTTGCCTTCTCGGTGGCTTGTTAGTAAAGCCCGGGTCCCCTGCCCTTTGTACAGCAGGGGTGAGGTCATCCCCACCCCAATTACCAGCAGTGAGTGGGCTATAAGGACGTGCTTAGTCGGCCGTTAGGATGAACTCTGTGCTCTTAGGCAAGAGCTAACTTTCCCAGTTTCTACAGCAGTGAGTATAGGTTAGGTTATGCTGCCGTGAGAAACACCCCCCAAATCTCAGCGTAACAGGGTTTCTTATTTTTTATTTATTTTTCATCCTTATCCAAGGAATGAGGATATTTTTCCATTGCGTTTTAGAATGAATGAAAGGAAGGTGGGGGGGGGGGTGGAGAGAAACATCGATGAGAGAGAAACATCGATCAGCTGCCTCCTGCACACCCCCTCCTGGAGATGTGCCTGCAACCAAGGTACATGCCCTTGACCTGAATCGAACCCGGGACCCTTGAATCCGCAGGCCGATGCTCTATCCACTGAGCCAAACTGGTCAGGGCGAGTTTCAGCCTTTTAATTGTGTGGCAGAGATGGCTGGGTGTCCCCTAAGGACTCACTCACCTGTGATAGGAAAGCGACATTGGAGACTGGGCTGCACAGCTAAAGAGGACATCTCCCTGGCTCCCTCACAGCTGATTTCTTGCCCTGTGAATAGCTTCTGGCCAGAGAGATGTGTGCCGCGTCTGTTACTGCCTTCAAAGGCAAGGAGCCTGGCCTCCCTCCTAACCTCTCCCTTCCTTCGGGCTGGAGTGGGGTGGGGTGTTGGGCATTGGCGGGACCATCTTACCCTGTGAGATGGAAGCCCTGTGTTGTAGATGGTGGAGCCAAAAGCTAGAAGGACAGAAGGAAGACATCACTATGGAGGTCGGCCTGCCCCAAGATCTGCCGGTTGAGCTGGCAACGAGACCCAGGAGAGCTGATGTTTAGCTCAAGTCCAAGTCCAAAGGCCTGAATACCGTATCAGGAGAGCTGGTAGTGTAGTTCTTCTTCTTTTTTTAATTGATTTTAGAGAGGAAAGGAGAGAGAGAGAAACATCAATGATGAGAGCGAATCATTGATCGGCTGCCTCCTGCACTCCACACACTGGGGATCGAGCCCGCAGCCCAGGCCTGTGCCCTGACCGTGACCTCTTGGTTCCTAGGTCGATGCCCAGCCCCTGAGCTATGTCGGCTGGGCAAGGTGGCATAGCTCTCGCCTGAAGGCGGGCAGCTCAAGACCCGGAAAGAACCAATGTTTCCGTTGGAATCTGAAGGAAGAAAGCTGATGTCCTGGCGCTACGGCGGCCGGGAAGAATTCCTTCTCACTCAGAGTAGGGTTAGCTTTTGGGCTCCATCCAGGCCTTCAATGGATGGGGTGAGGTCCACCCCCCTTAGGGAGTGCCATCTGCTTTGCTCCTCTACCGACTTAAATGTTCATCGGACCCAGAAACACACAGAATAAATAAGGTGCTGGTCACCCTGTGGCCCAGTCAAGGTGGCACATACAATTAAATGAACCATGACAATTCCTGACACTGGAAGGTTAGTCACTGTTAATATCGCTTGGGATTGCTTAGTCCTGGGCTGTGACATGAGAGGGAGATAAACCTCAGTGTTGTTTACGCCCGTTACATTCGCCTTTGCCAAAGCAGTTGGATTGGTATGGCCGCCTTGTATTTTTCAAAGATGTCTCCTGTCTCCACTCACTTCCCCCATTAAGAGGTGGAGTCTCGCCCTAACCAGTTTGGCTCAGTAAATAGAGCGTCGGCCTGCGGACTAAAGGGTCCCAGGTTCGATTCCCGTCAAGGGCATGTGCCTTGGTTGTGGGCACATCCCCAGTAGGAGATGTGCAGGAGGCAGCTGATCAATGTTTCTCTCTCATCAATGTTTCTAACTCTATCCCTCTCCCGCTCTGTAAAAAAATCAATAAAATATATATGTATATTTTAAAAAGAGGTGGAGTCTCGTCCCCCTTCCCTTGAAATTGAGTGGGCTCATGACTCACTTGTAGCCATTGGAACACAGCAGAAGTGACGCTGGATGACTTGAGGTTGGGTTAGGAAAGGAAGGTATGTAATTCCTTGTGAGCTGAAATCCCCTTGAACTTCAGCCATCATGCAAGCAGATCCGCTTCCTTGAAGCCACCAAAAGGTGAGGAAGCCCAGCGTACCCCACATGGAGAAACCATGTGGAAAGCCGTGAGGTTCCATGAAAACAGGTGTTTGATCAGATCTTTTTTTTTTTTTAAATATATTTTATTGATTTTTTACAGAGAGGAAGGGAGAGAGATAGAGAGCCAGAAACATCGATGAGAGAGAAACATCGACCAGCTGCCTCCCGCACATCTTCTACTGGGAATGTGCCCGCAACCAAGGCACACGCCCCTGACCGGAATCGAACCCGGGACCCTTCAGTCCGCAGGCCGACGCTCTATCCACTGAGCCAAACCGGTTTCGGCTGATCAGATCTTGATCAAATCCAGGCTAAGCCTTTCCCAATGTCACCAACCATAGGCCAATGGAAGATAATAAAATGACTTGTTTTAAACCACTGAGTCTTATTACGTACATGGCAATAGCTAACCAGAAAAACTGGTATAATTTTTACAGCGTGAGAGATCAATTCAGCTTTAAGATGTCTAAGGAGAGCTGGAACCCCCAAATCCTACCCGTTGTACAACTTTGGACTTGCCTCTGACCTCTGGCCTCTGACCTCCTCATCTGTACATAGGCTTATTAATCCTGGGTGTATTCGTTATCTATTGCTGTGTAACAAATTGCCCCCAAACATAGTAGCTTAAAACAACCATACATGTTTATTATCTCACACCATCTCTGAGAGTCAGAAATCCATGAGTGGCTTAGCTGGGTGGTTCTGGCTTAAGAGCTCATGAGGTTGCAGTCAGGGTGTTGGTGTGGACAGGTGTCATCCGAAGGCTGGACTGGGGCAGTAACATGTGCTTCCAAAGTGGTTCACTCACATGGCTGGGGACTTGGTTCTGAGACACGTGTTTCTCTAGAGCAGTGGATCTCAACCTTCCTAATGCTGCGACCCTTTAATACAGCTCCTCATGTTGCGGTGACCCCCAATTTCATTGTTACAAATTGAACATAATGAAAGCATAGTGATTCATCACAAAAACTGGTTTCCGTAGTGTAGTGGTTATCACGTTCGCCTCACAAAAACAACATGTAATTATATATGTGTTTTCCGATGGTCTTAGGCGAGCCCTGTGAACGGGTCTTTCGACCCCCAAAGGGGTCGCGACCCACAGGTTGAGAACCGCTGCCCTAGAAGATGACGGCTAAAGTGTCTTCACAACATGGCCTCTGTTTCCTCTAATGCTAGTGATTTACGGTAAGACAGAGCAAGGCAGAGCTGCAGTGACTTATTATCTAATCTTGCAAGTTATACTCTGTCATTTTCACAGTGCCCTGTTAGTCACACTGGCCAGTCTTTTAATTTTTTTTTAAAATATATTTTATTGATTTTTTACAGAGAGGAAGGGAGAGAGATAGAGAGTTAGAAACATCGATGAGAGAGAAACATCGATCAGCTGCTTCCTGCACATCCCCCACTGGGGATGTGTCCGAAACCCAGGTACATGCCCTTGACCAGAATCGAACCCGGGACCCCTCAGTCTGCAGGCCGACGCTCTATCCACCGAGCCAAACCGGTTTCGGCACACTGGCCAGTCTTAGTCGGCGTGGAAGGAGTATGAAAACCTGGAGATGAGTCTCACTGGGGCCCATGTTGGAGAGGGACTACACGGTTCAATATAGCATCTTTTGTATTGTAAACAATTTTGACTTCGGAATTATCTAAAAAGTCTTCTCCCCTCTATTCACCAACTGTACTGTTTAGAGGTCTGTGGCTGCAATGAAACCCTCTCTTCCCTTTTCTGTTACTGAGGTAGAGGGAGAACTAATTTACTGAGTTCAAATAGTCTATAATAATAAAAGGGTAATATGCTAATTAGACCGGATGTCATTCTGGATGTCCTTCCTGATGAAGCCGGGGCCAGAGGGAAGCCGGTGCCAGCAGCCGGGAGAAGGAAGGCCTACTCTCTCATGAATCTTCGTGCATGGGGCCTCCAGTGTCACAGAAAAATGCAGCTTCAAAGCTAATAGGAAACATCATTTCCCCCAAGGACATGTTTTCTTACTCACAGAGAAACTGTTCTCTAAAATCATGAAGGGCCCGGCCAGTGTGGCTTGGTGGTTGAGCATCAACCCAGGAACCAAGAGGTCAGGGGCTCAATTCCTGGGCTCGACCCCCCAGTAGGGGCATGCAGGAGGCAGCTGATCAATGATGTTTCTCTCTCACTGATGTTTCCTTTATCCCTCTCCCTTCCCTTCCCTCTAAAAATCAATAAAAACATAAAATAAAATAAAATAATGAAGTGCTGGAAATTCCATCAGTAAACATGAAACAGCCCATTCTCACCCGTTGGATCTAAGCCATTTGACACAAAGTAGCAGCCTTGATTTTTCAACCGAGGTGCAGAGCTGCCCAGGGATTCTGGACCCAGCAATCCACTTCTCCATTCATCGTGTCGTTTCCAAGGGTACAGGACCCTGGAGGGATGCAGGACCCACCTGGTCCTCCACAGTCCACGCCTGATGGTGAGCCTGCTTTGCTCTGAGCCCACCATCTAGCTGTTACCTAAATCCCACCCTTCCTCCAGACTCTACAACCCCACCTTCTCCTCGTGTGTCAAGATGCTCTGTGGCTGCTATTGCACGGCCTCCGTTGTTGCAATGGGTCCAGTAAACTTGACTTTATCAGACTATGTTCCTGGTGACTTTAGGCTGATGGACCGGAACACCGATAATCTATTGCCGTGGCTCCCAGGCGCCTTTGGGACATAGATCCCCTCTCTTTTTCGCCCAAACCCTTCATCATCTGACCCCAGCCTATTTTCCAAATCCGAGTTCTTTCTTTTTTAAAAAAAAATATATATATATTTTATTGATTTTTTTAAAATATATTTTATTGACTTTTTACAGAGAGGAAGGGAGAGGGATAGAGAGCTAGAAACATCGATGAGAGAGAAACATCGATCAGCCGCCTCCTGCACACCTCCTACTGGGGATGTGCCCGCAACCTAGGTACGTGCCCCTGACCGGAATCGAACCTGGGACCCTTCAGTCCGCAGGCCGACGCTCTATCCACCGAGCCAAACCGGTTTCGGCCAGAGTTCTTTCTTATTATTATTATTTCTTTGTAAAAGAGATGTGATAACTTCCATATAGTAAAGTGCACGTTTTATGTGTACGGTTCAGTGAATGTTTATTTTATTTATTTATTTTTAAAATGTATTTTTATTGATTTCAGAGAGGAAGGGAGAGGAAGAGAGAGTAGAAACATCAATGATGAGAATCATTGATTGGCTGCCTCCTGCATGCCCCCTACTGGGGATCAGGCCTGCAGCTTGGACAGGTGCCCTTGACTGGAATGGGACTCGGGACGCTGTACCCACTCACTGAGCAAAACCAGCCAGGGCGTGAATTCTTAAATATGTGTATTTCGAGCAATCGCCACCCAGACCCACATATGGCACATTTAGGGCACCCTGGGAGCTTCTTGGGGCCCCGCCCTGCCTGTACCCATCCAATCTCTCACTGGAGATTAGTTTTGCCGCTTTCAAAGTTAAAATTTCTTTTTTAAAAAAAATATATATTTTATTGATTTTTTACAGAGAGGAAGGGAGAGAGATAGAGAGTTAGAAACATCGATGAGAGAGAAACATCGATCAGCTGCCTCCTGCACATCTCCTACTGGGGATGTGCCCGCAACCCAGGTACATGCCCTTGACCAGAATCAAACCTGGGACCTTTCAGTCCGCAGGCCAACGCTCTATCCACTGAGCCAAACCGGTTTCGGCTAAAATTTCTTTAAAAAAAATATTTTTATTGATTTCAGAGAGAAAGGGAGAGGGAGAGAGAGAAACATCAATGATGAGAGAGAATCATTGATCGGCTGCCTCCTGCACACCCCCTACTGGGGATTGAGCCTGCAACCTGGGCATGTGCCCTTGACTGGAATAGAACCCTAGACCCTTCAGTCCGCAGGCCGACGCTCTATCCACTGAACCAACCCGGCCAGGGCAAAGTTAAGATTTCTTTTATTTTCACATAAACATTCACTGGCTTTCCTCATCCCAGGCGTCCTGCCTCAATGAATGGTATTTTTGGCCTCTGCTGTTCCTCTCTGTTGTGCGCTGGATGTTTCTTCTGCCTTGGAGGGTTCAAGCCACGCCCCAACCTTCTGAAAATATTGCAATGACGAACGAATGAATGGATGGGTGGATGGATGGATGGACGGATGGACGGATGGACGGATGAATGGATGGATGAACGAATGAATGAATGGATGGATGGATGAATGAATGAATGAATGGATGGATGGATGGATGGATGGATGGATGGATGGATGGACGGATGAATGAATGAATGAATGGATGGATGGATGGATGGATGAATGAATGAATGGATGGATGGATGGATGGATGAATGAATGAATGGATGGATGAACGAATGGATCGATGGATGGATGGATGGACGGATGGATGAATGACAGCTATACTGTGACTGCAGGGGTGGCAGGGGCGTGGCGCCAGGACCAGCTCCTGAAGGGCAGTGCTGCTTGCACAGTCACGTGACGAGCGCGGCCGGTGCGGGGCAGAGCCGAGCGGCGGCCATTTTGCGGGGCGGTCACGTGGCGCGACGCACGCTCCGCGGGCTGCTCACGTGACCGGGGGCGTGCTGCAGCCGCCGGGGCAGACCCGGCGAGAGGCGGCGGCGAGAGCGGCGGTGATGGACGGGTCCGGGGAGCAGCCCAGAGACGGGGGTGAGGCGGGAGGCAGACGGGCGGGAGGAGGGCGAGCCCCCCGCCGGCCGGCCCCCCCCCGATCCCGCCCGCGGGTCCCGGGGCGTGCGATCTTCCACGCTCTCCGGCTCGGAAACTCCCGGTCGGGCGCTGCCAGCCTCCAGCCCCCTCCTTCCCTGAGGTCCCCTGGCTCTCTGGCCTCCGCGCCCCGATCCCTTCCTGCCCGGGGCTCCGGGACCCGCGATAAGCCGGGGACCCCAGAATTCAAGCCCCCGGGGCAAGCCCGGGCTTGTCGCCGGCGCCACTTCCTGGTGGGAGGGGCGGGTCTCCCCGGGGTCCCCTCGGGCCGGGATGCTTTCAGGGTTCCCCGAGTCTCCCTTCCCGGAAGAATGTGGGATGAGGGCCCAGGCTCCCCGCCTTTCTCCACCAGGGACCCCGTTGTCCGGGCCACCAATCACTTCACCTTCCCGGGACCCAGGGCCCCCCCAGCACTGACCTCCATCAGGGGCCATGAGCCCCCCCAGGGCGCCCCAGGACCCATGAGTCCAGGCACCTCTTCCCTCCTCTCTCCTCCAGGGCCCACCAGCTCTGAGCAGATCATGAAGACAGGGGCCCTTTTACTAAAGGGGTGAGTGTGAGGTCTGATTATTGTGGAGCAGATTTAAAGCGTGACACCCCCCCCCTCCCCGTGCTGATGGTGCCCCCTCCTCCGTTCCCCCTCCAGCTTCATCCAGGATCAAGCAGAGCACATGGGGGGAGAGGCGTCCCAGCTGCCCCTGGGGCCCAGGGTGCCCCAGGACGCATCCACCAAGAAACTCAGCGAGTGCCTCAAGCGCATTGGTGACGAGCTCGACAGTAACATGGAGCTGCAGAGGTGTGGCCCCCGGAACCCAGGAGTCCCAGCTCCCGGCCCCCCCTTCCCTGAGGAGCACTGAGTCCAGGTCCACAGCCCCCCGGTTCCTGCAGACTCGGGGGTCCGGTCCCGCTACCCAACTCAGCACTCTGACTCCCAGACCTCCCCTCCCCAAGGATCTTTAAAAAAAAAACACACGAAGAAAAAAGATTTTTATTGATTTCAGAGAGGAAGGGAGAGAGAGAAATCTCGGTGATGAGATGGAATCATTGATGGGCTGCCCCCTGCATGGCCAACACTGCAGGTGCCTGGATGACCTATGACCTCCTGGTTCATAGGTCGTCGCTGGACCCCTGAGCTAGGCCGGCTGGGCCCATAGGATCTTGAAACCCTCCGTCAGGGGGTCATTTTCATTTCCCCACTGTCCTAAATGTCCTGGTCCCTTTCCCCTGCGTTGGCTTCTTGCTTTTCGTTTCACACTGGCCTTGGGCCTCAGTTTCCTCATCTTTGGTCTATGGGGCGGGTGCCCCAGTCTGCATGCTCCGCCCGGTCCCCTCCGCCACCGGCTCCCCTCCTTCCTGCAGGATGATCGCGGCCGTGGACACAGACTCCCCCCGCGAGGTCTTCTTCCGAGTGGCGTCTGAAATGTTCTCCGACGGCAACTTCAACTGGGGCCGGGTTGTCGCCCTCTTCTACTTTGCCAGCAAACTGGTGCTCAAGGTGGGTGGCTGCAGGGCAGGGAGCCCAGGAAGGCTCCCCTCAAACCCGCGGGGGGCCTGGGAGGCGTGGCGTCAACCCCCGTGGCAACCCAGACGGACGAAGGAGATAGCTATGAGCCCGCTGTCTGTTCCTGCATTCATGTATCCATCCAACAGATATTTACTGGGCCTACTATGTGCCACCCTGTACTCTGCACCCAGGATGCAGCACCAAACTAAGCGGGTTAGGTCCCTGCTCACATCGAGTGACGGGTGCTGAGAGGAGTAAGCGAGGGTGATGTGGTTTGGGGCAAATGGACCAGGAAAGACTTCTCAGGGGAGGTGACATGAAAGCCCAAGTTGGAACGACAAGGAAGGTGCAGTGACATATAAGGATTGGGGGAAAGCATCTGGAGCGGGCACAGCCAGTGCAAAGGCCCTGGGGTAAGACCAAACCTTATGGGTTGAGGGGGCCCTTGTGGTTAGAACCGAGTGAGGAGGGGAAAAGGGTAGGAGGTGAGGGCAGGTTTGGAGGGGCCTGATGGGCCACTGTAAAGACTTCAACTTCACTCGGAGTGAGATGGAGTGATTAGCTGGTTTTATTTTACTATTATTGTTTTAAATATGTTTTCATTGATTTTAGAGAAAAAGGAAGGGCGAGAGAGAAAGAGAGAGAAACATCGATGTGAGAGAGAAACAGTGATTGGCTGCCTCCTGCACGCAACGGAGCGGGGAGAGCCCGCAACCTGGGCGTGTGCCCTGACCGGGAATCGAACCCGCAACCTTTCAGTGCACAGAGGACGCTCACACAACTGAGGCACCCCCGCCAGGGCAATTGGCTGATTGTAAACAGGAGAGTGAGGTGACCTGATTTATACACTTAACATATTATTCTAGCAGCTATAGCAAAATGTTAATTGTAGAATCTAGGTTGCAGGCGTATGGTTGTTCACTGTGAAATTCTTTTAACTTTTCTCTGAAGATTCTCATGATAAAATATTGGGGGAGGCCCTGGCCGGTTTGGCTCAGTGGATAGAGCGTCAGCCTGTGGACTGAAGGGTCCTGGGTTTGTTTCCTGGTCAGGGCACATGCCTGGGTTGCAGGCTCAATCCCCAGTAGGGGGCGTGCAGGAGGCAGCCGATCAATGATTTTCTCATCATTGATGTTTCTATCTCAATCTCCTTCTCCCTTCTCCTCTGAAATCAATTAAAATATATATATATATATACACATATATATATACATATATATGTGTGTGCATATATATATACATATATATGTGTGTGCATATATATATACATATAAAAATGTATATATGTATATATGTGTGTGTGTGTGTGTGTATATATATATATATATATACAAGGAAGCCCAACAAATTGGTCATTGTGAGTAGAAAAGGGGATTATGGGACAGAAGGGCAAAAGCTGAGGAGCTGGGAGGGAGTACCTGTTATAGATAATCCCTGCAAACCATGACTGACCTGGACTCAGCTAGTAGCACTAGAGGTGTGGAAATATATATATTTATATATATACATATATTTTTATTGATTTCAGAGAGGAAGGGAGAGGGAGAGAGAGAGAGATGGAAACATCAATGATGAGAGAGAATCACTGATTGGTTGCCTCCCGCACGACCCACACTGGGGATCGAGCCTGCAACCCGGGCATGCGCCCTGACCGGGAATCGAACCGTAACCTCCTGCTTCATAGGTCGATGCTCAACCACTGAGCTACGCTGGCCGGGCGAAATAGACTTGTGTTTGTGTTTGGGATATTGAGCTAATGAATGAGGTGGAATGCTGGCGGTGAGGTGAGGGAGCCAGCAGTCACGGTGACGGTGGGCTGGGGACACCAGGAGGGGAGACGCAGCGGACAGCGGGAAGCGGACGTTCAGGGAGATGGAGAGAGGCCGTGTATGGGGGCCGTGGAGTCATCCCTGACCTGAAGGTCAGGAGAGCCCTCTCTGGGGACGTGACCTTAGCCCCGAGTATCAGCAGGAGGCGCTGGTGGGCATGGGGATGGGAAGGGCACTGAGGCCTGGAGAGCAGCCACCCACTGGGTTATGTTCCATCAGAGCCTCACTCAGGCCTTCTGCTCCCCCCCCCGGGCGCCGGGGAGCCGGGGAGGTGTGTGGGCAGGCAGCCGACAGGGGCCCGGTCCAGGCGACGTGTATGACGCTGGTTCTGGCCGCGGGGAGGGAGGCTGCGGGGCCGCAGGAGGAGGCAGAGCCGGGGAAGGGGGACCAGCCTGCTCCTGAGGCCTGCCCACTCCCCCAGGCCCTGTGCACTAAAGTGCCTGAGCTGATCAGGACCATCATGGGCTGGACACTGGACTTCCTTCGAGAGCGGCTGCTGGGCTGGATCCAGGACCAGGGCGGCTGGGTGAGGCCCCAAACCCCTTCCCTTCCTCCGGGGACCCCCCCCCCAAGCCCACCTCAGTGGTGCTCCCACCCTCCGCATGTTCACCTCCTCAGACTGGTCTGTAAATGCATTTCCTCACGTATCTGATCAACCCTTGGTTCCTCGGGGAACGGATGACCTTTTTGTGACCTTTGGCCCGATGACCTCTGACCTCCCGGTGACCCCTGACCTGCCGCCTACTTTCTGCCCTCCCTGGTGCCTCCACTTCTGGAATCCTCAAGTTCTGTGATAACCCTTTGACCCCAGCTCTTTTTTTTTAATAAAATATACTTTTATTGATTTCAGAGAGGAAGGGAGAGAGATAGATAGAAACATCAGTGATGAGAGGGAATCATTGATAGGCTGCCTCCTGCATGTCCCCTACTGGGGATCAAGCCCACAACCCAGACATATGCCCTTGGTCAGCATCGAACCTGCGACCCTTTAGTCCGCAGGCCAACGCTCTATCCACTGAGCCAAACCGGCTAGGGCAACCCCAGCTCTTGAATACCTGTTAGTCCTCGGCCCTTGCCCCGACTCCCGCCCTCTGACCTCTTCCTGACCCCCCACCCCCACCCCCCTGGCCGGAGGCTGCATCGCCGAAGTGACCGATGTCCCTGTCCCCAGGACGGCCTCCTCTCCTACTTCGGGACCCCCACGTGGCAGACTGTGACCATCTTCGTGGCCGGGGTGCTCACCGCCTCCCTCACCATCTGGAAGACGATGGGCTGAGGCCACCGGCCGCCTTGGACTGTGTCTTTTCTGCATAAATTATGGCATTTTTCTGGGAGGGGTGGGGACTGGGGGTCAGGGGCCTTTTTCTTACTTTTGTAATTATTGGGGGTTGGGTGGGGAGGGGTGGTTTCGGGGGGGGCAATAAACCTCTTTCGGGCCACACTCCTGTGTCTGAGTCACTGGGCCCCGCCCCGGCTGTCCCTGGCTGTGGGCTGTCGCAAGAGCCAGCTCCTCGCGCTGACACATCGGAGGGTGCCCAGTGCCCTCTGGGGGTTAGGGATGCCACAGGCCCTGGCCCTGCGCTCCAGGAACCAGCAGTCTTGAGGGGAAATGGAGGTGACTTCCGATCACTTGTGTCACAACGTAGGGTGTTGACCAAGACAGAGGAGCGCAGGGCTGCAGGGGGGCGGGCGGAGGGCAGGCTGCAGGGGACAGAGCAGGCCCCCCACGCCTGCGCCCAGGAACCTCCACTATATGGCCAGTTGCACATTTACTGTGATGGAGCCAGGGGGAGGAGGAGGTGGGGTGCTGATCGGACCTTGGGAAGACTCGGGGAGCAGGGGGAGCTACTGGAGGCAGGAAAGCTGAGAGGAGGCTAGGATAGGAGGGTCCTAGGGAGCAGACCAGACCCAAACCTATGTGGGGGCCACAGCTGGAGACGGGCTTCCGGGGTGCTCTGGAGTCTGGCCTGGTACCTGGGTGGGGCGTCCAGAGCAGAGCAGGCCCCGGGGGAGATGGGCTCCTTAAGGCCTAGTGCCTGTAGACACCAAGAGAACGGGGTGTCTAACTGTCCCCCTCTCTGTCCCCTTCTTTCTGTCTCTGTCCCCATCTCTCTAGGTCTCTGTCCCTCGCTCTGTAGGTCTGTCTTCCTCCATACTCCAGGAGCTCCAACCCCCAGATGTCTGTCTGTCCTCCCGACCATGTTGGTCTCACTCCTTCCTCTCCTACCTGAGGCTAAAGGTCTGTAGGCTGCAGCATGAACCTGGTGAATGTGTAACTCAGGCCGGCGGTGGCAGCGTGCCTGGGGCAGCTCCCCTCCCCTAGGGGCTGTTCCCAGAGTTTCCAAGCCAAGGGAGATCTCTGGCAGATAAGATAGCAGAGTGGGGAGACCGAGTCACCGTCCAGAGAGGGGACCATATGGCCACAGGCAGCAGCCAGAAGGAAATAACGGGGGAACTA
The DNA here is from genome assembly GCA_036010255.1 of Myotis pilosus. Classification (NCBI taxonomy): domain Eukaryota; kingdom Metazoa; phylum Chordata; class Mammalia; order Chiroptera; family Vespertilionidae; genus Myotis; species Myotis pilosus. The sequence goes on from JASKON010000029.1 coordinate 5,604,588, forward strand.
AAAAGGCAGTGAAGTCAGACAGCACAGTCCAGGCTGCACTTTGGGGGAGGGGGCCAGACTGGGGTCAGAGCCAGCCAGGCCGGGTTCCCAGGGTCCCGGGGGGCTGGGCAGCCGCTCATGGGAGATGAGGTCAGTCAGTAGCCCGCCCCCGCCCTCCTGCCTGAGCCCCTTCCTGCGCTGAGTTCAGCATGACTCAGCACTGCTGTGCTGGCCACTGGCCCAGACACCCCTGCAGGACCCCAGGCACCAGCCGGGCCCTGCCTCTCCCTGGTCAGGGGCACCCTGCCCGGGCTGCTCGGTGCGGCTCCAGGTAAATAGTGTGAGGGCCTGGCAGCCTCCCTGAGGGCACCTCCACAGGGTCCAGTCCGTCCTGTCCTTTCCCCCAACAACAGGAGGCTCCGTCCTGGTCTGGGTCAGCTCCGCCTCCCAGACCCCAGCCTGGACCTGGCACAGTTGAAAAATGTACTTTGGCCGCAGACAGACGTCCCATCCGCAGGCCCCCCTGAATCCAGGGCCTCCCTTTGTGACTTGAAGGAGCACGTGTCAGGCGAGGCAGGGACAACCTCAGAGAGACTGCTTCAGAGCCAGAGGGCACCCCAGTGTCTCTGGCTGCCCTCCAATCGGTCTCCAGGAAATGCAGCCTCAGAGAGACCCCAAAGCTCCCGTGGCGTTTCACCCCACCCCATCGCAGCTCCCAGAAAAACAGTGGGCCTCTGAGAGGGCCCCGACTCACTCTCAAGGGCTCTCCAAGACACCCTTAAAAAAATACACCCTACGTACTAAGCTTCCAAAAGCACCCTTCTCCCCCAGTCTTGGGGTGACACCAAGGCTCTAGAACCCCTGCTCTTTTAATCTTGCAGCTCGCCTCTAGGACCTAAAGACCCCCAGGAAGTTTCCAGAAAAACAGGTCTTCCACTGCGAATTCAGGCAAAAAATAAAGTAACCCCACCTTTGAGGGAACCCCGGGGCTCCCCTCTAACCCATCTTCCAGAGAGGCCCCCAAGGTTCCAGAAATACCACCTCACTGTCTTCCAAACTTCCCAGTGATCCGGGGAACCTTCAGCTCCCAAAGCAGACCCCAGTAATTTGGAGGCCCCAGGGTTCCAGAAAAGCCCATGCTCCCAGAGAACCCCAGAATCCAACCTACTTTGCTGAGGCACCCTCACAGGATCAATCTCCAGGGCTCCCAGTGTCTCCACTAGTCTGCCTACTAGAGACCCCCAGAATCCCTTGACTACCCCGAATCAGCCCCCCCCAAGCCCCTCCCCTCCAACTCCCCATTTCACAACAACCTCGAGCAACAGGCGCGTGACTTCCCCACCTCCCAGGCGGGTCTGGGACTCCTATCTGCTCGGGATTGGTCACTCGGGGGCCCCAGGCCCTGCCCACCGCCACCACGGATTGGTCCATTGCCCCCCCTGCCAGGGGCCCCCCGGGGGTATAAAAGAAGGCGCCCGGCCACAGCCCCTCGCAGCGCACTCGGAGCTCCCGGATCTGTCTCTTGCTTCAACAGTGTTTGGACGGAACAGACCCAGGGACGCCCCTTCTTCCAGCCTCCGGCCATTCTCCTGCGTCTCAGCCACTCACCACCTTCAGGACCACCCCTGGGACCAGCCAACACCGGTTTTGTTTGGTTTTTTTCTACCTTAAACTCCTTATTGCCGGACAACCATGAGCTCCCAAATTCGCCAGAATTATTCCACCGAGGTGGAGGCCGCGGTCAACCGCCTGGCCAACCTGCACCTGCGGGCCTCCTACACCTACCTCTCTCTGGTAAGGGTCCCCGGGGCACCCCTGGCCCGCGTTCCCCGCCACTGCGCACCTCGGGCTCCGCGCCCGCGGGGCCCTCTTTGTTCTGCTGGGCGGAGGGCGGAGTCTGCTCCCCCGGCCTGGCCTCCCGCTAAACCACCGTTCCCGCCATCTCTCCCCGCAGGGCTACTATTTCGACCGCGACGATGTGGCCCTGGAGGGCGTGGGCCACTTCTTCCGCGAGCTGGCCGAGAAGAAGCGCGAGGGCGCGGAGCACCTCCTAAAGCTGCAGAACAAGCGCGGCGGCCGCATTCTCTTCCAGGACGTGCAGGTAGAGCGTGTGTGGGCCTGCGGACTACATCTCCCAGCAGCCCCTGCGCGCGCACGGGGGGGGGGGTGCCGTCGCCCCTCGCCGTTTAGGCGCTGCGTGGGCTTCTGGGAGATTTTCTAATCTGTGTGGGTTCTTGTTGTGGCTAGAAATAGAGGCGCAGAGTGGTCTTGGGGGGGGGGGGGGTGCCAGACGTCTTTTAGGCTAGCTGGCCGCTAGGCCCTTTGCCCCTGCGAATGTTGGGGGATGTAGTTTTTAGTCCTTGGCGGGGTACGTGGCCGATCCTGAGCCTTCTGTCTGGCGTAGAAACCTTCCCAGGATGAGTGGGGCAAAACTCAGGACGCCATGGAAGCCGCCCTGGCCTTGGAGAAGAACCTGAACCAGGCCCTTTTGGATCTGCATGCCCTGGGTTCGACCCGTGTGGACCCTCATGTAAGTACCCCCTGTATCCGCATCTGCCCATCCCAAGACCTTCGCTGGAAGGGAGTTTATATTCTAAGCCTTGGCCTCACCTGGGCAAATTTCCTTGTGAACAAACGTTATTCCCCGTCTGTCTGTCTGTCTGTTGTTCCCCCGTCTGTCGCACTGTTATCTGCAAGTGGCAGCATTGTCTCTTCTCCTGTCACTCAGCTCTGCGACTTCCTGGAGAACCACTTCCTGGATGAGGAGGTGAAACTCATCAAGAAGATGGGCGACCACCTGACTAACATCCGCAGGCTGGCCGGCCCCCAGGCTGGGCTGGGCGAGTATCTCTTCGAGAGGCTCACCCTCAAGCACGACTAGGAGCCTTTGGAGTCCAGAGGCCTTTCCGAGGCCCCCCCTGCACCCCCCTGGCGTCTCTGGCTTTTACCTGAGCCTCTTCCCGAAACGACTAGCCATTCCTTTAACTGCCCCGGAGCCCTCTCCCATGCATTGGACCAAATGAGACAATAAAGCTTTTTGCAACAGTTGGTGGTTTTGTGTGTGTGTGTGTGTGTGTGTGCGCGCGCGCTCGCGCACCTGCACGCTGGGGGAGAGGAGGCGGGATCTGATATCGCCAGGCTAACGGCACTGGGCTGGCAGGGAGGGAAGATGGGATCTCGCCAGCCACCTGCGGACGTGTTTGTAGCGGTTCTCTGCTGTCGGACTAACGGCCCCACCTCTAGGGTGGAGCCCGGACTCCAAGGAGGGGCTGGTGGCTGCAAACAGACACTTAGGAATACCAGACAGAAACCATACCCTTTTAGTCGCCATGTGCCGGGCCAAACTGGCTCTTTCGGGGAGAAAGGTCTAGAATTGCAGCCCCTTTATCTTGGTGAGTGGAGGGTATTAGTACGTAAGTAGCCCATGGCCAGGAGGCACACCCAGGCTGCTTGCTGCCATTACTCCAATTTGAGGAAGGTGACGGGGAGACACAGTCGGGTGAATCCGAGGGGCTGGGAGCACGTGATGGGCATGAATTGCTGAGCCAGGGATCAGGGGTCAGCACGGAAACGGGGAAGTGAAACGGGGCCAAGTCATCCGAACGGGAACTGAAGAAATTTGAAGCTGAGTCCCAGTTACAGTGACCCCCTGCCCTTCCCAGTTTGGGGTAGAAGAACCCAAGAGGAAGTGGCTGCTGGACACACCTGTTCTTTCTGTCCACTCAGCACCACGTTCCTGCTTGTCACCCCACTCTGACGGCGACTGGTGCTCCTGGGGGGGGGGGGGGGCGTGTGTGCGTGTGTCACCAATGCAGCGGCCGGCCGACCGGAAGGATGAGCACACACACACATCCAAATCCAAACATCGGAGCTATTTACCCCCCTGGAGAGCGATTGGTGCAGAGATGTACTATGACCTAGTAAAGACTACAACTGCAAGGACAAATATTTTCCCTGAAAATAGAACTCTCCAGGGGACAGCCTGGTCCAAGGCCAAAGGCCGCAGAGCCCTGGAAACGTGCCCGCCGCCAGCACCGTCCAGCAGAACTTGGTGGCAATGATGAAAATGTTCTTTAGCTGCAGCCACCGACCAACAGGGTAGCCAGGAGCCACATGTGGCTCCTGAGCACTCGCTTGTAGCTAGTGCTGAGGGATTTAAAGAGCCCCACATAGCTCATGGGTCCCACGTGGATCCCTTTTTCTGACCCAAGTTAGGTCCCAACTAAACAAGACAGCCCTCACCGGTGTGGCTCAGTCAGTGGATAGAGTGTCGGCCTGCGGACTGAAGGGTCACAGGTTCTATTCCAGTCAAGGGCATGTGCCTTGGTTGCGGGCACATCCCCAGTAAGGGGTGGGCAGGAGGCAGCTGATCGATGTTTCTCTCTCATCGATGTTTCTAACTCTCTATCCCTCTCCCTTCCTCTCTGTAAAAAATCAATAAAATATATAAACAAGACAGGGGTGCCTTCCCGTGAAAGAACACTGGGAACCACAACAGCAACCCAAGTCTCTCTGTGAGAGCAGAATGACATTGGGGGACCCGGGGTTGGAGTGGGGGCCAGGGGGGAGAATAGAGGAGGGAGGGAAGAGAAAAGGGGGAGAGGCCCACCAAATCCTCACATTGGACCAGACCTGGGATTCTTAAATATAGATGTATTTTTTTTTCATCTCCACACACACTTCAATCATATCCCTTCTGCCCCCCCACTCCCAAGGGCAAACCAAGTACATCAGACACAACACAGCACACGTGAGGGGGACACCTCCCTTTCACCAAAGCTGGGGACAGAAGAGCCTTGAGGTAAAAAAAAAAAAAAAAAAAAAAGAATGGAAGTTCTAGAACCCCAGTGGGCTCAGTTCTAGACCAGGGGCACAGCACAGTGGTGAGGTTCTAGATTCGGCAGCGGGGGACCTAGAACCCAGTGGTTTCACGTGGGCCTGGTGGTTGGAGGGGGGCGTGTTGTAAGACAGCCAGGTCTGCCCTCAGCTGGGGGGCTCCCTGGAGGGCACAGAGTCTTGAAATACAGGGGAGAACTCAGACTCAGGAAGGAAGGAGCAGCGTTGGGCCTAGAAAAGGCCAGTAGGGCATCTAGAGCCATATACTGCACGTTCTCCAGTAGCAACGAGAAGCCAAGTGGTTCTGCCCCCCCTTGGCTGGGCTAAAGTTTAAAGGGAGAGGGGGCGATGGGTGGAGGGGTCCTCCAGGCAGAACTGGACCCCACAGGGGGGGCCAGACCAGAGGAAACACGTGGTGTCCTGCCTGGAGCCCGAGTTCTGGAGTTGAAATGGAGGACCTTCCGCAATCGGTGAGCTCAAGTCCTTGAAAAGTGCGCTCCAGCGCTCAGCTTGATTGTCTCTCAGCAGGGACAAGGCTCTCATGGGTCCCCAGGCCAGGCCCGAGCAGGGCGTGCTCGGTGTGCTGTCGGGTTTGCAAGCCACGGAGTGTTTCCAGGAGCCCCGGCCTGGAAGGCGACGGGCCAGGTTTCCTAAAAACCCTGGCACCATGACAGGGTATTGGCAGATTCCTGGCCTCCGGTGACCCAGGCCAGACCCGGGAGACGTGAGGGCACAGGTTTGGCATTCTGGAACCCGGGAAAGGCACGGCGTTGTACATTCTGGAGTGTGGGGGTTCCAGGGCGGGGCTGGAGGGGCTGGTGGAGGGGGTTGGGGCTGTGGGCCCCACGGCAGGTCCGGGATCTGGAGTGGGTTCAGGAACAGCGCCGCTCTGCATCCACCCTCGGGGCCGGGGACGCGGGGCGCACAGAGTGTGGCGGGGCGCACAGAGTGTGGCGCGGGGGTTGGGGTTGGGGATGGGGGTGGGGGGCTTAGTTGCGCTCCTCGCCCAGGGAGCTGGCGGGGCTCAGGGGCTCGCTGGGGCTGCTGGCCGAGCTGGAGGGCGCCGTGTCCACCGAGTTGCGCTTGCTCCCGCCGGTGGAAGAGGTGCAGTTGGAGCGGCGCGGCCACTCGGGGGCGCGGATGTTGCGCCGGTCCTTGGCGGCCTCCTTGTCCTCGTCGTAGCGCTCGCCTTCTTCGCCTTCTTCGTTCGGCAGCTGGTCCTGGGGGTCCTCCTCGTCCTCGCTCAGGTGCGGGCTCGAGTGCCGAGACAGCGAGGGTGACGGCGGCACCGAGGCGGGCCGTGGGTAGCGGTAGCCCTGGGTCTGTGCGCGCCGGGGTGAGCACAAAGGGCCGGGTGAGCGGAGGCCCCCGGTGCAGCCTGGGCGTGCAAGCCCCCAACCCCCCAGGCCTTCTGAGCGCTGCACCCCCGGCCCCGCCCTCCAGCCCCTGGCGCACTAGAGGGACCCCCGCCAACTCACCGTGTCAGCCTCGTGGGGCTCGTAGGTGAAGTGCTCTGGGAAGGCCTTGGCCAGGGCCATGTGGCGCGCAGACATATAGTACTTCCGGGGAAAGAAGGAGAGGGACATGGGGGGGCGCCCTTGGCATATGTGGGAGAGGGTGACCGCCCCCCCCGCCCCAGCCCCGCGACACCTTTTATGCAGATGAGCACACTCTGCAGCATCTTCCACTAGAACAGTGGTTCTCAACCTCGGCTGCACATTAGAATCACCTGGGAATCTTTTTAAAATCCTGACTTCTGGGTCTCATCCTCAGGAAATTCTGTTACTTTGTAATGGGGTGGGGCCACAACATTAGTCACAAAGAAACAGCATTTCCGGAGGATGAGGCCCAGAAATCAGGATTTTAAAAAGATTCCCAGGTGATTCTCATGTGCAGCGGAGGTTGAGAACCACTGCACTAGACCCCTAAGCCAGCGCTTTTTAACAGATGTGCAATTTTTATAAAACATGCCATGCCTGTCCTAACAGGTTTGGCTCAGTGGATAGAGCCGTTGGCCTGCGGACTGAAGGGTCCCAGGTTCGATTCCCGTCAAGGGCACATGCCGGCTTTGCCACTCCATCCCCAGTAGGGGGCGTGCAGGAGGCAGCCGATCAATGACTCTCATTATTTCTGTTTCTATCACTCTCTCTCCCTCCCCCTTCCTCTCTGACTCAATACAAATATACTTAAAACCAACAAACAGAAACAGGCAATTCCTGACTGTAAAAGAGACCAGGCAGGGGCGCTGCCCTCTTTTCCATGGCCCAGTAAGAAAATGACAGCACGAACACAACAGCCGTCCGGTGTGCATGAATCTGAATTATACCTGTTTTTTTGTGGGTTTTTTTTTTTGGTCAGATCAGCAAAAAATATATTTTTTGATGCGCCCCATAATTTACTAATAAGTTTATGTGTGCCATGAGCGGAGAACGGTGGGAAATAGGCGGCCTGAGCCAATCATCCATTTTTCGGGCTCCGCCCCTTATGCAAATAGCAGAGCTGTGAATGGACAGCCCAGTTTCTCAGGCTGCAGTTATGCAAATAGCAGCCCTTTGGGCCCACGTGGTTTTCCCGCAGAAGTTGAATCATTTCTTAAAGGGACAGCAAGCTTTACAAGTGAGAGGAGCCACCTGCCCCTTTGAGCCTGAAGAAGCAGAGACCCAGAATCGGAAGGAAGCACAGGCTAGGAGAGGGCGTGGGTCTATACCCGGCCCAAGTATTTCCAGTCCAGAAGGTCGGAGAGGCGCTCGGTGCGGTTCCGCTGGATGATGCGCTGCCGCCGGCTCTGCTGGCAGAAGCTGTAGAGGAAGGAGGTGAGCTGCGAGCAGGAATCATCCAGGCTGCGGAACCGCCGGTCCAGAATGTAGATGCCTGTGGGGTGGGGTGGGGTGAGGCGGGGGAGGGCAGGATGGGGGACTCAGAAAACAGACTGACACCAGGACCCCTCTCCTCCCCAGGGCCCAAGGGTGCCGGTTCTCAGCCTGGGCGCTGACCGTAGGCCGAGGGGTCTGCGATGTGCTCCTCCATGAAGCAGCCGAAGCCGGAGAGGTTGGTGGAGATGCTGGGGATGCCCATCACCGTGCACTCGGCTGCGGGAAGGCGGGAGAAAAAGCCCACTGAGCTCTCGTTCCCCTGTGAACCGGCTGAAAATTCACTAGAAGCCTCCACGGCGCCCTCTGCTGGCGCCTCTGCCAAACGCCGGGCGCTGTGCTGAGCCAGCCGGGAGCTGCAAATTCCACGCGGTGCGTGACGATGACAGCAGTTTACCACGTTCATTAGCTTCCACTTATAAGTCAGGTCACGTGATATTTGTCTTTCTCTGGCTGGCTTATTTCACTCAGCATAATACTCTCAGTCTATAACACTTACTGTTTCTGTTTCTTAGAGGGGAAGCGGAGAGGCTCAGAAAAAGGCCCCAGGGCCTCGGAATAAGGAAAAGTCTAGAGTTGGGGGGAGGGGGGGGCCGTGAGGATGTTCATTTATTGAGTTCGGGGCCAAATGCCTGCCATTCTCCTTCATCCTCACAACCTGGAAGAGACTTCCGCCAGCCCACACTGCTGTGGCTGTCACAGCTTCAGAGTCTGTTTATACAGGAGGTAAGGCCTCTCATTACCATTGCTGTGTGCAGAGCAAGTATTAGGCTTTGTTTACCGCCTTAAAGGGCGCTGGGAGGCGGGTCAAGGAGTTTATTGTAATTCTTATATGATGTCTCTAAAAGCTTTTGTTAAGCTACAAAAGCAGACACTAAATATAACAGAGCTTATGGGGAAAACGGAGTAAGGGGCTGACCACACAGAACCTATGCACAATTTTCCCCATGGAGGAAAGAAAACTGGCAAAATTCCTAATTCTCATGCAAGCACAGTTCAAAAGACTTATTATGTTACTCATAAATGGTCCCAGCCTGTGTTGCTCAGTTGGCTGGAGCATCTTTTCTTACACCAAGAGGTGGCGGGTTCGATTCCCAGTCAGGACACATACCCAGGTTGCGGGTTCGATCCTCACTTGGGGCGCATATGGGAGGCAACAATCGATGTTTCTCTCGCTCTTCCTCTCTCTCTCTCTCTCACATCAATACAAGCATATCCTCGAGTAGGATTAAAAATGTTTGTTTGTTTTTTAATATACCTTATTGGTTTTTCACAGAGAGGAAGGGAGAGGGATAGAGAGTCAGAAACATCAATGAGAGAGAAAGATCCATCAGCTGCCTCCTGCATGCCCCCCACCGGGGATGCGCCCGCAACCAAGGTACATGCCCTTGACCGGAATCGAACCCGGGACTCTTCAGTCCGCAGGCTGACGCTCCATCCACTGAGCCAAACCGGTTCGGCTAAAAATGTTTTTAATTACTCAAACTGAAGAAAGACTACAGCAAGTGTGGTATTTCTTTAGCCGTAAAAACATATGAAAGCCCTAACCGGTTTGGCTCAGTGGATAGAGCGTTGGCCTGCAGACTGAATGGTCCCGGGTTCGATTCCAGCCAAGGGCATGTGCCTTGGTTGCGGGCACATCCCGGGTGGGGGGTGTGTGCAGGAGGCAGCTGATGGATGTTTCTCTCTCATCAATGTTTCTAACTCTCTATTTCTCTCCCTTCCTCTCTGTAAAAAATCAATAAAATATATTTTTTAAAAAAAACATGAAAGTAGTTTGATTGGAAAGGGTGTGAGGAGGGTTGAATTTGGGGAGATCAAAGCAAATTAGCCCCAAATGAGAGAGAATTGCAAAGGAGCGGATCCAACTTGAAGCTCGTGTTTAAAAGGAGCCAAGAGGAGGAAGGTGGAGGGGACGGGTGCTGGGGGCTGCTCAGGGAGACTGCACCCCATGCAGCGGTGTTCATGGACCATGCCTTACGCTGCTGTTATTGGGGGGCGGGAGGGCTGAGGTCAGCACATTGGGGGAAGTCACATGTGCACGGAGACACGAGTCCTCCAGTTCCCCATCACATGAGCTACAGTGTCCCAGAGACGCATGCTGTGGCAGAACAGGCTGTTCCCACTGCCCCCGGTTTTGCAAAGAAGGAACTTGGGGCTCGCGGAGGGTGCGTGCCTTGTCCCGGGATCATGCCAGGCCTGGCTGGACCCCCCCATGCCAGGCTGCACTCACCCGGCGTGTAGCCCCAAGGCTCATAGTAGGAGGGGAAGACCCCGAGGTGGCAGCCACGGACGAACTCCTCATAGTCCACGGGCAGCAGGGGGCTGGTGGAGGACAGGAACTCCGGGTGGAAAATGACCTGGCGACGAGAAAGAAGGACTGAGCCCGAGGCACCCCGTTTGTCTGGGGGTTCCAGAGCGGCCCACGGAGAGTGAAAATGTTATCTGAAGTCACGTAAGTCAGTGGCAGGACAAAGATTTTTTTTAAAAATTATTATTGTCTAAAATTTTACATATGTCTTCTTTTTTTCCCAAGTGACACCCCCTCTCTCCCCCAGCCATTCCTACCCGGGCAACCCCCCACCGCCCCAGTGCCTGTGCCCATGGGATATGCTAATATGCATGCATACACGTCCTTTGGTTGTTCTCTAACCCCTCCCCACCCCCCTACCCCTGCCCCCAGGACAAAGATTTGAATCCCAGTCTGCCTTCTTCCAAAGCAAAGGTCCTTTCTAGACAGAGAAGTCCTTTGATAAATGAGGTGAGATGGGGCATGTGAGGCCCAGCCTCCCGCCACCCTCCTGCAACGCCCAGCCCACCCTGACCAGGGGCCTCACCTTGACCCTGTCGGCGCTGCTATTGAAGAGGCCGATTCGGCGAATGGTGGTCAGGATAGGGTCTGAGGAGTCGTCCAGCATATTGTGGGTGCACACAGGGGGGAAAGACTGCCGCTGTAGGGGCGAGAAGTGGGGTGGGGGTCAGGGAAGGGACATGCTGAACTTGGGAATCCAAAGAGACTACAACTCCCACCAGGCTGTGGGGCCACAAGCCCAAGGGATGACCAGGAGTTAGAGACTTCCTACTTGGCTCTATCGGTCAAGGTTCTTTTTCCCTTTTAGCCATCATCAGCTAAAAATAAACTACAATTCCCAGCTGACTTTGAGGCAGAGCCAGCGTTAACCAGACCCAGGGACGACGGGGGGTTGTAGCTATCTTGTTCTGTATTCTTGGCTCTGTCATCACAAAAATTCAAAGAAACGAACGTCCCCCAGTGGACTTTGGGAGGGGGGCAGAGACTGTGTCAAGCTCCAGGGGCTGCTGGAAGTTGCAGTTTTCTTATGAAAATCCTAGATTTCTTTCTTTCCAAGTCCCTTTACTCTCCATCCTGTAATTCCCTCCACTTCCACCCCCACAGAGGTCCAAAGAAGCCACAATTCCCAAGAGGGGTACCCCCCTGATTTCTTTCTTCGGTTCCCCAATGGAGGAGGATAGATAGAGCCAGGGCAACAGAAGTCCCGGGGGTGGGGGTGGGGGTGCTGCTGGGATATTCAGGTTTTTTTGCGAATATTCCATCATTTCTCTCATTAAGTGTTCTACACACCTACAGTCTACTGACGCCAGCAACCTAAGAAACTACAATTCCCAGCAGCCCCGAGGAAGAAACATACTCACTGCCTTAGGAACTATTGGGAATTAGTTTATTAAAGTTTGACCAAAGCCCTAACCGGTTTGGCTCAGTGGATAGTGTTGGCCTGCGGACTGAAAGGTCCCAGGTTCGATTCCGGTCAAGGGCATGTACCTTGGTTTCGGGCACATCCCCAGTGGGGTGGGGGGGGGTGGTGGTGCAGGAGGCGGCTGATCGATGTTTCTAACTCTCTATCCCTCTCCCTTCCTCTCTGTAAAAAATCAATAATAAAAAAAAAGTTTGACCAAAAACAATTCTTCCCTTGTTTGTGCTGCTTGACTGTTGAGGTTTCCATTCCCCAGGAAATAATCCACCAACCCTGACCACAAGCACCGAAGACCCTTGACTCCAGAGAATGAAAGAACTCGCAGAAGTCTCTGGGGCAAGGGAAGCATCAAGGTAGCAGAAAGCCCCACGGGCTGCTGGGAATGGTAGTTTTCATTTGGTGTCTGACAATTTTCTGAAACGGCAACTGCTGGGTTTTCAATATTCTTCAGAGAATTATAGGTGTTCTAGCTGACCTCCTGACTATCCCTAAAGAGACCCAACAAAGCTACCCCTCCTAGCAGTCTCTGGGGATGGAGGTGGAGCTGGTAGGCAGCAAGGCTTTAGGACATGTGCGAGTTGCAATTCTCCTTTTGTAGCTGTCTTTTTATATATATTTTATTGATTTTTTTACAGAGAATTAGGGAGAGGGATAAAGAGTTAGAAACATCGATGAGAGAGAAACATCGATCAGCTGCCTCCCGCACACCCCCTACTGGGGATGTGCCCGCAACCAAGGTACATGCCCTTGACGGAATCGAACCCGGGACCCTTGAGTCCACAGGCTGACGCTCTATCCACTGAGCCAAACAGGCTAGGGCTGTAGCTCTCTTTTTATATATATTTTATTGATTTTTTTACAGAGAGGAAGGGAGAAGGATAGAGAGTTAGAAACATTGATCAGCTGCCTCCCGCACACCCCCTATTGGGGATGTGCCCGAAATCAAGGTACATGCCCTTGACCGGGATCGAACCTGGGACCCTTCAGTCCGCAGGCCAATGCTCTATCCACTGAGCCAAACCGGTTAGGGCTGTAGCTCTCTTGACTTTAAGTTCCCCTTCACCTACTGTCCATTGACCGTGGGGATGCAAAGAAACTACAACTCCCAACAGCCCCATGTGGCAGAAGACGTCATGGGAAAGCTGGCTGCCGAAAGGGCTTCTGGGAATTGAAGTCCCACCAGTCAGCTCACACCCTTTTCGGAACCTCAGAACTGCCAGCAATCTCTGGGGTCAGAACTAACTTGGCCAGCCGCCTCTGGGGCCGCGGGGGGCTGCCTTTCCTCTGCTCAGGGGTCCGAATACCTGTGTGGCAAAGATGGCTCTCTTCATCATGGTGAAGTCCTCCTTGTCCAGCATCTTGTTCATGTCTGGGAGGCTCCCCCTGCAGGGTGGACAGGGGTATGCCTCTGAGGAGGGGGTGAAGAGAGGGGTTAGGACCCAGGGCCACGCAGAGGGGAGGGAGGGGCACTCACACCAGTAAGGATTCATAAAGCTTCCTTCCGAACTTCTCCTTCACTGTGTTGGCCGTATCCCTGGAAAGAGCAGAGCAAGGTCACGTGTACACCAGCCATGTGCTGTGAGGTTTCTGGGAGCAGCCAGGAAACGGAGGTCTGAGCAGAGGAGCCCCTGGGGGCTCCAGGCTGGAGGCTGGGGACCCAGGGAACCGGTCCCGGAAGGCTCGGATGCCTTGGGCCTCTCGCATCAGCTGTGTGTCCAGGGACAGGTGGCCTTCCCTCTCTCTGACTTCAGGGACTCGTCGGGGAAGAGGGAGGTAAAAATAGAACGGACCTTAGAGGTGTGCGGGGAGAACTTGATGAGGTCATGACTAAAAGTACACAGTGCCCAGCACCAGTGCGCCTTCCAGAAATGTCAGCTATTCTTAGAGCCTGTCCTGGTCCTGGTGGTAGCCATGCTGAGCCCCATTTTATAAAAAAGGAAGATTATGTGGAGAGGATAAAATTTACGTACACAAACAAGCCTAGCAAATCGTGCCACCCGACAGCCCCACTGGCATCCCTCTGTTCATAACCTTCCCCGAGCCCTGGCCTCATTTTCTAGGCTCTTGGCCTAGGGCCCTCTGCGCCAGCCCCACGGGCCTCCTCACTGCGTCTCATACAGACCCCAGGGCCTTTGCACGTGCTGTTCCCCAGATACGCACAGGGCTTCCTCCCTCATTTCCTCTACTGGTCTCTACCCAATGGCACTTTCGCAGTGCGGCCTGTCCTGCCAACCCTGTCCCATTATTCCTGGACTGCTTCTCACCCCCTCCCCCAAGAGCACTTTCTATAGAATTTTCTGGAAAGAGAGCTCAGTGAGGGCAGGGATTTTTATCTCTTTTGTTCCCAGCGGTGTTCCCAGGGCCTGGAACAGTGCTTGGCACACAACAGGTGCTCACTGAACATGGGATTGCTGACGAACGGGCTTCACAAATGGGGAAACAGGGGCTCAGAGAGGGGCAGTGGTTTGCCTAAAGCCAGAATGCCAGCAAGTGGCATGAGTTAGACCTCAGTGGTTTGGTATCAGAGCCCTGGCTGCGCTGCCACACTTGGACCGCCCACGACTTCTTACTGCTCCCCAGTGGAGGCGTCTTAAGCAAGCGACTTCACTGGGAAAGTCGGTGGGGCAGGTTTGACCATGTGACACAGGACAGAAGCGAGACTCTGGGGGGAACCCTGGGCCCGAGGCACACCGCTGGGATCCCGGGCGGGGGCTGCTGACCAGAGCTGCTTGCGCACGGCCTGGCCCTTGAGGGTTTCCACGTTGAAGTTGTTGGTCCGCGCCGGCATGATGAAGAAGGCGACCACGGTCTGCTCACTGTTGTTGACCTGCAGGACGGGAAAGGGGGGGGTCAGGGTCACATGGGAGGAGGCTGAGGCCCCTCACCCTCTTCCACCCACTGAGACGGCTGGGACCCTGCCACGCCCCTTCCTGTCCAGGAGAAGTATAGGACAGCCCGGCCAGCGTGGCTCAGTGGTTGAGCACTGACCTCTGAACCAGGAGGTCACGGCTGGATCCCCAGCCAGGGCACATGCCCAGGTTGCAGGCTTGATCCCCAGTAGGAGGCAGCAGATCAGTGATTCTCTCTCATCATTGATGTTTCTCTCTCTCCCTCTCCCTTTCTCTCTGAAATAAATTTTAAAAATATATATTTTAGCCGAAACCGGTTTGGCTAAATGGATAGAGCGTCGGCCTTCGGACTGAAAGGTCCCGGGTTCAATTCCGGTCAAGGGCATGTACCTGGGTTGCGGGCACATCCCCAGTGGGAGATGTGCAGGAGGCAGCTGATCGATGTTTCTCTCTCATCGATGTTTCTAACTCTCTATCTCTCTCCCTTCCTCTCTGTAAAAAATCAATAAAATATATTTAAAAAAAATATATATATATATATTTTTTTAAATAATAAAAGACTCCGTCTTCTTTCTGGGTTTCTATACTTCCCACAGCGGATTCCCTGCCCCCTCCGGCCTGGGTCTCTGTTCCTGCCCGCACGTACGGACTTTCTGGCCCTCCCTCTGTCCCCTCGAGGCCCAGGACTTACTCTGAGCAGATAGTTGAGCCGGGCCAAGGCCTCCAGGAAGATGTCGGCCCCCTTGTTGGAGAACTCGTAGCGGCCGGCGATGAAGAAGTACAACGTCTTGTCCAAGTTGAAGTCCAGGTGCCTACGGAAGCCAGAAGGCAGGGTGAAGCCGAGACCCTCCCCCTCTAGTCCTGGCCACGAGCCTGCCAACCCCAGAAGCTGCAGGGGCAAAGGTCATCACAGACAGTGCGGAGGCATCGTGGAGACTCCTCTGAGATTTGGGGTTCTTTTCTCCCTGGATGGGGATCTAAGATCCTTCATCACTCACCCATTGCTCTTGGTGCGCAGGAACCGGAGAGGCTGAGCTCCCAACCCCTCCTCTCTCAGGGCCGAGGTATCTGGGCCACATACCCATAAAAATGGCCCCGCACAAACTCCTGGATCCGGGCCTTGCTCTGAGCATGGAGGTTCTGGAACTCGTGCATGGCAGAGAACTTCTTCACGTTCAGCCCGTTGGGGGTCACGATATCTGGGAATGGGGGAGAAGGGCCCAGGTTTCATGTCTTCATGCAGATCGATGTGGCCGAAGGAATCATCGAAGGAAAGACCCCTTTCCTTTGGTAACGTCTTTGTTTCCATCATTCCCCTGTGAGTTCCGTGGTGACCCAGCTGCCCTGCCACTCAGACGCCTTCTTCCCCAATAACTACAACTCCCATCAGCCTCTGCAAGCGGCGAACCAGGCAGAGAACTAATCGCATTGGGGTTTCTGCGGTTCTTTCGTTTGCCCTATTATACTACCCTGGGCTGGAAATGATTAAACATCTCCATCCTGCTGCTTCTCCCAGAATATACCCTCCTGCCTTCAAGCCTCTTTTAGGGTCCCAACCATTAAATATCCTCACAAAAATGAAAGCACATCATTGAAAAACTACAACTTCCATCAGCTCCTGGGAAGAAAATTCTAGGAACATAAGGAACTGACCAGCCAAAGACCTTCTAGAAGCTGTAGTTCTCAACTTATATCCATTGAAAATTGATGATATATATATATATATATATATATATATATATATATATATATTGATTTCAGAGAGGAAGGAAGAGAGAGAGAGAGAGAGAGAGAGAGAGATAGAAACATCCATGGTGAGAGAGAATCATGGATCGGCTGCCTCCTGCACGCCCCCCACTGGGGATCGAGCCCACAACCCAGGCATGTGCCCTTGACCAGAATCGAACCTGGGACCTTTCATTTCCCCGGCCAATGCTCTATCCAAACTGGCTAGGGCAATAAGTAGTTCTAATACTGCTTTTCTCGAAAACAAAATCCAAAGAACTTCCGTCCCCTTTCAGAAGACCAATACCTATGTTAGCCAATAGAAGAATTTTCCAATTTCTGAAATTAACGTCAAAGAAACTACACCTTCCATTAGCCTCTAGAGCAGCGGTTCTCAACCTTCCTAATGCCGCGGCCCTTTAACACAGTTCCTCATGTTGCGGTGGCCCCCGATTTCATTGTTACAAATTGAACATCATTAAAACACAGTGATTAATCACAAAAACAATATGTCATTATAGATGTGTTTTCCGATGGTCTTAGGAGACCCCTGTGAAAGGGTCGTTCGACCCCCAAAGGGGTCGGGACCCACAGGTTGAGAACCGCTGCTCTAGGGTGTACAGGTCACCTCATATCCAGGTCACCAACCTAGGGCCTTCTGGGAGTTGTAGTTCTCTGCTCTTTACAGTAAAAAAAAAAAAATTTGGTGCGGGCCTTGGCATAGGTAACCAACTACCTCATTCACGTCTAGGGATCCCAGCCTATTACCTACCTGGTTTCCTCTTGAGAAGGTGCTGAGCCTCGATGGCGGTGATCTGGGACACAGTAGCGAAGACATGAGCGCAGTGGGCTGCTGCCCGCTCCATGCAGTAGCGGTGATAGATCTGCCTCTCACCTGCTTCCTTGTCCACATTGAACTGGGCGGGAAGAAAGGGCGCTCAGGTTCGGAGAACTGGGTGGAAGCCTGGAGGTTCTGACTCTGGAGGCCTGGGGGAGACTGGAGGCTGGACGCCTGGGTCTTAGGGAGGAGGGCTCTGGGGATGGGGGACTCCTGGGTCCTGGAGAGGGAGCCCAAGCCCTTAGGACAGCGGTTCTCAACTTTCCTTATGCCGCGACCCTTTCATACAGTTCCTCATGTTGTGGTGACCCCCAACCATAACATTATTTTCTTTTCTTTTTTTTAAAATATATATTTTATTGATTTTTTACAGAGAGGAAGGGAGAGGAATAGAGAGTTAGAAACATTGATGAGAGAGACACATCGATTCAGCTGCCTCCTGCACACTCCCCACTGGGGGTGTGTCCGCAACCAAGGTACATGCCCTTGACTGGAATCGAACCTGGGACCCTTCAGTCCGTAGGCCGATGCTCTATCCACTGAGCCAAACTGGTTAGGGCCATAACATTATTTTTGTTGCTACTTCATCACTGTAATTTTGCTACTGTTATGAATCGTCATGTAAATATCTGATCTGCAGGATGTCTTTTCATTGTCACAAATTGAACATAATGAAAGCATAGTGATTCATCACAAAAACAATATGTAATTATATTTGTGTTTTCCGACGGTCTTAGGCGACCCCTGTGAAAGGGTCGTTCGCCCCCCCAAAGGGGTCGCGACCCACAGGTTGAGAACCGCTGCCCTAGGGCTTTGCAGACAGCTCTGGGCTGTCCTGAGGTACTGGCTGCACCCCCCCCCCCCCCCCCATGGGCACACCCCGAGCTCACGTTCTCTAGGTTGTTGTAGAAGTCCACGGCGCCGGCACACAGGTATCGCCCCAGCAGCGTGGCGTGGGTGGTGAAGATGGTAGCCACCGGCAGCCGCCGGGCCCGGCACAGGCAGAGCCCGACCCCCGCCAGCCATTCGTGGAAGTGTGCCACCACGTGCGGCTTCTCCTCGCTCTGGGCCAGGAACTGTGGGGCCACAGGAACAGGGCCGCTGTGTCTCCACGGGTTGTGAAGACGATCCATCAGCAATCCCCCAGGTGGAGGGGGCGGCAGCGGGCAAGTAAATCTATCACAACCCCTGCACCGAGCGAATGGCGGCCCACTGCAACCCCCAGAAGAGGAGAAACCATACATTTTTGAGGCTGGCCGGGCCAGCTGAGGCTGATGGGAGCTGGGGTTAATTTTGGCCAACCTTCTAAGTCCCAGCAAGGCTGAATCGGAAAGACTGAAGTTTCCGTGTCCCCAAGTTTCTGGACACAATTCCTAGAGACCCTCGTTCTCAATCACGAATAGACCTGCCTTCAAATAGCGGCGAAAGGACTACAACTCCCAGAATGCCCGAGAAGCAGCCAGGTCATAAATTGTTTTCCCCAGGGCATGGGAAATGAAGTTTCTTGAGCCTTTTAAGACCTAAAAGGGGATCAGAATCAAGTTTCCTGGTTCAGACATAGCCTGGCGTTTCCCAAACATCCAGGGCTCCACCTGAAAGTCCAACCACGATCAGACTAGAGAACTACAACTCCCAGAATTCCCCGGGTGAGCCGTCCAGCCACGCCAGCCTCTCCAAGAACTAATGGCTCAGAATTCCCAAACTGGGGAGGTTAGAGTGAAGAAGGCTGAGGTCGGGAGTCTGAGTCCTTGGGCATCCATGTTTCCAAAGATAAGGGTTAGAGGACCCACAATTCCTAGAATGCCCAGTTCCCCTCTGTCCCCACCCAGACCCTTCTGTCCAGGGGCTGGTGGTCACTGTAGTTTGGGGCCTGGGGCCAAAAGGAGTGACATGGGGACCAGCGATGGGACCTACCTCACCCAGGAACCAGGTGGTGAGGAAGCCAAAAAGGACGGCGTCGTTGGCCTCGCGGTCGTACCAGGGCACCCCGATGTTGCAGGTGTCCCAGAGCTCCCCCTTCCAGCGCTCCAGGGCCCAGGCTGAAGCTCCCACATCCAGGAGCACCACCAGGGGGCCCCCTTCGATCAGCCAGCGCCCAAAATACACCTGGGGAGACCCACAGGGAGGTTTAGGGCTTTGACCACAGCCTCTGGGCACAGCATCCCTGCTTCTCCCACCAGCAGAGATATCTGGGCGTCCTGCCTCGGTTCCCCCACCCGGTTTCTGCATCTGCTGCTAATTTCTCACCCGCTGCCTTATTTCTCTATTTGCTGTGTGTTAGTCCCACCACAATCTTAAAAAAAAAAAAAGTTTTAAATTGATTTTAGAGAGGAAGGGAGAGGGGAAGAGAGACAGAAACATCAAGGATGGGAGGGAATCATTGATAGGTTGCCCCCTCACGTCCCACACTGGGGATTGAGCCCCAGCCAGGAATCAAACCGTGGTTCACAGGCGATGCTCAACCACTGAGCCACGCCAGCCGGGCAATCTGATTTTAGAGAGGGAGGAGGGGCGAGAGAGAGAGCAAAACATCGATGAGAGAGAGTTACATTGATAGGTTGCCTCCCCTATGTCTACCGACTGGGTTGAACCCACAACCTAGCCACGTGCCCTGACCTGGAATCGAACCAGCCAACTTTCAGTACAGAGGACGATGCTCCAACCAACTGAGCCAAACCAGCCAGGGCCCACCACAAATCTTTTCTTTTCCTTTAAATATATTTTTTATTGATTTCAGAGAGGAAGGGAGAGGGAGAGGGAGAGAGAAACATCAATGATGAGAGAATCATTGATCACCCTCCTCCTGCACGCCCCACACTGGAAATCGAGCCGGCAACCCGGGCATGTTCCCCAACCAGGAATCGAACCGTGACCTCCTGGTTCATAGGTTGACACTCAACCACTGAGCCACGCCGGCCGGGCGCCACCACAATCTTGTTTATGTCTGTTGCAACGCTTTTCTGGTCCCTTGCTGCGATTCTGTAACTGCTGCTCTCGCCCACCTGCTGCCTCTCCTCTCTTTCTAACCACACATGCGCAGTCCTGTCCCTATGCCCGCCCTGCCCGTTTTCCCACCTGCTAACCATTACTCGGACCTGCGGCCTTGCTTGTCTGCCGCCACAACTCTCTCCTCGACCACCATGACGCTTTCTTCCTGCTGCTTACTCCTCCCCCAGGACGCTGCTTTTGCTGTTCTCGCTGCCACATGTCTTCCACCCGCTGCCTTGTTTCTGACTGTTCCACCACATGTGTCACCTGTCACCTCTTTCCTCTGCCCTTAGGCTCCTGCTGTACTTTGCAGCCACGTTTCTGCCACCGTCAGCTCTTTCCCCGTCGCAGGGCTGTGTTTTTCTACCCACGGCCACGTTTCTAAGCCTCGCTGTCTCATTTCTGCCCCCGCCACATTCTCCTGGTCTGGTTCTATTCCTCCCGGAGACCACGGCCCGGGTCCCGGGCCTGCTGCCGCAGTGCCATCCAGCTGACGGGCCGCCACCCGCCTCCTCAAGCTGGTCCTTCTCAGCCTCGGGAGCCTGACCCCACGCCCCTCCCCCTCCCAGCTGTTGTCTGCCCTTTTGCCGGGGGGCCTATTCTTAGGCCCCCAGCACGTGGGGAGCAGCTGCCATAGGGGGAGGGCTGGGTTGCTCTAGGGTTCCTTAGGGACACCTCTGGCCTGAATGGGCTCCAGACCCCACCCCAAAGCAGAAGCTGTGAATGAATGAGGAAACCACTGCACCTCTCCCTCCCGATCTGTCCATCCTTCAGTCCTTCAGCCCTCTGCCTCCCAGCCCTCTGCTGGGGCGGCGGCCACCTCTCCGTGCTCACCCTCCAGCCCTCACCTGGAGCCTTGGGACTCTCCCCTCCTCTCTCTCTCTTTTTTTTTTTTTTTTAAATATTTTTATTGCCCTGCCTGGTTTGGCCCAGTGGATAAAGCGTCAGCCTGTGGACTGAAGGGTCCCAGGTTCGATTCCAGCCGAGGGCACAAGCAGGGGTTGCAGGCTCGATCCCCAGTAGGAGGCGTACAGGAGGCAATCAATCATTGGTTCTCTCTCCCTTCTCCATTCCTCTCTGAAATCAATAAAAATATTAAATATATATTTTTTATTGATTTCAGAGAGGGAGAGAGAGAGAGAAACATCAATGATGATAGAGAATCATGGATCGGCTGCCTCCTGCACGCCCCTCACTGGGGATCGAGCCCGCAACCCCTTATGTGCCCTGACCAGGAACTGAACCGTGACCTCCTGGTTCATAGGTCGACGCTCAACCATTGAGCCACGCCGGCCGGGCTCCCCTCTTCTCCTTAATCCCTGGCTCTGTCACCAAAACTCCATCCCCTGGGTCTGCCTGGCAGCCTCTCCTCCCTTCATCCGTATTCCATCTTCCTCTCTCCTTCTGAGTCTTTCTCTCTGAAACACTGGGTTGCCTCTCTTCTGTATCTAGACTTTGTCTCCTTCCCTTATTGCTCTAATCCCTGGGGGAAGAGGGGGAAGGCGGGGGGGGGGCACCATCACCTTTTGGGACACTCACTGTCTCTCCATCCATCTCTCTCCCTTGTCTGCAAGCCCGGCTGTTTATAGAAATAATGATGATGGTGATAATAATAACCACAGCGATAATAGCTCACCCACAGCGCTAAGCTCATGCCAAGAACTGAGCGGAAGAGGTATCCGCTATTTCATCCTCCCACAACCCCATCGGGCAGATGCTGCTGGCCAAGGTCACATGGACAGGAAGTGGAGAAGCCAAAGGTGAACGCCAGGCTGTCGAACACCTCCTCCGGCCACCTGCCCCCTCCAAGCCCGCCTCCCCCGGGTCCTGGCCACCTGTCCTTCCCTGCGTCCAGCTCTTTTCCTCGCTCTGGGTCTGAGGATCGTGGCCTCTTGGAACCGTCCTTCAGTCTGTCTTGTACCTACCGTCTGTCTGCCTATGTACCAACGTCTCAGAGCTTGGGGTGCACCCACCCACTTCATGGGGTCCTGCATCTGTCTAAGTGTCAATCATACCACCTCTGTGTATGCCAGGGGGAGGGAATACCAGGTCATTCGTGTTTCTGCCCATGCCTCCCTCTCTGCCTGGGGCTGTACACGCGCCCCCCCCCCGCCCCCCCCGCCATCCCCTTTCTCCACCTGCTCCCACCCTGACTGCGGGCACCCACCTACCTGCCCTGGGCGGAGCCCTTGCCCACCTTGCAGCCCTTGCTGTTCATGGAGTCCAGCGTCCTCTTCAGAGCCGGGGTCGGGGGCTCCAGCAGCTCCACCTGGGTCCTCACTCCCTGATCCGTGTACGGTCCGACCAGGTAGTAGTTGTCGCCCCACTCATCTCCTGTCACCTTCGCCTTCGTCTGCAGCACCGTGTAGATGCCGCCCACTGTGGGCCCAAACCCATGAGGACAGGCCCCAGCTGAGGTCCACAGGCCTGAGCCCTGGGCCAGGGTGGGTGGGTGACGGGGGGGGGGGGTCATGGGAAGTGCTGGGGCCCCCGACTTCTGGCTTAGAGGGATCAGGGGACTGGGAACCCATCCATCAGAGGCAGAGGGAGGAGGATGTGGGTCGAAGGGAGAAGGGGGCTGGGGTTGGAGCTCTGGGGGAGGAGGGGGCTCAGACTAGGCTTCTGAGTCTGAGCGGAGGGGCTGGGGGCCTGAGCTCCTGGGTCTGAAGGAATTAGGGGCTGGGGTCCCAAGTATGACAGAAGCTGACGAGGATTAGCAGGATCCAATTCCCCGGGTCTCAGCTCACAGGAGCTGGGTGTAAATTCTCCACCAGGCTCTAGGAACGGCAGGGCCCTACTCAGCTTCCCACAATTGCCCAAGGAAAGTTGGAATTGTCATTCCTTGCCCCCAGGGACTCTGCTGACCTATCCCCCAGTCTCCTCTCCCCAACGGAGGACACGGGCAGGGGGGACCCTGCCCCTCCCGGGACTCCACTCCAGACCCGGGAGCCTGGGCCCCCAGCGTCCTCACCTCCTGACACCTGGCTCTGTGTTCACAGGCCCCTCCCATGGGGTAAGACCCAGTCCCTTTCTCTCCCAAGATTCAGCTAAGCAAAAAAAAAACAAAAAAAAAAAAAAAACCTCACTACCCTCTATTTGGAGGAGCAAGACTGCCCGGCTCTTGGGCTTCCAGTCCCACCTGGCTCTCCACACCCAGGATCTCAGGCCCTCTGAAGCCCCGGACACAGAAATCTAGGGCCCCAGCCACTCCCATCCCAGGGCCCAGCCCCTGACCAACTTAGGACTTCCCAGCCTTCCCTCATTCCAGTCTCCAGCTCTCTGTGGCCACAGGCTCCTCTACTTCCAGGAACCCATAGTTCAGGCCTTCAGTCCATTCAGAGCCTAGGCATTAAGGTGCCCAACCCCCTCCCACCCTAGGATTAAGAATTAGGGCCTCCGGTCCTTTCCCAGTCTTACCCCCGAGTGACCAGTCCACCCATTCTCCCAGCACGACTTATGCATTCTATTTCCGAGTCAGCTCTCTCCCAAATCCAGGTCTAAGAATTTCCAATCCCCCATCTCCTTCCCTGTTCAGGACCCCGGGTCTCTCAGAACCTCCCTCCGGGGCCTAGGAATCTCTCAGGTTCGCCCCTCTCCCCTAGGACCCAGGACCGGACTCCCAGCCTCTTTTTATCTTCGCACTCAGGAGACCCATCTCCATCCCTCCAGGGCGCAGGAGACAGATCCCAGACCCTCCCCAAGGACACAAGAGTCATAGGCTCCTTGCCCAGAACCCAAAAGTCATGGATGGTGTGGAGTCCCCGGCCCCCCCACACCCGACTGCTCTTCTCGCCCGGGCCCCGCCGCCTGGCGCGCTCACCTTTGTTGGCCACCTCCCAGGCCACTTCGAAGAGCACCGTGTTCTCCAGGTCGAATTCATCCTCCCAATCTTCCAGTCCCGGCAGCGAGGACACGGACAAAGTGCGGCTGAGAGGCATGGCGGACGCGGGCAGGGAGTTCTAGGGGCCACAGGTGGAAGATCCGGGGGTGTCTGTGGAATGCACCCGACAGGACGTGGAGCCAGGTAGCTGGTGCCCGAAGGGAAGCTTGCAACGCCCTCGGCTTCCTATTGCACGACCGCACCCCCGGACCTAAGCAGGAGGCGGCCGCAGCAGCACTGAGCCCCGCGGGGCCCCCTGCAGTGAGACCTTGCGGCCGCCAGGAGGCGGCGCCCGCCCCCCCGGCCAGCGCCATTGGTCAGCGCCCGGGGGCGGGGTTCCCACGTCTCTCATTGGTGGACAGCACAGGGGTGGCCCCGCCCCTCGGCGGGTGGCTGCGCGAGATGATTGGTCGTGAGCGCTGTCAATCCGAAGCGTGAGGCCTAGATTGCGGGGGGGAGGGAAGTGGGTGGAATTAGGAGGAAAGGGAGCGTGGGGGACGTGTGGTTGCTCACAGAAGTGGCAAGAATTTTGCAATCGGCCTCGGCAAGGAGGCTTGGGTAAAAGGAGGAGGGGCCAGGAGGAGCTGGGAACTGGCCCAGGAGTTTCGGCCTAAAAAGTGGCGGCTCGCCCTACAAGGAGAGTTTGCATGTTTAGGAGGAACCACCGAGATCTGTGGAGGACCTGACAGCCTAGAGGGGCCCGATCGCCTCGTTCTTAGCACGTTTCCGTTTCCGTTAGGGTCTTAGCGGTTGGGGAGCATCATGGCAACCGTGGTGAGTGTCGGCATGCGGAGGACAGAGGCGCGGACCCGCTCTCCTGGGTCTGAGGGAAGAGGGGCCGGGGGCCTGGGATCCTGGGTCCGAGGGAAGAGGGGCCGGGAGCCTGGGATCCTGGATCCGAGGTAGGAGGGGCTGGGGGCCTGGACCCCTGGGTCCGAGGGAAGAGGGGCCGGGGGCCTGGGATCCTGGATCCGAGGTAGGAGGGGCTGGGGGGCCTGGACCCCTGGGTCCGAGGGAAGAGGGGCCGGGGGCCTGGGATCCTGGGTCCGAGGGAGGAGGGCTGGGGGCCTGGACCCCTGGGTCCGAGGGAGGAGGAAAGGAAAGGCCGGATCCCGGAACCGTGGGTTCCAGTGGATATTTAGGGTCTCGGTGATCAGCTCTGATAGCAACTCCAACTCCCAGCTCCCTGGGCACACCCAGTGGCCAGTCCTGCAGGCCTTTGCCCTAAAGTCTGTTGAGGGTTTGGGTGTCCTGGGCCCCCAGCCGCCCGGGAATCTTTGAGCTGTTGGTGGTGGGATGGCAGCTGAGTGCGGGGGAGAAGCGCAGCCTGCGGTCGCTTGGTGCATCTTGAGCCAAAAAAGGAAGAGTGTTGGGAACTCAGAGGGTGTCCGTGGAGAAGGGGGAGGCCTCCGGGCCCCCCCATATTTCCAGCACCCCGTAAGGGGCATGCCCAGTGTGGGTGCGCAGTGAATTATCACTTGAATCTTGAATGAATGAATGAATGAATGAATGAAATGTGAACTCCATGAGAGAGAGACCAGGTACCCTGGGGCTGGCACCAAGGACTTGCTCAGGAAACCTGTGAGCGGAGAAGGGATGCGGCCTGAGCTGGGGGTTGGACTGGGCTTCCGGGTGCCTGGGTTCCCATGGTGACTCCAGGCAGGAACCGGGAAGGGTGGGGGTGAGAGGTACTGGTGTCTAGGGGGCTGAAATTTGAGGGTGGCCACACTCCTGAGACCCGGTCCCCGTGGGTGTGGACCGAGCGTTGGAAGTGCGAGGGGCAGTGGGTGCCAAGTTTCCAAATGACCCCTGTCTCCATGGGCAGCAGGGGGGTGGGTGGGAGAGGCTCATGGGGAGAGGAGAGGCCTGTAGGAAGCGGGTCTGCTTCGTTGGGGTTGGGAAGGGTTGGGATTCCTGGATGCATGTGTTTGTTTTGGCCTCAGGAAAGGTCCGGTAGGCTGTGTAGGGGGGTGTGGGGCAGGTTCTCAGCCTCCTGATCGTGGTTTGGGGCCAGTGACCCATGCTCTTGGGCTCCAGCCTCTCCTGGGGCCAGAGTAAGTGGGAGGGGCCTGGTGACCACATACGTGGAGGTCAGGACGTCCAGACTCTTGGTCCCAGAGCCAGGAGGGTCCCTAGGTTGGTGCCTGCATCGCCTCTCCTCCCCGTGGGAGAGAGACTTGTGGGGAGAGAAGGCGGGTTGGGGCGGGTGGCCACGCTGCTGAACAAGCATGCTGGCTTCTCCCGTTTCCCTCTCCCTATTAGAAGTTATGGCCCTCACTGGTTTTGCTCAGTGGTTAGAGCGTCGGCCTGGGGGCTGGAGGGTCCTGGGTTCCATTCCGGTCAAGGGCACATGCCCAGGTTGCGGGCTCGATCCCCCGTAGGGGGCGTGCAGGAGGCAGCTGATCAGTGATTCTCTCTCATCATTGATGTTTCTATCTGTCTCTCCCTCTCTGAAATCAATAAATTAAAAAAGAATTAAATGCAAAAAGAAATTATGAAATACTCCAAAGTATCAGAAAATAATATAACAGACACCTGCGGACCCATCACCCAGAATTTTTGTAAACAGATTTATTGAGATATAATTCAGAGCCCATACAGTCTACCCCTGTAGAGTAGGTAGTTTATTCGCAGAGGGGTGCATTCTGTCAATCAGTTTTAGAGCATTTTCATCACCCCAAAAAGAGACCCCATTCCTCCTAACCGGCGCCCTTCAATCCTCCCATCCCCCCGCCCTAGGGAACCACTAACTGCCTTTCTGTCTTCAGACTCGCCTGTTCCGGACATTTCATACGAATGAAATCATACAGCATGTGGCCCACTGTGCCTGGCTCCCTTCACCCAGCGTGGTATTCTGTAGGTTCGCCCATGCTGCGTCACGGATCAGAACTTCCTGTTCCTAGTTATGGTTGAAGAATATTCTATGACAGGGCGATCCCAAATTTTATCTCTGTGTCCATCAGGTGAAGACGGTTGGGGTGGTGCTCACCTTCCGGTTATGAACAATGCTGCTGTTCTCATTCACGTGGTTCTCCGGGGGGTCTTCAGTTGTCCCAGGTTGTGTTCACTCATCTCTCTTCCCCCGCACGAGAAGGGGTGGTGGCTGGCTTCACTCTTTGGAGAGCCAGGGCCACAGGGGGCCTTAGTGCCTGCCTTTTGTTTTGTTTTTAAAATATATTTTTATTGATTTCAGAGAGAAAGGGAGAGGGAGCGAGAGATAGAAATATCAATGATGAGAGAGAATCATTGATCAGGTGCTTCCTGCATGCCCCCCCACCCCCCACCCCCTTCCACCGGGGATCGAGCCGGCAACCTGGGCATGTGCCCTTGACCGGAATCAAACCCCGGGACCCTTCAGTCCGCAGGCCAACGCTCTATCCACTGAGCCAAACTGGCTAGGGCAGTACCTGCCTTTTGCATGAGCTCAGCACCTTAGTGCATCATTCATTCAAACCCAAACATTGAGCCCTGAGCTGAACAGTGAAGTGTGGGCTGTGCCCTTCATAGGACACACATCCATTGAAGCCAAGAACATTGGTTACTGGGCTCCCTCCTGAAAGTGAGGTTACTGGGGAGATCGGGTTCCCCGGGGAGGCCCTTCCTTCTGTCTAGACACCCAGGGACCCAAGAACTAACCTGGCAGGGGAGGCGGGCAGGGAGCAGGGAGAGCAGGCTGGACCCGAGGACAGAGCTGGGGCATCGCAGCGCAAAGGTGGCCGGGAAACCCGCAGGCCAGACCACGCCCGGCCTGATGCCCGCTCTACGTTACCGCCTGTCCTTACAGTTACAGGTGACGGGAGGACTTCTTCCTTCACCAAGTGTGTGCTAGGCCGTGGGGAGGGAACTGGGCTGAGCAGACCTGGTCTTCATCTCCCTGGGACGCAGGGTGTAGTGGGGTCACCCAGCAGCATTAATGGTGACAGCCGAGAGGGTGGGAGGGACTGGTGGGCTGTCGGCCGGCCTGTGGGGAGGAGTGGCGGAGGGACAAGGAGGAGCTGGTGGACACGGGGATGACGAGGGCTCTGACGTGTCTTCTCCCCCCCAGACGGCCACAACCAAAGTCCCAGAGGTCCGCGACGTGACAAGAATCGAGCGCATTGGTGAGTGAGCCCGGACCAGGAGCAAGACTAGACTCTGCCTGCCCTGTGCACCCCTGAAAAGCCAACCTGCCCAGGACCCCCGAGAAGCATGCAGCCTGCGTACCATCGCCCTATCTGGGGGGGGGGGGCTGAGTGCCAGAGAGGTGTCAGATTGCACGTGGGGCACCCTGCCGGACCCCAATCCCAGGCTGCAGGCTTCGCCACCCTGTGGGCTCCCGGGTGGCCTGGCATCCTGCTTGGAAGTCCCAGGGGTGGGTGTTTGCCGAGTGCTTATGTTTGGCTGCTGAATGCCCCATACCCCTAGCCCGCACTGGGCATCAGCTCCTCTGGGCAGGGACCGGGCCTGCCTCGTTCCCAGCTGTGCCCCCAGCACGGACGTGGCAGAGCAGGTGCCACTGAATGCACAGGTTCGATCCTGTTGAATCCTTGCAGTTGCCCCGCGCGGTGCACATTGTGACTGTCACCCCATTTTAGCTGAGGCTCAGAGACTCCAGTCACCGGTCCCAGCTCACACAGCGCGTGAGCCACGGGCGGTCCAGCTGCGATGTCTTCTAAGAGGAGCCCTCTGGTTTACTGAGCATTTAGCATGTCCTGCTTTCCTTCCAGTGAGGGGGGGAGTCAGGCCCCCCATTTGGCCAAGGAGGAAACCAGGGCCCGAGGGTGAGCCCCTCCACTCCGGCCACATTGCCAAGAGCTGGCCAGTAACTGCCTTCCGGTCCTTTCTCTGCTCACAGGCGCTCACTCCCACATCCGGGGGCTGGGGCTGGACGATGCCTTGGAGCCGCGGCAGGTAGAGCTGATGGGGCGGGTGGCAGGCCTGCTCCCTGGAGGCCTCGGGCGGAGGTACCCAGGCCCCCGGGATCATGGAGACAGTATGTTCTCCCAGACCTTTAGCTACCTGTTTATAAAATTCAGCCCGTGTACACTTTATTGGTCTTAGAAAAATGGGGGTGGAGAAGGCTTTCTTGGCTTTTCCCCAACGTCCCGGCCAACATCCACTTTCACATCCCGAGGCAGGAGGTGGCAGAAGGCAGGGGTGGCCCAGGAGGAAGTCACCTGGCGTCCTCTCACCTCCCACCCCCAGGCTTCCCAGGGCATGGTCGGCCAGCTGGCGGCCCGGCGGGCGGCGGGCGTGGTGCTGGAGATGATCCGGGAAGGGAAGATCGCGGGCCGGGCGGTCCTCATCGCCGGCCAGCCGGGCACGGGGAAGACGGCCATCGCCATGGGTAAGCACCTCTCGGGCAGGAGCTCTCCCAGTCTCTGCCAGGTAACCCTCCCGTGGAAGTCCAGGTCAGATTCAGCACATTTAACAGAAACCAAACACGGCTGTGGCTTAACCACGCGGGGTTCATTCTCTCAGGGAGAAGAATGAGTGTAGGCATGTGGGGCCTGGCGAGCAGTTCCAGGAAGCCGCCTACCTTCCCGCCTCGACAGTCTCTGCACTCGTTTCCCCGTGGGGATCACTGAGTTCCAAGAAGGCTGCCGGAGCGCCGGCCTTCCCACCCCTGCTCCTGGAGCCGGGAGCAGAGAGGAATTGCAGTCAGGTTCTACGAGATGGAGCTCCCAGAGCACTTGTCTTGGGCGTTCCACACTCTTTGGCTCATATTTTATTGACTAGAATTTTTTTTATAACATTTGTATTGATTTCAGAGAAGAAGGGAGAGGGAAAGAGATGAAACATCAATGATGAGAGAGAATCATTGAGCGGCTGCCTCCTGCACGCCCCCTACTGAGGATCGAGCCCACAACCCGGGCATGTGCCCTGACTGGGAATCGAACCGTGACCTCTTGGTTCATAGGTCAATGCTCAACCACTGAGCCGCATGGGCCAGGCGTATTGACTGTAATTTAATCATATGGTCACTGCTGCAGGGAGGGTGAGACCTGAGGATAGATTTTCTATCTTAATTTGGACGGTTGCTACCTTAACGAAAGGGGGTTCTGGAACTAAGGAAGAAGGTGGGCATCGATTAGGCCCCAGCACTCCCTTCTGCGATTCACTGGCAGGTTAAGAGCTTTATACCAGGGGTCCTCAAACTTTTTAACAGGGGGCCAGTTCACTGTCCCTCAGACCGTTGGAGGGCCGGACTATAGTTTAAAAAAAAACTAGGAACAGCCAAAACCGGTTTGGCTCAGTGGATAGAGCGTCGGCCTGCGGACTGAAAGGTCCCAGGTTCGGTTCCGGTCAGGGGCATGTAGCTGGGTTGCGGGCACATCCCCAGTGGGGGATGTGCAGGAGGCAGCTGATCGATGTTTCTCTCTCATCGATGTTTCTAGCTCTCTATCTCTCTCCCTTCCTCTCTGTAAAAAATCAATAAAATATATTTAAAAAAAACAAAAAAAACAAACTATGAACAAATTCCTATGCACACTGCACATACCTTATTTTGAAGTAAAAAAACAAAACGGGAACAAATACAATATTTGTATTTGCATGCGGCCCATGGGCCGTAGTTTGAGGACCCCTGCTTTATACTCATAACTGCCCCTCATCCTCCTTGTTGAATGACCCGTCCTTCCAAACCTACTGAGGAACCTCTTGCTGGTGGAAGCCTTCCTCGGCCCCCCATCTTCCCCTCACCCCCACCTTCGTGCTCAGACTGTGAGGCCAGGCGGTGGGAATCAAGGAACAGCCGGGTTTCAGTTAACATGAAGCAGCACTTGCCCTGCCGGTGTGGCTCATTGGGTGTCGTCCTCTGCACCAAAGGGTTGCAGATTCGATTCCCGGTCAGGGCACATGCTCAGGTTGCAGACTTGACCCCCCGTAGGGGGCGTGCAGGAGGCAGCTGATTGATGTTACTCTCTCACATCTATGCTTTTCTCTTTCCCTTCCTCTTTCTCTAAAAGAAAAGATATATATATATTAGAGGCCCAGTGCACAACATTCATGCACTGGGGAGGGGGGTCCCTCAGCCCGGCCTGTGTCCTCTCGCAGCCTGGGACCCCTCGAGGGATGTCCACCTGCTGGCTTAGGCCCGCTTAGTTGGGGAGCAGGCCTAAGCCGACAGGCGGACATTCCCCAAGGGGTCCTTAGCACTGCTGCGGAGGTGGGAGAAGCTCCCGCCACCACCGCTGTGCTTCTGTGAGCGCCACTCTGGCTGAGTGGTGCTCCCCCTGTGGGAGCGCACTGACCACCAGGAGGCAGCTCCTGCGTTATCTGCCCCCTGGTGGTCAGTGCGTATCATAGCGACCGGTCATTCCACCGTTCAGTCGACTTGCATGCTAGCCTTTCATTATATCGGACGTGATGAAGCAGCACTCATCCCAGGGTCCTGGTGTGCCAGCTGTGCGAGCCCCCGGCCCGGACTCTGGGAACAAGATGAGGCAGACCACGCCCTGACCTTAGGGGGGTGGTTGTGGACACGGTGCCTCGCAGCGTGCTGTGTGCTGTCACGGACAGAGGAGGCCCCTGACCTGCGGGGTGGGGGGGTGGGGGACATAGTGGCGGTTGTCGGAAGAGGCTTCCCGAGACGTGCAGGGTGTCTGGGAGTGTCCCGGACAGACAGCCGGACAGACAGCGGGAGCAGGCTCTCCGGGCGCAGAGTGTGACCCATCTGAAAAGGGGACGAGGAAGAGTTCCCACGCACACTGGTCAGAAGGGAGCCGGACGTCTGTCTGAGATGTGGCTCGGGGCTGGCAGGGCCCCCAGAAGGGCTGCTGGGAGGGGGCTCAGGGCTTGGTGTCCTCCGAGGCACAGCCAAGCCCAGGCCTCACGCCGTAGAGAAGGCCGGCCCGTGCTGGGAAGGTGATGGGGTCAGAGTTCATCCTCAGACCGTGCGGTCTGACCCAGCGTCCTGTGGAGGCCCCTGCCCCTGGCTTCCTCTGCGTCACCCTGTCGGCCCCTTAGCACCAAGAGCTGGTGTTGCCACAGCATAGATTTTGGGGGACATGGTGCCAGGGCCGCCCCCACCCACCCAGGCCACCCTCTCCCCAGGCATGGCGCAGGCCCTGGGCCCCGACACCCCGTTCACAGCCATCGCGGGCAGCGAGATCTTCTCCCTGGAGATGAGCAAGACAGAGGCGCTGACGCAGGCCTTCCGCAGGTCCATCGGTGTTCGCATCAAGTGAGCACAGGGCCCGGGCAGGGGCGGGGCAGCTCCCAGCAGCCTCGGGGACCACCCCACCCTGGCCAGTTCGGCCTGTGCCCAAGGGCTGATGGGAGTTAGCGACTCCCCAGGGCCAGGTCAGGTGCTCTGCTCAGACCCGCTCTCTGATAGGGAGGAGACGGAGATCATCGAAGGGGAGGTGGTGGAGATCCAGATCGACCGGCCGGCCACGGGGACGGTGAGTCTGCCCCGAGTCTGGGCCACCTCCAGGCGGGAGGGTTGCACTGAGGTCCGAATCCCATGGACGGTTCCACTGCAGATCGGAGCATCTGCCTGCCTACAGTAGGGGGTTATTTGAATGGACAACAGCTCATTAATTTGTGAGGGACACCGTGAGCAGTTAAAACCGAGTGGTAGAGGCGTGGCTGGTTTGGCTCAGTGGATAGAGCGTCGGCCTGCAGACCGAAGGGTCCTGGGTTCAATTCCAGTCAAGGGCACATGCCTGGGTCACAGGTTCGACCCCCCTGGGTGGTGTGCAGGAAGCAGCCGATCCATGGTTCTTTCTCATCGATGATGTTTCTCTCTCCTTCCCTCTCCCTTCCTCTCTGAAATCAGTAAAAATATAGTTTAAAACACACCAAGTGGTGGAACAAGAGAAGGTCTGGAAGTTTCTTCAGGGAATTCCTAACAGTCAGGCTTAAATGCCTGCCCCATAGGATTTACACAGACAGCTCAGATTCTCTCCCTTTTTTTAACCCAGTGGCTCTCAACCTTCTGGCCCTTTAAATACAGTTCCTCATGCTGTGACCCAACCATAAAATTATTTTCGTTGCTACTTCATAACTGTCATGTTGCTACTGTGATGAATCGTCATGTAAATATCTGATATGAGGGATGGTCTTAGGCGACCCCTGTGAAAGGGTCATTCGACCGCCAAAGGGGTCGCGACCCACAGGTTGAGAACCGCTGTTTTAACCTAAGACTTTTTTTTCTAACTTTTTTGTTATAAGTAAAATAGATACAAAGAAACATCTAAAAGAAGCGTGTAGTCTAATAAGTGATTATGAAGCAAATACTTTCATAACCACCCCCAAGAGCAAAAACTAGAACTTTGCCAACCCCTAGCGCCTTCTTCCTTCCTCTTTCTATACCCCAAGTCCTCGCAGAGGTAGCCGCCCTCCCTCGTTACCATGCCTTTGCGCTTGTTTACCACCCACTGTGCGTTCTTACACACCATCGCTCCTACTGCGCATTTTTTATTTTATTTTATTTTTAAATATATTTTATTGATTTTTTACAGAGAGGAAGGGAGAGAGATAGTTAGAAACATCGATGAGAGAGAAACATCGATCAGCTGCCTCCTGCACATCTCCCACTGGGGATGTGCCCGCAACCCAGGTACATGCCCTTGACCGGAATCGAACCCGGGACCTTTCAGTCCGCAGGCCGACGCTCTATCCACTGAGCCACACCGGTTTTGGCAGCTGCGCATTTTTTAAATTTCACGTCTCAAGTCTTTCTCATGGTTTGGTTTCCCCTTTATCTCTCCTGTTTACCTAATAATTTATCTGTTGGTCTCTCTTTTATTTTTTTAATTTATTGATTTAGAGAGAGAGAAACATTTGTTTGTTGTTCCGCTTATTTCTGCATTCATTAGTTGATTCTGGTATGTGCCCTGACCGGGGATCGAACCTGCAACCTTGGCGCATTAGGGCGACGCTCTGAGTACCTGGCCAGGGTGGCACCCTCTTTTTTTATTTGCCACCCCAATAAGAATTTTAAAAGTAAAAACACAGGAGAATATTTAAATGCAAGGAAAGCTATTCCCAAGCTAGTTCTCCTGTACACCCTACCCTGGAGATCAAGCCCGCAACCCGGGCATGTGCCAGACCAGGAATCAACTGTGACCTCCTAGTTCATAGGTCAACACCCAACCACTGAGCCATGCTGGCCGGGCCAGCTTAATTTTGTATTGTTTGTGTTATCTTTTAGGATTTTGTTTGTTTACTGGGTTTTTTATAATAGCTTTGTGGAGGAGCAATTCATGTGCAATAAGCTGCCCACATTGAAAGTTTCAGGATATTGAGTTTGACATACGTGTGCACACATGAAGCCGCCGCCAGTCATGGCAGCGAACACACCCATCACCCCAGCTCCCCTGCGGCCCGTTCCCACGTGGTGTGGGAGAGACGCCGGGGCCTCTCTGAGCCCTTGCCGGCATGTCGCCTCCTCAGGGCTCCAAGGTGGGCAAGCTGACCCTCAAGACGACCGAGATGGAGACGATATACGACCTGGGCACCAAGATGATTGAGTCCCTGACCAAGGACAAGGTCCAGGCCGGGTGAGCAGCGGCAGACCGCCCCCCGCTCAGGGTCGGGGAGCTCGGGCACCTCCCTTTCCTCACTCCCGCCTCCTTCCCCTGCAGGGATGTGATCACCATCGACAAGGCCACGGGCAAGATCTCCAAGCTGGGCCGCTCCTTCACACGCGCGCGCGACTACGACGCCATGGGCTCCCAGGTGCTCCGGGGCCCTGGGCACCCTCCCTCCAGGCACCAGCATGTTCCCCTGGATCCTCCCGTCACCCAGCCCCCTGTCCCTAGTACTCCTGGCTATTCCCTGTACCCTCTGGGACGGGCCCCGCAACCTGGCGCTGTGCTCACGGTTCCCGGGGTCCCCGGGAACCCCTGTGCCCTCTGGGCTCTCAGCTACCTTCTGGGCCTGGGGTTTCCTGGTGACCCCCGTCTGGATTCCTAGCCCCTTTCTAGGGAGCCCTGATCTCCCCGAGACAGAGCCCCTGTGGGCCCCTTCATGCTCTTCTCTGCCTTGTCTCCACCCCCGTGCTGCCCCGTAGACCAAGTTCGTGCAGTGCCCAGACGGGGAGCTCCAGAAGCGCAAGGAGGTGGTGCACACCGTGTCCCTGCACGAGATCGACGTCATCAACTCCCGAACACAGGGCTTCCTGGCCCTCTTCTCAGGTTCGGCCCGCCATCCACTCATCCCGCCTGCTCCCCCCTCCCCCCCATCCTCCCATAGGGCCCGCCCCTGCCCGGGCTCTTCCTCAGTCCCTGGCTGTCTTCTGTTCTCCCTCTGTGTGTGGTCTGTCCCTCTCCCTCTGTGCCAAGTCCCCTCTCGGTGGTTTGATGGGGGCACGGCCCTCCTTCTCTCCATCCTGAGTTCCCTCCCTCTTCTTGGGGACATCGCAGACCCCTCGCCCTCCTGTCGCTCATCCACGCCAGTCTCGGTCCCCCTTCCCTCTGTCCCCCGTGCCCTGTCTTCCTCCGTCTTCGCCCCAGATCCCTGTCTCCTCTCTGACCCCGCCCCCTGTCACCCCTGCCTCCCGCAGGTGACACAGGGGAGATCAAGTCAGAGGTCCGAGAGCAGATCAATGCCAAGGTGGCCGAGTGGCGCGAGGAGGGCAAGGCGGAGATCATCCCCGGGGTGGGTACCGGACGTGGCGCTTTTTTTGGTGGGGGGGGTGCGTGGGAGAAGAGGGAAGCGCGGCCCTGGGTTCGGGAGGTGACGCGCCTTGATGGCTCCCAGGTGCTGTTCATCGATGAGGTGCACATGCTGGACATCGAGAGCTTCTCCTTCCTCAACCGGGCGCTGGAGAGCGACATGGCGCCCGTCCTCATCATGGCCACCAACCGTGGCATCACCCGGTAAGCTGGCCTCGGGAAAGGCTGCTCTGGGCGGGGGTGGCCACAGGGCCCAAGGGTGAGCTCGTTGCACATCTGGGGTGGGGGGCTTAGCGGCTGTAACAGGCTCCCCCAGTACCGCGGCCCAGGCGAGAGGGTGGACTTTTCCCTTAAAGAAGGTAGGGGTGGCCCGGCCGGCTGGCTCAGGGGTTGAGTGTCAACCTAGGAACCAGGAGGTCAGGGTTCGATTCCTGGTCAGGGCACATGCCCGGGTTGCGGGCGTGATCCCCAGTGTGCATGTCTATGAGGCAGCCAATCAGTGATCCTTTCTCCCTCTCCCTTCCTCTCTGAAATGAATAAAAATATATTTAAATTTTTAAAAAAAGGTAAAAAAGAAAATAACAAGGCAGGTCGTGGTCAGGTGGGTAGGCAGCTCTGCTCCTCCAGGAAGCCCGGGACTGGATTTTCTGTTGTGTTGCTCCTGTATCCCCTGAGGCTATAGTTTCCCAGTCTGTGTGCCAAGGCACCCCGGGGTACTGCATAAAACAGGAGTTCCGTGGGACGGCGTAGCTTTCTGCGGGATGCACGATAGCGGGTGTTGGTCACGGGATCAAGCACGACAGTGAGCTCACTCAGGCCCAACTACCTGATAAGCGAAGCGGAACTGAGTGTTCCTACGGCCGGAGGTCCTGGGGGCTCCGGGGAAGCTTGGGAACCTCCGTCCTCGGGTGCCGCCAGCGCCCAGGCCCTGTTGTCCCCCCGGCTGGCTCTCTTCACCTCGTCTGTGATTTGGCCCCAAGGAAGGGAGAAGGAAGTGGGGAGCAAACAGCCCCCCGCCGGCTGGAGCCTGGAGGCTGCACCGCCCAGGGCGTGGCTGTGCCTGGTGGCACGGGTGGCGGGGGAGTGTCGCCTCCAGCTGCAGCCGTGTGCCAGCTGACCTGGCCAGCGGGCTGGTTATCACACAGGGAAGGAAGGGGCAGGGCTCTGGGCAGCGGCCGATTCTTCCCTCGCTCTGCGCTGGCACTTTTCCCAGACGAGCTGCTGGGAACCTCAAAAGAAGCTCAAGATGTAGATATTGTCTCAGTCCCACTTCCCAAGTGAGGACAGCAAGGCCCGGTGACTGCCCGGGGGGCAGGGAGCCTGATCTCCGAGGGCTGAGGCCCAAAGAGGCAGCGAGAGCGGGTGCGGCGGGTACAGCTCAGGGTGTGGGAACGGCGCCTGGCTGCTCCTGGGAGAGGCGAGCAGCGGGGATCCAGCCGCTCCTGCTGTGGGCAGATTCGGGGTTCGCGAATCTGCTGCTGGAATGTATCTGTAACCCCCAGATCGGTGCTCGTGATGCTTTCTCGGTCGCGATCTATTTAGTGCCACCCTTGGCACATTCGGTGCTTGTTGATGGTGGCTTTGCTGTTTAAAACGGCCCCCGGGTGTCCGGAAGCAGGGGGCTGAGTCTCACAGAGAAAATGCATGTTAGGTGAACGTCATTACGGCCGTTACAGTGCTGTTAGCCATGATTCAATGGGAGGGAGTCCGTAATATATAGTAAGTTGTCTTCAAACACAGCACAGAGAGCCAGGCGATGTGCTGGCTGGTTGGCAAGTATCGACCAGAGGCCCACAGAAACCTAACCGCGTGTCTCCCCGGGAGCTGGGGTTCGGTTTTGCTGATGGAGTGTTTGCCCCATTTTATAGAGCGTGGCTCTCACCAATAATGAGAACCTCCTGGCTTCCCTAGCGCCTGCCACGCGCCAGGCCCGGGGCTGGGCCAGGTGCCGCAGGGAACAGGACCCGCGCGGTCCCTTCCCCGGGTCACTCGGGAGGGGACCTTGGTCCGGTAATCCCGACGGCGCTGTCCAGCTCAAACAAGCCGGCTCCCCAGCTCGACTGACGCAGTCGGCTCAGCTGGGCAGCCAGGCGCTGACGCCAGCTGGGGCTGAAGGTCACGGGGTATTTGGCCCAGGGAGGGGGGTGGGTGGAGGGGGCGGTGGGAGGAGTCCGAGGAGAAGGAACGGAGAGCCCGGCTCCGAGGCGTCACCCTGACGGCCCTCCTTTCCCCTTAGGATCCGGGGTACCAGCTACCAGAGCCCCCACGGCATCCCCATCGACCTGCTGGACCGGCTGCTCATCGTCTCCACCTCCCCCTACAGCGAGAAGGACACGAAGCAGATCCTCCGCATCCGGTGCGGGCGGGCTGGGGTCCGCCCTGTGGACACAGGGGACACTGAGCTCTGGGGGGTAGTGACTGGGCCAGAGTCTCTGGGCCTGGAAGAGGTAGACCGCGGCCTCCAATGCAAGGTGGGGGCCCCTGTGGGGAGCGGGGGGAGGGGCTGGTCACTGAGGTGGAGGAAAGAGCCTGTAAGGGGAGAGCCGAGGCCCAGCCGGTGCCTCAGTGGCCCTTCTTGCCCAGCGTTCTGCAGTTCTGAGGTCGCAGGCTCCACATGTTCTGGGGTAGGGGGCGGGGGTTGGGGGGGTGGGGCATTGCTGCAGTCAAAGGCCTGACCTTGTCTGACCCCCACCCCCACCTGCCTGCAGGTGTGAGGAGGAAGATGTGGAGATGAGCGAGGACGCCTACACGGTGCTGACCCGCATTGGCCTGGAGACCTCCCTGCGCTACGCCATCCAGCTCATCACCGCCGCCAGCCTGGTGTGCCGGAAACGCAAGGTCGGCCCGCTCCCGAGCCCTCGGGGCCGGGGCAGTGAGTGACCCACCCGTCCAAGGGCTTGGGGTCGGGTGTTGCATTTGGTCCTAGAACACACGTCTTCAGAGGCAGGGACTTCGTTTCCTGGGTTTCTTTCTGTGCCTGCCGGCCTGACACACAGTAGGTACTCAGTAAACATCTGTTGACTGAGAGTTGATACTGTCAGTCCGTCTTACAGATGAAGGAACTGAGGCATGGAGAGATGGGGCTCACAGCCAGGTGGCTGAGGTGGTATTTGAACCCGGACGATGTGGCCTGAGTCCCTCCCTTGGGAGGCCCCCTGAGTTCTCACTGTCCCCCCTCAGGGCACGGAGGTGCAGGTAGACGACATCAAGCGGGTCTACTCACTCTTCCTGGACGAGTCGCGCTCCACGCAGTACATGAAGGAGTACCAGGACGCCTTCCTCTTTAATGAGCTCAGTGAGTGTCTCTCCCGCCCCCCCCCACCCCCCCCCCAGTCCCCAGTCCCCCGGGTGGCCTGTCTGGAGAGTTGAAGAGGTGGCCTGGCTTCTGGGCCCCAGTGACCACATGACCTTTTTCTCCTACAGAAGGCGAGACCATGGACACCTCCTGAGCTGATGCCCCCTCCCCCGCCTCCCCGTTTTCTACCAGAGTTCTGACACTGTGACTTTGTATAAAATGTTCTGAAACTGGACCCTTCGTGTGTGTGTTGTGTGCTCACGTGCGTGCGCACCCTGAGTCCAAAGAGAGGCAGCCCCAGGGCGCGGTGTGAGAAGCCTTTATTGGAGGAGAGGAGCAGCTGCTGGCTCCGGGGGTGGGGGTGGGGATGGGCATGGGAGGGTGAGGTTGGGGGGGGTCCTTAGAGGAAGAGGAGGTCTGGGAAGGGGGGACGGTCACAGGCCCAGGGTTGGGCTCTGGGACCCCCACAGTCGGAGCTGCTGAGGCGGCAGGGCCCACAGCGACAGCTGAGGGCCACAGGGAAGGAGACCATGGGGTCCACACCAGGCGGGCAGCCGGGGAGCCGGATGGAGGCGAAGCTCAGCTCACGGTAGGTGCACACCGGCTGGGGCACAGGCGGCAGAGGGGCCGGCAGCACCCGCACCTGGAGGCAGCGCAGAGTGGGAGTGGCATTGGTGTCTCTCCAGGGCCAAGCCCTCCCCTGACCTCCCCTCTGCCCCCCACAAACCCAAGACTCCGGTAGCCAGGGGACCCTCTGTACTCTCCCTCCCACATGCCCACCTCTGACTCCAACTCCCCAGCCCCTACCCAGGGGGGGCGGCCGCCCTCCCGCCCTCTGCCCCATGTCTCCTGTGGGCCAGGCCTGAGCGGTCCACCTGGCGCCCAGGGGGCAGCACCGTGCTCAGGCCGGCAGCTCACCATGCTGGGGCAGTAGCCGGCACAGATGCTGGTGGTGAATGTGATGCAGACCGGACAGGCCTCGTTCTCCGCAGCCAGCGTGGCATTGACGGGCCGGCACAGGGGCCGCAGGGGCCCCCTGGATGCCCGCACCCCGCCCACGCTCAAAAGCAGCCAGAGCAGCAGCCCCTGGGACAAGGCCATTTCCTCAGGGCCGGCCCCAGACCTCTGCCCGGGCCCCTACCCTCCCGTTCCCCGCTTACACACACTCAGGGCCAGCCCCTCCACTCTGATCCCCCACCCAGGGACCCCGGGATCCACCCTCAGACCCCGCACCACTGCTGCCAGCAGGAAGCCGCTGGCTGTCCAGACCTTCTAGACAGAGGCTGCCTTCACCCAGTCCCAGTCTTACCTGGAGCATCTCCATTCTGGGTGCCTCCCAACTGTGTTTACCTGGTCTTATACCTGCAGGCTGTGGGGGCGGCAAGGCCAGGGGGTGGGGGCATGGCGGGGTAACCTGGACACTAATCTCCTCGGGGGCGAGAGGCGGATAAGGTCAGGGATG
Source organism: Myotis pilosus (assembly GCA_036010255.1). Classification (NCBI taxonomy): domain Eukaryota; kingdom Metazoa; phylum Chordata; class Mammalia; order Chiroptera; family Vespertilionidae; genus Myotis; species Myotis pilosus. The sequence continues at coordinate 5,644,644 of JASKON010000029.1, forward strand.
TGCAGGAGCGGCGGAGGGAGCACCCCCTCCCCCCCTTCCCTGCGTGGCTTGGCACCGAGAAGCAGGGGACAGGGGACACCGGAAGATGACGGCTGGCTACAGACTCGATCCTTAGGCGCTAGAGAGGGCCTGCGGGGGCAGGAAAGGAGTCGGGAGCCGCTGGCTGTGCTGGCAGGTTGGGGAGCCCTGTCTCTGCCCAGCACGGGGGAGCCGGGGGAGGGGTCCGACCCTGCCATGGTGATGGACGGAGGCTCAGCCCTGCTCCACCTGCCATGGCCTGAAAGCCAGAATCCAAACTCAGGCGGGGCTTGGCTCCGTGTTGCCTCTGCGCTCGGGAAACGGGTCCGCTTGCTCCCAGACACCCCGCCACAAGGACTCAGTGGGAGCGCCTTCTCCCCACACTTGGGTCCCCAGAAACCAGGATGCCAGGGCCCAACCCAGCAAACAGCGACGTGTAGACTATTTCACGGTCATTGATTAAGGGAAGCTCTGCCCCTTCTGCCGCAGGGCACGCCCCGCCCGCCGGCCGGCAGCCCCAAGTACATATTCCAGGCCCGCTCCCGCCCCCACAGCCGGGTAGGTGTCAGTGGGGTGCGCCCCGCCCACGGCCAGACTGTCTTGCCCCCGGGTGGTGGGCGGGGTTCCCAAGCTCAGCCCCGCCCACGGGGTGCCCAGGGGCGGGCTTCCAGGCTCGGCTCCGCCCCTGCTCGGGGACGTGTCTGCGGCGGGGCCGGCGGGGCGCTCAGACCAGGGCGGGCCTGGAGCTGCCGTAGTTGGCGCTCTCGGTGCGGTAGGCTTGCGGCACGCGGTAGATGGCCGGCACGGGGTTCCGGTGCGGGACTCTCCAGGACAGCACCCCCGGGTAGAAGCCGTCCAGCCGGCGGAGCGGGTGCAGCGGGAGGCTGTAGGACTCCTGCGCCAGCGACAGCGCCCCGCGGTGCGGCACCGCCGGCGGCACCGGGCGGGCGCGGGGCACACGGATCCGCAGCGGCGGGGGCACCCGACGGGAGGGTGGGCAGGGCGGCTGCTGGGGGCCGTGGCCCCAGGGTAACAACTCCTTCCTGTTGGGGAGGCAGGATGGGGACGAGGCTGAGGGCTCAGACCCGCCTCGGGTCCGAGGAGGCAGCGGGCCTGAGCTCCTGCGTTTCGAGGAGAGCGCCTATTTGCAGGAGTTGGGGACCACTTGGAAAAAACGGGGTTGGGGACTGCTAGCCTGGATCGCTGGGTCCTCCAGGTACTTAAACGCCTGGAATCTGGGCTTTTCTCACCCTTGGGCGGTATCTGGAGACGCAAATGTCAAATTACCCCGCCCCAGATCGTCAGGGCCCGGCTCCTAGATCCCTCCGCAGGCTTCGTGCCCCTGGGCGCCAGGGCCGGGGCTGAGGTCTGTACGCCTGGTTCTAAGTCAGAGCAGGGGAGCCCCTACCAGGGGCCTGGGCGGTCCAGCAGCCGCGGGGAGAGGGGGTGCAGGGGGCGGTGCCAGTGGAGGCCTCGGGCTCACTTCGAGTAGGCTCGGAAGTCCCCGGCATAGGTGGGCAGGTAGAGCTGAAAGCGGTCCAGGATGCCCTGGTTGGACACTGTGAGAGGCCGGCCGGCCAACTCCGGGCTCATCCTCCAGGGAATGAGAGTCTGAGGAGGAAGAGGCAGGAGGAATGACCGAGAAAGCGGTTTCATCTCCCTTTTGAAGCCTTGGGTCCCTGACTGAGAACGCCTCTTCCTTCGGACTCAACAGCTCCTCTGCACCAGAATCAGAGTCCTTCCCGGCCCATCGCATGCCAGCGCACGTTCGCTTCGCTCCCCAAACCAGAAACCCCAAAACCCAATCGCTTTTTGCTCACCAGCCAACAGACAGGCAAGTCCCCAGACTCAAACCTTCCTTGTCCCGACACTGGAATTTAGCCACAACTGGGCCAACAATTCCTCCAACATCAGCCTCTCGCAGAAGCCTAGCCCCGCCTCCCGCCTCCCGCCCCCGGCTCCCACCTCCAGCCTCCAGCTCCCTCCAGGTCCCAGAATATTCAAGACCCGCCCACTAGTGCAGTCCTCTTCCTGGCTCTGCCCCAAGCCTCAAAGCCACCTCCTACCCGAAGGGCGTGGCTCAGTGGTTGAGCATCCACCTGTGAACCAGGAGGTCACGGTTCGATTCCCCGGTCAGGCCTGGTTGCGGGCTCGATTCTCCCCAGGGCGTGCAGGAGGCAGCCAGTCAATGATTCTCATCATTGATGTTTCTACTCTCTCTCTCCTTTCCTCTCTGAAATCAATAAAAACATATTTTATAAAAACCCTCCTAACCCACTTCAACATTTATTAGTTGCGCCCCAGAGAGCTGGGATTGGGGGTCTTCAGTCCCCTCCTCCTCCTGGCCCCACCTCAAAATGTCCAAGCCCCTTCCCCAGGCTTTGCACTCTTCTCAGTCCTCCCCAGGCCTTTTAGCCTCGCCCCCAGACCGTTTAGCCACGCCCCGGACCTTTAAAGCCACGCCTCTGGGCCATTTAGCCTCGCCCCCAGACCTTTTAGCCACGCCCCAGACCTTTAAAGCCACGCCTCTGGGCCATTTAGCCTCGCACCCAGACCTTTTAGCCACGCCCCGGACCTTTAAAGCCACGCCTCTGGGCCATTTAGCCTCGCCCCCAGACCGTTTAGTCACGCCCCCAGACCTTTAGCCACGCCTCTGGGCCATTTAGCCTCGCATCCAGACCTTTTAGCCACGCCCCCGGACCTTTAGCCTCGCCCCCGGCCTTTTAGCCACGCCCCCAGAATAAAAATTCCTGCCGGCCCCGCCCCAGGCGCTCGCAGCTGGGTCCCCCACCCCCGCGCCCACGCGGTCTCCTCCGCTACCTGGGAAGCGCCCGCGAGGTGGTGGTCGGCGAACCGCAGGGGCCGGGCGCGCTGGTGCAGGTCGGGCCACGCGGAGTACTGCGCCCGCGCCTCGCTGCTCTGGTGCTTTGTGGTCAGCGGGAGGCACCAGCCGCGGCGTGAGAGCTGCAGGAAGACGATTCGGGGACCCAACCTGAGGGTGGACGGGGCGGCATTGCAGTCCTCGGCCCTGTCCCCCGCGGACCTCGGCATCCTGGAACCTTACCTTTTCCCCAAAATCCTTCATCCCCACCGACCGCGCGAGGTCCTTCGGCTTTGGGACCTTGGGCTGCGCATAGGGCCCGCCGTGGGTCTTGAGCACCCCGTGAGCCGCGCCATAGGTGGTCTCCCATCTGCTGATGACCTCGTCGAAAGCCCAGATGTGCAGATCCCGCTTGGCGGCTGGGGCCCGGGGCTCCGCCATCGTGGACTGGGTAGAAGGCGCGGGACGTCCGCTTAAAAATACCTCGGGAGTCCGGCCCGCCAGCCCTGATCGCTCCCGCGCGGTCCCCAGCCCTTTCCCCCCTCCAGTTCCAGGCATCCAGGTCCCCTGTGCCTTCCTCTGCCAGACCCAGGACTCCGCGCCCCTCCTCCTTCAGGGAGGAGTCCAGGCCACCGTTCCCCTGTTCTTTCCGCAGGTGTCTGGATCCCCGCGCCCCCTTCCGACGCAGGCGTCTGGACGCCCAGGCTGCTCTCACCTGGAGAGCGGGCGGGCGAAAGGGCACGGATGGGATGATGTGGTGGGCGACACCACTGCTGGTGAGATGCCAGTCGGGCCAGGATCCTGGATCCTCGGTCCCAGAGATGGGAGGCCAGGGAGGGCCATAGCGCAGAGCGAGGGTCCGACCCGCCATGATCCCTCCCCGCCCCGCCTTTTAGCCAAGCCGGAGGCTTGTTGTGGCTGTTGCCATAGTGACAGAACCCTCCCTCGCTGAATCCAGCCAATGGAGGGCCTGCAGGCTGGGGATGGGGAGAGAGAAAGAGGTCCGGGCACAGAGGGGCATGGACTTTGACAGAGCGGGGCACCGAACCTCAGAGACGTTGGGGGGCGGGGGAGACCCAGACAGACAGGAGGGCAGAAATGGGGCACCGAGGAAGGTGAACTAGAAGTTCAATTTTAGAGTTTTAGGGACAGAGACCCCTGGGCGGGGGTAGACAGAAACTCAGAGAGGGGGACAGAAACAGAAATCTGGGGGGGGGGGGGAGGGGTGTCAGAGATCCAGGAAGGGGGTAACAGAGACCCTGTGGGGGAAGAAGACAGAACAGCGGGGCAGGGGTGGGGGTGGGATAGACTACCCAGGACATCAGGAAACCCATGGGAAACACCCCCATTCCTATAGGGATCCAGCCTGCTGGCTGCCTGCTCCCTCGGTCAGGCCTGTCCACCTCGGGGGCGGGGGTGGGGGGACCATTGACGCCGGGCTGTCCCTCCTTTCCTGTGTGTGCGGAGTCAGCATCTGTCCTACTGCCTTTGATTCCACTGAAAACTTCCACCTGGGAATGGGGGTGGGCAGAGGGAGGGACCCACAGAGAAGCGCACAGGAATAGAGTTCACCAAAAAGGCGGGGGGGGGGGCGGGGAGGAGTGGTGTAGAAAGGGCTTTGATGAATGAGAAAGACACGCGAGAATGGGCGAGAGACGGTGACTAAGAAACAGAGGCAGAAAGAGAGCTAGTGACGCAGAGACAAGAGGTGGAAGTTAGGCCGTAACCGGTTTGGCTCAGTGGATAGAGCATCAGCCTGAGGACTGAAAGGTCCCAGGTTCGATTCTGGTCAAGGACATGTACCTTGATTGCAGGCACATCCCCAGTGGGGGGGCGGGGGGGGTGCAGGAGGCAGCTGATTGATGTTTCTCATCGATGTTTCTGACTTTCTATCCCTCTCCCTTCCTCTCTGTAAAAAATGAATAAAATATGTTTTTTTAAAAAAAAGGTGGAAGTTAGGAGGAGAGACAGGGACGTGGCAAGAAAGAGTAGAATTGCAGACGGAGAACAGAGATGTAGCCACCGAGGCAGCCAGACCCTGCCCTGCCCTGCCGCCCATCCTTCCCAGGGACCCAGTCTGTGATGGGGGGGGATGAGGGTTTCTATGTCCTTAGCCGAAAGCTGGCCCTAAAATAAAGTCTGTGAGTTGGTAGCGGGTGTGGAGTGGTAATTCATGAAGGTGGTTCCTGAGGATGTGGGGTTGGCCCCCGACTTCCTTGTCACTGCCTCACTTTAATCCTCACCTGAGGATATTTTTTTCCCCATTGATTTTCACAGAGAGAGGGAAAGACAGAGAGAAACACCGATGTGAGAGAAGCACATCGACTGATTGCCTCCTGCATGAGCTCTGACCATGGCCCAGGCCTGGGAGAAGCCTGCAACCTAGGTACATGTCCTTAGCCAGAATCGAACCCAGGACCCTTCGGTCCGCAGGCCGATGCTCTATCCACTGAGCCAAAGCGGCTAGGGCGTCATGACCTCACTTTAAGGACCTTTTGGTCAAGGCCTCTGTCTTCTCAGCCCCCACTGAGTCATCCTACCAACCCATTCTACAGGCAGGGAAAACTGACGCTGCCTTCAGAGCCTCTCATTCAGGCTTCTAGGGTCCCTTCTCTTGTTGGGCTTACCCGGCCCACTCAAGGCCTATCCGTGTCCAAATGACCCCTGATCTTCCACAGCGGTCAGGCCAATTGTCAGAACCTCACACTTTCCTCAAACAGGACAGTTTTAGAGTTTCTTTCTCAGTGCGGAATAAAAGTTGAGACAGGGAAGGGTGGTAGACACTGACTCCAACTCCCCACCAGGGCTGAATTCTCTAGCATCCTGACCTCCCATCCTTCATCCTTACTTGTGTTCCGACTGTGACGGGTAGGTCAAAACGGAGCATTCTTGCCCTAGCCAGCTTAGCTCAGTGGCTAGAGCATTGGCCCATGGACTGAAGGGTCCTGGGTTCGATTCTAGCATGTGCCTCACTTGCAGGCTCAATCCCCACGCGGGAAGCAACCAATCTGTGTGTGTGTCTCACATCCATGTTTCTCTGTCTCTCCCTCTCCACTCTCTCTGAAAGTCAATGGGAAAATATCCTTGAGTGAGGATTCACAAAAAACAAAACACAGAGCATTCTTGCCCCATCTGACCTAGTAAACTACCCATTCGAGTCCTCACTCCCAGTTAGTTGCTTACATGTTCCAGTTTTTATGCTCTGCCACCCACTGCTTGATATATTTCCTCCCTGTCACTCTCCCCATAATGAGCAAGGTGATGTCCTTTGAGATCATATAGCAGCAACTTAGAAGCTAAAGGCCTCCCTCCAATGTTCAAATCCACCAGAGTTGATCTGACAAGTTGTGTATTAGAGGTCTTAAACAGTAGGCACTCAGAAAATATAGGCTATCATCATCATCATCCACCCTGGAGTTCGCAGGAGAACTCCTATTCATCCTTCAAAACCCCATCCGGTTTTACCACCTGTCTTGTACAGATTGAGCTGACTTTGTGACGACTTAACAAGTTCCCACCATGAGGCCCAGAGCAGCCCCTGAAGTCCCTCAGCATCCAGCTTTCTTCTGCTGCTGCTTGCCCAGTTCCTGCAGCAGAGGCCTCAGGCCCGCCCGGTCCGGCTGAGGAGTGTGCAGACGCAGGCAGTGTCGATTCGAATCCATCGCCAGCCCACACGGCCCTGAGCGTCAGTGGTCAATGCCCGCACGTAGGACTGCTTGGCCTTACACTCGGACACCCAGTGCCTCCGGTCCACGCCCCGGCAGCCCCCTCCGCCTGCACCAGGGCCATCTTCCCCAGTGTTGTCAGCCTTGCAGCGGGTCTCAAAGAAGTACTGGCGAAGAGGGCTGCCACCCGCCGCAGGCACCTCGCCCAGAACCTCCACCTCCCGCCCACGCAAGTCCACAGCTGTCCGCCGGTCCGTCACCCAGCTGCTCACTGCGTCGCACACAGCCAGCTCTCCCCGGCGACTGGCTGGTGCTGTCTCACTCACTCCTCGCCGGCTGCGGTTAGCCGGGCTGCCCGGTGGCTCCCCGAAGGCCCCCGTCTCCAGGAGGAAGAGCAGCGGGGGGCCTGCGGGGGCACCCCTGGAGAGCACCACTCGCGGGGACAGGAGGTCCCACTCAGGGGCTGGAAATGGGGGCAGTGGAGAGGATGGGGGATGGGGTTCCACTGGGACACTGGGGAGGAGGCAGAGGAGGAGGATGGGGAGGGACCATGGAGGGTGGGGCAGCATCTCGCTGAGCACCTGAGGATGGAGAAGGAAGCTGGAGTTAGAAAAGAGGGTCATAATTTAGGGGGGACCTGCAAGCCAGAACCATAGGGAGGCCCTTGTTCTAGAACCTTGGGGAACTATATTCTAGGATTGAATAATGCCCAACTTCCAGATTATCCGACTACAGTGGGGCCTTGACTTACGAGTTTAATTCGTTCCGTGACGGAGCTCGTAACTCAAATTACTCATATGTCAAATCAAAAAGTGAACGAGTGAGACAGGTGATGCTGGGCTGATGTTGTGGCATTCACTGTGACGTCTGCTGCGCCAACTAGCGGTGGGGTATCTGAAGCTGGCTCGTAATCCGAATTTTAGCTCGCAACTCAAAGCAAAAAATCGGCCGAGAGACGGCTTGTATCTCGAAAAACTCGTTAGGACACTCGTAAGTCAAGGCCCCACTGTACTATCTCTCTATATATAAAAGCTTAAGCAACCCTTCCACCATTTGACCAGTAGCTATGATGTGCACTGACCACCAGGGGGCAGACACTCAATGCACAGGCATGGAAACATGGAACAGACTGATGAATCGCAGAGGGAAGCAGGGAGGGGGAGGGCGGGAAGAGATTAACCAAAGATCTTATATGCATGCTAGAGGCCCGGTGCACCGATCTGTGCACCAGTGGGGTCCCTCGCCCGGCCTGCGGGGATTGGGCTGTAACTGGCTCTCCCACATCCCCCAAGGGGTCCTGGATTGCGAGAGGGTGCAGGCCAGGCCGAGGGACCCCAGTGATGCAAGAATCTGTGCACAGGGCCTCTAGTTACTGATAACAGCCAACAATTGGGGAAATACAGGCTCAGAGAGGTTAGTAACTTGTACCCGGTCACACAGCCAGCAGATGCCAGTGTTGGCACTGGAACCCTGTCTGAGTCTGAGTGAACCCCACTCGGCCTCTACAACCCCAAGGAACCCTATGCCCTGCAGCCTGGAGGAGGTTTGAGGTCCCGAACTTTGAGAAAGGCCGTTCCGGAATCCTAGGGAGATGCAACTTTAGCTCAAAACGGCCCCTAAGGAGGCAAGAAAACCACTTGCCTCCTAGACGGGGCCTCAGTTTCTCTGTCTGTGAAACTGATCTGGGGCTGGGAGATGAGGGCCAAGGTGCGGATACTGCCCTTTCTGTACCACATTCTGGGAAAGGGTGAGGTGGAGAGGACAGGGGTGGTTACCAGACCTGTCAGCACCTCCTCCGCCTCCGAGCTCCCGGGCTGGGGGCCCCCAGGCTCCAGGGGGCCCCTGTGGGGGACGCGGGCGGCCCCCTCCTTCCTGACATCTCAGGAGAGGAAGGGGGCGACCACCTAGAGGAAGAGGGGAACAGGCAGGTCATCTAGGCAGGTGGGGGAGGGGGCCCGAACCCGTGTTCCTCTCCAAGTGTAGGGTACCCAGCAGCCAAGGCCACGCCCCCTTTCAGAGCCCCCCGCCCCCCCTGCCCTGCCCAGGTGATGGCTCCTGGCTGGGATGGGAAGCAGATGAGGGGAGGAGAGGGGACCGCGGAGGCTGGAAAAGATTACGTCCTCCTCGGCCCATTCATCTCCCAGACAGGCTGGGGGTGGGGCCGGGCTGGACACCCGGGGACCCGGAGGCCCACCCTCCAGAAGCCCTGGGTCCCCGAGGCTGCTTCCTGGAATGTTTTCCCCGCACGGGACAGGCCGGGGCCCGCCCAAGCCTTCCGCTGCGCATACCTGGAGCGGCTGCCTGCCCCGGCTGCGAGATGCCCAATGGGGCGCTGGGGTGCGCACGGGGGGCGCATGCTGACCCAGCCAGGACCGGGAGGCCAGGCCCCCCAAGTCCCTCCTCCCTCGGACCCTGAAGTTCTGGAGTTCCAGGCCCCGCCTCCCAGGTCCTCAGCAAGACGGGCGCCCCGAAGATTCAGGCTGGGGGTCCGGAGCCCGGGGACCCCTCTGGGGGCGGCTCCACCGGGGGGAACCCCGCGGCTCATCGGGGACTTCGCTCTTGCCTCAGTTTCCTCCGCCAAGCCCCGCCCCAGGCCCCGCCCCCGTCCCTCCCTACCCGGGGGCAGGGCGACCGGGACGCGGGATCCCGGAGGAGGAGGCGCGGAGGCTGTTACCTGGGCGCCCGCGCGGCTCCCTCGGCGGCCCGGGCGCGGCGGCTCCTGCTGCTGCTGCTGCTGCTGCTGGCGGCGGGGACGCCCGCTCACCCGCCGGCTCCGCGCTGCACACGCTCCGGAGGGCCCGGGTCGGGGGCGGAGGCGGGGCGGCGCCCGACGGCGGAGGAGGGGCCGGGGGATCCCGCCTTCCACTCGCGGGCCGGGACCTCGGGAGCCCAGCCTGGCTCGCTCAGCCCTCCACCCGCCTCAGGCCCAGGAGGCCAGGCGCCAGCCCCCTCCTCCCTCAGACCCTGGGGTCCGGGATCCCAGCCCCCTCCTCCCTCAGACCCTGGAGTGGGGACTCCCCAGCCCCTCCTCCCTCGGACCTGGAGTCCGGGATCCCAGCCCCCTCCTCCTTCAGACCCTGGAGTCCGGGACCCCCAGCCCCCTCCTCCCTCAGACCTGGGGTCCGGGACCCCAGCCCCTCCTCCCTCAGACCCTGGAGTGGGGACTCCCCAGCCCCTCCTCCCTCGGACCTGGAGTCCGGGATCCCAGCCCCCTCCTCCTTCAGACCCTGGAGTCCGGGACCCCCAGCCCCCTCCTCCTTCAGACCCTGGAGTCCGGGACCCCCAGCCCCCTCCTCCCTCAGACCTGGGGTCCGGGACCCCAGCCCCTCCTCCCTCAGACCCTGGAGTGGGGACTCCCCAGCCCCTCCTCCCTCGGACCTGGAGTCCGGGATCCCAGCCCCCTCCTCCTTCAGACCCTGGAGTCCGGGACCCCCAGCCCCCTCCTCCCTCAGATCCTGGAGTCCGGGACCCCCAGCCCCCTCCTCCCTCAGACCCTGGAGTGGGGACTCCCCAGCCCCTCCTCCCTCAGACCCTGGAGTCCAGGACCCCCAGCCCCCTCCTCCCTCAGACCCTGGAGTGGGGACTCCCCAGCCCCTCCTCCCTCAGACCCAGGAGTCCGGGATCCCAGCCCCCTCCTCCCTCAGACCCTGGAGTCCAGGACCCCCAGTCCCTCCTCCCTCAGACTCAGGAGTGGGGACTCCCCAGCCCCCTCCTCCCTCAGACCCTGGAGTCCGGGATCCCCAGCCCCCTCCTCCCTCGGACCCTGGGGTCCGGGATCCCAGCCCCCTCCTCCCTCAGACCCTGGAGTCTGGACCCCTAGCCCCTTCTTTCCCTAGTTTCAGCCCCCTCCTCCCCCCTAAGATCCAGGAGTGGGAACCCCCAGCCCCCTCCTCCCTCAGACCCTGGAATCCGGGATCCCCAGCCCCCTCCTCCCTCAGACCCAGGAGTGGGGACCCCCAGCCCCCTCCTCCCGCAGACCAGGAGTCTGGGCCCCAGATTCCTCTGCATTCTTTAGCCAGTTAAGTGTCAATCCCCAGGCAGATTCCCACCCTCTGCTCTCATCCCCACGCTCCCAGGAGCTCCAGGCCAGACATTAACCAGCTGGGCTTGGGCAGCGATAAGGCCCCTCGGCCCGGGGGGGACAGTGGATGTGGGGGGGGGGGGGCTCTCCCACAGAGTCCTCTCTCCTGGAATTTCCTGGGTGGGGACTGGGGAGAGGGTCTTGTCCTGAGCTCAGAGAAGAGAAATTCAAGGTGTTACAGGCCCGGGAGATAGATTTGATTTGGGAACAAAATGACCTTAGAGAAAGAAAGTGGAGGGAGACGGTGGGAAAGGCACAGAACAGGGGCCAGAGTCCAAGAGAAAGAGGGGGGACAGAGACCCAGAGAGAGAGAGAGAGAGACCCTGAGACGGGGGGAGATGGGCGTTGGAGTCCAAGACAGCCCTGTGGCCAGGCCTTCACCCCTCCCCAGAGTTGTTTTCAGGGGAAAGCTGACACTTGTCTTGGGGGGGTGGGGGTGGGGAGGGATCCCATACCCCTCCCTCCGCCTAAATATAGCATGGCAAGGTGGCAGGAGGGGTGTCCCCCGACTAGGGTGTCCCCTCTCCTCTTGCCCATCACAGCCAGGGCGACACAGAAGGCGGCCGCAGTTGTTTATTGGGGTGGGGGAGGGGCGCTTCCCAGGCTTTGGGTGTCCACTGGAGTCACCTCCCTGACTCATCACACTCTTCCCCACCCCTGAGCACCCGGCCTGTGCCAGGCCTATCCCAGGGCCTCCAGGTAACTCCGGGTCTCGGTTTGGGGGAAAGCAACGGAGGAAATAGCAGAGGAGGAACTGGGCAAAAGTCTCTGCCCCCCCATCTGTGTCTCTGTTCTCCCCCGCCTCTCTGGCTCCTGTCCCCCTCTCTGGATCTGTCCCTCTCGTTCTGGGTCTCTGTCCTCCCCCTGGTCTTTGACCCCCCCCCCTCCAGGCCACTGCCTTCCTCCGCCAGCTCCCGCTTCTCCCTGTGGGGGTCACTCTTTGCCTCCGTCTCTGCCCCTCTGCAGGTCTCGGCTCCTCTCTGCCTGTGTCTCCTTCCTCCCGGGTCTCTGTGCTGGACTCTGTGCCTGCCTCCAAGCCTCTGCCTCGTGTCTGTCACCATGAGGGGGTCTGTCTCCGTTCCCGCCTCCAGATGTGCCTTTCTCGCCATTTCAGAGAGAAGTGACAACCTAAAGGTTATATCATTCCCGACCTTTATCAGACTCTGCCCACAATCTGTACCTTCTTCCATCTCTCTGTATAAAATGGTAGGTGGGTTGCCCGAGCTGGGTTGGCTCAGTGGATAGAGCCTCGGCCCTGGGCCGTGGATGGAAGGGTCTCAGGTTCGATTCCGGTCAAGAGCACGTACCGCGGTTGCAGGCTTGATCCCTGGCCCTGGTAGGGACTTGTATGAGAGGCAAGCAATTGATGGGTTTCTCTCACATCAATATTTCTCTCTTTCTCTGTCTCTCCCCCTTCTTTCCACTCTCTCTAAAACTCAATGGGGTAAACAAATAAAAAAATAAAAATCAGTGGAAAAACAGGGTGATGATTAACCAAAAAAAGGTAGTTGGGTTAAATCAGGGGGTCCAAACTGAATTTCTCAGCTGCATTCTGAGCTGTCAAGAGGGACTTCGTAAGAGGTGTGTTCCTTGTTCTGGCTGGTGTGGTTCAGTGGATTGAGCGTCAGTCTGCGGACTGAAGGGTCTCAGGTTCAATCCCGGTCAAGGGCACATGCCTGGGCTGCCGGCTCGATCCCCAGTGGGGGGCGTGCAGGAGGCAGCTGATCAATGATTCTCTCATCATTGATGTTTCTATCTCTCTCTTTTCCCTTCCTCTCTGAAATCAATAAAAATTTATTTTCTTAAAAAAAGAGGTGTGTTCCCCTCAAACTGGTTTCCTTCTGATGTGTCATCCTGTTGCCTCTAAGTAAGGTTTCATTTGACAAAAAAAGGGGGGTGGGGTGTTGTAGCTAAACAGAACAATGACAACAACAACACTCTGCAAACCACTGGATGGGTTTTAATAAATTAATATGGCATCAATTTAATAAATTGAATGACACCTGGTGCATAGGAAGCCCTATATGTGTTAGTGATTTAAACCTCCTCCTTTTCCTCCTCCTCCTTTCCCTCCTCCATCTCAAAATGCCCTTTAAGACGGAAAGACCTCTAAACATGTTCAGCCTCGTGACCTTGGGCAACACCCTCCGCTCTGAGCCTCAGTTTCCTTGTTCATGAGGCTGTCTGGGCTCAGGAGGCCCTGTGCATCCCGGCAGGCTGACAGGACACGTGGGGCCAGGCCGCCTGCCACCGGGCTGGCCCCAGGGACAGTGACGGGCGCCTGACCTTGGGAAGCTCTCCCGCTCTGAGACTGGCCTCTCCCTGCTTCCTGCTTTGTCTGACGGCCTTCCTGGGCTGCGGGAAGATGGGGTGGTGCACCCTGAAGGGGGATTCTCAGCTCTGTCAGGCTCAGGGGCACCACTGCCTGTTCCCTCTTTGGTTCTCTGTCTCTGGGGTGCTCCGGTCTGCCTCCAGTTCTGGGTGTCTGTCCCTCTCTCTCTGGGCGCCTGGCACCCCGCTGCGGGTCTCCATCCCCCCCTCTTGGCCGCTGTCTCCCTCTTCTTTGGATTGTGTCCCTCCCCCTTCCTCTGGGTCTGTCTCTGAGTCTCTGCTCCTCTCCTTTGTGTCCTCATCTCCTCTTCTCTGGGATTCTCTTTCTCTGGGCCTCTATCCTTCCCCAGATCTCTGTCCACCCTTCCTCTGCGTTTCTGTCCCCCCACCATGTATGGACAGAGTACAGGAACCCCCCCTCCCTCCCTCCCCTTGTGGTTCTGATGTCCATGTCTGGAAGCAGAACTGTAGGCGAAGACAGATAGTAAGGGGGTTTCAATGGCAAAATGAAGCAGGAGTGGGGTGAATGGAGGGAGTGTCCAGTTCAGTTGTCTCCCAGAGTCCACAGCGCCATATTCGCTCCCTGAGGCGTGATTCCTCCTCAGTGCTGGCATCCTTGGGTGCTGTTGCTACCACCGAATCCCAAACAAACCCAACATGGCCCCATGGAGTTCATACACCCAGTCCGGCTCAACTCCACACTCCCACCAGACTCACAGTGACACAGTCAATGTAACTCAGCTCAGCATGGCCCCACGACCTGGTCCTACGAGACCCACCTGATTATACAACTCAGTGCGGCTCAACTCCGTGGAGCCCTGAACACTTCCAGCCACATAACTCGACACGATTCAACCCAACAGAACCCGGAGAGACTCCTACAGTCGTCCGCTCCAACCCGACTTAACCTAACATGACCTAGAAAGCTCACATTCTATCACTTGACTCTTCTACATGACTCACAAGTTCACAGAACCGAAAATAACACAGCCCCAGAAGAATCACAAAGCCACACAATTTCCAACACGTCTCCACCCCACACCACCATGCATGGACGCGTGCAACCAGTCCCAACGATGCCATGGGTGGGCACGTATCTTGACCCCACATGGCCCTAGGGGGGCTCATAAACCCACAGAATCCCGCACAATGCGGTTGGACAAGACTCACCCAGACTCACAACCCAACCCAACCCAACCCAACCCAACACAGAACAAAGCAACTCACAAAACCCTGTGGCCTCACAAATCTATCTCAACACTAGCCCGAGAGGCTCCACAGCCTTGCTGAAACCAGCGCAGTACAAACCCATGCAGCGTCCCCCTCAGCTCAGCGTAGCCCACTGCCCTTCATTGCCGCCTAAGGAGGTACCTACAGGAGTACCAAACCGCAACTCAAGAACCCATAAGGCTTAGTGTTCTTCAACGCATTACCATTTAACCTAGTTCTTCCTAGTCCCAACCCCTCCTCATGACTTCCCCTCCCCCCTCCCCTCCCTCCCTCCGAGGAAATGTGAGGTCCCGCAGGCTTCAACTGTCCCTCACACTTCGGTGACCATGTGTTTTCCAGGGGGGGGCCAGAGTGGAGGTGACAGCTCAGGCACCTCTCCATCCACCAATCCCCCATTGACCTTGCCCTCCAGGGGGCCACAGGGCTGCGTGTCCACATGGCTGTACATTCCGGCCTCTTCGCCCTCTGTCTCCCGGTGGTAAAAGTAGCTGAAGTTGGAGACAATGACTGGCACAGGCAGGGAGATGGTCAGCACGCCCGCGATGGCGCACAGGGAGCCCACGATCTTGCCACCCACCGTGACGGGGGCCATGTCGCCATAGCCGACTGTCGTCATGGTGACCACGGCCCACCAGAAGGACTCAGGGATGCTGGTGAAATAGGAGTCTTCCCGGTCGACCTCGGCAAAGTAGACCGCGCTGGAGAAGAGGACCACGCCGATGAAGAGGAAGAAGATGAGGAGGCCGAGCTCGCGCATGGACGCCCGGAGCGTCTGGCCCAGGATCTGCAGGCCCTTCGAGTGCCGAGACAGCTTGAAGATGCGGAAGACGCGCACCAGTCGGATGACCCGCAGGATGGCTAAGGACATGGCCGGCTGGCCCACCCCCCGCTGCCGGGCCAGCTCGGTGCCCAACGCCACAAAGTAGGGCAGGATGGCCACAAAATCAATGAGGTTCATCACGTTCTTGAAGAAGGCCGTCTTGCTTGGGCAGGCCAACAGGCGCACCAGCAGCTCGAAGGAGAACCAGCAGATGCACAGCGTCTCCACCACGAAGAACGGGTCATCGAAGGGTGTGCGGGGTGGGGGTCCGGGCACAGGGCTGGAGCCGTTCAGCCGAGAGGGGAACTGCAAGGAGGAAGGGGTTCAGGGAAGACCGCACCAGGGCTGGGACTCACTGGAATGGCCATATTCGTTGTTTGTTTAAATACCCAACTACTTATCTACACATCGGTCAACAGACGCTGCTCCCGGGCCAGCAGTGACCTGGCTGTCATAGACTCTCCCAGGACCCCGGGGTCGTGCCTGCCTGGCTGACTCCTGAAATGACGCGTGGCCGGGGCTCAACCTCTTCCCGTCCAAAGCCGGCCCCCAGCATGAATTCTCTAGCCAGGGAGGGTCCCTAAGCTGGCCCCACTCCCTTGGACCCTGCCCTCCCAGACCCAGCCCGGGCTATAATGCTATAATGGTCAAAGACCTCTCTGTCTGCCAAATCTGGGGCCCTACTCTTACAGCTCCCGGCTTTGTTTGTGATGGATTCCTCCTACCCTGGCCCTCAGGACCCTCCACACTGCCTCCAGCTACCTCAGCTCCTTCCTTCCTTCCTTCCTTCCTTCCTTCCTTCCTTCCTTCCTTCCTTCCTTCCTTCCTTCCTGGTTTGTTAATCCTCACCAGAGGTTTGTGCCCTTGACTGGGAATCGGAAACAAACGCATGGCCCTTCAGTCCTCTAACCACTGAGCAGACGGGCCAGGGCCTCAGCTGCTTTCTTCAGGTCCGACTCTCACCACCTTCAGTCCATCCTTCCCATCGGTTACCATGAGCCGCACAGACCCCAGATTTTTCAGGCTCTCCCCTGCTCCCAGCTTTGATTTCTTAATATACCTGTCCTCAGGTACTCCTGCCCTCCTCCGCAAGCCAGGTTTCTCACCTGCCTTAACCCTGCCTTCTGATAGGACGGGCCCTACTATTCCGATCCTCAGGCCCCGCCCCTACTGAGCACCCCTGCGCCCCTAGCTTTTCACGGTGGAGTCCCCTGACGGGCCTGTCCCTGGGCTGCTCTGTTCCTTAAAGCCCCTGGTCCCACCTGAACTTGGCCAGGTCCTCCTACCAGACCCCGGTGCCCCGCCCACAGACAGCCAGATCCCACCTTCCCGAGAGGCCCCGCCCCCACGGCCCCGCACCCGCTTTCTGATAGGCCAGGATCCACAAACCCCGCCCATCTCCTACACAAATCCCGCCCCTCTCCGCCGAAGCCCAGCCTCCAGGGCCCTGGCCCCGCTTTCTGATAGGCCAGCGACCCGCGGACCCCGCCCATCTCCCCCCCCACAAACCAACCCCGCCCCTCTGCACCGAGGCCCCGCCTCCTCACCGGTCCCGCCGCAGCCACGGCTGCAAGCCCCGGCCGGTCGCGTTCGTCGCGGAAATCGGGCAGCGTCTCGAGACAGAAGACGACGATGGAGACGAGAATGACCAGCACGGAGACGACGGCGAGCACGCGCGCGGCCTGCGAGCTCTCGGGGAACTCGAAGAGCAGCCAGAGCTGGCGCGCGAAGGCGCGGCGGGGCAGGGGCCGCTCGGGCGGCAGCGGGCAGCCCTCGTCCTCGCGCAGGCGCGCCAGCGCCGACGCGCCCAGCCCGTAGAAGGCCACCTCCTCCAGGAAGACGTCGAGCGGCACGTGCGCCGGCCGCCGCAGCCGCCCGCCCGACTGGTAGTAGTAGAGCACCGCGTCGAAGCTGGGCCGGTGCCGGTCGAAGAAGTATTCGCGGCGCGCGCCGTCGTAGAAGCGGCTGCGGCGCGCCGGGTCCCCGAGCAGCGTGTCCGGGAAGCGGCCCAGCGTGCGCGCCCGCGTCTCGAACCGCAGCCCCGCCACGTTGAGGACCAGCCGCTCGCAGCAGCCGCACGGCGGCGAGCACCGCGGCTCCATGGCGCGCGCAGCCCCAGTGACCCGCGGGCGGACGTGTGGCCCCGACGCCCGACCCGGCCCGGCCCCACCTCGGCCTCCGCCGCCGCCGCCGCCCCAGCCTGGTGTCCGATGTCCACGCGTAAAAATAGCCCAGCCCTCCGGCCAGGGCGCGGGGGAGGGGGCGCCGTGACCCCGGCGGGGCAGAGGGTACCCGCGCGCCCTCTGCCGGGGCACCCGCCCTTCCCCCCCCAGCCACCGCCGAGCTGCGCTTTCTCCTCGTCTACCCCGCGATCTGATCCCCTTTCCATGGCCCGGGACCTCGGTTGGGGTCACAAATTTCCACCCCTTTCTCTCGTTCTCTTGTATGCCTGCGTCTGGCCCCGCCTTTGATGTGGGTCTCTGAGGGATGTATGTGTGTCTTTATGGGGCAATTCTCTCTGAGTTTTGCCCCTCGCTCTGCGGGATTCTGTGTCTTGGTTTCTCTCATCTATGTTTTAATTTGGACTCTTTTTTTTTTCCCCTCGAGGGTCTGTTTCTCTGTTGTCTCCGCTGGCCTCGGTCGAGGTCTCTCTGCTCATCTTGCCGGTCTCCTCTCCCATTATCTCTGTCCGTGGGTTTCTCGGGGGCGCACCCTTTGGCCCCTTTCCCTGCAGCCTTGCGCGTCTCTGCTGGGGACCCCTGGAGGACTCCGTCTGCGGAATCAACTCTCTGACCATCACTCTTAGGTCAGCTCCGCCACTGCCCCGGTGGTTGCCTGGACCTTTGGGGGGGACGCTCCAGCAGCTGCAAACCGTGGGCAGGTGCGCCCCTCGCCCGGTCCCCTCGGCAGGGTGTCTCCGGGGCTCTCCACCTGGCTTCTCTGCCCTTCCGTGCCAGGGGCAGCAGGGCCTGCGCGGCACGGGCGGGGGTGGGCTGGGGAGATGTCGCAGGGTCACTCCAAGGGACCGAAGGACAGACGGACGCTGGCCTTCCAGCCACGGGTGTCCTATGACATCGCATAAAAATAGCCCCATCAGTTGGGCTTTCGGGGACAGGGAGCGGTGGTCACCTGCGAATGCGGTCTCCGGCGCCCTCTGCTGGGCGAGTGGAGCGGCAGGGAAAGTTTTGCTGCGAATTCCCGCTCTCTCTCTCTTGCCGTCTACGCTTTGTTCCTCTGTCACCGTCCCCCCGGATTTCCGTGTCCTGCTCTCTGGGTCTGTCTGTCTTGGTCTCTCTCTTTCATGATCTTTGACCCTCCTTGTCTCTGGGTTTCTGTCCTCCCCACCCCCCACCCCCCATCCCCCCATCCCTCTGGTCTTTTCCCTTCTCTCTGGTCTGTCTCTTTTCTTCTCCGTCTTCTCTTTTTAAAAAAATATCTTTTATTGATTTTTTACAGAGAGGAAGGGAGAGGGATAGAGAGCTAGAAACATCGATGAGAGAGAAACGTCGGTCAGCTGCCTCCTACACATCCCCTTCTGGGAGTGTGACCGCAACCAAGGTACGTGCCCTTGACCGGAATCGAACCCGGGACCCCTCAGTCCACACACCCACGCTCTATCCACTGAGCCAAACCGGTTAGGGCTCGGTCTCCTCTTTCCTGTCATTCTCCAGGACCTCAAAGAGACCCCTCTTGGTGGGTCTCAGCTCTCTGTGTGACCTGACCCCCGTCTTCCCTCTGTGGCCCTGTCTCTTCCACTTGCATCCACACTGAGCCTGGAGGCAGTGCTCTCCCTTGCTGCTTCCAGAAGCTTCTCCCTCCCTCAGCTCCTTTGAAGCTCAAGCTGCCCATGGACATCTCTGCCCAGCTTCCCTGATGAACTCCCCCTTCCCTTCTGGCCCCGCCCACTGTCATGGAAGATTTTGGACTTCATCATTCTTAGAAATGTCAATGTCCTCCTAGATCAGCGGTTCTCAACCTGTGGGTCTCGACCGCTTTGGCGGTCGAATGACCCTTTCACAGGGGTCGCCTAAGACTATCGGAAAACACATATATAATTACATATTGTTTTTGTGATTCAGCACTATGCTTTCATTATGTTCAATTTGTAAAAATGAAAATATATCCTGCATATCAGATATTTACATGACGATTCATAACAGTAGCAACATGACAGTTATGAAGTAGCAACGAAAATAATGTGGGGGTCACCACAACATGAGGAACTGTATTAAAGGGTCGCGGCATTAGGAAGGTTGAGAACCACTGTCCTAGATGACCCTCCTAGAACCTGGCCCTACTGGATTGTCTTCTCCCAGAAGGATCAGATTTCTCGTCCTACAAAGTAGTCCCGAGCCGTGCCACACCCTCACTAGAGGAGTCCGTGTCCTTGGCTTTTGGTCATTCTCTCAACCAACAGACTGTCTCGTGGGAAGCCATGTGGTTTCCCAGGTTGGGATATAAAAGGCAACTTTCCATCCCACTGTTTCCTCAGAACACTTGTTTTTTTTTCATTTAATATATTTTTTATTGATCTCAGGATGGGAGAGGGAGAGAGATAGAAGCATCAATGATGAGAGAGAATCATGAATCAGCTGTCTCCTGCACGCCCCCTACTGGGAATTGAGCCCACAACCCAGGCATGTGCCCTTGACCAGAATCGAACCCGGGACCCTTCAGTCCACAGGCTGACCCTCTATCCACTGAGCCAAACCGGCTACTTTTTTTGTTAATCCTCACCTGAGGATATTTTTCTATTGATTTTTAATAGAAAGTGGAAGGGAAGGGGGAGGAAGAAAGAGAGAGAGGTGTGAGAGAGACACATTGATTGGTTGCCTCCCACACATGCCCCAACTGTGGCCAGGGATCGAACATGCAACTCAGGTATGCGTGCCTTTGACCAGGAATCAAACCCGAGGCCCTTTGATGCAGGGCTGATGTTCTAACCACTGAGCTTCACAGACCAGGGCTCCTTGGGACACTCCTGCAGGCCAGATGGCGAGGCCCCTGTGGAGAGGACTTAGGCTACTGGCCCTTGGTCCTGGCTAAACTCAGCTGATGACCAGTACCAACCTGTCGCCATCTGAGTGAGTCACCTTGAAAGCACATCTTGCCCCAGCCAGACTACCCCCACGGATGCTTCTAGAGCCCGATAGGCCCCTCCCCCAGCTCTGCCCAGCTTGAAGATTTGTGAGGTTGTAGAGTTCTTTTTGGGGGGGAAGGTGAGATACCACAGAGACAGAGTTCCGTTCTCGTTACATCACTAGAGGCCTGGTGCATGAAATTCGTGAACAGATAGGGTCCCTAGGACTGGCTGGCGATCAGGGCAGATCAGGTTCCCCGCCTCCCCACTTTTTCCTTCCCTGGCTCCCTCAGTGCCCTGCTACCATGCCACCGTTGGTCGCCTGCCATGTTCCGTGCCGCCCCCTGGTGGTCAGCGCATGTCATAGCGATTGAACTCCGTTTTCCAGGTGGAACTCCCAGGGGACACTTTGCATATTGTCCTTCTATAAATATAAATATCGGGTGCAAGAGGTTGATATGTCTTATCACAGGTGATTTCAGTTTGATCACTTGCTTCGAGTAGTGTCTGCTGGGTTTCTCCACTGTAAAGTTATTATTTTTCCCCCTTGTAATCAAAGAATGTTGGAGAGAGCCATCTTTTTTTTTTTTGCCCAGTTAAGTTTATCAAGGCTTAATTTACATGCAGTAAAATTTAACCTTTATAGTGCACACTTCTGTGAGTCTTGGCAAATGTATATAGTCATGTGACTGTACCATAATCAACATAGACAACCGTTTTGTCACCCCCCGAAGTTTCCTCTTTTGTAGTCAATGCCCCTTCCTTCCAGTTCTAGGGAACTATTGCTCTGTTTTCTCTCCCTCTGTCCCTGTCATGTGTGTGTGTTTTTTTCAGAATGTCGAATAAATGAAATCATAAGTATGGCGCCCTTGACCTGGCTTCTTTCACTTAGTGCAATGCATTGAGGCTTCACTCCTGTGGTATGCATCGGTAGCTCTCTCCTTCTTAACTTTCATTCCAAGGCGTGGATGTATGCCCATTGGTTTATCCATTCACTGTATGAGGGATGTTTAAGTTACATTTCATTTGTGGCTATTATGACTAAAGCTGATGTAGAAACCTGTTTACATGTTTTTTAAAAATATTTTTTTATTGATTTCAGAGAGGGAGAGGGAGAAGGAAACATCAATAATGAGAAACATTGATCAGTTACCTCCCACATGCCCCACACTGAGGATGGAGCCCACAACCTGGGACTGTGCCCTGACTGGGAATCGAACCATGACCACCTGGTTCATAGGCGAATGCTCAATCACTGAGCCATGCCAGCCGGGCTACGTGTGTGTTGTTGTTTTCTTAATCCTCACCCAAGGATATGCTTAGAGAGAAGATGAGAGAGAGAAAGAGAGGAACATTGATGTGAGAGAGAAACATCAATTCATTGCCTTCCTGATGTACCCTGACTGGAGATGGAGGTGCAACCCAGGTGTGTGCCTAACCAAAAACTGAACCGGTAATCTTTTGGTGCACAAGATGATGATCAACCGAGTCACTCCGGCCAGGCCTTGTGCACGTTTTTGTGTGAACATATGTTTCCAGGTCTCTGAAGTCGCTAAGAGTGGGCTTTCAGGATTGTATGGAAGGTGTGTGCTTAACTTTTTTGCCATCAGCAGACTTTCTATCCTAATACCTTTTCTGTCTTATAAAAAAACACCCTTCCTTGACTCTGCTTCTTTTCCTGCTATCACCTCTCTCTGCTGCCTTTAGAGCAGCGGTTCTCAACCTGTGGGTCGCGACCCCTTTGGCGGGCGAACGACCCTTTCACAGGGGTCGCCTAAGACCATCCTGCCTATCAGATATTTTCATGACGCTTCATCACAGTAGCAACATGACAGTGATGAAGTAGCAACGAGAATAATTTTATGGTTGGGTCACCACATGAGGAGCTGTAGTTAAAGGGCCAGAAGGTTGAGAACCGCTGCTTTAGAGCAAAACTTCTCTGAAGACTTCCCTACCTGAGGCCTCCACTTCCTCTCTCATCACCTTGTCAAGGTCACTGCCTATGTCTTTAGCTTTATTTTTTTTAAAATGTTTTTATTGATTGGAGAAAGGGAGAGGGGAAGGGAGAGAAACATCAACGAGAGAGAAAACATCAACGATTGGCTGCCTCCTACACACTCCCTGCTGGGGATAGAGTCTGAAACTAAGGCCTGTGCCCTGACCGGGAATCAACCCTGGGAGACCTCTTGGTGCCTGGGTAGAAGATGCTCAACCACTGAGCACACTGGCTGGGCTCAATCTTTATTTTATTATCATTTGTAATTGATTTCAGAGAGGAAGAGAGGGATAGAAGCACCGATGATGAGAGAGAATCATTGATCAGCTGCCTCCTGTATGCCCCCTATTCAAACTCACTTGGCAATCATTTCAGCCTTACAGAAAAGCTGCAAAAATTGGACAGAGCTTCCATATATCCTTCAACCAACCAGCTTCTGCCAATGTCAACTTCTTACATAACCATAGTACAGTTATTTGTCAGGAAATTAACCTCGATATAATGTGATTACCCAATAATACTATAGACCTTATTTGAATTGCACCAGTTACCCATGAATGTTGTTTCTGGCTTAGAATCTAATTCAGGATCCCACATTGCATGAATTGACTCCTTAATTTCCGATGGGAGTTATTTTTTTAACTATACTTTTTGTTGTTGTTGTTAATCATCCGAGGATATTTTTTCCACTGATTTTTTTAGAGAGAGTGGAAGGGAAGGGGAGAAAGAGAGAGAGAGAGAGAGAGAGAGAGAGAGAGAGAGAGAAACATCAGTGTGAGAGATACACATTGATTGATTGCCTTCCCCACCCATGACTAGGGCTGGGGATGGAGCCTGCAACTGAGGTACATGCCCTTGACTGGAATCAAACCTGGGACCCTTCAGTCTCAGGGTCAACTCTCTAGCCACTGAGCCAAACTGGCTAGAGCTAACTTCACTTTTTAAAAAATATATATTTTATTGATTTTTTACAGAGAGGAAGAGAGAGGGACAGAAAGTTAGAAACATCGATGAGAGAGAAACATCGATCAGCTGCTTCCTGCACACTCCCTACTGGGGATGTGCCCACAACCAAGGTACATGCCCTTGACTGGCATCGAACCTGGGACCCTTGAGTCTACAGGCCGACGCTCTATCCACTGAGCCAAACCGGTTAGGGCATAACTTCACTTTTTAATATACACTCTAATTACGCTCCTATAGCAACCGAATAAGCTAGCTCTACCTTCACATACACCCTGAATCCCACCATCCTTTCCACCCCACTGCTGCCTTCTTGGTCCAAGCCATCTCTTCCCTGGACACTGTAGACTCCTGACCATCTCCCTGTTCCCCCTTCAGCCCCTTCCCTGCATTTTTTTCTGTCCATAGCCACGGAATTGATCTTTTAAAAATGTAAATTAGCCCTAGCCAGTTTGACTCAGTGGATAGAGCATCAGCCTGCAGACTGAAGGGTCCAGGTTCGATTCTGGTCAAGGGCACATGCCTGGCTGGCGGGCTTGAGGGGAGTGCAGGAGGCAGCCAATCAAGATTCTCTCACATCATTGATGTTTCTCTCTCTCTCAGCCTTCCTCTCTGAAATCAATAAAAATATATTTAAAAAAATAATAAAAATGTAAATTAGGTATGTCTCTTGCCTGGTCAAAACACTTTAGTTAGCCCTAGCTAGTTTGGCTTAGTGGATAGAGTGTCAGCCTGCGGACTAAAGGGTCTCAGGTTCGATTCCGGCCAAGGGCACATGCCTGGGTTTCGGGCTCAATCCCCAACGGGAAGCATGCAGGAGGTGACCAATCAATGATTCTCTCTCATCGTTGATGTTTCTCTCTCCCTCTCCCTTCCTCTCTGAAATCAATAAAAATATATTTTAAAAACAAAACAAAAGGCAGGCACTAAGGCCCTCTGTGTCCCTGGGTAGGTGAGGGACATACCTAATTTACATTTTTAAAAGATCACTTCCATTAAGGTAGGGTTAGCTTTATTTTAAGTTTTTTATAATGAAATAGTTTTAGAATTGCAGAAAAGCTCCAAAAAAATAGTGCAGAGTTCCCACATACGTACGTAAGTAAAGCAAATGTCAAAAAAGTCTTCTTTTTCTCTTTTCCCTTTTATTTATTGATTTTTAGAGAGAGAGGAAAGGAGAGGAAGAGAGAGAAACATGGATATGAGAGTGATACATTGATCTGCCTCCTGTACACCCCACACAGGGACTGAAACCAAATCCTGGGCATGTGCCCTGATTGGGAATCAAACTGGCAACCTTTTGGTGTCTGGGACAACACCCAACCGACGGAACCTCACCGGCCAAGGTCAAAATATTTTTTAAATTAAATTGATCTGTTTATTGATTTTTAGAGAGAGAGGGACAGAAAGAGAGCGGAACATCGATTTGTTGTTCCACTTATTTATGTATTCAGTGGTTGATTCATGAATGTGCCCTGACTGGGGATTGAACACAACCTGAGTGGATCCCCAATAGGCTCTAACCCAGCTACCTTGTCAGGGCTGTCAACACTTTTTGTTACAGTATGTGCTCTTTGAAATGTTTCTTGAAATATGAAGTTAGTCATTTAAATTTTATAATTTCTATAAGTAATTATTAATATCACTATTTTGTGTATTCTTTTAAAAAATATATTTTATTGATTACAGAGAGGAAGGGAGAGGGATAGAAACATCCATCTGCTGCCTCCTGCACGCCCCCTACTGGGGGTGTATTTTGTGTATTTTTAAAAAATATATATATATTATTGATTTTTTACAGAGAGGAAAGGAGAGGGATAGAGTTAGAAACATCGATGAGAGAGAGACATCCATCAGCTGCCCCCCTCTGGGGATGTGACTGCAACCAAGGTACATGCCCTTGACCGGAACCGAACCTGGGACCCTTCAGTCTGCAGGCCGACGCTCTATCCGCTGAGCCTAACCGGCCAGAGCTATTTCGTGTATTCTTAAACAAGCAATTCAATCTATCCAAAAAAAGTTTAAATACAATATTTAACTCCAGGTCCCCAGTGTTCTAAGTACTGGTAACATGGATGCCAGCTCTCTGACCTCATGGTCAACAGCAGGACTCCTCCCCCCCCAACCCCCCTTCCCCCTAAATCAGGGCCTTTGCACTTGCTGTTACCCCCGCCCAGATCTCCCTTCCCTGGGGCCTTGGCTCAAATGTCACTTCTTTAGAAAAACCTTCCATTAACAAACACCCTTTCTAAAACAGATCGGCTTTCACTGCCCATCCCCTTCCTCTGTTCTGTTTATACTTATTCTTTTAAACGCTTTTATTGTCCTCCCTCCTGCCATGTAAGCTCCAAGAAAGAGCGTTTCCTTTAGTCACGCGCCATATTCCTAGAGCCCACACAGTGCCTAGTACACATCCGGCGCTCAGCGAACAGTGACTGATTTAATAGACGGGACCAGGTTACCACACTATTCACACAGGGACTCTTTGTCAGAAGGCGGAGGGGTATATCAGAGCACACTGATCGCCGCATGCGCGCAAGATCCGGGAAGTGTGTTAGGGGAAGGGGCGGGGCATCGAGAAGAGTCTCGCGGACAGAAGCGGTTGGAGCCCAAATCTCCAGGTGCAGGAGCAAAGGCTTGGGGCGGCCGCGCGTGCGCACTGCGGGCTCTAGCCTGCCGCGGCGAGGGAGTTTAAGGTGCCCGGAGGCGGGGCCGTGACCTCGCGCTTGCGCAGTGCCCGCCGCGGAGCCGGATCCCGGCGTGTGGGCCGCTCCCGACGGCGGCGGCGCGTGCGCAGTGCGGCGGCGGAGGGATTCCGGACCGGTTCCCCATCCTGCCCCTGTCGCGAGCCGAGGCCGCGCGGGCTCCTGAGCAGCGGCCTGGTGCGCGCGCTTGGCGGGCGACGGAGGCAGTCGGACGCGGACGCCGCTGGAGTCGAAGCCGGAGCAAGAGTCCCTACTGCTGAGGGGCCGCCGCAGCCGCCGCGAGCCCCCGGACCGTCGCCGGGTCGAGGAGGGCGCCGCGCGGCGGGTGAGTGTGACTGAGGGGCCTTACCGGGTGCGGGGCTGCTTACCCAAAAGCCTCTGCGGTGGGCCTGGGTCTTTTTCCCCCGCGGCCGGGCCCCGTCCCCCGCCACCGCACCTTTCTGCACCCCTTACCCACAGTCCTCTGGGCACTCAGGCTCTCTTCCCTCAGCCCTCCCGCGGTTCCTTACCCACAGGCCCTTGCGGTGTGTTGCCTTTTTTCTTCTCGGTCTCCGCGGTGTCCTGGACCCTTACCCATAATCCCTTTCGCCTCTGGGGGCTTAGGTGTATTACCCACAAGCCCCGGCGTGAGGGTTTAGCTGAGGACGACCCTCCCCGGTTATCGGAGACTTGCCGCGACCCTGGCCCTGTTCTCTGAGGTGTGGGACCACCCGCCGCCGCCGCTCTACGTCCCTCCTCGGTTTCCCTGACTTCCTCTGGGAAACCTCTCAGCTCCTTGCTCGGGACTCCGAGACTCACTGCTTAGAAACGCCCTTTTCAGTTTTTGTGTCCCCTAGGGGCTCGCTCCACCCTCACGCGGCCCTCTTCCGAGGACTTGCTTTCTTATCTGTATTTATTCCTTTCTCTCTGCCACATAGGACCACCCTGTGCCCTTACAGAAGCGATTTTTAATGCCGAGACCTTGCCCCTCCTTCCCTCCGTTCTTGGGGGCTGAAGGGATTGTGGGGGCTTCGTCTCTCAGGGCCCAACCTAACCCGAGGCTGGTCCGCTCTCGCTCGCAGACTTGGCAAGATGACTCAGTTCCTGCCGCCCAACCTTTTGGCCCTCTTTGCTCCCCGGGACCCCATCCCCTACCTGCCACCCCTGGAGAAACTGCCCCATGAGAAACACCACAATCAACCTTACTGTGGCATCGCGCCCTACATCCGGGAATTTGAGGTGAGTTCACTGAGCAGGCTTGAGTGGTTCTGGTTCTGGGATCTGGGGCGGGAGGTCCGGGATTTGGGAGCCCAGTGTCTGGCCACTCTCTAGCTGTGTGGGTTTATTCTTTCCGATGCTCAATTTTTTATTGATTTCAGAGAGGAAGGGAGAGAGAGAAACATCGATGATGAGAGAGAATCATTGATCGGCTGTCTCCTGCACGCCCCCCACTGGGGATGGAGCCCACCACCTGGGCATGTGCCCTGACCAGGAACTGAATTATGCCCTCCTGGTTCAAAGGTTCAACCACTGAGCCACCCTGGCTGGGCCCATTTCCTTGTCTCGATGGGGTTGGTAATATATCCCTTATAGGGTTTTGTGAAAATTCAGTAACTGGCAGTTGAATGTTCAGGCTTTGGAGTCAGGCGGTCCTTGGCACCCACACCCCTTTGTCAGCTGTGTGACATGGGGCACGTGATGTACCCCCTTAGTGTGTGTTCTTCATTTCTAGCAAAGGGTTATTATTTTCCTCAGGAATTAACTGCAAAATGTGTGTTACAAGGCTTGGCAGTCAGCAAGTATTGATGTTTGTTATTTACCATTTTCGACAGTAAGAGGTCCAGGAAGGGTTAGCGCCATGTGGTAGAGTGCTTGAGACCAAGGGCTTGAGACTCTCGCTCTGCACCTTCAGATAAACACGAATACACAGCCGAGGTGCCTGGGTCTCTTTCTTTTGTAAAATTGGGGTCACAGCGGCCACTCATACGGTGCATCAGAGCACAAGCGAGCAACGGTGGCACGATGCCAGGAGTCGGAAGAGGAAAGTTCTGGTGAGGGGGAAAGGGCAGCTGGAGGCGGAGAAAGTTGCAGAGCTTGTTAGTAGAGAGATAACAGAAGGTTGGTCTGTAGAAGGATTTGCCACCCTCGGTGAACGGGCACACGGGAATGTTATTAGCCAGTTAAACCAATTTAATGGCCACAGTCCAGGGGCAGCCTTTGATGATGCGGTCACACGCCAGTTCCTGTTTAGTGAGGGGTTGGCGAGACCTGCCTGGGCCCCAGGGGGTGTGCAGTTGTCTGCTGCTGAGCACTGCGCTGTCAGGTCCGTTCGCTTGAGGCCTGGTCCCGGTTCCAGTCTGTGACAAAGGACACATCCCTTGCAGATGGATGCTTTTGATCAATACAGAAGCAGTATTTTCTCGCATTTTCAAAGAAGGAATACAGCCCTGGCTGGTCAGCTCAGTTGGAAAATCTTCCCGATGTGCCAGGGTTTCGGGTTCCATCCCTGGTCAGGGCACATACAGGAAGCAACCAATGGATGTGGAATGGGGGAACAGCGAGTCCATGTCTTCCTTCTCCCCCAAAATAAGTAAATAAAAAAAAGACTACAAAAAGAAGATGAGAGTTTTTTATTATTCTATAGGTACAAAAACCCCCCTGTCAGATTGCTGTAGACCTGAATACTTCCGATTTCTGTGCTCCTCTCGTCACAGCCCAGTGTGCTGAGAGCAGTGGTGCCACGCCCCTGCCCCCATTGGCCTGCGACTGTCCTTGTTTGCTTGCTTGTATGTGTGTGGGGGGTGCATGGCCGAGATGCTTATTATTTCTTTGCCATTTCCCTCAGTTCCTCCCCCCCGTCACCTCTCTTCTTTTCCCAGGACCCTCGAGATGCCCCTCCCCCAACACGAGCAGAAACTCGGGAGGAGCGCATGGAGAGGAAGGTATGTAATTTTTGCCTCCTGGCCCTGTGTCTTTTTTGTCCCTTTCTCCAGATAGTCCTTGACATTAGAGCACTTTTGTCTGCATTTAATTGTCCACCTTTCTCCTGACAGAGACGTGAAAAGATTGAGCGGCGGCAGCAGGAAGTGGAGACAGAGCTAAAAATGTGTAAGCCCCTTCCCTTCTCCCACAGCTCCTCTTCAAACCCTCGTGTGTTTCTCTCTCCCAGGTCAACCCCAGGAGCCTGTTTTGGGAAAGGGGGGTTGTTAGTTCACTCTTAGCCCCCACTGTCTGTCAGGCACTATGTTTACTTTGGTCACTTAAGCGGGAGAGTGTGGAGTACGGGCTGCAGGAAGGGAGAGCCCGGGTACCTCGGGCTGCGCCCTGGAGGGGTTGCCACAGCCCAGCTGGGTCTCACAGGCGAAGGCAGTGAGGTCCTGGCTGGTGACATAGCCCTGGCTCCACCTGAGCTCCCTAACCCTGGGGCTGGGATGTTCCCTCCCTTCCAGGCGCTGGAATTGGGAGCGTTGGGAGATAGTGGCCGTTTTCCAGATTTCGCATTTCAGATGGCCCCTTGTTCCAGTGAGTCCCTCCTGCTGTTGAGGCTTCGGTGAATCGCTTCACTGCAGCTTCTTCCCGGGAGGGTCCTCAGGGTGCTTACCCCATGTCTGACCTCTAGAGACCCAGGCGTCCCCCTGACTCTGAGCCCTGACTTTCACTGCAGCTGCCTTCTCCCTGAGCCTCAGAGGCATCTCAGACTCAGGGTCCAGACCACAGCCAGGATTTCCCTTCTCACCAAGCTGGTCGTCTTTGGGTGTTTTCTTCCCTGGGACATGGCCATCAAGTTTTGCAAGACAGGAGTTGTTGCTGTCCAGTTTTCTATTTGTTTTAAAAATGTACTTTTATTGATCTCAGAGAGGAAGGGAGAGGGAAAGAGAGATAGAAACATCAATGATGAGAGAGAATCATCGATCAGCTGCCTTCTGCACGCCTCACACTGGGGATCAAGCCTGCAACCCAGGCATGTGCCCTGACCAGAATCGAACCCGGGACTCTTCTGTCTGCAGGCCTATGCTCCATCCACTGAGCCAAATCAGATAAGGCCGGTTATAGTTTTTTAAAAAGTCCTTATTAGAAACTAAAGTGGTGCCCTAGCCAGTTTTGCTCAATGGATAGAGCATCGACCTGTGGACTCAAGGGTCCTGGGTTCGATTCCGATCGGGAGCACATGCCCTGGTTGTGGGTTCAGTTCCCAGTAGGGGGCCTACAGGAGGCAGCCAATCAATGATTCCCTCTCATCATTGATGTTTCTGTCTCTCCCTCTCTGAAATCAATAAAAATATATTTAAAAGAAAAGAAAGAAAAAGAAAAGAAACTAAAGTGGTATGTCTGTGGACTTGATCCCCAGTGGGGGGTGTGCAGGAGGCAGCCAATTGATGTTTCGCTCTCCTTTTCTCTCTCTCTAAAAAAATCAATAAAAAAGAAAGAAATTTCCTAAAGTCATCTGGAACTTAGTGTTCCCCTCTCACAGGAAACAGATCTTTAACTTCTCTGGCTCCTTGTAACACCCACACTGCCTTTCTGAGAAGCCAGTGCGTGGGGTTCAGCATGGGGCCTGCTGGTTGGAGCACCTGGGCTGTGAAGTCAGACTAGGATGGAGAGTCAGGCTTGGTCTCTGCTGCTCCTGCACTTCGCCTCTGACATGCCTCGGGGCTTAGTTCTGTTTCTATTTGCAAAGGATAAATAGTTCTCAGCTGTCTAGCACAGTGTCCCATGTTATGCGTTTAATATTAATATTCCTTTTCTCATCTCCTCCCAGAACATGGCCAGCCCTGTTAGTAGCGCTGTGTGGTAGAAGAACCGCCTCCGCTGTGCAATGGGCAGGGTGATGTTGGGGCCTTGGCAGGAGCCCGTGGGCATTGTGTGCGCTGGGGCCACCACACCTGGTGAAACGGACTTCTTCCCAGGCTTGACCCATCAGAACCACCTGTGCCATTGAGTTTGTGATAGATTCTGGCCCTTGTCTGTGGAGGTAGTTGTTCCTTGGTGGCCTAGCGGTAGGAAGGCTGGAAGAAGGCGTCTGATTAACCTCTGTGAGCTCCAATAGCAGCCCTGGGTTCTTCCCTGGGGCTTGCATGTTCCTAAACTCCACCCTCAGCGAAGGAGAGAGAGGGCTGCTTGATCCCAGGTTTTCCTTTCGGCTGCAGTTTCGGGCTGTGCCAGTGGAGGGCAGTGTGGCCTACTGGTGAGTGAAAGCTCAGCTCCTCCAGGGCGCGCTCACGCTGCCTCCTCAGATGCCCAGTCAGTGTAGTTACAGCTGAGAGAGACGGGGCCTTGGGATTGGCAGGTCTGAGTGGGCAGGCTGGCCCCCATCACGCAGCGTGAAGCCCCCCTTTTCCCCTCCCCACATCAGCTTAAATCAGCCACTTGGATCAAGGCTGCTGTGCTTCAGGGAAACCAGGACTCGGGGGACATGCCGAGGTCACCAGCAGTTTCTGTAATGGCCTCCCTGCCCGTCTGTCTGTGTCTGTCTTGCTAAGTGAGGACTGTTGGCATCTTCGATTACAAATTATCTTCTTGTGC
The DNA here is from genome assembly GCA_036010255.1 of Myotis pilosus. Lineage (NCBI taxonomy): Eukaryota > Metazoa > Chordata > Mammalia > Chiroptera > Vespertilionidae > Myotis > Myotis pilosus. The sequence continues at coordinate 5,675,853 of JASKON010000029.1, forward strand.
AGGGGACCCTCACAATGATCCCAACGCTCAGGGTGATGCCTTCAAGACGCTCTTTGTGGCGAGAGTGGTGAGTCCCAAGTCCCGGAGCCCCAGAGGAGTCTAGAATCCGGGCTGCTGGGAGCTGGGGTGTGGGGTGGAGGCAAAAGGCTGGGTCCCAGGAATGTTCTAAGGGGTCAGCTTGGAGGCGGCTCGCTTCTCCCACTTAACCCTGTGTCTCGCTCCTTGTAGAACTATGACACAACAGAATCCAAACTCCGGAGAGAGTTTGAAGTATATGGACCCATCAAAAGAGTGAGTGGGCTGGGGCCGGGTATTTAAATTGGGGAATGCGGAGGGAGGGAGAAGGCTGGCTGCCAATCCTGAGGGCACGGTGCCTCATTCCACACAACTGGCTTTGGCAGCAGAAGCACATTTAAGAAATGATGCCTCCTTGTTGACTTAGCGCCAGGGGGTAAACTACAAACTTCCTATTTGTAAGTGATGTTGGTTGGTGTCCAGTTGGGCCTGTTTGTTTACTGGCGTGGTGGCTGCTGTTGCTGTAGCTGCCTGGGTCATTGCAACAGACTGTATGGCTCCCAGGGCCAGAAGTACCTGCTGCCTGGCCCGTTATAGGACATGTGTACTGACTCCTGTTTTAGAGCAAAGCTTTCTGTTTCACTGAAATTCCCTCATTTAACTTAATGTCACTTAAATACTCTGGGCAGCAGTGAGGGTTTCAGGTCATCCTCACAAACTGCTTAGTCCATTACCGTTAGAGCAGCGGTTCTCAACCGGTGGGTCGCGACCCCTTTGGAGGTCGAACGACCCTTTCACAGGGGTCGCCTAAGACCATCGGAAAACACATATATAATTACATGTTGTTTTTGTGATTAATCGCTACGCTTTCATTATGTTCAATTTGTAACAATGAAATTCGGGGTCACCACAATATGAGGAACCGTATTAAAGGGTCGCAGCACAAAGGTTGAGAACCACTGCTTTAGAGTGTCAGACTCTCTGGGGACTTGAAAGACAGAGCTGGTCTGAGGCATCCGTCTTGGGCATCACCCACCCCAGGGCCTGACACAGGCTGTGTGATTGATGGGCTGAGATTTCCCTGTGCCGGAGATAACCTCTGCCCCGCCCCCTGCCCTCCAGATACACATGGTCTACAGCAAGCGGTCAGGAAAGCCCCGAGGCTATGCCTTCATCGAGTACGAACATGAACGAGATATGCACTGTGAGTACCTCCCACCTGAGCCCGGCCCTCTGACCCTCTCTGCTGCCCCAGTCCCTTCCCGTTGTCTGTTCCCACCTCCCATCCTGCCAAACCTGACACTAGCGATGTCCTTTCTCCTCCTCCCTCTGTTACTAATATATCTTTTTTTTATACGTGTATGTGTTTTTTAAAAAAACAAACACACAAAAGAATTCCCCCACAATGTGTGTGTGTATGTGTGTGTGTGTGTGTGTGTGTGAACCTGGGGAGGTAAGTGTCACACGTTGAACCTCGGGCAAGGAGGGAACTGGGTGGGGGTTGGAGCCAGCTGAAGGTGAGTGGGGGGGTCGGATTTTCGGGGAGCCTCTCCCCATTCCCCCCGCCGGAGTTGGGGGCAGCCAGGTTGGAATGAGGACTGGCCTTTGAACCAGCCTTCTCTTCCCTCCAGCAGAGCTGGGGCTAGGCTCCCCGACCCTCCGCCGCCCCACCCTTGGCCCCCACCCTGTTTCTCAGCGGGCAGCGGGCTGGTAGGCATGTTCAGCGCCTGCCCCCACAACTCCAAAGCCCCCTATGAGGCTACAGCAGCGTCCACCGGGGCAGGGATGGGTGGGTGGGGGTGGGCATGGCTGCGGCGTGTCCAGGGGCCGCCATATTAATTGACTGTTCTTATTGTCACTGCAGCCACCACGCAGCTGGCTTGCAGCTGATGCTTACGCTCCCCTTACAACACCTCAGTGTATGGTTGGTATAAGGGTTTGTATCATGGGTAAGATCACTCAGCACCGCACACAGCCCAGCTTAGCCAGGCAGCTCAGGAGCAGCGAGGCGCCCCTTCTCCCGTCCCCAGTCACCCCTTCAGACCCCCCGCACCCAGACCTTTTCCTTGTTTGGGTGCCCTTTGCTCCCTCCTGGCCCCCGATCCATATGCTCTTGCTGATCCCAGGAGAGGAAGGATGAACCCTGATAGGAAAGGCAGCTGGCCGCTCCGGTTGGGTTCCATCCAACCACTGACTGACCTGGCTCCATGATGTCAGCGGCAAGGTGGAGAGAATACTGACGAGGGGGTGCCTTAGGGACAGGGCTCCACGTGGAACCCTTCAACCCTTCGCTCCCTGCCCCCGTGCCTTCCGCGGGGCTGTCACTATGGTGGCCCTGGAGAAGCTTTGGTTGCTAGATTTGGGGTGCTCTGCCCCATCCCTGTCTGCCTCATCATGGTTGAGGCCTCTCGAGGGGCTGTGGTGCCCAGTTCTCCAGAGTGCATGGAATTAGGGATTGGGGTGTGGGAGGATCAGTGACAGGCTGCAAACAGCTGATGGTGTTGTAGATTTTACTTCAGACCCTTCCACTATCTAGAGACCTAAGAGAGGGAGAGAGAGAAGCCTAGAAGTACACACGTCACATGTTTTCTTTGCTGTTATTCTGGGGTTGGGCCTCTTCTGGGGTTTGGGACACTGAACTAGAGCAGGGTTCCTTTGCTTGACTGTTCCTGGTCCTTAAAATTCCTTCCCTGACTACCCTCCTCTACCCAGGGGTCAAGTGGCCCCTTCTCAGGTCATGGGCAGCACTCCATCTCCTGGACCCCGAGGCTGCCCCCTTGTGTGCCAGCCTTTGGGCTGAAGCAGGTGGTGGGAGGGAGTGTTGGGTTCGAGATGGAAAAATTGTTCCATGTGCTGAGGGGGAGGGGCGTGTGCCTCGGCTAGCATGGACTTTACGGGAAAAGGTGAGGGTGGACAGGTTTGCCAAGGCCTCCCCAGCCTTCTTTGTAAGTTTAAGCAAAATAGGCCCCAGGCTTCCCAGCTCCCAGACTTGATGTAAATTCTTGTCTCCCCCTCTTTCAAGGCCTCCCTAAGGTTTTTTGGGGTCCACCACTTCCTCTGCCTGTCGCCAGGTGGTGCAGGAGATGTGGTTCTCCCTCTTGTGGTTCCCCCAGACCCCCCATCTCCCTGCCCTGTAGTTTTAGCTGACCCTGTGGTGGTGGGTGTGGGGTCGGTGCGCTTGCTCAGGTAAGCTTGGGGGCTCCAGGTAAGCGGTCCCGTGTCCCCCCCCGGGAAGCCCGCCTCCTCGCCAGGCCCCCAGGACTTGCCGGGCCCCCCCCATCCCGCTCGGTTTGGACACCCGCAAGGCCGGCATCGGTAAATGGCACCTTTTTCTCTTCCTCTGGTTGTTATTTGGGGGGGAGCGGGCTGGGGCGGGGCAGGGTATTGTGGTTGGTTGAGGACGACCCCGTAGGCCAGGGCTGCGGGTGGGAAAGGGACCTTTTTGGCCTTCCCTGCAGCCCCTGTGTAAGACAGGCCAGGGGACCAGGCCTGCCCTTTGCTGTGCCCTGCCCAGGAGCAGGATCGTGCCTCCCTGCATCTCTCCCTCTACTCCCCATCCTTCCTGAACGGCTCAGGCTGGGTTGGCTGCCCAGCGTGTGTTGCTCTGGGGGTGTGGAGGGAGAGATGGGGTGGAGCCTGGGTTTGGGTGGCAGTCAGTCGTCTCAGGTAAGGCAGGAATGTTCAGTAGCACCGCACGTCTCCCATGCCTCCCTCCACTTTCCCTCTCCCCTGCCTGCTGTACGGGGCCCCTCCAGGCCCCCTCCAGGCCCCCTGGGAGCACCATAACCTGCGCTTCTGCTCCCTGCCATCTAAAGATTTCTCCCACCCCTCTGGTTCATTTTCTGTTCTGATGTCTGTTCCCTCCACACTCACCACCCCTCCACACAAAAATAAAAAAAAAATAAAAACAGAAAACATCGGTGTGAACTGGGGTGCAGAGCGGCCGGCTGGGCCTCCTCCCCCAGCATGATGTGCTAGGGTGCATGCCTGGGGTTGTGGAGGAGCCTCCACCACACAGAGTCCAGCCTTAAGTTAACCTTCGGTTTCTTTGCAGCGACTTTGGCCACCTTGGCAAGAGGGGGCTGCTCTGTCATCGGGGAGTCGAAAGGGCGTGGAAGCCCGGGGCATGGCGATGGAGGGTGGTCTTGCCCCCCCAATGGTGATTGGGGGGTGATAAAGAAGCAGATGCTGAGATGGAGCAGGCCCCTCCCCGATTTGGGAGAGGGTTGGTCTGGCTGTCAGTTGCCTGGCTGGCTGGTGGGCGTGTGTGTGAGTGTGAGTGCCTTGATGGGGACAGATGGGGACGGGGATGCTGCTGAGCTGGGCCCTGTCCTGACTAGAGGACCCTCTGGGGACTCCTCCCCTTCCCCCTCCCCACGTCTGTTGCAGCCGCTTACAAGCACGCAGACGGCAAGAAGATTGATGGCAGGCGAGTCCTTGTGGACGTGGAGAGGGGCCGGACCGTGAAGGGCTGGAGGCCCCGGAGGCTAGGTGAGCTCATTCTGCCCACGCGGGGCTCTGGAGGTTGTGTGCTTGGCAGCTTCGTTCTCACCTTTTTCTTCTGTGCCCTCCTCTGCTCCCTGTCCTCTCCTTGTTCCCCTGAGGCTGAACATCCTCCTCCCTCTCTCCTGCTCATCCTCTTTTATCACTATCGTATTGCTGGTGCGTCTTCTCATGCGGGGTTACTGAGTAGGAACAGGAAGGAGTACTGGCCTGGAGAGGCTAGTCTGGGACCAAGTGCCAGTTTGCACTTACTAGCTGGTGGCTCTCCCCTCTTCCTGTCTCAATTTTCTCATCCTGGGAAATGGTAATAATCTCAGAGTTCACTGAGCTCAGCATCAGGTGCCCAGCTTGACAAGTGGCATATGGTGGGCCTTGTAAAGGTCATCGTCTCATCCGCTTACTCTCTGCTCTTGCTCGTTCATTCATTGATTCGGCACGTGCTTATTTGATCACCACCCGTGTACCAGGCCTCTCTAGTCAAGAGCAAGACGTGCATAGACGGCTTCTGCCCTCACCGCTTCCTGTATTCGGTCCCCCTCACTGTCTGTTTCTAATTGTCATTCACACACTCAGTCAAGGTCAGTTTGTTTGCAAGTATCAGAAGTATATTTGAAAGGGCCTGTCAGTATAGAATCCTGAGTTTCTTGAAGCTAAGAGACACGTGATGCCAGTCGCCCTGAGGAGGACTTGGTAGTCACACCTTAAAGCTGAAAAGAACTACCTCTGGCATCTGTGCAGCTTCTGCCTTGTCCACTGTCCATATAGACTGGTCTTTTCTGTGTCTCCCCACACTGGCCCAGTGTGGTGTTCCACAGCTCCCTGCTCTACACCCAGCCCTGCATGCATCTCTGCACTCCGGAGTAGGTGGGTCTGATTGGCTCAGCATTGGGCCTGGCCCTGGGGCTGAGGGTCTGCCATCCAAACATGTCTGTTGAGGGTGTTGACTCCTGCGAGGGTGAGTGACAGCTCTCAGAGGAGATGGCCTTTCCTGGGTAGACACCCTTGGTGGGTCCAGCACCCTCTGCTTATTCCTGCCTCCCAGCCTGCTGTTCTCACTCTTGACTTGCCTGTGCTGGGTAGACCACTCATCTGCTGAGTCTCTGAACTTGATAGACTAGACAGCTTCTTACTTGCTCCCTGGTTTCTCTGGGTGCAGTGGGTTCTTCAGAGTCTGCTACTTTCCGTTGTGGAATCCCAGAATCTTCGTTTGGTTGGTATTCAGACTTTGTGATGGTGGTAACCTGGTAGGTCCTGACCCAGTATATGTATGTAAAAATGTATACAACCTGCCCAGCCAGCGAGGCTCAGTGATTGAGTGTTGACCTATGAACCAGGTCATGGTTAGATTCCTAGTCAGAGCACATGCCCAGGTTGCAGGCTTGATCCCCCAGTGTGGAGTGTGCAGGAGGCAGCAAATCAATGATTCTCTCTTATCATTGATGTTTCTATCTATCTTTCCCTCTCCATTTGTCTCTGAAATCAATAAAAATACATTTTTTAAAAAATACAACCCAAATTTTATGAAAGTAATTATCTTTTCTATGGGCAGTGCATACTAGTGTTTTATACTGTATTCTGCTGTTTTATTATTTCTTATGTACTGGTTGTAACCCATCAAATTGATGATGTGACCCACTGCTAGGTTGGGACCTGAAAATGGAAAACACTAGCCTGTTCTGCCCCATACTTGTGATATACCAGCTGCCTGGTCCGTTGCCTGTCTCTGTTTGAATGTCTCTGACAGCCAAGCAGCCTCTTTCCTTTTTCACTCTCGCTACTAAGTCATTCCTCACGTGGAGTTCCAGGCTGCTTTCTTCCAGGCAGTGAGGAACAGGAGAGCGCGTGGAGTTAGCTGGGAGTCACGTCCCAGCTCCCTTCCTTGCCTTGTCAGCGTGGGCAAGTGGCTGTATCTGAGTTTGTTTCCCCACCTGAAGAACAGGACTACCCGCTGCTCCTTGGTGTTGTTCAGTCAGTCGGTTGACTACTGCACATGCACCTTTATGTCCTGGATGCGGTGCCCCATGCTGGTTACAGCAAGCAAAGCCAGACATAGTCCTGGCTCTCCTGGTGCGTTACAGGCTGCCAGGAGAGGCACACTTGTCAGTCAACTCACATATGTACATATCAAATTTGAAACTGCAGTTGAAGTTCTGAGAACGAAATTTGTATGGTCTCTGAGTGGAAAAACAGCTTATTCTAGAAGGTCAGGAATAGCTTTCTGAGGAAGTGATATTTGGGCTAACGTGTTGATGGGTGAGTAGGAGTCAAAGAGACAAGGAGGAGACTTCAGGAAAAGAGGTGAATGAGCCCCAAAACAAGTAGGAAGGAGAAGGGGAATATGAGGAAATTGAAAAAATGCCTCGCCCTAGCTAGTTTGGCTCAGTAGATAGATAGATAGATAGATAGATAGATAGATAGATATACACACACACACACACACACACACACACACACACACACACACATACATATAGGATGGATATAATACTAATATATGTATATATCTCCATCCCCATATCCATCCTTGGTCACTTTTTTTTCAAGTCTTCATTGTTGAGGGTATTACAGATGCCCCCTCTCCATTGGCCCTCTCTACCCGATTCGTGCCCCGCCCCAGGCCTTCACCACCCTATTGTCTATGTCCATAAGTAATACATATATGCGTGATGTAAGATCTTTGGATAATCTTTTCCTGTCCCCTCTTCCCTCTGAGATTCGTCAGTCTGTTCCATATTTCCATGCCTCTGATCTATTTTAGTCAACAGTTTATTTTGTTCATTAGATTTTTGTTTAAATATATTTTATTGATTTTTTACAGAGAGGAAGGGAGAGGGATAGGGAGTTAGAAACATCGATGAGAGAGAAACATCGATCAGCTGCCTCCTGCACACTCTCCACTGGGGATGTGCCTGCAACCAAGGTTACATGCCCTTGACCGGAATCGAACCCAGGACCCTTGAGTCCACAGGCCGACGCTCTATCCACTGAGCCAAACAGTCAGGGCTGTTCATTAGATTTTTTGTTCGTGTATTTTGATTTTTAGATTCAATTGTTGATATGTATTGTTCATATTTTTTATCTCCTTTTTCCTCTTTTTTTTTTTTAAACTTTCTTTTTTTTTCTTTTTTTTAAAATATATTTTATTGATTTTTTACAGAGAGGAAAGGAGAGAGTTAGAAACATCGATGAGAGAGAGAAACATCGATCAGCTGCCTCCTGCACATCCCCACTGGGGAAGTGCCCGCAACCCAGGTACATGCCCCTGACCGGAATCGAACCTGGGACCTTTCAGTCCGCAGGCCGACGCTCTATCCACTGAGCCAAACCGGTTTCGGCCTTTTTCCTCTTCTTAAAGAATACCTTTCAACATTTCATGTAATATTGGTTTGGTGGTGATGAACTCCTTTAGTTTTTTCTTGTCTGTGAAGCTCTTTATCTGACCTTCAATTCTAAATGATAGCTTACTGAGAGAGTAATCTTGGTTGTATGTCCTTGCTGTTCATCACTTTGAATATTTCTTGCCACTCCCTCTGGCCTGCAAATTTCTATTGAGAAATCAACTGATAATTGTATGGGCGCTCCCTTATAGCTAACTACTGCTTTTCTCTTAATGCTTTTAAGATTCTTTTCATCTTTAACCCTTGCCATTTTAATTATGATGTGTCTTGGTGTGGGCCTCTTTGGGTTCCTCTTATTTGGGAATCTTTGTGCTCGTGAGTCTGTTTCTTTCACCAGGTAGGGGAAGTCTTCTATAATTTTTTTTTTAAGGGAAGAATGATGATTTTTTATTTTTTTAAAATATATTTTATTGATTTTTTTTTACAGAGCAGAGGGGAGAAGGATAGAGAGTTAGAAACATCGATGAGAGAGAAACATGGATCAGCTGCCTCTTACACACTCCCTACTGGGGATGTGCCCGCAACCAAGATACATGCCCTTGACCAGAATCGAACCTAGGACCCTCGAGTCTTCAGGCTGATGCTCTATCCACTGAGCCAAACCGATTAGGGCTATCATTATTATTTTTTAAAATATATTTTTTATTGATTTGAGAGAGGAAGGGAGGGGAGGGAGAGATAGAAACATCAGTGATGAAAGAGAATCATTGATTGGCTATCTCTGCACGCCCCCTACTGGGGATCAAGCCTGCAAGGCAGGCATGTGCCCTGACTGGGAATTGAACCCGTGACCTCCTGGTTCATAGGTCATTGCTATTACTATTTCTTCAAATAGATTTTCAATATGGTGCTCTCTCCTCCTTCTGGCACCCCCATAATGTGAATATTAGTAGTTAAAGTTGTCCCAGAGGCGCATTACACTATCTTCCTGTTTTTGGGTTCTTTTTCTTTTTGCTCTTCTAATTGGGTGTGCCTCATATTGCAAATGGTTGATTTGATTCTTGGAATCCTCTCCTCTGTTGAGTCTCTGTAAATTATTCTTTATTTCAGTTAGTGTATGCTTAATTTCTGACTGGTTCTTTTTCATATCTTTGACATTCTCATTAAGATTTTTGAAAATCTCATGAAGATCTTTGAGCAACTTTATAACCATGGTTTTGACCTCTATATCCAGTAGTTTGCTTGCTTCCATTTCTTTCATTGGTGATATGTTTGTCTATGCATTTTGGGTGCTTTCCTGTGTTTGTTTCTGTGTATTAGGTAGAGCTGCTATGTCTCCTGGAATTGGTTAGAGTGGCTTTATAGAGTAGGCGTCCTGTAGGCCCAGTGGCTCAGCCTTCCCAGTCACCTGAGCTAGGCCCTCTAGGTGTGCCCCTGTTTGGGCTGTATGCACAGTCTTGTTGTAGTTGAGCCTTGATTGCTGTTGGCATCAGTGGGAGGAATTGACCTCCAGCCCAATTGGCTGTGAAGACCAGCTGCTACTACAGTGGAAGAGCAGTTGTGCAGAAGACACCCATATGGAGCAGGGCTTGCTTCAGTGGGGCTTTGGTGCTCACTAAGTCTCCCCCTTGAGTGTGTCGCTTGTGGATATGTAGAGTTGTGATCTTGTATGATCTGACGCTGTCCACTGGGTGCATTTGCTGTGGGACCTTCTGGAAGGTGTAGTCAGCCATTGCCTGGGGCCACCCGGCAGGAGCTACAGAGAGGTCTGAAGATGGTTACTACTAATATTGGGCTTGTGAAGTGCCCAGGTGAGGCCTTTTATTGATAGGTCTGGGGCATGTTTGTTTTATTGATAGTCTGGGGCTGCTTGTTTGAGAGATTTTAGCAAAGTTTGAAGCTTGAGCCCGGACAGGCCATTCATATGGAAAAGCAGCTGCACCCCCTAACAGCTTTGGTGGGGCTGCAAATTAGATTGGCAGGGTCCCAGGGAATCACGAGGGCATTGGGAACAGTGTAAGCCAGGCTGATGGAAACTCTAATATGGCTGCCAGTCAGCTTTGCAATGGGGAGGTCCCAGCACATGAACAGTGACTCTTGGGATCACCCCCTGCTGTGATGCCAGATAATCCAGTTCCTCCCCGTATGTCCCTGTGTCCCCCAAAGCTGCCTGGTGCTGGGTCTCAGAGGGATTGAGTCTGAATAAGTTTGTGTGCTGGCCCTTTCAGAGGAACACCTGGGTCCCTAGCAGCCTCTGTGTCACTCAGCCACAATACCTGCTGGTTTTTACAGTCCAAAGTTAGGGGGACTCCTCCCAGCTCTGGAACCCTGGGCTGAGGGTCCAGTGTGGGGCTTGAACTCCTTGCTCCTCACAGGGGGCCTCTGCAGCTGAGATAGCCCTCTCGATTAAAAAAAATGGTACAAGTGTGTATCAGACCAGCCAGTTCTGTGCCTCTGCCCCTCCTACCAGTCTCAATGTACTTTCTTGATTTCTCTACTTGCAGCACTCCCATTCAACCAACTTTCAGGCAGTGCTAAATGATGGTTGTTGTGTATTTTAGTTGTAATTTTGATGTGGTTGTGGGAGGTGGTGAGTACTGGCGTTTACCTATGCCATACTATCTTTTTTTTTTAAGCCATTTTCTTTTCTTTTTTAAAAAATATATTTTATTGATTTTTTACAGAGAGGAAGGGAGAGAGATAGAGAGTTAGAAACATTGGTGAGAGAGAAACATCGATCAGCTGCCTCCTGCACACTCCCTACTGGGGATGTGCCTGCAACCAAGGTACATGCCCTTGACCGGAATTGAACCTGGGACCTTTCAGTCTGCAGGCCGATGCCCTATCCACTGAACCAAACCGGTTTCAGCTGCCATACCATCTTGATTCTCCTTGCACTTGGTCACTTTAAGAGAATGCCTAGCAAAATGTCCTCACAGAACTTGGCCCCATAGACACCAACGGAGATGGTATCCTTCCCTTTGCTCTTGGATGCTTCTCGTTTCCCATCCTTCATCCATGCTCAGGCTGACCCTCTGTTCCTCTGCCCCACCTCCAGGAGGTGGCCTTGGTGGTACCAGAAGAGGTGGGGCCGACGTGAATATCCGGCATTCTGGCCGCGATGATACCTCCCGCTACGATGAGAGGTAAGATTGGGCGGTGGTTTCCTGGGAAGGGGGGTGGTCACGTGGGGTGCCCTGACACACACATCTACCCACCTCATCCAGGCCGGGCCCCTCCCCGCTTCCCCACAGGGATCGGGACCGGGACCGCGAGCGGGAGCGCAGGGAGAGAAGCCGCGAGCGAGACAAGGAGCGAGAACGGCGGCGCTCCCGCTCTCGGGACCGGCGGCGGCGTTCACGGAGTCGCGACAAGGATGAGCGGAGGCGTTCCAGGGAGCGGAGCAAGGACAAGGACCGGGAACGGAAGAGGCGAAGCAGCCGAAGCCGTGAGCGGGCACGACGGGAGAGGGAGCGCAAGGAAGAGCTGCGTGGTGGTGGAGGTGGTGGTGACATGGCGGAGCCCTCCGAGGCTGGTGAGGCACCTCCCGATGATGGGCCTCCTGGGGAGCTGGGTCCAGATGGCCCTGATGGGCCAGAGGAGAAGGGCCGGGATCGTGACCGGGAGCGACGTCGGAGCCACCGGAGCGAGCGGGATCGGCGCCGGGACCGGGACCGAGACCGGGATCGCGAGCACAAGCGGGGAGAGCGGGGTAGTGAGCGGGGCAGGGATGAAGCCCGAGGAGGGGGTGGGGGTGGCCAGGACAACGGGCTGGAGGGTCTGGGCAATGATGGCCGAGACATGTACATGGAGTCCGAGGGAGGCGACGGGTATCTTGCTCCAGAGAACGGGTATTTGATGGAGGCTGCTCCAGAGTGAAGAGGCCTCACCTGTTTGGACGTGTTCCTACCCACCCTGTTGCTGTCATCCTCTTCCCCCAACCTTGGCCACCATCTAAGTTTGCCATCCATGGGTAGAAGTCTTGTTTGTTCTGGTTCCTTGGATTTAAAAATAAAATTAATTTCTTGTTAATGGGCACCTTGGTTTCTTCATGTCTCTTAATGTCTTCCCCAAAAGGTTGTCACTTGAAATGTTAACTCTACTTTGGTTTGTGTTCCAGCACATGCCTAGAACTTGAACTTGATGACCTAAGGCTGGGGATACCCCACGTATAACTGGAGCTGTTTAAAATGGGGTGAGGAAGTGCCTGTAAAAGTCTTTGATCCCTTAGTGTGTCACCCTCTTTTTTTTTTAACCTCTTCCACACATAACCCTAGCTTGGGTGGGGGAAGTGGTGGGTCCTAAGTATTTGATTACTCAGCAGAAGCTGCAACTCTGTGTGAAAGAGAAGCTATTTTATATGAATTGGAGAGCAGGAAAAGGGTGAAGAAATGGAACGAGAGCAAGATACAAGGTGAGAAGATTAGGTGGAGCAGGAAGTCCACGCGACCAGGATGGAAAATGGCCTTCAGTTCATGATGGTCATTTCACCGTTTGTCTTGCTACTAATGATAACAAATAAGAAACAGAAGCTTTTCACAGCAGTTGAGATTTCAACACATTTCTGGATAAAAAATTAAGATGATGGAGAGAACCGTTGTCTGGTGGTCTCATGAGGGAAGCCAGTCACTCTTGCTGGACTCAGACTCAAGGCTGCAGCTGCAGTTACGAGAAGGGCAGGAGACAAGGCGGGATTTGAGGACAGCAGTGCTTGTTTCGCCACTTGATGCATGAAGCTTGGCATTTGCTGTCCAGGAGATACAAGCTGGGACCTACTTCGGTGTTTTGTAGGTTTTTCAGCCTACAGACAAACTTGGCCTGTTAGCCCGGAGGCAGGCAGCCTGTCAGCTACATCGGACTGATTCTAACTGCTTTGGTCTTTACAAACACACACCCAAAGATCACATGCATCTTTAAAATCCTGCAGCAAGACACCACAAGATAAAAAGAAAAACTGGTCCCAGGAGAGACAACTTTGGGAATAAAAGAGAACGAAATACCTCTAATTAGTATATTTTCATAGATGTCCCATGTGTTGCAACTAGACTCTGGGAATTGGCTATGAAGAACAGCCCATTTTGGACTGATGTGGCACAGACCAGTTACAAAGACTGGATGAAATATATAAAAACAGGAAATATATAAAAGGGGGATCTCTGCTTAGCTCCTCAACTTCAGCTCCTTAACCTCTGTTATTACTTTGTTGTTAATCCTCACTTCAGGATATTTTTCCATTGATTTTTAGAGAGTGGGAGTGGGAGAGACAGAAACATCAACTGGTTAGACACATCAACTGGTTACCTCTCACACATGCCCTTGACCGGAATAAAACCTGGGACCCTTCAGTCTGCGGGCCAATGCTCTGTCCACTAAGCCAAACTGGCTAGGGCCCTCCATTATTACTTTCTGATGAACACCTTGGATCTTGCAATGACAATGAGCAGGTTATGAGTTGACAAATGCCTCAACAGAAGGTTGTCTGTAGTTTGGGGAGCTAATACCCCACATGGAAATTTTACCCTCACACCCCAGCTGTCTGGTCCAACCTCTGTAAACTCGGCCCAGTGGAGAACTGTCACTTTCTAAGTCTAGTCCCTCACATACACTGGCAAATGTCAAGGAAAAAGCCAGGAAAATATGAAATTTCACCTGTGTGCTTTCCTTTTCTTGGGGATCAGACTGCCTCAGGTCTCACCAAAGTTGATTGCCCCCTAATGCTTTGCGCAAGCTGTTCAGTCTGTCAGCCCACAGACTGAAGGGTCCCGGGTTTGATCATGGTCAAGGGCACATACCTTGGTTGCAGGCTCGATCCCTGGCCCTGGTCAAGACACTTGCATGAGGCAACCAATCGATGTTTCTCTCACATCAATGTTTCTCTATATATGTCTCTCCTTCCCACTGTCAAAAACATCAATGGAAAAATATCTTTGGGTGAAGATTAACAAAACAAAAATCCACAATCTGTTCAAGAAAGAAAATGTAATCAAAGAACATGACTTGGGCTCTGCAGTAAACAATAAGTACTTACAGACATAATGCAAGCACTTTATTGACTGATCTGAAAACTGGTACCATAAAACTACCATGGGAAGAGAGGGAGAAGGTTGTAAAGGCAGAAAATCAATATGTAATATATTACTAACAACTGAAATTGAGAAATAGCAAGGTACTTAGATACAGAAGCAACTAGCATATTAAACCTCTATTAAATTGTTGCCTCTTGCCCTGACCGGTTTGGCTCAGTGGATAGAGCGTCAGGCCCCTAGATGGAAGGGTCCTGGGTTCAATTCCGTCGAGGGCATGTACCTTGGTTGCGGGCTTGATCCCCAGTGGAGAGCATGCAGGAGGCAGCTGAGCAATGTTTTTCTCATCGATGTTTCTAACTATCCTCCTCCCTCCCCTTTGTAAAAAATCAATAAAAATATATTTTTAAAAATATTGTTGCCTCTTGCAGTGGAGAGAAGACTGTCTGGTGCTTTGTATTATTAGCTCTTCTGTATTATTTATTTTTAAGTGTATTTTTTATTGTTGACAGTATTACAGATGTCCCCTATTTTCTCCCCAAGTCTCCACTCCACCCAGCCTCCACCCACCCTCCACCCACCCCAGACCTTCACCTTACTATTGTCTGTGTCCATGGGCTATGCATATACGCGTATAGGTTCTTTGGTAACTTGATTTTATTTTTAGATTCAAGTAGATTACTTTTTGTTAAAATAGAAAAAGCAATAATATGAAGGAGAGACGTGTAGAGAAACTTGCAAACCTCCGCTGGCTTTGCAAAAGCCCTTTCTGGACTCCATACCCCCATCCAGCCAGTGGTGAGGTACAGCCACACTTCAATCTCTCCTACATTACTTTGGCCCCTAGTCTAGAGCATCTGATACAACTGTCCACCCTCTTTGAAAGCTCTTCTCATGGTGTCTCACCTGATTTTCCTCCTTTTCTGGCCATTTCTTTTCCTCTTCCTTCATTATTATTTTTTAAATTTTATTCCTCACCCAAGGATATTTTTCCATTGATTTTGAGAGAGAGTGGAAGGTAGAAAAGGAAAGACAGAAATATCGATGTGAAAGAAACACATTGATTGGTTGCCTCCTGCACGCACCCTGACCAAACCGGGGAGGAGCCTACAACCTTGACCTGACTGGAATCAAACCAGGCACCCTTCAGTCTGCAGGCCGACGCTCTATCCACTGAGCCAAACTGGGCTAGGGCTTTTTCCATTGATTTATAGAGAGAAGGAAGGACAGAGAGAAATATCAATGTTAAGAGAAACACATCGATCGATTGCCTCCTGCTCGAGCCCCGACCAGGGCCCAGGCTGAGGAGAAGCCCTCTTCCTTACTTTATTTTTTTTTTTAAATATATTTTATTGATTTTTTACAGAGAGGAAGGGAGAGGGATAGAGAGTTAGAAACATCGATGAGAGAGAAACATCGACCAGCTGCCTCCTGCACATCTCCTACTGGGGATGTGCCCGAAACCCAGGTACATGCCCTTGCCTGGAATCGAACCTGGGACCTTTCAGTCCGCAGGCCGACGCTCTATCCACTGAGCCAAACCAGTTTCGGCCCTCTTCCTTACTTTAAATGTTAGAAATTTGCCGAAACCTGTTTGGCTCAGTGGATAGAGCATCGGCCTGCGGACTGAAGGGTCCCAGGTTCGATTCCGGTCAAGGGCATGTACCTGGGTTGCGGGCACATCCCCAGTAGGAGATGTACAAGAGGCAGCTGATCAATGTTTCTCTCTCATCGATGTTTCTAACTATCTCTCCCTTCCTCTCTGTAAAAAATCAATGAAATATATTTAAAAAAAAAATGTTAGAAGTTTGGGGACTCAGTCCTAGGTCCTCTTCATTCTGTAGCTTTGCCCCAGCATTCCTGTCCACTCATACGGTTTTACCATCTTTGTCCAAATTCTCAAAAATGTTTGCAGGCTTTGGGTACCGCACAAGACTCCTCAAATTCAGAATGTCCAGTAAATCTCCTCCAACATAGACTATCAGAGCAGAAGGCCCCACAAACACCTTTATACCCCCTCCATCTTCCTGTCATATACAGTGATTCACCAAGACATGTCCAGACATTTCCAAATCGGCCCCCCTATCCTCTATGCCAGTGGTCGGCAAACTACGGCTCTTTGGCCTCTTGAGTGTGGCTCTTCTTAAGCCTTAGGAGTACCCTAATTAAGTTAATAACAATGTACCTACCTATATAGTTTAAAAAATGCGGCTCTCAAAAGAGATTTCAATCGTGGTACTGTTGCTATTTGGCTCTGTGGACTAATGAGCTTGCCGACCATTGCTCTATGCCATCAAGAGATACTCGGAGCCGAAACCGGTTTGGCTCAGTGGATAGAGCGTTGGCCTGCGGACTGAAAGGTCCCAGGTTCGATTCTGGTCAAGGGCATGTACCTTGGTTGCGGGCACATCCCCAGTAGGGGATGTGCAGGAGGCAGGTGATCGATGTTTCTCTCTCATCGATGTTTCTAACTATCTCTCTCCCTTCCTCTCGGTAAAAAATCAATAAAATATATTTTTTAAAAAAAAGATACTCGGAAAGCCTCTGACTGCCCCCGCCCCCCCCCCCGCCTCCACTCTTGCTCCCATCCAATCCAGTCGCCACACGGTGGCCACAGTGATCTTCAAACACACAACTGAATCCCACATTTTATTCTTCAGAGTTACTGTAAGTTCAAAATCCTCAACATGCATGTGCCAGCACACAAGTCCATGCATAAACCACCCTGCCCACATCCTCACCATCATACACCATCCTACACTGCAGTTATTACATGGGCTCTTTCTGCCGGGAAAGTGACCCACATCACTCCTCTTTTTACCTCCAAGGATTCTCTCTTTTAAAAAAAAATATATATATATATATATATATATATATATATTATTATTGATTTCAGAGAGGAAGGGAGAGGGGCGAGAGATGGAAACATCAATGATGAGAGAATCATTGACTTGGCTGCCTTCTGCACGCCCCCTGCTGGGGATGGAGCCCACAACCTGGGCATGTGCCCCTGACCAGAATGGAACCTGGGACCCTTCAGTCCACAGGCCGATGCTCTATCCACTGAGCTCTATCCAAACGGGCTAGGCCCTAGGGCTCCAAGGACTGTTAATGTCCCTCTTAGATCATCCCGTCCCCAGTTCTGATCACAGTCATGTTGCTTGTCTACCTCTCCCTTCATCGTAGCCTAAGCTCCGTGAAGGCAGTGGGTTTGTGTGGCCCGCTCACCATCCTGTCCATCATCTTGGGCCCAGATGTTTCACATAGGTTTGTCCACTTCATGGGAAGAAGGGCTAGCGAGGGGACACACAGGTGTGGCGGGCAGGACAGACAGATGTAAGGCGATGCGGACAGAGGCTGCAATAGGACAGTCAGACGCGGCGGGAGCAGGTGCGGCGGCCGCCCGCGGCGCAGGGAGAGAAGCGCAGGCGGTACCGCGCCTCCGCAGGGGGCGCCCGTCGCCGGGGGCGTGGTCTCGCGAAGCCCCGCCCTCCCCACTGGCGACCGGGCGGGCGGGCGGCTCGCCGCAGCGGCGCCGACATGGCTGCGCTGGTGGAGCCGCTGGGGCTGGAGCGGGGTAAGCGCGCCAGGGGGCCCTGCCCACCCGGCCCTGGCCCGCGTCCGGGACCCCCGCCCCCGCCCCTCCCCGGCAAGGGCCGGGCGGGGGTGGGCGGGGCGGGGCGTCTGAGTCCCGCGGTTAGTGGGTGTGGGAGGGTCCGTGGGCGAGCGGGCGGGGAGGGGCGCCCACTGCACCCCTGCCTGGGTGTGCATGGGGGCCCCGGGGACGAAGGGCGCCCTTGCCACTGGCGACCCCGTGGGCGTGCGATCGGGCCCCAGCTGCCCTTCCCGGGGCTGTCCGCGCCGGCCCTTGCGCGGTCTCTGGCCGCATCATCTCTCGGGACTTCTCTGCGTGGTGGTGTCTCTGACTCTGTGCACGCGCCCGCCCCCGCCCCGCAGACGTGTCCCGGGCGGTGGAGCTCCTCGAGCGGCTCCAGCGCAGCGGGGAGCTGCCCCCGCAGAAGCTGCAGGCCCTCCAGCGCGTCCTGCAGAGCCGCTTCTGCTCAGCCATCCGCGAGGTGAGCGCCGCGCGGCGCCGGGCACGAGGAGGCGGCTGCCGGTGCTCTTCCTGGTCGCCCCGAGGCCGGGGACTACGCCTCCCAGCAACGCCCGGGGCGGCCCGCCTCGGGGTGCCCGTGCGTCAGCTCCGGGGTTCCTTGGGAGTTGTAGTTTCCTCCCGCTCCAGGTGTGGGGTGGGCGGGAGGGGCCAGGCCTGGACTCCTGGGTCGAGAGGAGGGAGCTGGCAGGTCCCTGACGTTGCTGCGTCCTCACAGGTGTACGAGCAGCTCTACGACACGCTGGACATCACCGGCAGCGCCGAGATCCGGGCCCACGCCACGGCCAAGGTAGGCGCCCTCCACCCATCGCTCACAGCATCCACGGACCTTCCTAATGCCACTCATTCCTGGCTTCGCCCTCATGACTTTTGCCAAATCTCTGTACCACCCTTACTATTACTTATTTCGAATTTAAGTAATCTCTCATTTTATTTATTTTTTAAATGTATTTTAATTGTTTTTTTACAGAGAGGAAGGGAGAGGGATAGAGAGTTAGAAACATCGATATGAGAGAGAAACATCCATCAGCTGCCTCCTGCACACCCCCTACTGGGGATGTGCCCGCAACCAAGGGACAGGCCCTTGACTGGAATTGAACCCGGGACCCTTCAGTCCTCAGGCCGATGCTCTATCCACTGAGCCAAACCGGTGAGGGCAGTAATCTCTCATTTTAAACTTAAATGTCATGAAAGTCATCCTTATCTACTACACATTGAAACTGGTACCGAATGCCTGACTAGAAGATAACCTTAAACACCGATCCAGTGAAAACAACGAAATGTCAGGAAACAGTGAAATCTGATTACATTATAGTTAGGTGCTGTTCTGGCTGCTTCCCGGAGGCTCGCAGCTTCTTCCAGGCCTTGTTTTTCTCTGTTAAAAAGTGAGACTGGCGCCCTAACCGGTTTGGCTCAGTGGATAGAGCGTCGGCCTGTGGACTGAAAGGTCCCAGGTTCGATTCCGGTCAAGGGCATATACCTTGGTTGCAGGCACATCCCCAGTGGGGAGTGTGCAGGAGGCAGCTGATCGATGTTTCTCTCTCATCGATGTTTCTGACTCTCTCTATCCCTCTCCCTTCTTCTCTGTAAAAAAATCAATAAAATGTATTTTTTAAAAAAAGTGAGACTGGCAAGTGCTGAGTCTTCAAGACACATTTGCACCAAATGGAGACTTCCTCTTTGACATGTCTGAACCATCAAAGTGAACCAACAGGGACATGCAGTCATGATGAAATCGTCTTTTGAACGGTGGCCGGCACCTCGTGCTTGGGAAAAGCTCTCTGGCCTCAGTAGCTCTCCCTGGCCCAGATCCTCCACCCTCATCCACATGTCCACGATGGAGAGACCCTCACCTCCCCATGCCTCCTCTCTCCCAGGCCACCGTTGCTGCCTTCACCGCCAGTGAGGGGCACGCACATCCCAGGGTAGTGGAGCTGCCCAAGACGGAGGAGGGCCTGGGCTTCAACATCATGGGGGGCAAGGAGCAGAACTCGCCCATCTATATCTCCCGTGTCATTCCCGGGGGTGTGGCTGACCGCCACGGAGGCCTCAAGCGTGGGGACCAGCTGCTGTCGGTGAATGGTGTGGTGAGTAGGAGGCTGGGGCGGTGCCAGGGTCAAAGTCTGTCCTTGTTTTTGACATTTCTTCAACACACACTGACTGAGCACTGCCCCTCTATCCAGCCAAGTGCAGGCGCTGCTGCAGACCCTGAGAAAAAATTGGCTTCAGCTCTTACCTTCAAGAACTCCCTCTCGGATGAGGAAGATAGACCCTGAGGGAAAGAGCCCCAATCAGGGAGATAATCATGAGGCAGCACAAAGCACTGTGACGTAGCACCAGACCAGGACGGATGAAAGGAGTTTTTGCAGAGGAAGGAACATTTGAGTTGGGTTTTGAAGGATGAGTAGGAGTTCTCCAGGCAAATAAGGTAGAGAAGGTGTTACTGGCTGAGGTTGTGGTAGGCAGGGACTGTGACTGACGTTCCTGTGAGATAAAGAGCTTGGTTCGGATGGAGGGCTGGGCATGCAGGTAATTAAAATCTCTAGCTTTTCGAGTAGATGGGGGCATAACTAGATGGGTGGTTGGGGCCAGGCTTGTTGGGCCTGTGTGCCAGCCTAGAAAGCTGGGACTTTTTCTCAAGGGCTCTGGGGAGCCATGGGAGGGCTGTGAGTAGGGGAGTGGAGCTCAGCTTGGAGGAGTAGAAAGACTCCTGTGTGACTCTGTGGGGAATGGGCTGAGGGGAGAGACTGGAGGCCAGAAGGTCAGGGAGGGGACTAGAATAAGAGTCCACTGTGGAGGGGACCAAGCCCCAGCTGTGGCCAGGGTGGTGGGGACAAAGAAGAGGGAGTCAGGGCAGGAAGCATGGGGCCGGTTAGCAGGCCTGAGGGGAGGGAGGGGATAAAGAGGTCCTGGAGGTCAGGCTCGGTGACTGAGGGCATATGGGGCTTGTCCCTGACATGAGGAACCTGGAAAATTGGGGGGGGGGGGGCGGGAGACACTGAGCCAAGAGTTACTGACTCTCCCATGAGGGGATGAGGTTTTGGCACCTCAGAGCTGGTTGCAGGTCACTAACAGTTGGACCTGTTTCCGGGCTGGGGTTGGGTGAGAGGGGTGGGCGCCCGGCCCAGCTGTCTGTGCACTTTCCTGCAGAGCGTGGAGGGTGAGCAGCATGAGAAGGCCGTGGAGCTGCTGAAGGCGGCCCAGGGCTCGGTGAAGCTGGTGGTGCGTTACACACCCCGCGTGCTGGAGGAGATGGAGGCCCGCTTTGAGAAGATGCGCTCTGCCCGCCGGCGCCAGCAGCACCAGAGCTACTCGTGAGCCCTTGGCCGCCATTCCCCGGGGTCTCCACGGCCTCCCCCGTCCCCAGACTCCCAATGATTCCTGGACCCTCGGTTGCCACCCCCCGGCCGTGGGTCCTCTCCTGGGATTCTGACTCTGACTCAGACTCTCGCCCAGGCCATTCTGGCTAAAACCCCGGGGGGCTCCTGGCTGACTCCCATTCCAAGATCTGGACCTACCCTCCCTCCCTGGGATTCCTCCACCCGCTTCCCTCAGCCCCGGTTCTGGAACCCCAGCCCTGGCTCTTGCCCATCCCCTCCCTGGGGCCCTTACCCTGAGCCTGGCTCCCTTCTCTTCACCCTCCTCGCAGGTCCTTGGAGTCCTGAGGCTGAGACCACAGACCTGGACCCTCCCGCTCTCCCTCCCCTGTACAGTATTTATTGTCACCGGCTCCGCGTTTAAAGACCTTTGCCCCTCACTGAGTGTTTGTGTGTCTGTCCTGCATCCCGGGGCTGGAGGGTCTCCCCTGAGAGGTGGGGGAGGGAAAGAAGCTGATGTTGAGACCAGGCCCTGAAGAAGCCGGGGTACAGCATCCCCCGCCCCCCAGGTTTGAAGGGGGCAGCTGGGCAGCTTCCTAAGGGCCACGTCCAAGGGTGGAGGCTGGGACCCAGACTGCGAGCTCAGACCCCCTACTACCCTTCAGAGAGTCTGCGGGCGAAGGCCGAACCCCTTCGGTAGCTGGTCCGACCCACGAGTGCTGACACGCTGCGGGGAGCCAGTGGGTGTCCTGCGTGTGGGCGGGGCGGAGCGAACCATTAACCTTGTCCGCCGGGGGAGCCCGGCGTGGGAGGCGGGGTGCGGGTGCCGCGTGCAGCACCCGAGGCGGGCGAGGCGGGCGCAGGGATTGCAGAGTAAGGTGTGCACGGGCCGCCCCGGCGTTCACCCCACCCTGCCACCCAAACGCGTCCCCGGGAGTCGCCCCCACCTTCAAACGCAACCTTCACTCCCGCCTCGCCGCCCGCCCACCCCTCCCGTCTCGTGCGGCGCGAGGGCCGGCGCGCGCCGCCGCCGGGATCCGGCCGGGGTCGCGACTCGCGTTCCACGCCGCACGCCACTCGCTCCAGGTGACATCATCTCCCGGCCGGGCTCCGCCTCCCGCCCCAGCTGCCTCACGCCGCACGCCTATTGGCTGACATGTCTCGAGCCCCGCCTCCCGCTCTCCGCCCGCGCGACCCCGCCCGGCCCGTGCGGAGGCGGGGTTTAGCCTCCTGCCGGTGCCGACGCTGCTTCCCATTGGCCACTCAGAGCCGTCTGTCAGTCGTCTGTTAAAGGGGCCACGACCGCCCGGGAGCTGTTGGGGGGGAGGGAGGAGGGAATTTTTTTGGGGGGGAAGGTGGGATTTTTGGGGGCGCTGGTGGGCACCCCTGAATCTGGCGGCTGCGGCCTCGTGGGGGGAGGCTGAACGGTGACAGGGTTAGGGGACTATTTTAGGGGGTAGAGGGCTGGAAGACTGTGAGAGGGAGTGGGGTCCCCAGCGCCCAAAGCCGGAGCAAGAGACGCGGAGCCCGCGCGAGCGGCGGAGACAGGGTTCCAGAGCTACAGATCCGGGCCCCGGCCGCCGCCAGGGGCCCCGCCCGGTCCCCCCACCCCACCCCACGTCCCTCCTGCAGCCCAGCTCCGCCCGCAGCCGCCGCGGACCAGGTAGGTAAGAGCCCGGCCTGCCAGGCAGCGCCCACCCCGGGGACCCCTCGCCTAGCTTTCCCCGCCTCCCCGAGATCCTGGATTCCCTTCTTCATCCCCGGGGACCCCAGAGCCCAGATTGCACAGCCCAGCCCCAGAGAGTCAGGTGTGTCCCTCCCGGCTCTCAGAGTCCCCAGCCAAACCCTAGGATCCCGGGCAGACCGCCGCCTGGCGCCTCCTCCAGGGCCCAGGAGCCTGGAGCTCAGCTCAGCCCTGGGAACCCCTCCGGGTCTAGGTCCTCCTCCGCGGCCCAGTCCGGAGAGCCCCGGACACCCGCCGCGGCCGTGTCACACTCCCCGGGCGAGGGCCGCCCGTCCCCGGTCGCGTCCGCATGGTGCCCCTTTCGCGCACCCCGTCTGCCCGTCTCCAGCCCTTCGGTTCCAGCCGCCGGCCCTGTCCCCCGGTCCAGGCCGGCCCGCGGCCACCCTGGACACAGGCCCGCTCTGGAGCTGTCCATGGTCAGCGCGCTCGGCAGCCTCGCCTCCCCCACCTCCCGCTGCCACCGCCAGAAAGGGGGCGCCGGCGGCGCGCGGGGATCCCCCCTGCCGCGCCTTTGACCCGGGGATACCCAGGGCCCTCCCCGACCCGGACTGACGCCCGGGCCTCAGGGTTCCGCCGGCCAGGCTTTCGGCCCGGCCCTCAGCACCCTAGATTTCCGGGGACCCCAGCACCTTCCTCAGGAGTCAAGGCTTCTGAAGGTTCCTGCCCCATCCACCTTAGGGGAATCGGCATCGGGGGGGCCCGGGTCCCCAGCCTTTGTGCCTTTAGACACCCAGCTCCACAGTCCCTGCGCTCCTCAGGCAAATACACCCAGCCTCCTCGAACCCCAGCATCTGCCCCCTTAGGGATTCAGGCGCCATGACTCCCTCCCTTCCAGGGACTCAGAATGCAATTGTTAATGCCATATTTTGGCATCTGCCTCCCCACCCCCTACCTCCGCCCCTGGAGACTAGACGCCTTGTCCCCAGCCCTGCACCCCATCAGGGACCCAGGCGCTCAGATCCTAGCTTCTGTATTGGTCACCAGCCTGTACTGAGGCCATCTGCCTCAGCCCCCCACCCCCAGCCCCCCTGTCTTTTACCTCCACAAGGATTCAGGAGTCCAGGTCCCCGAATCTGCTCTCCTGCCCAGGTTTCTAGCTCCTCATCTCTTACTTTTAGGGACCCAGGTCCCCTGGTCTCACCATCCCCCTATAAACATGACACCTCCCAGCGGCCTTGGCAAACTCCTGCCTCATCCCCGTTTCATGTCAGTTGCTGGGCTGCCCGGGGACTCTATTCTCTCCCCTGAGACCCAGCTTCTTAGGATATTTCTGGCACCCCATTGCCTTCTGCGGCCCATATGGTGACGGCCCATTCTCTGAATACACTCTCTATGAGCCAAACATACATGCCTTCCTCCAAATGTGTTCTGTGGCCTCGGCTCCTTAGATGATCTAGAACCTATTCACCGCCTTCCACATTTCCGGTTAAACATTGCCCTTGCAGCCCTCCACGTTCTAGATTCTTTCTAGATCCTGGAACATTCCCAGTCAACGGCTCTGTTCCATCTTCGCCCAAGGCGTGTTCTCAGTTCTAGGCTTGATGCTAAATTCTAGGCGTGTCTTTTCCCAGATGAATTCAAATATCTAAAGAACCCCCCCCCCCCCCGCCCCGCAAGCCACATTCTGATCCCACTGTCTCTTGGGACAGGACCCAGACCTTGTTTGTTCTCTGCTAAAATTTCATCTTAGGTGTGTTCTAGGTTCCAGCCATGTCCTTGGCATTGTTCTACATTCCATTCTCTTCCCAGGGACATTCTAAGTTCTCGAATGAGGGTCTTCCGATTATGTGCTCTAGTCTTTGAATTGTGCCACCAACTCTAGAATGTATTTTCTGCTTCGGGTTCCAGCCCGTTCTACCGTCTACAATCTAGAAGACTCCCTCTGAAGCATTCTACCTTAGATCTTCCTCCTCAGGTTCTAGGTTCTAGAGGCCCATCCATTCCATTCCCACCTTCTCCGCCCACTTTTTCCTTCGTGTGATGTTGGCTCAGAACTTGTCCCCTGGTGGACTGTGGCCTTCCTGCTCTTCCTGCCACACCAGCGTTCTAATCATACTCGAGGCTCTCCCCTCTTTTGGAGTCTTCAGCTTAGAAGTGTCCTCATTTCCAGAGCACCCTATCTCTCCTTCGCCAGCTCAGGCCCCATGCCAGTAAATTCTCAATTCCGAGCATGCATCCTTCTACATCTTCCCCCAGGCACGACTAAGTTCCAGACAAACTCCTCGCTACTTTCTAGGTTTTTCTTCCCCTCCAGGGCATGTCCTGAATTCTAGAGCCTCTCTTTTTCATTCTGAGTTCTAGTATTATCTATTCTAGACACATGAGAAAACCAAGACGGCAAACCGTGTTCTACCCTCATCTCTGGTAGATTTTGCATTCTAGATTATGTCTCCTGACGAGGTTTGTTGTGCATGGCACTAGGTATATCCTTAGATAACATTCTGAGGTCACCCAGTTGCTTTTAAGTTATTGATTGCTCTTGGCTGGTTCAACGTTTCAGAACAGGCTTCTAGAATATGCCCGAAGTGCAGCCCTTACCCAACTCACATTATACACATGGAAGGATATGTTCTTTTTGCGCTCGATGCTGTATCTACATGCTGGTGGCTTTCTAGATCTGTGCCCAGCCTTGCTGCATTTTGTTTCCTTCTCAGTGAATTTGAAGTTCTAGAACAGCTTCCTTAAAGCATCTTGTGTTGCATCCCCTGACCAGGCTCTGGGTTTTAGATACCATGTTAGTTTGGGGCCTAACGCTGGCCTGCCTTCTGATGGACATATTCCGGAATCTGGCCTCTGAGTGCTGGGATTCAGGTGCCTAGATTCCCAGATGTACCTGTTCAAAGATCCAAGGGACCCAGCTGCCTGCTCTCCTAGCCACCCCCCCCACCCCCACCTCTCCTCACAGAAGTCCAAGGCCCCAGTCCCAGGCTTTAGACACAGTCCGAAAATGGGGTGGCGCTGGGAATTATCTCCTCTTAGAACCGGTTATGCCACTGCCAGATGGGAGAGAGGGAAAGGGGGGAAGCGAATGAAAGTCCCTCCTGCTTTCGGCTGGGCCAGCTGGACCTGTCCGACCTGATGTGTTTGAGGGAGTGGCTCCGGGGAACTCCATTCATCTCCGCCCACAGCTTGTGCGCCCCAAGCTCCTGGGTCCTGGGGGCCTGGCCTGTCGGGTTCTGTGGGAGCTGGGGTCTGAAGGCTGGTATTTCTGAGTCTGAGGTTGGACAGGCAGAGCAGAGGGTAGTCTCTGACTTCCGGGATTGGGAAGAAGGGAGGCTGGAGGCTCAGACTCCTGAGTTTTGGGGCCGGAACTCCAGGACCTGATGAAGGAGGGACCTGGATCTTGGTCACCCGGGTTGTGGGAGATGGCTAGCCTACCCCGCCCTCCTCCATGCTCCCCCCTCTCCAAGTGGAGTGGGTCTTTAGATTCTTCTGGAGTTGAGGTCTGGATGAGAAGCTGAAGAAGAGGGGAATCGAGCTGGATAGCAGCTAATCAGGTACCAGTGACCTAATTCTGTGACCGCAGTCCTGTGTCCCCCTGAAGTCACGGTTCTGGCAGGGGCTCAGTTCTGTCTCTCATGCAGTGGGTGGAGGGGGTTTCTCAGGATGGCCAAAATAGGTAGAAGCTGACTTTTCCACATGCACTCAGGAGGCAGTGCCTGCGGCACCCGGCTTCCATGCGGTGGACCAGGCTGGGCCTAGATTTGCTGTCCGTGCCTGATGGAGACTGACCTCAGTTTCCCCGAATGCTCTCACCCAGGTAGCCAAGTCCTGGTTTCCCTGAGAGCAATGGGTTTCAGTCTATCCTAGGCCGCGATCAGAATGAACAGACCTCAGTTTGTCCTGTGCAATACGCCTGGGTGGCTCTGCCTCGGTTTCCTCCATGCATTAGCCGAGTGGCCATGTCTGTTTCCCTGCCTGCGCCTTGACGAGGCCGGTCGCTGTTCCCTGCCCCTTCGCTGCCCCTGCAGGCCAGCACCGCCGCCATGATGTGCGAGGTGATGCCCACCATCAGCGAGGATGGCCGGCGGGGCTCGGCGCTGGGCCCGGACGAGGCGGGCGGCGAGCTGGAGCGCCTCATGGTCACGATGCTCACGGAGCGCGAGCGCCTGCTGGAGACGCTGCGCGAGGCGCAGGACGGGCTGGCGACGGCGCAGCTGCGGCTGCGCGAGCTGGGCCACGAGAAGGACTCCCTGCAGCGCCAGCTCAGCATCGCGCTGCCCCAGGTCTGGGCGGGGCCGGGGCGGGGCCTCGAGCGGTGGAGGCGTGGAGGGGGCGGGGCGCGGCGCCCGGGAGGGCGGGGCCGGGGCGGGCTCTGTCGGGGAGAGGCGGGGCCTGAGCCGCTCAGGGGGCGGGGCTTATCGGGGAGGGCGGGGCTTTCCAACAGTTGGGTTCCACGAGGGAGGTGGGGAAGGATTGATCGGACGGCCCCGCTCTCGCCCACATCTGGACAGGAGTTTGCGGCGCTGACGAAGGAGCTGAACTTGTGTCGAGAGCAGCTGCTGGAGCGGGAAGAAGAGATTGCGGAGCTGAAGGCCGAACGGAACAACACGCGGGTGAGCGAGCGCCTTGCTAAGCGGTGCAGGCGGGGGGTGGCGCGGGGTGGGGGCGGCTCGCGGTGTTGCGGTCCGACCACCTGGGGTCCTGCCTTCTCCCTGCTCCCACTTCTCGGCTGGGGTCCGCTGGTCCCCTCCTTCCTTCCCGTCTCTCCCCCTCTCCATAACGTCTCTCCCCCTCTCCATAACGTCTCTCCCCCTCTCCATAAAGGCCCCTATCTCGGTGCCACTCCTCCCTGACGCCGCCCCTTACCTCGGAGATCCCTCTCTTACTGACCTGCCTCGTTCCTTACCTTTTGCTCGGCTTCACCTCTTTCCCCATGTGTCCAACCCACCTGTCTGAGCCACATTTCCCGTCGACCCTGCCTCCCTTCCCTTGCCCCTGTGACCCGGTGTCCTGTCCCTGCAGCTACTGCTGGAACATCTGGAGTGCCTGGTGTCCAGACACGAGCGGTCGCTGCGCATGACCGTGGTGAAGCGCCAGGCCCAGTCCCCGGGCGGGGTCTCTTCGGAGGTGGAGGTGCTCAAGGCTCTAAAATCCCTCTTCGAGCACCACAAGGCCCTGGATGAGAAGGTAGGAGACTGGAAGAGCCTGGCTGTGGAAGGGAGCCCGCAGGTGGCTGGCGCTGTCCTGAGCTACAGAGATTCTGGCTGTGGTTGGTTGGGGATGTCCTAAGTGTGTGTGTGTGTGTGTGTGTGAGGGGGGGGGCGTGGAGTTGACTCTGATCGACCGACTCTGCAGGCTGACCTGACTGGTTGATCATGGAAAAGTGAACGAGGGCGGGGCTACCCGTGGCCGGGCTAAGCTTTGGTGGCAGGTTGGGGCTGCACATCCATTATAGATGGAGGAACTCTAACCTTCCCTACGAGGCCCGTTCCCGGGCGTTCTTCACCAGGGCCAACTGTCCTACATTGGATCTGATCTCCATCTCACTCCCGTCCTGCCCCATCCCCAGGTCCGGGAGCGGCTGCGGATGGCGCTGGAGCGGGTGGCTGTACTAGAAGAGGAGCTGGAGATGAGCAACCAGGAGGTGAGGCCGGGAAGGGGAGGGAGGGACTAAGGCGCTCCCAATGGGGTGGGCTGGTTCTGGGTTCCAGAATCTGTTGGGGGGCAGGACTAGACAGAGGACTAGTGGGTTTGGACTATGGAGAGAACCAGTGGGGCCCCTAAGGGCTTGGAGAACTGCCTAGTGAACGTGAGACTGAGGTGAGAACCAGGGGCCGGGGCCAACGGGAAGAGCCCTCTCCGAGGGAATGTTTGAGTGGGAAAAGTCAGGCTAAAGAGGACAAGAGTAAGGCCAACCCCCGTCCCTGCTGGGAAGCTAAGGAGAGATAGGAGAGCACCGGGTCTTAGGGCAGCCCCAGCAGGATCCCGGGCTCCCATGGCCTCTCCTTAGACGGCTGGGGCCAGTGGGAAGGAACTAGTCTTCCTTTCGCACCGATTTCCCTTTCCCATTCCCAGACTCTGAACCTTCGAGAGCAGCTGTCCAGGCGCCGATCGGGGCTGGAGGAGCCGGGCAAGGATGGAGACGGGCAGGTAAGAGGTGGGAGTCCTTCGCTCCATTTGCTCTTCATTGATCCTCATCCCTCTGACCTCCACGCTCCCCTCTGACTTTGTGGTGGTCCCTTTTTTTTTCTTTCTTTTAAAAAAATATATTGTTGCCCTGACCAGTTTGGCTCAGTGGCTAGAGCGTCAGCCTGTGGACTGAAGAGTCCCAGGTTCGATTCCGGTCAAGGGCATGTACCTGGGTTGTGGGCACATCCCCAGTAGGGGGTGTGCAGGAGGCAGCTGATGGATGTTTCTCTCTCATGGATGTTTCTAACTCTCTATCCCTCTCCCTTCCCCTCTGTAAAAAATCAATAAAATATATTATATATATATATGTGCATATATATATATATATATATATATATATATTGTTTATTGATTTCAGAGAGGAAGGGAAAGGGAGAGATAAAAACATCAACAATGAGAAAATCACTGCCACACTGGGGATCAAGCCCAAAACCCGGGCATGTGCCCTAACGGAGAATCAAACCCTGACCTCCTGGGTCGTAGGTCAACGCTCACCCACTGAGCCACGACAGCTGGGCCGTGATGGTCCTTTTAATGTTTGATATGATTCTCACTAACCCTGGGACATCTGAGCTCCTAGGACCTGATTCAGGTCACCTCGCTAACTACTGTGACCTCCAAGACCCTTACTGATATATTGTTAAATTTTTAAAATTTTTATTGATTTCAGAGAGAGGAAGGGAGAGGAAGAGAGAGAGAGAATCATCAATGATGAGAGAGAATTATTTTTTTTTAAATATATTTTATTGAGTTTTTTTACAGAGAGGAAGGGAGAGATATAGAGAGTTAGAAACATCGATGGGAGAGAAACATCGATTAGCTGCCTCCTGCACATCTCCTACTGGGGATGTGCCTGCAACCCAGGTACATGCCCTTGACCGGAATCGAACCTGGGACCTTACAGCCCGCAGGCCGACGCTCTATCCACTGAGCCAAACCGGTTTCGGCTGAGAGAGAATTATTGATTGGCTGGCTCCTCACGCCCCCTACTGGGGACGGAGCCCCCTGACTGGGAGTCAAACCGTGACCTCCTGGTTCATAGTTCGGTGCTCAAACCACTGAGCTACACCGGCAGGGCACCCTTACTGATCTTTGATTCACTCTGTCCACTCACCCGCCATCAACTGTGTTTTCACCTTGCATTTTCTTTCTGTCTCTGTTTCCCCGCTCTGGGTTCTGTCCCTTCCCTCCTCACGGCCCCCACTTCAGGCCCTTGCCAATGGCCTGGGTCCTGGAGGCGAATCCAACCGGCGCACGGCTGAGCTGGAGGAGGCCCTGGAGCGGCAGCGCGCGGAGGTGTGCCAGCTGCGGGAGCGCCTGGCGGTGCTGTGCCGCCAGATGAGCCAGCTGGAGGAGGAGCTGGGCACCGCCCACCGCGAGCTGGGTAAGGCCGAGGAAGCTAACGTCAAGCTCCAGCGCGACCTCAAGGAGGTGAGGCCGGAGCCGCTGGTGGGTTGCCCTCTGTCCCTCCCGTCCCCATAACCCTTCCCCATGTCCCTCTGCCCCCAGTCACAGAGCTCAGGAACGGTGGAACCCGAATTCCATTCATACACCGTGTAGATTCTCTCCCTCCCTGAGCCCCAGTTTCCTCGCCTGTAACATGGGACTCACAGCTTTGTCAGAGGGTTGGCATGTGGCACACACGCAGTGGGCGCTCAGGAACTGTTCGTAGTGATGTTATCATTGGCAAATCCTCTTGTGCCTCCAAATTGAATTCCTTGGTCTGCATTTCAACCCATTCCGGCTTAGGCTCCTGGGTCCTCGCTCCCATGCCCCAGGGGCTGCTAGGAAATGTAGGCATGGGCTCTCCAAGGAAGGCCCTGGATGAGAAAGAATAGTGAGCACTGTAGTTTTCTCATCCACTAGGCCAGTGGTCGGCAAACTCAGCCAACAGAGCCAAATATCAACAGTACAACGATTGAGATTTCTTTTGAGAGCCACATTTTTTTAAACTTAAACTATAGAGGTAGGTACCTTGTTATTAACTTAATTAGGGGACTCCTAAGGCTTAGGAAGAGCCACACTCAAGGGGCCAAAGAGCCGCATGTGGCTCGCGAGCCGCAGTTTGCCGACCACGGCACTAGGGCCTTCACCTCACGTTTGAAGCCTGGATGGCCCTGGCTCCTGATGGGAAATCTACCACCACAAGGGCTCCTAGACTCAGGTCCACCTCCCAGGAGACCCCGGAGCACCTTTTCTGGGGTTCTGAGCCTGTGCTACTCTGGAGGATCTTGGGAGATGCTGCCTCCCAGATGGAAGGGGCCTTGGCCTCCCAGGAGGCCATAGGGCAATGGTTCTCAACCTGTGGGTCGCGACCCCTTTGGCGGTGGAACGACCCTTTCACCGGGGTCACCTAAGACCATCCTGCATATCAGATATTGACATGACGATTCATCACAGTAGCAACATGACAGTTATGAAGTAGCAACGGAAATAATTTATGGTTGGGTCACCACATGAGAACTGTATTTAAAGGGCCAGAAGGTTGACAACCACTGCCCTAGGGCACTTGCTCTGTGACTCTAAGCCTGGGCTGTGCCACAAGTTGCCGAAACATCTAAGTCCTGGGTTTTTGAGGCAAGTGGTCCAAGAAGAGTGGAGGAGACTTCCCATCCCCTGAGCCTCAGGGCCATTCACATGGGAGGGTCTAAGCCAGTGCTGCTCGCGGGCAGTGTGGTACCACCACTCTAACTTTCAAGTGGCAGGGACATCACGTTGGCTATTCCCGGGGGCTCTTGGCCATTCTGACGCCCGGATGCCAGGGGACTGCATTTCCCAGGATTCCCTGGGGTGCCTGATTTGGGGTTCTAGGCCTAGGCTGCCCGCAGGGCCTTTGGGGAGCTGTAGTCCACGCGGCCCTTTGCCACCTCTGCAGGCGTTGGCGCAGCGGGAGGACATGGAGGAGCGGATCACGACGCTGGAGAAGCGCTACCTGAGTGCCCAGCGCGAGGCCACGTCCCTGCACGACGCCAACGACAAGCTGGAGAACGAGCTGGCCAGCAAGGATTCGCTGTACCGGCAGGTGGGGGCGCCGGGGGCCGGGAAGGGGCGCTGGGGACGAGGTCCTGGGCGGGAGACCCAGCTCCTCCCCAATCCCGTCCCTGTCCTGCCCTAGAGCGAAGAGAAGAGCCGCCAGCTGGCCGAGTGGCTGGACGACGCCAAGCAGAAGCTGCAGCAGACGCTGCAGAAGGCCGAGACCTTGCCCGAGATAGAAGCGCAGCTGGCCCAGCGCGTGGCGGCCCTCAATAAAGTGAGGGGCGGCCTGGGGCGGGGCCTGGAGTATGGAGGGGTCGGGGTCAGGAGTCTGGAGGGGCGGGGCCAGGAGGGAATGGATCGGGAGTCTCTGCAGGAGGGGCGGGGCCTGGAGTCTGGAGGGGCGGGGTCAGGAGGGGCCTGGATTACGGAGGGGGCGGGGCCAGGAGGGGAGGGGCCTGAGTCTCTGCAGGAGGGGGCGGGGCCTGGAGTCTGGAGGGGCGGGGTCAGGAAGGGAGGGGCCTGGAGTCTGAAGGGACGGGGTCGGGAGGAGGGGCCTGGAGGCTGGAGGGGCAGGGCCAGGCGGAGGGAGGGGCCTGGAGTCTGGAGGGGGCTGGAGGAGGGGCGGGGCCCGGAGGGGGCGGGGCCTGGAGTCTGGATGGGGCGGGGTCAGGAGGGGAGGGGCCTGGAGTCTGGAGGGGGGGCTGGAGGAGGGGGCGGGGCCAGGCGGAGGGGCGGGGCCTGGAGTCTGGAGGGGTCGCAGACCTGCAGCCTGGATTCTGGATGAAAAATCAGGGCCTGGGGATTGGGGAAGGGATAAAACTTGGACTGGGGGCAGGGTCTGGAGGTCTGGGCGGGGGAGTGGGGGGAGGAGTTCTCTAGTTTGGGCTGAAAGGATGGATGGCCTGGATGGAACATGAACTGAGGAAAGGAACACGGCCCATGGACGAAGGCCCGGCCTGGTACCGGTCTTGGAGGAAGTGGGACTGGAGCCTGCCTGGGTCCCAGGGCGGCCATGTCAGACGTCATGGTTCCTTCCATCCTCTAGGCTGAGGAACGCCATGGGAATTTCGAGGAGCGGCTCAGGCAGCTGGAGGCCCAGCTGGAGGAGAAGAACCAAGAACTGCAGCGGGTGAGAGAAGGAACGGGCTAATGCAGCGAAGGCGAGGGGCGGGGCCTGGGGGCGGGGGCGGGGCCTGGAGGCGGTGGGAGGAGCTCAGCAGGGGCTCCGCTCTGGACCCAGTGGGCCTGAGCACCCGCGGTCCCCTTCTCCTTGGGGCAGGCCAGGCAGCGGGAGAAGATGAACGATGACCACAATAAGCGGCTGTCCGAGACAGTGGACAAACTGCTGAGCGAGTCCAATGAACGGCTACAGCTGCACCTCAAGGAGCGGATGGGGGCGCTGGAGGAGAAGGTGCACCCCAAGCCAGCACTCCGATAGCCCTGCATCCTGGGCCACCTCTTGTCCCAATCCCTGGGCCCCGGATCGTCCCCCCAGACCCATTATCTGAGATCCCCCTAAACCTGGGCCTCCCGCATCCAACAGACCTCTGCCGTAATGCACGGACCACTCTTTCACCTAAACCCCCCAGGAGCTGAATTCTGGGGCACCTGTACCCTGAGTTCTTGGCTTTTCCCCAAGCCTCTTATCCTAGGGACCCTCAAACTGAATTCTCTGATTACACAGGAATTCTGGGGCTCCCAGGAACAGGATCCCCTACCCCGCTGCATCTTTGGACCCACAACCCCCATGTGCTCCAGCTCACCATTCATGCACACCTCATTCGTGGGGCTCCTCTCAGGCCCCCGAGCATGTTCGTTTCAGGCTCCCCCCACCTCACTGCACCCCTGTCCCCCACAGAACTCACTGAGTGAGGAGATTGCCAACATGAAGAAACTGCAGGACGAGCTGCTGCTCAACAAAGTATGGCGGGTCCTGGCGGGAGGCCCGGGCCATGGCAGGCGCTGCTGGGTCGGAACCAGCTGGGAGGGCTGTGCCGTGGGCACACGCTGACCTGACCCCTCTGACCCGTCCCCACAGGAGCAGCTCCTGGCGGAGATGGAGCGGATGCAGATGGAGATTGACCAGCTGCGGGGGCGGCCTCCGTCCTCCTACTCCAGGTGACAGAGCGCTCCTGCCCCCCTCTACCCCTGGGCCCCCTTGGCCAGGCTCATCCTTTCTGATCCCTCGGCCTCCCCCACACCCACTGCACCCGCTGCCTGTCTTCCGGAGACTTCCACGGATCTCTTTTAGTTTTGACCCCTGACTTCATGACCACTGATTACCAGATCCTTTCCCCTGACCTTTGACCTCAGATCCCTCTCTTAATCTCCTGACCAAAGGCCCTTTCCTACCTCAGCTTTCTTTTAAAAATTTTTTTAAAATAGATTTTTAGAGAGAGGGGAAGGGAGCGGGAGAGAGAAACATCAATGTGATGTGATAGCATCATTGGACGGCCTCCTGCATGCCCCTTATGGGGGATCGAGCCCACAACCCAGACATGTGCCCTGACCGGGAAGCAGGCCTGTGACCTTGCAGTACACAGGACAGCGCTCGGCCAACGGAGCCACACTGACCAGGGCTCAGCTTTTCTTGACCTCTTAGTCTCTGCCTTCTTCTTTATTCATATTTTTTAAATATATGTTTTAATTGCTTTTTAAAGAGAGAGGGAGCGAGAGAGGGAGAAACATCAATCGGCTGCCTCCTGCATATCCCCCTCTACTGGGGATTGAACCTGAAACCTGGGCATGTGCCCCGACCGGAATGGAACCGATGACCTCTCGGGACACGGGACAACACTGGACCAGCTGAGCCTCACCAGCCAGGGCGCTGACGGTCTTCTCCATGCCCACAGGTCTCTCCCTGGCAGTGCCCTGGAGCTCCGTTACTCCCAGGCACCTACGTTACCTTCTGGTGCCCACCTGGACCCCTATGGGGCTGGCAGTGGCCGAGCAGGCAAGAGGAGCCGCTGGTCAGGGGTCAAGGATGAGCCCTCCAAGGTCAGCAGCCACTTCTGGGGCCTGGGTTGAGCAGGGCTTGGGAGGGCAACAGTGGGAACGGGGGTCTAGCAGACGGGGTTCGGGGAGGGGGCTGGGTTGAGGAGCGGGGTCTCCCGGACCCATGCTGTCTTCTGTCCTTCTCCCACAACTCCCTCTTCCCCACGTGCCTGGATGTCTCTTCGTGGAAATCCTCCTGCCTGGTGAGAGCCTTAGAGGAATGATGGGGTGGTAAGGGGGACGGGTTCCGGGGGATGGTGGGCAGGGTGTAGCATCCTAGAATGGGTGGGGTTAAGTGAAGAAAGTGAGTTGGGCCAAAGAAAACAGTGAAATCAGGGGAGGGGAGTGGAGTCCTCAGAGGGTTGGGGTGGTCAAGGAAAGGGACTATCAAGAGACAAAGCAGAGCTGGAAAAAGCGTGAGGGCTCCATCACAGGGTGGGGGCAGCCAGTGTTGGCCGTGGGCGGGGTCACAGAGGGTGGGCAAGGTCAGGAGAGTTGAAGGACAATCCAGGGCCAATCTCCTCCCCTGCCCAACGGGGCCCCTCTGTCTCTCCACACAGACACAGGAGTGGGAGCGCTCCGCCCCTGCGGGGTCCATGCCACCCCCGTTTCCTGGGGAACTGGATGGCTCAGATGAGGAGGAGGCGGAGGGGATGTTTGGGGCTGAACTGCTCTCCCCCAGCGGGCAGGCCGATGTGCAGACACTGGCCATCATGCTTCAGGAGCAGCTGGAAGCCATCAACAAGGAGATCAAGTGAGCACCAGCCCCGTCCTGCGGCACGGCCCTGCCTGGGCTCACCCCACAGCCCCTCTCGCTGTGGAGTCTGCCGTGAAGGCCAGAATCTATCTCCTCTCCCACTGTCTTCACGGGATTTTCCCAGCCCGACACTCCCTCCTGTATCCAGGGATCCCCCAGGAGTCTCATATATGAGATATACATATATATCCCTCAGCCAAGTACTCACAATTTCCCAACACAGCAAAGACTTAACCTCCAAATACCAAAATTCTCAATCCAGTACATCAACAACCCTCCAGGACCCCATGGATTTAATGGCTTCACACAAGCAGTACCCAGAGAATCCTGGTCCCCCAAGATTCTCAACACAAGCACCCCATCCCAAAACACCAAGAGCCTCCCTTTAACACATCAAGAACTGCAATTCTCCATACCAAGAGTTTCTACCCAACAGATAATATATAACAAGAATTCTCAATTTATGAAGACTCACCCATTATATAAAGTACACCCCAACTCCCCAGCAACTACCTTATTTAGCAATCTATATATATAAAAGCCTACGTGACCATTATGACCAGATGACTGGCTGGTAGCTATGATGCACACTGACCACCAGGGGGCAGACACTAAATGCAGGAGTTGCCCCCTGGTGGTCAGTGTGCTCCCACAGCCAACCTCCCGTGGTCCCTCCCCCCAGCCGGCCAACCTCCCATGAGATGGCCCTGATCAGCCCAATCGCTGGCCAGGCCGAGGGACCCCACCGATGCATGAATTCGTGCACCGGGCCTCTAGTACTCTAATAATACACCCTCCATGGACCCAGCAAATATACCAACATGACTACCATCTTCCATTCAAACTTGTTCTGACTTGAGTAATCAACTCTCATATACAAAGTGATTCTAAGACTTTCCCAGATCCTAGGTTGACCTCTGAGTCCCAGATCTCATCTGGGTCTTATTATGAATTTGCTCTTGTTGTCCTCCTTGAACCTTGATCTCTTTCCCATAAAAAATCCCTTTATGATTTTCCAGAACCACTTGGTTATCATTAGGGTCATGCTGATGCAGACCCTGGTCATTGTCTCTACTCTACTTCCCTGACCTCCTGAGCCCATCATGACCCCTAACCCCCCTTGAATCTTGATGGATTCACATCATGAATCCACCAAGACCCTCTAACCTCATTATGCCTTCTTCAGAATTATTTTTGCCTCCTTAAGCTTCCTGGCTCATTGGGACCCTCAGGTTCCCTCTCCCATCGTCTGCCTCAGTCCTCTCACCAGTCGCCCCCTCTCCCTCCTCAGGCTGATCCAAGAGGAGAAGGAGACAACAGAACAAAGGGCGGAAGAACTGGAGAGCCGGGTGTCCAGCTCTGCCCTGGACTCACTGGGCCGCTACCGCAGTAGCTGCTCACTGCCCCCCTCCCTCACCACCTCCACCCTTGCCAGCCCTTCCCCTCCCAGCTCCGGTCACTCAACACCCCGTCTGGCACCCCCTAGTCCTGCCCGTGAGGGTGCCGACAAAGCTGTAAGTGTTCTGAAGTCTCCTGAGCTTGGTGGGGTGGGTAGGAGGTCAGAAACAGGATTCCCCAACAGATAGCAACAATAACTCCTCACACCAGCGGTTTTCAAAAGCAACCTTATCTTCCCTAAAGATTCCAACTCAAAGGGCAGAGGGAGGACTGAGCCACTGGGCTCCTGAATCCTAACTTGTATTTTAGTTAGATCTGGTCTACCTTGACCAGTTTTATGCATTAAGTTTTTGCAAGTGATTTTTAAAAATGCTTCTGTGACTGAACATACATTTGAGAACTGCCATTATATCCTCATAATTGACCTTTGAGGGATGCATAACGGATATTAATCTTATTTTATTGCCTGAAACCCAAGCTTTTCTGCTTTCAGAACCTGTAACCTAGTGGCTTTCCTTGGGGCCATACAGATCCCACTTCTGACACCATAAGCTATGAAACTATCAATATGGGCTTTAGCTCCAGTGGGACTGTAATCTTTGGCTTTATGTTTCATCCCCCTTGGCCTAGGCTACCTTCAGAAATGGTTTCCCAAACCAGGGATGTCTCATACATCCTCCAGTAGATATTTTAGTTAATGAGGAACCCCCAATATGACTCCAACTTAATCCAGCCTCTCTACTTCTCTATCCCCAGAATCATGTCCCCAAGGATGAAGCTGGGGCTCCAAGAGGGGAGGGGCCAGCCATCCCAGGAGACACCCCACCTCCCACGCCCCGCTCTGCCCGCCTAGAGAGAATGACCCAGGCCTTGGCACTGCAGGCAGGATCCCTGGAAGATGGGGGGCCCTCACGGGGAAGGTCAGCAGGGACAAGAGATGGGACAGGGATGGGCTTGCTTGGGAGGATGACATGGGAGTGGACAAAGACTTGGGATGAAAGGACGCATCCCAGTTGGGGTCTGCCCTCACCCTGTCCTGCTCCTCCAGTGAGGGCACCCAAGATTCCCTGCACAAAGCCCCCAAGAAGAAGAGCATCAAGTCATCCATAGGTCGTCTCTTTGGCAAGAAGGAGAAGGGGCGAATGGGACCACCAGGACGGGACAGCTCCTCTCTGGGTGATTACCCTGATTCTACCTCTTCCTTCCTCCCTTCCTTCCTCCCTTCCTTCCTTCCTTCCTTCCTTCCTTCCATCCTTGCTTTGTTTCTTCCTTCTTCTTTACATATTCACTTGACATTCATTCATGTCCTCATTGATTTGGTAATTCATTTACAATGTAGAAGGGACAGGACTTGGCAGAGGAAGGCAGGGGCGGGGGGTGTGGGGTGGGGGGAGAAAGAGCCCTCTGTGGCCTGCTTGAGTGACTGGAGGGCTAAATCATATTGTTATGGCGTTTCCCATTTAGGGAGGCGCGTCCTGAAGGCAGAGCACCTGGTGTGCTGGAGCCTTCTTGTGTCGGCTCGTGAGAGCCCGTAGTTACATTTTCAGGCATTTTGTGAGTTGCCTGACATCACATTGGCAGCTTGAAAGTGGCACGGTGGGATTCTTCACACCATAGAAATGGGCAAAGGCGACAAATCAAGGAATAGCTCCTTCCGCCTCATGGAGCCAGCTACACACTTGCCAGCACACCACGGCCACCCTGACAGGCCAGGCCAATGGATGCCCTATTTGGGGGTTATCTCCGATTTATTGCCTGGGAGGTGACATTGGTCCCTGTCTGGCTTGATCACTCCTCTCTGTGGCCTCATTGACTATTTCCTTGGGGCCTCTGGTCTCCTGGCTTCCTTCTCACCACCCCCAGCATGAAATAGTCTGCTTCCCCCTGAGACTGTCCAAATTTTGGCCCCTCCCTGCCTCCAGCTGGAACACCCTCAGATGAGACGTTGGCCACCGACCCTCTGGGGCTAGCCAAACTGACAGGCCCAGGAGACAAGGACCGGAGAAACAAGAGGAAGTGAGTGTGCGTGTGTGTGTGTGGGGGGGGTGGTGGGGGGGGGGGAACTTACAAAGATCCGCATGCATTTTGTTTGAACCTCCTGCCAGGTTTCCTACGTTCATAACAAGTGTTTTGAGAGGGGGTTGTGGTGAAGGGGGCCACCCAGGAGGGCTGGGGTCTCTGCCCCTGAGAGCTCCTGCCCTGGCCCCCTCTTCCCAGGCATGAACTTCTGGAAGAGGCCTGCCGCCAGGGCCTGCCCTTTGCCGCCTGGGATGGCCCCACCGTGGTCTCCTGGCTGGAGGTACTGGGGCCCAGAAATGCCCTGATTCCTGACCTTCAA